>OX387331.1:14921591-16124274 GCA_947562085.1 Eudonia lacustrata
AAGGCTTTCCCAATATCCAAGCTGGTCGTAGATTCTGTTGTTTAAAATAAAACTTAATTATTAAGGTGATAATAACCATATATTTTTTGTATTCTATAGTTTAGGCGAACACTATACATATTTTTAGTTTATAATTAGTGACCACAGGGAGACTGAGGGGTTGGTCGTCTCTTAATCAGTTTGTTATTTATAAATTAAAATGAGGATTTACAAGCTACCAACTAATTATGAGACGACCAACACCTAAGTCTCCCTGTGACCACGGATCCTGCAAATGGTCGAAACCTTTGCAAGATCCGTGAAAATGTCAGGATAAATTAATGTATAAAATAAACGAGAGTAGATCCGTAAAAGTTGTTTTATTTCAACATATTTTTTTTTATATTTCGGCACAGTTGCACAATGATTGCGGATGTACTCATCTAATAGTTGTATTATTAGCCAAAATATTATTATTGTTTAAAAAAACGTATATATTGTATCCAAATTTCATGTTTTTTTATATTTCAACTATTTTATATTTTTTTTATTGGCCTAGTTGATAAAACCACCGGTTTCAAACCCAGAGGTCCCGGGTTCGATTCTTAGTGAGAAACATGTACATGTTTGTGTACTCGGTTAATTTGGTGGTAAAGCTAGTTTGTACGCCTGGTTAGCTACCACTATGTTGTATAATTATGGCGGCTTAACATCAACGTTAGTAGTATTGATTATGCTTAAATGGTTATAGCTTGCCTAATTCTTAACTGATCTTTAATAATTTGTAATTATATAGGATCGGATGTTGATGACGTAGTTCTCGACATTAAATATAGACCAGCGTCGATAATTTTTGAAACCAAATCCTACTATTATTAGTAGGATGAAACCCATTGGAAAAGGAAGAGAATATAACAGAAATGAAAGGAAAAATAATTTACGAGCGATCTGAGGTTGAGAAGTGGAAGGGGTGAGTTTTTAAGGGAAAAGAAATTAGGGTGCTTTTTCGATGATAAATTAAAATAAGGTGAAAAAAAAATATTTTTAAGAAAAAAATACAGTGAGTTTGGGACCTAAAAAGGTAAGTTTTCACCAAATTTCGTAAAAAAATAATTTTTTTTTTAAAAGATAAAACAACACCTTGGTTATTTGAATTTTTCACATAAATTTTGAGGTTATGTGAAAAAAGTGAAAATACAAAAGTTGTAGATCTTTTTATTGCCTACAACTTTGCCATTTAACTTTTTTCCATAGTATTTGTAGTTTTGCCGAAAATCAAGAAAAACCATTTTTTACCCTTAAAACCCCACCCCCTACCACTTCCCGACCTCAGATCGCCCGTACATTATTTTTCCTTTCACTTTTGTTATATTCTCTTCCTTTTCCAATGGGTTTCATCCTACTATCTTCAGCCCTGGTCTAATAAGGCTCATTTGGCTTATAAAGTAAGAGTAGATAGTGTTGATAAATTTCAGCAGGTTAGACAGAACCACGATAGCAAATAGGTAGTGCATCTGACCCGGTATGTCATGGGGTGCGGGTTCCAATCCTATAAATTTGTGATTTTTTTTACACTTTTTTCAAAAAAACTTTAGTAGTATTTTTGTGTTCCGGCAGATGAATTTAAAATGTCCAGTGCCTCAGTTGTTGAGGATTCCAAATGATTCCGATTAAAGAAGATAATATAATATTAAGAGCGTAAGCCGATTTTTGTCCCAGTGATTATGGGACGATAGCTGCACATAAAAAAATCGGTTATGGTCTCATATTGAAGAGCTCGAGCCGTAGATGTGCAGAAAAATAAAGAACCTGTCAAAGGTTCCGAAATTTAAAAAAAAACTTTTGAATAAACGTGAAGTTTTGCGGGCGACCCACTAGTATAAATTATGTTGCCAACCCTACCTACAAACGTAGTTGCCAAATGTGGTGTGACGTTTGGTATTTATGATCCGCCCGTAATAGGGCTGTTCCAAAACGATCCGACAAAATGGCCGAAACAAAAAGCGACGAGCGCACTCTCAACGGATCGTTCCGCACTTTCTATATAGATGGGGGATCAAATTTTATAGGATTCCGCGATATTTCGGTGAACTGATATAAACAGGTTGGAGTGTGAAAATTTTATGATACAGTAAATGTATTAGTCTGTTAGGGTTCCGTAGAAGTAACTGAAGTTATTATAACAATATTACATTATAATTTTAAACTTTCGCAATCTATTACAAAAAAGCCCGGTGAAGCTGAAAATGCCGTTTGAGGTTTTCAGCAATCTCTCTCAAAAAAAAGGAGATCATGTGAATGTGTAGTGGCATTTGGAGGAGCGGGCGGGGTTTTGTTTGAGGCATAGAAGCCATTATTATCCTTTTAACGCGTTTTAACGCCACTCTCCTAAAATAACAGTAGCAGAGAGCATTTCATAACCAAAGCTCACATGGAAACAAAGCATTTTGTAGTTGAACTTCACAAGAAACCCTGTTAGTTTTACGTTTAAGCTGTACCAACGTTTCAACCAAGATAACCGCGCTGTAAACTCGGTTATCTTAACGATGTTTGTTTACTTCAACTGCAAAAACGGCTTCCAGTTAGTAAACATACGAATGCGTTTCTAGCTTGGGTGGTGGGCGTTTGAGGGAAGTTTTGCGATTTCAGATTGGATTAGTAAGGTGATTGCACTGATCATAGCAAGGTACTGGGGTTTTAATGTGTTGTAGATATTTTAGAATACAGTTACTTATGTTATTTAGAAATTATTTATTTCATAATTTGATGTAATTCTTGCAACTGTATTTTTTTTACAAACACCTTAATTATTAATTACTAGCGGCCGCTCGCGGTTTCACCCGCGTGGTTCCCGTTCCCGTGGGAATATCTGAATAAAAAGTATCCTATAAGTTATTCCAGGTTATAAACTATCTGTATGCCGAATTTCATCCAAATCCATCCATCCGTTGCAGCGTGAAGAAACAACAAATATACGAACATACATACACACAAACTTTCGCATTTATAATATTAGTAAGATTACCTAATACTAAAGCTTCAAACGAAATACTTACAATATTTCCTACATCGAAATGTCTTTACATTCTCAATCTTTCACGGAAGCGAATTCGCCAGAAAGAACTTTTTATCTCAAACGATTCCAACCAACTCCTGATAAAGGTTCTCTTAGCGTAATGGTTCAAGTTAATTTATTTAAAGGTGAATATCTCGACTCACTTCCAAGCTTTTACCTTGGCTTAAGAAAACGTTTGATGCCAATGCAAATTTTATAGGTTTTAACGCTTTTCAAGCTAAATAACTGGTTTTATGGACTTTGCTTTTATAATTTTTTGTTTATTTTTCAATATTTTATTTATTTAGTTTTTAGAAAGAAATAAAGAAAGAAAACATTTTTACAACTAAAATTATTATTGCCTTTATTTATTTTTCTCATTTAAACATTTTTAAATATTTACTAATTAACATTAAAATGGCATTGAAGCAGCGCCTCCTGGCGGCATACTTATTTATTTATTTATTAGGTACACAAAACAGATAGAAATTAAAAAATAACAATAAAGCATGATAAATTGTATAAGAGCTAAATTCCTATCTAAAACATGTGTACACAACACGATTAACAATAAGCGTCCATGTTAAAGTTTACCTAATCTACAACTATATTCAACTAAAAACTAAATAAATACAATACATAGTAATGGTGAAAAAAATATATAAAAAAAAATAAAAATATAACAAATTGAATAAAAATATAACAATTGCATACGAGAGGAGTTAACATTTTGCCATACAAATTCTCGTATTCGTTAACCTGATCGAATGGCGAATGAATCTCGCACTTGGCACCCTGAATACGAAGAGACTATAATTTACTAAATTTTATTTTATAAGAAAACTAGTAGCCCGCTCGCGACTTCGTCTGCTTGAGAACACCCGTATCCCATGATGGACCCCTATTGCAGCGCCACCTACCGGGTCCAATTGTAATAAACCATACTCGAATCCACTTGAACACACCCAAAAAAATTCATCAAATCGGTCCAGCCCTTTAAAAGGAGTTCAATAGCAAATACACGCATATAAGATTTATATAATTTATAACAGAAATGTTATAAGATATATTTTTTAAAAAAGAAACAGGTGAGGGTGACTTCCGTAGTTGTTTTAATGCTCTAAGGTGACTTCTCAATGACGTAATACCGCTCGCTTGTAACGTAAATCACAAAGATGTGCGTTTATTATTATTATTACATGTTGTATAATGGAGGATTTCGAGACGGTGCAGTGGTTAACGCACTTGGTCTGCAATTGCTGAAGTGAAAAAACTTTCGCAAATTCTGGTCATCTGAAGGGTGACCAAAATTGTATCATCTCGAGCCCACATTACCACGTCTTAGCTGCATTAGCAGTCGTTAACAATCCGCACTGCGCGCCTTGTGGTGGTTTATGGCCCGTTATCCCTATGCTGTTTCCATCCATAGGGAAGGCTCATGCCCCAGCAGTGGGGACATAAAATAAGCTGGTGATGGTGTTGTATAATGTCAGAGATTTTTAATTTCAAGAGAGCTGCTATAAATTGGCTTTAGCATCGTCAGTAGTTAAACACATAACGGTTGATTTACCAAAAGGTTTTGCAGACGTATTTAAAAGGAGGGCTAGCAATAATTCCAGTTTAAGCATTAAGCCACATCCACGTTACGCACGCTGAAATTCATAAGCCAAATTCATTCATGGCATATTTCACTCGGGAAATATGTGGAGGAGTCAGCGGGTTTTTTTTCTGTATTTCTCCCTAGCATAGTGAAAAAAGCTGGAATACTCCTAAAGCCGCGGTCTCTACGTCAGCGGTGAGAGGGGCGGGGGCGGTGGCAGCACGGAGAGTAAAATGCCTGTCTTCGACGGCAGCGGGCCGGCCATGCCGGCTGATCAGCGCCACCAACCAATTAAAAAATTAATGTGTCTGTATTCACGGCAGACGACGGATTAATCATCATCATTACAGTATTTAATTACCTATATGCTTGCTCTCTTGTCTCTTGTCTATTGTCAATGTACCTGTCAATGAACCAGGGCACTTCTTCCCACCCCCATGACCCGGTCAACCCAAGCCGAGGTTTTAGCCTTTAGAGGCGCCCTCAGGATGTCCCGGTCCCGGTCTGAACCCCTCGAAGAAACTAGTAGAGAAAAATGACACGCATGTTGTGATGCCTTACCCTTTAGGAACCCTCTGAAGGTCTTTTGATCTAAGCTTAAGTAACCCTGAAGTTTCTCGCCACACCCAAAAAAGTTTGATGACGCAGAAAAAGCCACCTAGGACCATAAGAAAACTAAAAAAAGCGTCGACGCTGTCCACCCCGCCACCGCTCCCGCCCTGCTCATGTCGACGCCGCGGCCTTAAACCCTTGCCCCGTGGGATAATAATTTCCAGTGTCAAATTAGGGCAACATTTTTTTTTGCGTTTCGCCCGAGTAAGCAGTCTCTTGTTGGCGGAAAGTTCATAACGTTAATTTGTATGTTATCCTCTTTTAAAGTAATCTAGTTTTTGAGGCCGCGATGGCGTAGTAGCTTGCGTGTTTAGGTTGCGTTTTTGAAGGTTCAGCAAAGTAGTATCACCAAATGAACAGATAAATTAAATTATCTCAGACTCGAAAGGCCTTTTAGCCCATCATCAGCTCATTTATATGTCCCCACTGCTGGAGCACGAGCCTTCCCTATGCATGGATAGGGAGAACGGGCCATAGACAACCACGCGGGCCTAGTGCGGATTGGTGGTTGTTAACGACTGCTAATGCAGCTGGGACCAACAGCTTCACGTACCTTCCAAAGCAAGGGGGAGCTCAAGATGATAAAATTTTGGTCACCCATCCGATGACCGGCCTTTGCGAAATATGCTTAACCTCAGCACTCGCAGACCGGGTGCGTTAACCACTGCGCCATCGAGCTCCTTATTCCTCCTTATTTTAGCCTATAAATCCGAAGAGCTATGAAGAAAATATTAATTAAAATAATATGCATTATGGAACTTCGTGAGTAGCCGCGGGTCGTGCTCAGTGGCGTTCACTTGGAAAGGTGAACTATTTCCAGCAGTGGATTAATATAGGCTGATGATGATGATGATGATAAAGGAACTAAAGACTTATATTGTTTTTTTGTAGTTGGTTAAAATCACTGTTTTAAAGATAAGTTAATTCTCCCGGTAATATTGGCATTATGGTCACAGTTTTAGTCAAAGGCTTAAACAGCACCCTTTACTTACCTGATGTAATTTTTGCAAACTTAGATATTTTTTATTTTGTTTTTTTTGTGTGTTGTGATTGTTCTTTATTTTTTTTTGTGTGTTTATTTGTGATGGAAAGTGTCCTGCTATGATAGGGCATTTTCCAATATATTTTTTACTTTTTATCTAAAGGATTATAAAATACATCAAAATATTGTTATCTACTTTACTTCTTCACTTTCAATGAAAAAAAGCGCAATACTCACAATGCCATCACCAATATTCCTAATGACGCAAGGCAGCAGCGCCGTCGAGCCAGTCTGTGACGTCACCACCGTGTTGTTCTCGGTACCGAAGTACTTCTCCGGCGTGTTGTTGTACAGGTCTTCCAGAGGCGGGAAAGAGACAGTCAGCTCGTTCTGTTCCACTTTTAAAGTCGGCGTTTGAGTCGGCAGCGGAGGGGGGGAGGTACCTGAGGAGATAAAATATAATATGTTTACTATTTTTAAGTTTCAGTGACGTCACGCCGCTGCAGTGCATCATCATTACCAACAAATTTTTATGTCCCCACTGCTGAAGCACGAGCCTTTCCTATGGATGGATAGGGAGAATAGGCCATCAAAAACCACGGATGCTCAGTGTGGATTGGTGGATGTTAACGACTGAGAATTATATTCTTTAGGCCATCGCCCACGGCGACTTTTTGTAGCGATGCAGTAGCGATGCTGTCGCGCGTTCGCATCGATACACTCGTGATGCGGTCGCTAGCTGTTTGCCCACGCCCACATAACCGCGATTAAGTCGCGATGCAGTCGCGATGCAAACGCGGAGCAAACGCGGAGCAAACGCGATGCAAACGCTCGGTTCTCCACTCACGCGCCTCCCTCCGTTCTCTCCCCGATGTCGTCCGACACGGTCGCGCGTTTGCATCGATACAGTCGCCATGCTGTAGCGCGTAGTAGCGCGTTGGCATCGCTTCTGTAGCGCGTTCCAAATGCGACTAACGCGCGTTAGTAGCGATGCTGTCGCGCGTTTGCATCGATACAGTCGCGATGCTGTAGCGTGTAGTAGCGTGTTGGCATCGCTTCTGTAGCGCGTTCCAAATGCGACTAACGCGCGTTAGTAGCGATGCTGTCGCGCGTTTGCATCGATACAGTCGCCGTGCTGTAGCGCGTAGTAGCGCGTTGGCATCGCTTCTGTAGCGCGTTCCAAATGCGACTAACGCGCGTTAGTAGCGATGCTGTCGCGCGTTTGCATCGATACAGTCGCGATGCTGTAGCGCGTAGTAGCGTGTTGGCATCGCTTCTGTAGCGCGTTCCAAATGCGACTAACGCGCGTTAGTAGCGATGCTGTCGCGCGTTTGCATCGATACAGTCGCCATGCTGTAGCGCGTAGTAGCGCGTTGGCATCGCTTCTGTAGCGCGTTCCAAATGCGACTAACGCGCGTTAGTAGCGATGCTGTCGCGCGTTTGCATCGTTACAGTCGCGATGCTGTAGCGCGTAGTAGCGTGTTGGCATCGCTTCTGTAGCGCGTTCCAAATGCGACTAACGCGCGTTAGTAGCGATGCTGTCGCGCGTTTGCATCGATACAGTCGCGATGCTGTAGCGTGTAGTAGCGCGTTGGCATCGCTTCTGAAGCGCGTTCCAAATGCGACTAACGCGCGTTAGTAGCGATGCTGTCGCGCGTTTGCATCGATACAGTCGCCATGCTGTAGCGCGTAGTAGCGCGTTGGCATCGCTTCTGTAGCGCGTTCCAAATGCGACTAACGCGCGTTAGTAGCGATGCTGTCGCGCGTTTGCATCGATACAGTCGCGATGCTGCAGCGCGTAGTAGCGCGTTGGCATCGCTTCTGTAGCGCGTTCCAAATGCGACTAACGCGCGTTAGTAGCGATGCTGTACTGCATCGCTACAAAAAGTCGCCGTGGGCGAGGGCCCTTATTGCACAAAAATCGCGAGCATAATTTTGGTTTGAAAGGGGAGAAAGTATTGAAGTCGCTTGAGGGAGTGGAAACTAAAATGCAGGCGTTTACTAATTTCACTGATGTGAACTGACCAGGACATGTCACAGTCCAACGTCAAACCAAGGTTCATAATGATAATGCAGCTGGGACCAACGGCTTACGTGCCTTCCGAAGCACGGAGCTTGAGCTGATAAATTTTGGGGCACCTTATCGGTCACCAGCCTTTGCGAAAGTTGCTTACTTAACCTTAGCGATCGCAGATCGGGCGCGTTAACCAATACGCTATTGAGTGGCAAAGCGTTCGTAACGACATCCGCAGTTTCATAAAAGCTTCAATTCCTGGAAATCCAGGAATCTTTCGGGAAATAAATCTTTGCTACAGAAAAAGGCAGGCAAAGTGGTTTCGTTTTTGTTTGTTTGTGTTTATTTTTACAACTGTATTGGAAAACAAGTCTGCAGTTCACCTGTTGGTTAGCTAGCTATCACGAAAGTGATAAATAATCAACTATAAACTCCTAGGGTCATTTCTAAGTTTCTTGTCGGTACTCTAGTGATCGGGACTACTTAGTTGGGCGAGTTGGCTGCCGTCGCGTTCTGCATTTAATTCGAATCAAGATTAAGAAGTCACAGAAAAAGATGGCGGTTCTTCTACGTCAGCCCGCCGCCACGATAGGGCATTAAATGTATATTTTGAATTATTTGAAAAGAATATAATATAAAAGTGATTTGTCTTTGACTACGCCTTCCCTTTTAAGTAGAGTCCCCTCGGACTCTACAGTAGCGACTTCAGAAAAAGTTTCCCGCCATAGACTTATCAACGTATAGAGTAGTTACATTCTTAAGGTAATTCCGGTTGAGCACTTGACCTTCATCTCAGCTGATCTTAAGTGGTGATAAGGCTTGAAGGTGGAATCGCACTTCATACAAATCCTCAGCAACGGAGGCACTGGCTATCTTATCTCTAAATGTCGGAACAACAATGCTACTAACATAAGTAAGACGACCACTTTAGAAGAATTTTGTAGCCTAAGCTAAATAAAAAAAAATCATTTTCAATTCATTAGAAATATTACAAAAAACAAAGGTTATTCTCCACGTTTCAAGAGCTTTTAACGTAACTCCGTCTATAAATAATTGAGTTAATTCCCGATAAGCCACGTCCCATGTTGACTCATTATAATAAGTTTCCGTATTAATAATCGAGTGTCGATTCTTCTTTGAGTTCATTTACTGAAAAGGCCATCTTCTTAATAGGGTGTATTAAAAAAACGAACAAAATTATTGATGATATTTTTATTAATAACGGGATTATTACTGTGTTTGATATTATTATTATTATTATTATAACTTAATTAATGGCTGCGCGTTTAGCATTAAGCCAATTTCAAGTGGTATATATTTTTAAAGTTCATTTAGTATTGTACGGTAGATTGATAGTAGAAAAGGCGTACTATACCGTTGACTTATATCTGGATAAATTATGACAATAGAGTTGTGACATTGTGTATTTTGATGTATTTTGTGGTTATTATTTTATTATTATTATTTTGTATTTTTTTAAATTGACATTTCGTTTCATATTCTTTTTTTTATTGCAGTTATTCTTTATTATTTTATTATTTCCTTTTTATACTGAATGTTGCATGTCAGTAAGACAGAATATGGCTGAACTATTTATAAGTACTATGTGTAAAACCAACTTCCACCTATCCATATATATATACTTCGCAATAAATATATTTGATTTGATTTGAATTAAAATGAAGTCTCACAACACGTGTTGTTGCTAAGAAACACGGGAGAAACTCACTGTGTTTGTTGTTGTCTTGGTAAATAAGTGACAGCTTATCTACTGTCCTACTGCAGAGCAAATGTAGAGCCTCAGAAATCAAGTAACGCCTCGGTGGCCGAGTGGCATAGCGCTCGGCCCGATACCCGAAGGTCCCGGGTTCAAATCCCAGGTCGGGCAAAATGTGTTTCGGATTTTTCGATGCATAGCCCGGGTTTGTGATCACCAACCCGCATTTGGCAAGCGTGGTGATTAAGCCATTGCCCAACAATTGTAGTGATGACTTGATTTCAATGATGGAGGCCTTTGCCCAGCAGTGGGACAGTTATAGGCTGTTTACTTACTTTTTTTTACTTACATCGCTACAATTGATGGGTATTGGCAAAATGCGGATTGGTCATCACAAACTCGAGCTATGCATCGAAAATCTGAAATACACTTTACCCATAGTATAATAAAACCAGGTATGGCATTCCCAGTGACAAGTGACACAAGCCTACGTCAGCACTGCTATCGATTGCTTGAATATGCTCGTACCTCAGAATAATAACTAAAGCTATAGAAACCGGACTAAAATAGCAACACTCATTCATCAGTTCGTACTATTTTAACTAATGAACCTAAGTGATGTATTGGAAAGAGATCGATTGTCTCTTTCTTTCGTTATTTCGAAAGTGTCACCAGATTTGTGACGTCTTATTTGAGGTAATGTAGTGAGTGACTTTATAAAGGACTCAAAGATTTTTTTTTATCACCGATTATCTGATGACCGTTTGACTTATCAATACAAAAAATAAAAACTAAGTGTCAACCATTTGTCGCACTCCAACCTCTTTTTTTAGCCATAAGATAGAACGGAACTAAACATAGTTGCACGATTTTTATTTTAGCCATCCTTATAAAGCTTTAGTTATTGTTCTGAGGCTCGTACTGCCTGGCTGTACCAGTGATGACGTAGGCTTGTGTCACTTGTCACTGGGAATGCCATACATGGCGTAGTATTTTATTATACCATGACTTTACCCTACCTGGAAATTAAACCCAGGACATCCGGATAACGAAACAAGCACTTTGACAATAAGCCATGACATAACTCCAATTACCACACACTGCATGGGTATGCCAAACATGTTTTATAGTTCTAAGCATTGATAAATGATTGGTCTCGCGCGCTCGACAAATGATTGGTCTTGCGCGCTCGACCGCGCTACCTAAAAACAATAGCTCTGTGAATGCGGCAACTCAATATTGTAGTGTGTGTAAGAACGGTGTCCTTCTTATATTTTTACACTGTTTAACTACGCAAACTGGCATTTTACTTCGGTTTATGACAAAAATTTAACAAAACATTCGGTACGCGCACCTCACACACACTTTGCAACGCGACTGACAGCAGACGACTGACTCGGGTAAAAAAATCGTCAAAAAATACTACGCCGAATTAACAAGTACGCCGGCGGTATCTAGTCGAGCGCGCGAGACCAATCATTTATCTAATTTTCCAAACTTACGTAGTGCCCATACAACAGTTCAGAATTCATAATTATTAGGAATCTGTTTATATTATGAAATGTGTGTTTTTTATTTGTATGCATTTAATTGTTGCTATTTATATTTTGTGTTTATTTTTAATGGAAAGTGTTCTTATATAATTGGGAAAGTCCTTGCTGAGTTATTTGCCGGTTTTTCTCAGTGCCACGTCTCCCGCCCTGTGTAGACTTACGAACCGATGGCATACATTCTTAAGAGCAAATTTTTGTAGCCTAAATTAATAAATAATTTTTATTATAATAATTTTTTAAGCATATTTGTAATATTTTTCTTTAAAGGGCTATTTAGTTTATTTCCTGGCACTTGTCAATAGTTAAATGCATGCGTTCCGCACTAGTGGTAGAATCAGACTATTAATAAATTCTTCTATTCTAAGAATCTCTTAAGTATTTTTTGGTTTATCATCCAGTCACAATCACTGCATAGAAATCAAAGGCCGGACGAGGCGCTTCTGTCTTTTCGATAAAACAAATGAACAAAAAGATAAAACAAAAGATAAATAAAGATGGCACCTTACACACACTGACCTAATTTCCGTGACTCTAATATAAACAGGGTGAGGAGACGGGTAGGTATGGGGAAGTACGAAACTATAAGAAATGGGGTTACTCCAAAAAACCACGGTAGTATTTTTCTAGACAACAAGCCCTTTTTGAACTACATACTCGTAAATATAGTCACTTACGTTCGAGTATGAATTAAAAGAACGGAAAGTGTATTTCTATAAAACGGAGAGCATTTTCGAAATGAAATGCTCAGGCTGAATTTTTTGCCGGTTCTTCTCAGTACATGGTCGCCCGCCCGGTACAGTCACGACCATCACATGTAAAGAGTAACAACTCTTAATACAATGGAATAAGGGTCAAAGTGTATACTTACGAGCCTATGGCGTAGTGAAATTTATAAGAGCTCAATTTGTAGCCACAGCCACTTGTACAACTTTTGTTTGTTACTTATTGTTTCAGAGCATCCAAAAGTTCGATCAATTGCATGCGCTAGTACTCAAAGCAAGACCTACCTTCTTTTAACCTCGCTAGGATTTAAGTCTAGGTGACCAGACAGAAGCGTCGGTCGTCCGGTGGCAAAGTGGACTGACAACATTACCAGGGTAGCGGGAAAGCCGAGGATGCGTGTGGCTTGGGACAGAGAGATGGCAGATACAAAAGGAGGCCTATACTCAGCAGTGGGGACTCTCCGGGCTGAAATGATGAATGATGAATGCTGACCAAAACCAAACACAGAGGTTGTGAGCCCGTTGGTTTACTAAACCACAAATGAACTAGATAGATACATCAAGTAACATTACCATGTATTGTTGTCTCTAGCGACTATAATAAAATAATACACTAAAGGATAATATGGGATATGTTTTTTTTTATTGTTGTTAAAAAATTTACTTTTAACGGAAAAAAGTTATAGAATTTTCGATACATTCTTTTTCTTTCTTCTAAAGTTGTTTCTATACAACGTTTACTCTTCGATCAAACCCCCCCACACCTCCACAGTAATGGGTGGAGGGGGGAGATATGTGATAAGTCACCCGGACATTATTCGCAGCTTCGTTTCCCTATTGATTCATGTCGTCGATATTTTCAGGAGAAGAAATTACGTAATACGTTCACTGAGACGGTGTTGGCATAACTTATCTTCTTGAGTATTAGATTAGGATTATTTTTTAGCTGATATAAGCATAAATCATTCGCTTTCACTGTTCCCATCTAAGGAGCTCGATGGCGCAGTGGTTAACACGCTTGGTGTGCGATTGCTTAAGAAACTTTCGCAAAGGCTGGTCATTGGATGGGTGATCAAACATTTATTATGTCGAACTCTTCCGTGCTTTGCAAAGCACGTGATGCCGTTGATCCCGGCTGCATTAGCAGTCGTTGACAACTACCAATCTACACTGGGCCTGCGTGGTGGTTTATGTTTCCAATCTTATTTGGGGTTGGCCCAACATTCCATTGTACTGGATCAGCTGACATTGCAACATTTATTCCTAACTTTGACAATCATGTTTCACACAGTTTTCCATATTTTCTTCAGTCGTCCTCTTCTCTCATAGCCTTTGGTTTTAATGCTCATAATCGTCACGTCGTTTTTTATAATTAAGTAATATACTCACCGATTATTATTTTTATTGTTATTGGTTATGGCAGAATAACAGAGGCCGCGGGTTCCCTGCAGCCACTGAGTCATAGACCTTTTTGCCTTAACGTCAAGTTATGTTGATCAAAGTGCGTTGTATTTTTTTAATAACGTATAAACAATTTTTTTTATTTTTTTTATTAAAAGTATCACAAATTTAAAAAAACCCTGATCATTCTTCTTGCCTAATATCCCCAACAGACCCCCAAAGGAATATAAACGCCATAAACTAATTTTTTGCCAATTTAGGGAAAGAGCTTGCCGAAAAATTTATTTCATCCTCCACAACCTTTTTTTCTTCTCTCTCCACCACTCTTCAACTCCCCTCCGAATTCATTAGTTATTCTTCCCACTAACGTAGCCGAGGTTCAGCTGTTGATTAGTGGGTTAACTCTTTGCGGCATAGTGGTTGATTTTTTAACCACATATTTCATTTGATTTTTAATCATATCTCAATCACATAAAGTTCAAAATGGTGGGTATATACATCCCTCTGACCCTGAAAGAGTTAAGAGATAATTGCGCTGTAGGTTCAGATCAAATATCTGGTAATCTAATTCAAAAATATTGGGAATCAGCTCGCTGAGCCTATTACCCATGATTGTATGCAATTTAGCTATCACCTCGGGAGTCTTCCTTCGTGCGTTTAAAACTGCATTAATCAAGCCCATACACAAGGGGGGATAAGAACTGTGTCAATAACTTAAGGCCAATTACGATTCTCCCTTCATTGTCAAAAGTATTAGAATGGTTGATGAACAGACAATTAATGAACTTCCTGGAATTGAACAACCTTCTCTTTCCGCAACAATATTGTTTTCGCCCTCGCAAATCGACTAATGACGCAGTGCACGACATCACTAATCTTGTAATTTCCAACCTGGATATGAGGAAAAAATTCCTTACAATATTTCTTGATGTTGCCAAAGCCTTTGACAAAGCCTTTGAAACCTTTGTCTCTATCCCCCACCCACTGAGTAGGATGGAGGAGATCGGGATTAGAGGTACTCCACTTAAATTGTTTAAATACTACCTTACCAATAGAAGGCAGAAAGTCAAGATAGACAATTTAATCCGTGACGAGACCGGAATACCGCAAGGCAGTATCAACGGTCCAACCCTTTTCTTGATCTTAATAAACGACCGCTTTAATCTTAAACTGGACAAACGGGACAATTCTTATCGCAGAAGACACAGCCCTCTTCTTTAGTGGGGATAGCTGGGAAGATGTATATTCCATAGCCCAACGGTGTCTTACCACAGTTATTAATTGGCTTCAGAATAACATCCTGACAGTTAACACTTCCAAATTCAAATACATAACCTTCACCCACAAAACGTACCTTCTCCCCCCTCCCCCCCCCTCCCCAGCTCTCTTCATTACTGTTCACTCGAGCTCGTCCTTATCTCCAACTTGTTCTTGCCTTACTCTAGAAAGGTTAGATATAATAAAGTATCTCGGGATAACCTTGAACCAAACTTTGATCTTCACTTCTCGGCTTCGAAAACTTATCTAAATCTTTAAGACTAAGACACGCAGCTAACCGAGGGACCATCCTGACGATAGTCTACTTTGCCCTGTGCCAGTAAATTTTGAACTATTGTATCACCTCTTGGGGTGGTACATCCAAAACTAACGTAATCCAGCTGGAGAGGGCACGGCAGGTTTCTCCTTCCGTTTCCCACAACAACTCTACAAAAAATGGGATGTACTTACCGTCAGACAATCCTTCCTTTTACAAAGAAAAACGCAGACAAGGTAAAGTGTGCTAAGCTCAACCATTCTAATCCCATCACGCTCAACAGCTCTTTTGTTTCCTTGGCCCTACATTTATAATAAGTTTAACGACATACTGTCCTTAAATCCTCTCCCCAAGACAGCTTGTATGAAACACATTATGAAATGGCTAAAAACACTGGATTATGAAAAATCTGAATTTCTATTACGTTCACTAATCTAATTCTCGTGTTTCTCTTATTTTCATGTCAGGTCATGTAGTTTTTCTTTTGTTTTTATTTCTAGTTATTTATTTATTAGGGCCACACAACTATTAACTCTAATTATATTATATCAACACCTACATCGTATTATATACGAGTATTATTACTCACAGGCATTTCCATTAACTACGAAACTTTTGTTTGTACTGTTTTCTTTTATATTGTACCTACTAAAAATAAATAATTTCATTAATAGATCGCAATAGCTTAGTCGTAATTTAATTTTATTATATAGAATCAACGTAGGGGTGAGCACTCTGGTGACCAGTAATACGGGTATCTTTTAAAGAAACCTATCTCGGGCAACAGTCTTTCACACTTTGGCTGGTAACATATTGTAAAAGTAGATTTAAATATCAAATAAGCTGTAAACGAGTGAGAGAGAAATAAAGACATTTTAATTATTTTATTTATTATGATAGTCAGTTTCCTGTTACTGGTGCTACTTCCAGACTTCCCCAAACGAACTCATATTCTCCATTCTTCTAATACAAAAACTACCACACCATAACACCACCTCAAGAAAAATCATAAACATATCACTTTTCAACAAAGTGGACCGACGGCGACGATCTGGTGAAGATTGTGGTAAGCCGTTGGATGCGAGCAGCACAAAACCGGTCGTTGTGGATTCCTTGGGGTAGGGCTTTGTCCAGCAGAGGACATCTGTTGGCTGTGATGATGATGATGATGATGATATCACTATTATATCATAGGCACTAGCTTTCCTGAGAGCCTCAAGGGAGCTCAAGAAGACAATTTTGGTCACCCATCCTATTACCGGCCTTTGCGAAAGTTGCTCAACTTCAGTGATTGCCGAATTTACTCAATCGAGAAAATAATATAAACTTTTAATGGGTTTTGACACAAACGCCATGAAAGATAATAGGGTAAAGATGATATCTTCCTAACTTTAATATAACAGTATAAAATAAAATGAATGTTCTCGAGACAAAATGTATGCACACAGACACTTTATCATCGCTGTTATTTCAAGAAAATGGGAATATAGCAACAATACAGCTAAGTGACTTACAAGGTAACGTGTTTACCTTGCAAAAATACCCTGTTTCGTCTTTAATACAACCATTTGTCATTGTCGAGACGAGGTGAGAAGGACTATAGGAAGCGTAATAATAACATCAAGATTATCCTTCATGCAATAAGCAAGTTGTTGTTTTATTTTTTGTTACTGTGCTGGAATATAAGCTTACACTGGCTTGGTGGAAATTGGCCATTGCATCTCATGGCTTGCATGGCAGCACCAAGGATGGAGACTCTTTCTTTAAAGGAGCAATATCCGAGTTTATTGACAGGATCTTCTCAATAGATGACTGCGTCCCGATTCGTACCAGTTCTTTTTTTAGAGTTTTCTCTATTATTATATTGACGGAATTCATCTCTGAAGGCATTTTCTGCGTCACCAGACATTTTTGCAGGTGGCGAGAAATTAAAAGGGTTTCTTAAGTCAAGTGATCGAAACACCATCAGAAGTTTTTTAGAGGAAATGTCATCACGCACCAGTGAGTCCCTGTTTCCTACTAGATTTTCCGAGGGGTTCAGATCGGATCGAGGGTGGTCCTGAGGTGCCTCTAAAGGCTAGGATCTTGGCTCGGGTTGATTGGGTCGTGGGGTCGGGAAGGAACGCCTATGTACATGTCTGTACCTGGAATAGAGCGCGTGTGAACCAGGGGCCCGACCGCCTAACCGATCGCTTTGACTTCGTGTGTGGTTTATGACGTCATCTTGTCGTTTCGTGCCGCCTATACACAGCCTATATACTAGACAGCAATATCAAAAGCTATAGCCTTTAGCTTTTGATATTGCTTTCATAGGCGGTGCGAGATGGCAAGATGACGTCATAAACTATACGCGTAGTCAAAGCGATCGGTTAGGCGGTCGGGGGCAGGTTTCGTTCCCTTTTTCTAAGAATACGGTGTCTTGGAACTTAGGTCCAACACCCCCCCCCCCCACTGGCCTAAGCCAGTGTGCATGTTTGGTGTATCATGTGAATGTGTGGTGGAATTTGAGGATCGGGCGAGCCCAACCCAGCAGTAGTATCAAACTGACTGTTTATTATTACAACCGAGAGTGAGCTCGCTTTAATAAGTTTAATAAGTTAGTCAGTGTTGTCTTCATCAGCTTTTGTTAAAGTAAGAAAGGGCTGAACCAGGTCGCTAACAAGTTTACATACTTAAATTGTAGCAGGTAAAATAATATGAATCATTAATGAAATGCAAAATAGTATTTTATATTATAATGACTTGAATAGAAAGTAAACTCTCATAAGGTTGCTTTACATTATTAATCAATTCGACGTACATAAGCTTTCTTCGAAAATAAAAATTGAAATTATTCACATAACTGTACATTTATAAAGTAAACAGTTTTAAAGCATTCCTTCTAAGTCTGATTATTTAAAATATCTAAAGAGTAAAGAGATGCATCAATGTTAGTAAGACTGTTTGCAAACATCATCCATCATTTAGAATATTGTTTTGGAATAATATTTACAGCGCAATTTTGTTATACTTCTAAATTCAAAAGCATTATTCTTTGAGTGGACTGTGATTGTCAAAATGGATATTCAATTTGATTCATTATCATTATTTAAATACACTTTGGGACTTTCGCATTCCATCAATTTAATCATTTAACTTCGTTTCGTTCGTTTACTGCTCTTGCTCCTCACCCATAAGGATCAACCCTGCTATACACAACTTTATTGTTTATACTGATACCCCATACTAACCGTCAGCTTACAAAGTAGGTGTCAGACAACATTGCGCAAGCATAACTCGCACAAGGGACCATCGACGCCAGGTCATAACGTCAAATCAGGACGCACCGAAGCGCATTCTTCATCCGGAACTCTTTAAGAGTAGTGTCTCAAGCGAGTTGCCCCGTGGACACGTTTAGTCAACTACCTAATATCCATATAGGTAACCGGAGCTGTTAGCTCGCTCACTTCTCGTTGCACAAAAGTACAACTCGCAGTTTCCACTGCTTGCGTAGGTAGTCAACTCTAAAGTCGACTAGGTACCAATTATCCTCTTTGATGGCGGAGTTGTGAGTTCTCACTTCTCAGTATCCATCCAGGTACCTAGCCAGTCACACAATCCTACGCGGCAGGCTTAGCCGGTGACATTGCGTCTAGCGGGCGCCACTACTAGTTCTCTGGAGACTAGTGCCGGAGGTGTTGGAAGGCTTCTCAATGAAAACCATCGAGCAGAGCAATCAACTAAAGACAACTCACGTGCCCTGCAGATCCTTTCGCTTCGAGCTCCACCGAGACCGCTACTTGAACCCGGTCGCTGCGCACGAGATGGAAACCTGGCCAGAGCTCAGTGAGACAAACGAACATTTCCACCTCTATAGCGAACCACATAGTCACCACAAGTCCAACCCACGTCCGAGCCTTGCCGGAAACGCCCGCGAAGGCATAACCAATAGAGGGCATTGGCTCCGAACTCCCGTGGTACCCTTGAAAAGACAACCGGACCCGTAGTTCCTGCCGTACCTTACCCATCAGGAACAGTAGATAGGGATCATAACCAGAAGCAGTTGCAGGAGCAGGGAGCAAGAGAGAGATTCGCACACATAGTGGACCCAACTTAATGAACTGTTAATAGTATTTTTGCGTTCCGACATCACCATAATAATGGCATTGTTGTGTTCCGACAGTTAGAGATAAGATAGTCAGCTCCTCAGTAGTTGAGGATTTTGGGTGAAGTGCGCTGAAGGCCAAGTGCTAGTGCAAGTGCTTGCAATTTTGTAGCTTGTCAGGAAACGGCTACAATATATTACAGGCGTTTTTATATTAAAGAGAAAGAAGAAAAAATCAAAGTCGTCAATGACTTTTATTTGGTATTTCTATCTTAATAAAATAAAAATTGAGTACATATCAGTCACTAAGTTGAACCAATGACGTTTTCAATTTGACTTTTTCAAAGTAACATTTTAAATTTTTATTTGGTTACCCATTCTGTGAAACAACTCTCCTTATAAATGTATAAGGAGAGTTGTTTCACTTACAAGTCAGCAACCATAGCTTGGTAACCGTCATTTCAGATAAAATTACAAAAATAAAACAGTCTTCAAATAAAACATTCCATCATTAAAATTTGGGAAATAACTTTGATCAAAGATAAGTGCTTTTCTGCACAGTGCCTCGGAGATTGTACCTAATAACTTTGTTTGATAGTTGCTCCACCCAAGTATCACTAGAACTTTCAAATGCACATCTTCTGTAACGTAGGTTTCCATTAATAAAAGTTATATAACTATTTTGACTTAATGAACCCTAAAACACTTTGATATTTCGTTTAAAGTTAAAAGTTATTTACATTTTTTTAAGTTTTTCATATTTCTATGGCGAAAGAATAATTATGATAAACCTCTTTAAACGTATGATTTCAATGATGGAGGCCTTTGCCCAGCAGTGGGACAAACATAAGCTATTCACTATTATTACCTGTTTTAAAATTGTTATGCATTCTCGGTAGCCGAGTGGAAAAGCTCTCTGCCCAATATCCTAAAATCCCGGGTAGAATTCCCAGGACGGGCACGTTACGGGAATTTTCAATTCAAAGCCCGGGCTTGCGCTTTGGCAAGTGTAGTGATTAAGTCAATACCCATAAACTCTAACGCTTGAGGCCTTTGCCCACTGTCGGACAGTATTTAGACTAATTACTGACGATGATAGCTAGATAACGCAGTGATTAACGCACCCGGTCTGCGAATGCCGAGGATAAGCAACTTTCGCAAACGCCGGTTATTTGATGGGTGACCAAAAATTTATCATCCTGAGCTCCTCCGTGCTTCGGAAGGCACGCCAAGCCGTTGATTGCATTAACTTCGTTAATAACCACCAATCCGCAATGAGTCCGCTTGGTTTTTATGGCCCGTTCTCCCTATCCATCCATAGGGCTCGAGATCCATAGTGGGGACATAAAATGATAATGATGCTGATAATTATGTCTGGCGATGTGAACTGCAGACTCTTATATAACATCAATACAATTGTCAGCCGTTATAGTTTGCAGTTAATATCAGGTATATATTTAAAAGGAAATGTTAAAGCGCAATTCAGGATTTACCTTCGCCAGCGCCTGTGACGGCGTGTATGAGAAGCACCACGACGCACACGCACCGCTGCCCCTCCACCGACATCGCTGCGGTGGCACCTGCAACAATGGAAATAGAAAACGTTAGAAAGTAATTTAAAAATAAAAAAAAAGTACAATAAAAAATACATTAATATTTACTAGTGGTCGCCCAGTGGTCGAAATTCGACCGTAATTTTATTAAGGCTGCACAGATTGTATCCTAAGCAATGAAAAATTAAAAAAATAGAATGTGAGTTTGGATTGGCATTGGCAGAATTCCGCCGCTCCTCAGCTCCATTTTTGAAATTTTTGAAAAGAGTACATAAGGGTGTGTGTTACATACATATGCGTGTGTGTCAAATACATGGTAGTGTGTGTAATGTTTGTTTTATTAATTTAATGTATTTTTAAAAAAAAATTAACCTTTTCTATATAAACTATAAGTGTGCGAAATTTCATACTCCTTCGTCCGCGCAATTTTCGTAAAAAAGGGGTACAAAGTTTTTGATTCACGTATTAATATGTAGATAGTAGGGGTGGCGCTCAAATGATCGACAGTAACAAGTGTTTGACAATTTTTTTCAGTGCTAACGTCAGCCTTTCCGGTAGCATAATGGTCATTGCAGCCGCCCGGATTGCGGAAGACCCAGGTTCAATTCCTGGCTGGGTCAGTCAGGCATTTAATTTTTTTCACTGTATTTTATAAATATTTAATTTAGCTTCAGTGCAGCAATAAGCACTTAAAATAAAAAAGTTAAATTTACTATAGCGTTGTGTTATCAAATTTGTGGTATTTCATCTGCAAAGATGAATCTGCATAGCCATCGGTTGCAATGACCGTTGGATAGATGGCACTGTGCCGCTATTAGCACTCAAAAATTAAAAAGCAGTGTAAAAATTTATTTATTTATTTATTTATTTATCAAAATCTTACATCTATCCTTACAGGTTCTAACCTAATGCGACAGAAGAGACAATCTTAAATTTTAATTCTTAAAACTACGAGTATTTACTACTTACTATAATTAAATTATTACATATTATAACTAATACAATTTAAGGTATTTATTGCAAATTCCCTCAAAGAACATGCAAAAATGTCGGTTTTGTCATGGACTTTGTTAATTAGGCCTATTGCGCGGATAAGGGGCGTCTTTGCCAGCAGGCAAATTAAGTGCTTATGTCAGCCTTCCTGGTAGCATAATGGTCAGTGCAGCCGCCCGGATTGCGGAAGACCCAGGTTCGATTTAATTGTATTTTATTAATATTTAATTTCTTCCTTTAAATATACACTTTTAAACTTTCGCGCTCCATTTAATTTAAACGGAGATTAACGCAAACTAATTAGTCACTACGCCACTACCCACAGTCGGCCCTTGACCACGGCCGTTGTAACTCGGTCAAAACGTTAGGTATAAAGAAGGTATGATACCTTTTTACTATTATTATTCCTTTAAACATTTAAGATAGGGGTCAACAACTGGCTTCAGTCTGTAGCAACAGTTGAATACATCAACTGCTTCCTATCTGTTATCCGGTATTTCAATGATATTCTTATTATTAACTAGTGGCCCGGTCGCCCGGTCGTCTGCTTAAGAACACTCGTGTAGCCTGAAGGCCATTAAAAACTCAAGAGATCCACAGTAAATATTTATTTAGGTAAAATTTGTAATTAAGCAGAAAAAACCTGTTTATAGATACAGGTTTTCACATATCACATTTTAAACATTAATAATTGCACAATCGATGTTATCTACTATAAAACAATATTATTATACTGAAGAATTTTGAAAGACTGATCATCAAAAATACAATCAAATTCCATGACAATGAATTCCATTCAATGACATTCAAAGTATTCTTTTTCAGAACCGTGCATATAAATTTGACAGATAGTTTTTAAAACTACCAAGGAGGCTATAAGATGCATAGCATTAAAAAATAACGTTGAGTAAATTGCAACGACAACGTTACAACCGTATCCCATGATGGAACCCTATAGCAGCGCCACCAACCGGGTCCAATTGTAAATCAAAACCATTTTCGAATCCACTTGAACACACATAGAAAATTTCATCCAAATCGGTCCAGCCGTTTAGAAGGAGTTCAATTACAAACACAGAAGATTTATATTTAAAAATATATTTTTTTACATCACTTTGTTACATTTTTAAATACTTTTGATTGATAAATAGATATTTTAATATCAAACGAAGGTAAATATAAAAATAGGTAGGTATAATTATTTCGTAGTAGCATTGCATTATTTATATTGCATTTATTTATTTATTTATTTATTATTATTAGTTACACGGGACGGACCCAATTACATAACTAACATACAGAATATAAAAATTATCATCATAATTATTATTACATATCATTATTATAATTCCCTGTGTGGTGCCGGGGATAAAGAATTGCACCACCCCATCTCTTCCTGTGGGTGTCGTAAAAGCCGACAAAGGGACCATTCCAGAGGATGGGCAGCAGCATCTCTCTGAGGTTACCCTCAACCAACTGCGATCGCCAACCCGCCTGCCAAGCGTGGCGATTACGGCAAATACCCCTCATATCGTTGGGGGAGGCCTTTGTCCAGCAGTGGACGTCTTTGTCTCTCTCAAGAGAGAGATTATTATAATTATTATTATTACATGCATTAAATTATTGTAATGCAATGCATTATTATATAACAATTTTAATATTATTAGTTTTTATTGTAGGTATCGTCTCCGTATCCGTTTTACGTATCATGATAAAAAATATCTTTTGGCCTTGCAGATTTTTTTTCTCAAATATAAGTTCGTTTCAATTCCTCACTTTTTATTAGTTTGCGGTTTGGACAGAAATATTCATATTAAAAAACTTACCTTTAACAAATATCCACTTGTATTATAATGATATAAAGCCAAGAAAATGATGGATTGTAGATTAAAAAAGCGAGTGGATCAGATGATCACAAAATTTTGTAAAAATATATTTTTTTACCGACAGCGCGACGAGGGATTCCAATCATAATTTTTTTGACACGACTTTAATAAAAAAATCCATCCATCAAATGTTTTGTGGAGAAGATTCAAAGCGTTATACATCAACAACTGACTGACATCAATTATTATAAAAGTTTAAAAAAATATTACTTGAAAATAATATCGATTATAAGTCAAAAAGTGCTACCTTGTCGTACAATACATCTTTAAATGATGACTTGTTATCATTTGAAAGTCGGGTAGTTTGTACACCGGTTTTCATGGTGTCGCCATCTCTGAGGTCCCGGGTTCGATCCCCGGTCGGGTCAATTTAGAAATTATTGTTTTTCTAAATTGTCTCGGGTCTGGGTGTTTTCTATGTATAATAAGTATATATTTAAGCATTTTAAGTATGTTTATCCGTTGTCTAGTAACCATTTAACGAGTTTCATAACGTAGCTTCTCTTGGGCTAGATAATTGGTGTGAGTGTAGGAAAGTTTATTTATTTATTATTAATTTATTATTTGTAAGGTCTTTAAAATTCAATTGAGTTACACAATGTTTACAGTTCACATGACAGGATGATGAAGACATATTTATTTTGATATAATTATTAATATAATTTATTCGTCAGTCATTTTCTATCAACTCCAAACAATAGTAAGTAACTGATAAAATAAAAACTGATGTCTAAATAATATTTTTTTTTTTTGGAGAGAGATTGCTGATTGCCTCAAACGGCATTTTCAGCTTCACCGGGCTTTTTGAGAGCGGCGAGGCACTTAAAGGGTACCTCAAACCGTGTGAAACGAATCACCTTCGGAGGTTTTCTAGAGGAAACGGCATCACACACTTTTAAGTGCGTGTCCCCGTGCCCTACTAGATTCTCCGAAGGGCCGAACCCTTCGGATCGGATCGGATCGGTTCTCCGAAGGATAATAGTGATAAGTGATAATAAGGATAAATGTCAGCATTAGATTATAATTTCTAAACAGTTTTAAAACAATTATTGTATTAATTAATGTATTACCGTACGTAGAACTAACTGTGTTACCGTAAACATATTTCTTTAACTACTTCGCAGAATGCTTTTCTGCTGCAAAAGCATCTAAAATTATACTGACAGTTTCTTCGTCTGTAAGTTGTTTTATTTTTCTTACGGCGTACACACGTGAACTTGATTAGCTACTCAGTTGTTCTTAAACCAGACACAATAGAAATTCAATTGTTATATATGGCACTGTGATTACATTGGGCGGCCAAGTATTTAGGTCACCTACTCACGTAGTTCTGTACTGAATGTTTTTCTTCGACAACAGAATAATACAGTTAAATTTAATTGACAAGATCAAACAACTTAATATTTACTCCAATACTTGTTAGTACACTTCTATAATATAAACATACTTTCACGTCCTTCTCAGAAAAAGATTACTCAATATTTGTGATTTTGATGCTTTGGCTACCAAGCATCAAAATCACAAATATTGAGTAAACTCGCCATTACTGTCCACGACACCACATTATGCATAATCAAAGTAGGGCTCCAAAGTGCAACAGATAATATCAGTGATAGGTTGCCGATCGATTGCCTGATGTTCGAGCATCTTGGTAAGAACCCTTGCCCCTTAATCGGCACAATACTAAGGTCGACTGAATTGAAAAATTGTATGAAAAGTAGACAAAATCAACGTTTCGTAGTTTCGTAGTCCCCTGATTTCTCTTCCAATACTGGACCGAAAAGTAATTATACTTTTTTTCATTAAAATTTAAAGAAAGGCTTTGGCTGTGTCCCTATGTTTTACTTTTTTTTATATATTCTCGTCAAATTTGGGAAACACAGTGGAAAATCTGGTCAATTTTTAATGTTTTTAAAGGGTTAATATCTTTTTGAATAATTAATTTGAAAAGAAAAACATAGGGATACAGGCACAGTTTTTCTTTAATTTTTATTGAAAAAGTAATAAAATCTGTCCAGTTTTGGAGGAGGAATCAGGGGACTACGAAACGTTGATTTTGTCTACTTTTTAACCGACTTCAAAAAAAGGAGGAGGTTATCAATTCGACTGTATTTTTTTTTTGTTTTTTTTTTTATGTTTGTTACTTCAGAACTTTCGACTGAGTGAACCGATTTTGATGATTCTTTCTTTATTTGAAAACTGGTGCTTCCCGTGTGGTCCCATTTTAATTTGGTCCAGTTCTGATAATGGGATCCTCAAGGAATTGAGGGATTTCTTCGAATATTGTAGGCATACCTATTGTGATTTTGGTATTTTCAGAAATAAGTCAAGCATTTGCATTCAGAAAGTATCATTTGATGAAGTGTAACTGATAAAAAGACCACAGATTGCCATCGGAACTCCTCAATGATAAGTATTTCACGGGTGGCGATAAAATATCTCGATTAAGATAGTTAAGCGACTATGACGAAGCAAAAGAAGACAGGCACCGGAACTCAGTTTTTGATTTCCTACTTTGAGATAGGCGTTTCTCGTTTTCTTCGCTTGTCTCATTTAAACGGCGCTGTCTCATACGAGCAGCGTGTTTAGTAGGTCTACCCATATTCGCTTTTGATAAATAGATCGCAACGAATCACTAAAAAGCGAGAAATAAACAAAAATTTTAACAAAAAAAAACCGACTCCAAAAAATTTGACTGATAAAATTGCACTAAAAAGTAAAAAATAAGCGTTAGACTTATATAGACAATAACTTTATTAAGAAAATATATAGGTACAATTAATTACTTTAATATAAACATTTAACGACATACTATATTATAATCATAATAGTACATTCAATCTTATGAAATTTTGACTACAAACGCGGACTGGCACCGGCTTCAAAAACTTCGTTGGCTGGCACCGGCCCCAAAAATAACAATAATTGTACCTATATATTTTCTTAATAAAGTTATTGTCTATATAAGTCTAACGCTTATTTTTTACTTTTTAGTGCAATTTTATCAGTAAAATTTTTTGGACTCGGTTTTTTTTCATACATATTTTTCAATTCAGTCGACCTTAGTGTTTCCTTGGACGGACGTCCCAGACCATCATGGGATAACTTCATTCACAAGGGTAATTTTTTTGAAGTTGCACTTAATAGAACAAACATTTTTAAACACTATGTAGTACCTCGTAAAACAGAACACAGTAATGAAAAAGATTGGTACTAAAGGAGGTCGGTCGACATTCAGTCCAATTCTGAGTCTAATCAAGCGTTACGTATTAATCAAGATTACCTACATAAAAACTTTCGACTTCAACTGCTCCTGGGATTAGTCTCAAGACGATAGCGTGTTGTTGAAGTTGAATAATCAGCCCCATTCTCCATAGATTGAGGCAAATAATTCAACAAATCAAGTTTATTATTTTGACGGATTGCCTTCACATTATTGTATTAAAAAAGGTATTGATTTGATGGCCGCATAACGATGCCCAATTTTGAAAATACCCTCATAATCGCCCATCGTCCCGTGGCTCATGGATGAATGGTGATGGCTCTTTTAGCTCAATAAACTTTTTAATGTGGACATCATTTGTGTCCTTGTCGGCTTCAACTGGTTTTTATTGTTTCTGATGAAAACAATGTTATTTGTTACTTTCAAAAGAAGCTCATTATCGTGTAAGTTACAGAATAGTAGAAGTACGAAAGACTCGTGCCTCAGCTGTAAGGACATAATATTAAAATGATTGAAAAACAAGACACCACATTAACTGATTGTTAATCTCAAGAGTACTACACTATTTTCTACTAGCGGCCGCTCGCGGTTTCACCCGCGTGGTTCCCGTTCCCGTGGGAATATCGGGAGAAAAACTACCTTATGTATTAATCCAGGTTATAAACTATCTGTATGCCGAATCCCATCCAAATTCATTCAGTAGTTTTTACGTGAAAGAGTAACAAACATCCATCCATACTTACAAACTTTCGCGTTTATAATATTAGTAGGATGTAAAAAATAAACAAAGTGTACAAACAAAATATGGTGTGAGGCTTAAAACTGAAAAAATATTTAAAGATGAAAAGAGAAAACAGCTCTAAATTTCACCACTTATTCTATCGTCAATTATTATTAATGATTGCGAAGTATAAGTAATCATTAACGTTGATTGATGTCTCTGAGTGCAAAGGAAGGAAAGCGAAATATAATGACTTAATCCCCTCTTGTTGAGCGTTTATACACTGATGATCATATTGTAAGTGCTGGGTAACTTCCTTGGAGATGTTTGAAGTCGGAAGGGACTAAAATGTTGTATTGTATTATACTTGAGTGTGCTCAACTGCCAAAAAAAGAAAATATGTAAAAATTAACGACTTTTATGGCGCGCCGACCAAAAAAACCCAAAAGTGTAGTCACGGTTAAGTTGATTTATGATGAAAAAACTATCGTATTACATAAACAAAATATATATTTAGTATCAAAGGGAACGTGTTTACAATTAGTCCGACACATAAATTCATAACACACTATAATTTTTTCTACAATATTATTTAAGTTGGCCAAAAATCATGAAAACGAGTGGCGGCGTTTAGTTCATATCTTATAGTTGATCTAAATGATTATACCTCTAATTATGTCTAAACAATCACCAATTAACTCAACTACAAATCGTCCGTCTCACATTTTCGATTTATCAAGCGATTTTTAAAATTATTATTTTCAAATTAACACGTTAAATTCCCCATACAAAATTAGTATGGCCGCGCGGCGTCAAATAAATATGGATGAATACATCATCAGCCTACACACGTCCACTGCTGGACATAGGCCTCTCCAAGTGCACGCCACTGAGCACGATTCGCGGCTACTCTCATCCAGCTCTTGCCAGCCACCTTGCGAAGATCGTCATTCCACCTAGTCTGAGGGCGTCCCACACTACGTTTGCCGATACGCGGTCTCCACTCAAGAACACGTTTACCCCATCGGTAATGGGTAGATGGCGCTACTTGCCACGAGTAAGATCTAGTCTGTGTATAAAAATTCATTAAAAAACAAAACAAGCGTAAATCAGTTAAAAAAGTGTATTATTAGAGCTAACATACAACAATACAGTGGTACCAGTGTTATCTACAAAAACTTTTTAGTGCAACATAATTTAAACTTCTTCGTAATTATCATTGCTGTCCGCCAAGCACAATTACAACTAAAGTGTAGAATAAACAATCTCAGTGAAGTGATCTTAGTGAAAACACAGTAAAAGTAAACAATTAATTATGTCCATCATAAAAAAACAGGAATTGGCGGTGTGAACAGAAGAAAATTGTGAAATAAAGTGCTAATGATCGTTTGCAAATTTCAAATAAGTAAATCAGACGACAGCTGACTCATCAGCTGTCAGATTTCATGCACTTAGTAATTACTCCTAGCGACATCTGGCAACAATCATAGACACGAAAATACACACACTCCCGCGAAACCAAATTGACATAAAAAGCACGCTATAAAGCATTATAAATTGAATTCTACATTAAATACCAAATTAGTCCGTAAGATGGCGCTAAAATGTGATAACTGTAATAGCAAAATTACAAATCGTGAATACTTAATATGTACGATTTGTAAGTATAATTATCACATGGATTGTGGGAATGTTTCGACCAAAAGATTCTACCTAATGACTAAAGAAAATAAACTTAACTGGAAATGTGACAAATGTATAGATAAAAATAAAAATGACAACTTCAGAATAAATATATCTACGACAAACTCTTTTGAATCATTAACAGATGATGAATATAAAGATATTATGTCAACGTCACAAAGTAGCCGACTAAACAGTAGCTGCCCAGATTTAAGAAGAATAAATATCGAAGAGAGACTAGAATACCTAATAAAACAAAATAAAGACCTTAAGGAGAAACTCCAAATTGCAGAAAATGAAATTGAAAATATGTTGTTAGAAAATACTAAATTAAAAAAAAATATACAAAATAAAGAAAAAAAAACCAAATTTTTGACAGAAATTTGTAACTCAAGCCAAAAGAAAAATGTAACCCTCAGAAGAAGCAGAAAGAACCTAAACAAGACTATTCTGGATTTTGAACACGACGAACAAGAAGCGAAATTTTGCGCAACGCCATCAATAAAACATGACAAGAACTCTGAAATTGAACCTGACAGTATCATCTTACCAAATCAGGTCGCGGATTTTAGTCCATCTAATCGCTCAATAGAGGGCACCTGTGGTAATAAAAATAAACATAATATTTACATAGTAGGCGATCAACAAATCTGCGGTCTAGCTGATGAGATAAGAGATGCGAGGTGCGGAAAATGGAATGACAACTACAACGTTACTAGTATAGTTAAGCCGTATGCGTTAAGCTCTCAAGTCTTATCAAGCTGTGAATCTATATCTGAAACTATGTCAGATGATGATATACTGGTGCTTTCGGTAGGTTCTAATGATAAAAATCCATATACCATTATGTCGAGTTTGTGTAATACATTATGTAAATTGAAGAAGGGCAGGATACTAATACTAAGTGTTAGATATAACTATTGTTTAAATATTAACATACTAAACACACATATTAATCGTCTAATAAAAAATTATTATAATTGTAACTATATTGACATACAACAAATACTGCATTACTACCAAAATATAACATCAATAAAAAAGAAAATTAGCCTGAAGATAAATGTAGAAATCGACTATTCAAAGTATGTTAATGACTATGTAAAAAACGGATTAAAATTAAGAAAATCATTGCAAAACTCTATACTCGATAAAAAAGGTATTATATCCACCTCAACTGCTTTGGAAAATAAAAAGGGTACAATACCATATTATTTTTCTAAGATTAATATTACAAAAAATAGTATAACACCAACAATGACAAGCACAAAATGTTTTCGTGGCTAATAAGCATAATGATTTTGTAATTCTACACCAAAACATACAAGGTTTGCTTTCTAAAAAAGATATCATTGAGATAACCCTAGCGGAGCTTGATTCTCATTTATGTCCTGAGGTGCTGTGCTTTACAGAAACTTTTATTATGAATGGAGAGGAAAAGAATATATTTTTGCATAATTATGTACTAGCTATACACTATGGAAGAAATAAAAAAAGAGGGGGCACATGTATATTGGTAAAAAAAGGGACTATATACAATAAAGTTAACATTTTCGATGAGCTTCCTGTGAATTTTCATTTTGAATGCTGCTCTATCTCTATTCCATCATACAATATTATAGTTGTTTGCCTATACCGTAGCTCAACCGCTTCAAATAAACGACATTTTGATTTATTCTTAGAAAAATTTGAACAACTATTGTACATATACCAACATAAACATCACAAACAAAGAATAATTATTGTTGGGGACATTAATATAAACACTTTACAAAACAACAACATTACCACCAAACTAAAAGGCATATTAAATAATTATAATCTAGAGCAACATATAACCCAACCAACAAGAGGCTTATCATGCATTGACCACATTTTTAGTAATATAAAAGGTGCAAAGAGCACAATCCTTCCGTTGTGGTTATCTGACCATGACACTGCACAGATACTTAGTTTCCACATCAAAAGAAAACCACAAATAGCTAAACAAATACATACATTTAAGAGAGGTTATTCTGACGAAAATATCATTAAGTTCAGAACACATCTCTCATGCCTCACTTTTACAGATGTATATAATGAAAGTAATCCTAATGAAGCATTTAATAAATTCCATGACTGGTTCTGTTTACTTTATAAATTATGTTTCCCAGTTTGCAAAGTCACAATAAACACTAACTCTAACCAGCACTGGATCTCTAAGGGTATTAAAAAAAGCTGTGCAACAAGTAGAGCGCACCGTCTTAATCACTATAAAAGGAAAACATACAACACAAAAAAGAAATATCAAACATACTCAAAAATACTAAAACGATGCATACTACAGGCAAAAAAACAGTCAAATAATAAATATATCTTTAATAATAGTAAAAAAAACACATGCAAAGCTACATGGAAAATTATACACGAGGAGACAAATACCAAACCGACATGTAACAATTATATTGAAACTATAGACTATAATCAACATAATATAAATAATCCAATAGAAATTGCCAATAAGTTCAATGACCATTTTATCAATATCACAGGTGTCACGCATGCGAAAACAAATAATGACTTGCATGGGAAAACTAGTAATCTGATAAATTCCATTTATCTGACTCCTGTTGATGAGTACTGTGTTAGAAAAACTATTAAGTCCCTCAAAAACACAAACTCTGAAGGGTATGACAACATATGTACAAAGGTTCTGAAGGCATGCAATGAAGAAATAGCCCCTGTTCTAACATTTCTTATAAACCTATCAATATCCTCTGGGACCTTCCCAGACAGGCTTAAGTATTCACTAGTCAAACCCTTGCATAAAAAAAATGAAAAAACAGTAGTTGACAACTACAGACCCGTTACACTAATCTCAATCATATCAAAGGTTTATGAAAAAATTGTACTTGAGAAACTGATGGTGTTTTTTGAAAAGTATGGTATATTAAATCAAGATCAATTCGGATTTCAAAAAAAGAAATCCACAACCCATGCCATATTCAACCTAGTGAATGAAATACTAATGAACATAAATGAAAATAGGTACACAACAGCTCTTTTCCTTGACATGTCTAGAGCGTTCGATTATTGCTTACATGACACCCTACTAAAAAAATTGGAAAACAACGGCATTAGGGGGCCGGCACTAAATTGGCTAAAAACTTATTTGAGCAATAGGATGCAAGCCGTTGAAGTAGCTAAACTCGATAAAAATAATATAACCCAAAAATATCTATCTGAGTTTAAAGAAATCAAGTTTGGGGTGCCCCAGGGGAGTGTCTTGGGCCCATTTTTGTTCCTCACTTATATAAATAACTTACCAAAACTGACAAAGCACCGCTGCATCTTGTTTGCGGATGATGTCTCAATCATAGTGACTACAAGTAAGAAATTGACATTAAATGACCATAGTAATGAAATTAACAATACAATCAACTTAATAATAAATTGGCTTAAAGATAATAACCTTTTCATTAATATTGACAAAACTTATTTCATGAATTTTAATAATACACCTTATCAAACGTTAAATGTACACTATCAAGGACTAGGACTACATGGCACTAATATAACTAAGTTTCTGGGTATACAAATTGATCATAAGTTGGACTGGAAGCAACAGATCACAAACATATGTTGTAAAATAAATAGATTTACTTTTGCACTATATAAACTCACTAAAGTAGCCTCTCAAAGTGCAGCACTCACAGCATACTTTGCATATATTGAGTCCATCCTCCGTTATGGTTTAATCATATGGGGAAACAGCACAGACACAAATAAAGCTTTTATCGCTCAAAAAAAATGTATTAGGGCAATCTGTGGTACTGCACCAGATGAGCCATGTGCACCCTTATTCAAAAGGTTAAAAGTCTTACCCCTGCCATGTCTATACATCTTTGAAATAGCCAAATTTGTCAAACTTAACCATCATTATTTTGAAACAGCACAAGATATGTATCCCCGAAACACTAGAAATGGAAAAAGGTTGATGTCGTCCTTTGTTCCAAAAAGCACTCGTATGCAAAAGAATTGTTTCTGGATGTGCATAAGTATTTTTAATAAATTGCCTGAAACAATTAGAAAACTTATTGTAAAACAATTTCTAGCAGAGTTACATAAATGGCTTATGGCACACCTATTTTATTCAGTGAAAGATTTTCTTACACATACACTTAATAAATGTAAGATGTGTACCTAGATGTGTGCAAGCAAATATTTTAGTTTTATTTTTCTTATAAGTTAACGACATATTATTTTCTTTTGATGTCTGTAAAATACTATTCACCTTGACCAAACTTGATAAATCATTTGACTTTTATTATTATTTTATTTCTGTATATTATTTTATTTGAATTGCAAATATTTTAGTAACTTTTGACAACTGTAACTTTTCACAAACTTTTCTTTTTTCCTCTATGGCATGGACTACCATAGAGAAGTGAAGTTTACAAGCTTCACAGATTAAGTTAGGCCGCTGCGCTGTGGTTATAATACTGTTTTGACATATTTTTGACATATTTTTGAATATTTAGTACAACAATTTTTAGTAATTAATTTTGTATTTTTATTATAATGTAATTTAATTGGTATTTGACATTTTGGAGTATTAATTTTGTATTTTTATGTGTATGTAATTAATTGGAATATTTAGTCATTGTCATTTAAAGTTATTTGCATGCTACATTGTCAGCTGAGAAAGAGAAGAAAATTAGAATAAGACCAAAAATGTACCTTTCTCAAGCGCAAATTAAATATATTTCATTTCATTTCATTTCATTTCATTTCATTTCATTTCATTTCATTTCATTTCATTTCATTTCATTTCATTTCATTTCATTTCATTTCATTTCGGTTCTGCGGCTAATATGGCCGGCCCACTGCCACTTCAGCTTGCTAATCCTGTCCTAATGGATGAATACATTTCAAATAAAATATATGACACTTGTCACTTACGGACGGCGGCGGCGCACGCTTAAATATTTTTGTTATTTTACTGTAACATCCCTAACTACGCTATATTACGGTTGAACAATTGAATTTACGTTTTTCTACCAAGAGAAAACATGTTTTTCCTTCATCCCACTTGATGGTAAGTGACGACACGGCCCAAAGGTTAAAACTAGCATTACGTGAAATACCCAGCAAATGAGAAACTATCAATCTTATCCCTTGTTCCCTTATCAGAATAGTTCTCAAATTTTAACTGCCTCACACTTGCAACGTGTTTGCTTTTAAATAAACCAGTATTTCTATGGTTAAGGTAGGTACTTATTAAAGGAAAAAACGGGTTTATTACTTTCTGTTCTCTCTGATATTTCAGCACAGTGTACCTAATTACATGCGTCATGATCACAGAAGAACTGAAGTTACTGCGCATGGATTTTAATGAGCAGACAAAACGGAAGTTTAATCGGTTTTGAGCTCGATACTCGTACCACTGTTTCCTGTCTCAGTTATATTATTATCAAAGCAGAACCTTTTTCTATGTACCTGTTAAAGGGGTCTTCAAATGAAACCATCGATACAGGAATAAAACTCAAATATATTTACAAAAACACAAATGTTGAAAAAATTTCCACGAGCAGGTTTTGAACCCGCACCCTTCTGATCTGAAAATTTTTTCAACATTTGTGTTTTTGTAATTGGTTCGCAACAAAATTTGCGTTAAAAATTATATAAACATTTCAAATATATTTACTACAAGTGTAAGTGCAAATTAAATTAACCTAAAATATTGGCTACTTATGTAAACGGCGAAGACGAAGCTATAGCGCGATGCAGGAAGGAACCAACGCCAGCTAGTTTATAAAATAAGAACTAAAATTGACAATCACACAAACCACTTATAAAATGCAGATATATTATTGAACAGTACCTACATTTTTTTTTTTTTTTTAATGTTAAAAGGAGGCAGGCGGGTCACCTGATGGAAAGTAATCACCACCGCCCATGGACACCCGCAAAACCAAAGTTATCGCAGATGCGTTGCCAACCTTGGAAAGGAGTTGGATCTTGAGAAGGGAGTAGGAACTGGGAGGGGGGAGGGGTGTGAGATGGGCCTCCGGTACTTTCACTCACCGGACGAAACACAACAGCAACGAGTGCCGTTGTTTCACGCCGATATTCTGTGAGAGGGTGGTGTTACGCCGGGCGAGCCGGCCCATTTCGTGCTGAAACGCAGCGTGGCTCTACCACTCAGACAACATTCTTTTTAATTATAGAAAAGTTGGCAAATGTTGAGCTGAACAGTATTGTGGCTCACAGCCATCCTCACCTTGCCGTCCCGCAATTGCTTCTTCGCACCGCGTTGAAAGGACCGACTGCTGTAGGAAGGAGGAAATACGTGTGCTGGGAGGTAATTAAACTTTTTGGTGGTGCGACTAAGAAATTATTCAAAGTTATTTGTTTCGCTCCACACTCGTGTCACTGTTTCCTGTCTCAGTTATATCAGTGCAAAACCTTCTTGCACCATACTTATTGCTTCCATACGCACAGCTTTGGTCCCAAATTAATCCTTCAGGAGAACAGGTGGCCGCAACAAAGCTCTCTTTGCTCGGAACGATTTTAGCGTCCTGAATATATAATTCTCAGTTCCTATTGTAGTTGGGTCTCAAATAAATTATGCGGACGCAGAAACCGCTCCACTATTGCTCGGGAGGTTGGAAGATTTCGAATTGTATTGCCAATGATATTGTCGGGGTAGCCCTGATAATATTGGAACGAATAGTCCCCATTCTGCAGTAAGTCTTCGCTGATTTCGAATAGTGGAAATATTGTAATGTAAAAACCGATAACTCTTAAAGAATATTGAAAGTCCTAGTAAGCTGAAACATCATGATTTGTCATTCTACATAGGTCAGCCTGATCTTAAAAATATCAATATTAGAAAAAATAAGAAGTTACAAGGTCTTAATAAAATATTTCGAGGTTTGACCTTGACTCTTAAAATTTTCGTAATTAACAAAATGGAAGAAAATGTAAAAGATTATAGGGAGGTTTCATTACATTATTTCCGATTTGAAGCCAGATGTCGATGTCATAATTAGCTTTCAATAATCAATTAACTAGAAAGGAGGTCCTTATTTTAATTTAAGTGGTGGGACGAAGATAATATAACATTTTTTTGCGAGGAAATTGTTGTTTTGAGTCTCCTTTTGAATCCATGAATGTGGCTGATTACCACATACTACATTCCTTAACACAGACAGACTGCATCTTTAAATATAATTTCAATATTGTAAGGACTAAATTAATGTGTTTAATTTAATGTGTTTTTTTTAAAACGCCTCAGCTGAGCTGATAATTTAGCCTTTGATTTTACTTCGTGAAAATCTCAATTTCTCATTTGATTTTGTACTATCCGGAAAACGCAGTGTGGGCAGGCCTCCAACAAGATGGACCGACGATCCGGTGAAGACCGCGGGAAGCCGCTGGATGCGGGCAGCACAAAACCGGTAGTTGTGAAGATCCTTGGGGGAGGCTTTTGTCCAGCAGTGGTCGTCTTTTAACTGAGATGATAGACATAGTGATGAGATGATGATAATGATGATTTGCCCGCAACACTATTTATTACCCGATAATCAGTAGGTCTAGTTTTCTTTAGACCAGTACCTTACAACAAACAGCACCTTTTATTCTAAGTTTGAAGAACCGAGTGAAGAAGTGACCTTTGTGCCAATAAAATTTCTAGACAACAACAAGGCTTTCCATAATATCGTTTGTCACAAAAACGAATAGCTGTAGAACCATCTTGAATTCCATGAAAAAAAATTATCACAGGGCTTGCGGACTATTGCAAGCGCTGTGTCATAAACCGTTTTGTCTTCGGTTTTATGTACTCGCCTGCTGTGTTTTGTTATGCTCGTTGCTGTGTTGATTGATATATCGCCTTGGATAATTCAAAAACCCGTAAGTAGCATTGGGAAATACCGCTATTTAACCTATATTGACCACTAGTGGACCCGGCGGACTTCGTACCGCTTTGACAGTTTCCATAAGTGATTAAATACTCTTTGGTTTCCATGACAACAAAACAATATTTTTTTTTTGTATTGGAAAATTAAATTGTCGTTCTTAGTATGTTTATAGTGTGGTTTCCGTGGGAATATCGGGATAAAAACTATCCTATGTGTTAATCCAGGTTATAAACTATCTGTATGTTAAATTTCATCCAAATCCATCCATCCGTTGCAGCGTGAAGAAGGAACAAATATACAGACATACACACAAACTTTCGCATTTATAATATTAGTGTGACTAATGACTTGCACGTTCGTTGTGTTGGCCGGTGAGCTGCCTGTGGGTTGGCCCTGTCCCAAGGGGTCTGTTTTTGTTGTTTTAGCGCCTTCGTCTTTGCCTTTTTTTTGGCTAGCATTTTTATTATTTTTATGTATGTGGGACTAACATAGTTTTTAAGGTTAATTAATGTGTACTAACAATCTATGGACTATGTGGTCTGATAATAATTGATTTTTATTTTTATTTATTCATTTAATGGAATTAGGCGTTACTTTCCGGAAATCCATGGCACACAAAAATGATATTAAAATATAATAAGTAGTGGTAATTCTGCTTTTACATAGAGCGGATTGACATAAATATATAAAATGTTCTGTTTTCTAAGTAATGAAAAAAAATAGTGTTTGACACCCACGCGGTATTTACCAATACTACATACGCGCTGTTGAATTATCCCGGACTATAATATGTGCAAATATTTTGTAATACTTACATTATTTTCTATTTGTAAGCCAATGAAGCCGTATACATTATTGAAAACTACGTCATCAACATCCCAACAGAAATATCGGGATAAAAAGTCCTATGTGTTAAAGCAGGTTATAAACTATCTGTATGCCAAATTTCATCCAAATCCATCCATCCGTTGCAGCGTGAAGAAGCAACAAATATACGAACATACATACACACAAGCTTTCGCATTTATAATACCTATTTGTGTGATTATGGTTAGGTACCTACATATAATTTAATGCAAATTTTGTTGCCAACAAATTACAATTTACTAAGTGTTGAAAAAGTTCCAAGAGCGCGATTCCAACCATGACATCCCGTGTATATTTTCTATCTTAAACGACCTTTATTAGAGTCTTGCATTTAAAACATTTTTTTTCGTGAGAGCTTGATGGCGCAGTGGTTAACACGCCCGGTCTGCGATTGCTGAGGTTAAGCAACTTTCGCAAAGGCTGCTCATCGGATGGGTGACCAAAAATTTATCATCTCGAGTTCCTTCGTGCTTCGGAAGGCACGTAAAGCCGTTGGTCCCGGCTGCATTAGCAGTCGTTAACAACCACCAATCCGCACTGGGCCCGCGTGGGGGTTAATGGCCCGTTCGCCCTATCCATCCATGGGGAAGGCTCGTGCCCCAGCAGTGGGGATTTTATGAGCTGATGATAATAATAATTTAATACAACTAGTGGTCGCCCAGTGGTCGAAAATCGACCGTAATTTTATTAAGGCTGCACGGATTGTATCCTTAGCAATGAAACATTAAAAAAGACAGGCATTGACAGATATCAGTCACTCCTGTCCCATTTTTAAAATTTTTGAAAAAAAGTATTATATATGTGTGTGTCAAATACATGGTAATGTGTGTAATGTGTGTAATATTTGTTTTATTGATTAAATGTATTTTTATGCAAAATTAAAAAGAAATATTAACATTCGGATAACTTTCTCTAAGTTTTTGCTTTATGTATATACATATAGATTTATCAACAAGCTGGTGAGCCAGTGGGGTACTCACCTACTTTGTTTCCTAAATGGTTAATTATATATTAACGAGCCCTTAATATTTAAATAACCAGCCTAAACCTACACAGCAGTATCCTCATTCCCGTTTTTAAATGGAGACAATAGATGGTAATGAGATACCATTTGTAAATTATTAATATCAGCTCCGTGTTGTGGTTGGAGACGAGTTTTTGTGGTAAAAATGAAAACAGACCGCTTGTTATAATAGTATGAGATTGCTAAATTAAATTTTTATAAAATACGGTTTGAAGAATTAAATGCCTACCCGACCCAGTCAGGAATCGAACCTGGGTCTTCCGCAATCCGCAATTTAGCTTCAGTGCAGCAATTAGCACTTAAAAATAAAAAGTAAAATTTATGAGATTGCTGTTGGCCGCTAATAGTCTTTACAGCATAAAAATTGAACTTAGAACTACCATTACAGAAAGCTTTATAAAAAAGCTTATTTAAAAAAGTCTGATCACACAGAAGACAAAACAGTATGGATTTGAAATGCTCCGACCACTCCAATAGGTATTTCTAATTTAAAATATTTTGAATTCATTGTATACTTGTCTTGACTCGGTAAACGTAGTGTAGGACGCCCTCCGGCCAGGTGGGATGATGACCTGCGAAAGACTGCAGGCAGATGCTGGATGCGTCAAGCTGAGGACAGGGTGCTATGGCGCTCATTGGGGGAGGCCTATGTCCAGCAGTGGACTAAGATAGGCCGATGATGATGATGATGTGTACTTGTATAATTTGATAACGGCATATAATGTTATCAATGTCGCTACTTCTATATAAAGCTGTGCAGTTTATTGAGCCCGTTCTTCCGCACAGCTAAAAGACGTCCTCATAGGTAAAATATTTTGAGAAGATTTAAAAGCGCTTAACTAATAAGATTTCTTGAATAAAGATTAATTTCATCATTCATTTCATTCATCCTTACTTCATTATTTCAGCATGCCGAATTATTAGTAGACCGGTGTCAAACATTTTAGTGGGTCGGTCACATCCCATCGACTCGACCCGAACCCTTCAGACAATCTAGTAGGGCAAGGAGATACGCACTAGTGCGTGATGCCGTTCCCTCTAGAAAACCTCCGAAGGTGATTCGTTTCACACGGCTTGAGGAACACTTTAAGTTTCTTGCCGCCCTCGAAAAAGCCCGGTGAAGCTGAAAATGCCGTGAGGCAATCAGCAAATTCTCTACAAAAAAAGCCTAATCAACCCTACACATCTCGGGGTTCTAAAAAATAACTCGGTCAGAAAAAGGAATAGTGGGTCCCAGCAATGAATGCACATCCTCAGAGGACTTCTAGACGAGATGGCATCTCCGAAGCGCTCGTCCCGTCCTTGATTCTCCGGGGAATCAGATTCGGAACAACGCGAGGGTGCCTCTAAGTCTAAAGGTGGAAACATACTATTAAAACGCGACGCCACGTCACGCCATCCGACGCGTGTCAGTAGTAATCAATCCCATACATTTATTATGGTCAGGTGCACATATAAAACACACCATGTGATGACACGAACTCCCACGCGGAAAAATCCAGTCGATCTAGATCGGCGTGTTGCCGGGAGAGGGGGTACACACGCCACCCGACGCTTGGCACGCAGTGTGTTACTAGTTAACACCAGACGCAACGCGTCAGTCATTCGAGAACATTCCTGGTATTAAGATATTTTTTGTCACTTACGTCCTTCAGGATACTATGACACTAGCGAAGCATGTTGTAGCATCATGTAGCGTGTTGGTAATGTGCACGGTGCACATCGGGTGTCGACACGTGGTGCCGCGTCGCGTTTTAGTAGTATGTTTCCACCTTTAGACTAGTTAGCTAGGCTAGATGGGTGGGTCTTCGTACTCTTGTTCTACGAGACAATATTAGTTCTGAGAGACAATATTTTTGAAGCTGTAAGGGAGAAAATAGCTAAACTTGCTGAGTTTCTTGCCGGTTCTCAGTACAAAATCTCCCGCCCAGAGTAGACTTCGAACCGATGGCATAATGACGTTCATAAGAGCTATTTGTAGCCTAAACTGAATAAATGATTTTGAATTTTGATATTTTTTTTTAATTTGTGTACGGTATCTTGGGCTTAGGATAGTGTGCAGTTGTAGTGTATTTGAGTTTATATAGCAAGGACACTTGATGTAATATTAAATGTTTACATTCAATATTCGGGTTATCCAATGCATAGCCTGGGTTTATGATCACCAACCCGCATTTAGCGATTATTAGCATTGAGCGATACAATATCCATTAATTGTAGCGAAGACTTGATTTCAGTGATGGAGACCCATTGGGACAGTACATAATATAGGCTAATTACTACCCACTTGAATATACTACATATATTCGGCGCAGTAAATTGTACACATTATTAACTGCAGTTTCTCGTAGTGAATCAAACTGTACACAGTATACATATAGACTACCACTCGGCATCCCCTGTGGGATAGTCGAGATTGAGTTACATTGAAGAAACTAGACCAGTACTGTATTAATCGCCTCGAGCTTATTCCCTAGTGATCCCTTTAAAATAATATTCAGACCTAATTTATCTTAAAACGCATGTGGCAAGGAAAGAGCTCTCAGTCTCTCAAAATCCAGGTTCCGTTTCCAGGTCTTTCGACTTTTCGATGTTTAGCCCAGGTTTGTACACTACTAATAACCAATCCAGATTTTCCAAGCATGGAGATTAAGCCAATACATAACATTGTCACGATGTCTTGTTTTCAGTGACCTTTGCCCAGTTTTTGGGATAGTATGAAGCCTTTCTACTTTAACTAACTTTAAGCACCTATTTCTATATTCATCAAAACTGGCTAAAATCTATCTCCAGCAAAGCTCTTTTGAAAAGGTTTTTACCCGAGTGCGTCAGAAGGAGTTTTATGTTTTTCGAATGTATGTATGTATGTATGTATGTATGTATGTATGTATGTATGTATGTATGTATGTATGTATGTATGTATGTATGTATGTATGTATGTATGTATGTATGTATGTTTGTTTGTATGTATGTATGTATGTATGTATGTATGTCTGTTTCTTTGGCACGCCCTACAGCCCAAACGGCATGGTGGATAACGTCGTTGGATTTGGTTTGACTGTGGGGACTGTGGGTGTGGGTGGGTGGCCTGATTGAATTCTGGGATCTTAGAGCTTGTTTTTTTCTTTTCAGTTTTTCTCTTTGCAGTTATTTTTGATATAGTTGTTTTTTGAAGAAAAAAAATTTGCGACCTACTTTATAGGCTGTTCTCCCTATCCATCTATAGGGAAGGCTTGTGCCCCAGCAGGCGGGACATAAAATGACCTACTGATGAGGTAATGTGATGTGCTTGCATCTCACTCGGCTTTTCATGGAAGCTTTGTTTTACCGCACAAGTGTAATACGTCCTAAGTTGGCTTACGTAACCAATTAGTAAAGTTATACATTTGGGGTATGTCAGCACCCCACCGACGTAATTGTATGTTGTATAATATGTAAATACGAGACTTTAGTACGAGATTTAAACTAGAAATGTTAATAGGACTCGGGAGTACACTTAGCCAATTATTTAGCTGAAACATGCATGGATTATACAGTGAATAGCCACTGGGGTTAGTAAACATAATTTAATAAATAAATGTATATCAAGTTGGCTGTATGAGAGTAGTCGCGGATCTTGGTCAGTAGCGTGCACACGGAGGCTTATGTTCAGCAGTGGACTAATGTAGGCTGATGATGAAGAAGATGATGCTAATGATATTGATGATTCTAAAATTTGAGAGATTATTTTAAATTCTGTAAATAAATTGAAACATATCATAATCGCCATCTCATTTTTATGTCCCCATAGCTGGAGCACGAGTCTTCCTATGGATGGATATGGAGAACGGGCCATATAACACTACGCGGGTCCAGTGTTGATTCTCTCTTCAGCCTATTGCCGTCCACTGCTGAACGTAAGCTTCCCCTAAAAAGCGCCAACTATCCCGGTCCTGCGCAGTCCGCATCCATCCACCACCCACCATCCTATTTAAGTTGTCGGTCAACCGCGCAGCAGGGTGCCTTAAACTGCGTTTGCCTAAACGCGGTCTATACTCTAGGACATGTCTGCTCCAACTATCATAGGTCCTTCTGCAGACATGACCAGCCCATTTCCACTTCAAAGTGCCAATTCTGCGAGCTATGTCGGTAACCTTAGTTCGGATTCTATCCATACGGAATACTCGTGTTTGAATGGGGACATAATATAACATGAGCTGATAGATAGATAAAACGTTTATTATCATTATAACACTCAGGTAGGTAAATAGGTAGGTACCATGTGATTCTTTAAAGGTGTAATAAAATTAAGTGGCAAACAGTCCAAAATACACACCAGCTTAATTGAAATAGAGCTTAAAATCCTTTAAGCCCATGCCGTACCGTAAACGACAACACGAGTGTTTTGTTTTTCTTAGTAAAAGCTCGCATCACGGTTTCACGGGACTTAAGAGCGCCAAACGTAATCTTTATCTCATTATTCATGTATGTTTGTTTTTGCTTTGGGTAAAGTCGGAGCTTCACTACCCACTGATACAGCGCCCTTTCCTGTCGGCAAATGTTTACTGGGAACGGTACCGCTTCATTTTTCTTATCACACGATTTATGTACGAGTTAGTGCAATGTGATGTAAGTGACAGTGGGTGAGAATTATCCTTCTTTTGTTATGTTATACGTTCTGTTGTTCTTTTGTTTGTGTTTAGATATACATTGTATTGGTTATGGCTACGTCTTGATTGTCATTACGTTATTGACTTGAATATTTAATATTATCTAATCTAATACCTTTAAACTAAGGTTGTATAATATATAATCTGAGTCTCGGAAACGGCTCCAACTATTTTCATGAAATTTAGTATGCAGAGGGTTTTGGGGGTGATAAATCGATCTAGCTAGGGTTTCATTTTTAGAAAACATTATGAAAAAATAACGAGCAAAGCTCGGTCATCCAGGTACTAAAGTAATAATCAGGGGTGTGCTGTATAAATCTATCGTTATGAATGAATACTAGATTTTTATGTGTATTAGATAATAGTTTTGAATTTTTCGATGCGATTCTGTTGATGGTTTATCAATAAAAAATAAAAATAAATCAATCTTTATTGTGCGTTTGTACAGTACCTATAACAAAATATATATTTTTTTATGTAGTATAAAATTGTATATAAAACACCATTTATTTATTCTTTCTTAGTTTCCGTGATATGACCCGAATTCTTTGACCGTGAGTGTTGTAAACAACCACGAGCAAGTAAATATAAAATACTAGTGTTGGTGTTCCTTAATTACAATCTTTATGAGATGTTATTGAAGTAAGATAAAATAAAATGCAGAAATTATCAAAATATAATGTATTTTTGTGTAGATAGTTACTTCCCCGGAAATATTTTGATGCCTGGGAGAAGTCTCAAAACGCCCTTGGAGTGTTTTGCGACTTGTCCAAGGCTTTCGATTGCGTTGAGCACAAAACTCTGGTGATGAAGCTAAATTACTACGGTCTCAAAGATTTCGCACTAAATTTAATTCAGTCGTATCTTAGCTCTCGAACACAAACTGTCGATATTAATGGAACTAAATCATCTGGTTCTCATGTAAAAATGGGAGTTCCACAAGGGTCCATTCTTGGTCCTTTTCTGTTTTTGATTTATATTAATGACTTGCCATTCTTTGTAGAGAGCTTCTGTGAAATCGTATTATTTGCAGATGATACTTCACTCATTTTTAATGTAAGTAGGTGTAAGAATAATTACGACGATGTAAACAAAGCACTCTCTGATGTACTCAGTTGGTTTACTATTAATAATTTGCAGCTTAATGCTAAAAAAACAAAATGTATTAATTTTAAATTACCAAATGTCAAAAATGAACCAACTGATATAAGAATAAACGGTGATCGATTAGATTTGGTAGACTCAACAGTTTTCTTAGGTATAACCCTTGACTCAAAACTTCAATGGAATCCTCACATTTCGAAATTGGCCGGCAAACTCAGTTTTGCTGCTTATGCCATTAGAAAAATAAGGCAGTTAACAGACGTTGAAACTGCTAGAACAGTTTACTTTAGTTATTTTCATAATGTCATGTCGTATGGCCTCTTACTGTGGGGAACAGCGGCTGATATTGAAACTATATTCATTTTACAGAAACGAGCAGTAAGAGCAATCTAGAGACTAGGTTCACGAACTTCTTTAAGAAATCTTTTTAAAGAAATTGATGTCTTGACAGTGGCGTCTCAATTTATTTATAATTGTATAGTTCTTGTACGTTGTAATATCAATTCATTTGCTAAACACAGTGATGTACACAATTTTAATACTAGAAATAAGTCAAAACTTGCAATGCCACTGTTCAGGTTACAGAAGGTGCTTGGTTCTTTCTTGGGGCAAGGTATACACTATTACAATAAAATACCAAATACTGTACTAGATTTACCTTTAGATAAGTTTAAAAAACATGTAAAGTCTTCTTTATTAAAAAAAGGTTATTATACAGTCAAAGAATATTTAGAAGATAAAACAGCCTGGCTATAATAAAAAACATATACATAATACTACTTATAAATAGTGTCCTGCAGATAACAAAATAGCGTTGCATTGAACATTACAATTAGTTTTATTTTTATTATTATTAACTATAGTTTTTTTTTGACTTTTACTAGTACTGTATGATATTGTAAAAAATTAAACTGGTAAATTATGTTTTTGCTGACTTAAATATTTTATTTAGTTATTTTTTATTTTTTGTGTTTTTTTACATGTTGTGATTGTCCTTTACATTTTGTGTTTTTATTTGTGATGGAAAGTGTCCTTTATGATAGGGCTTTTTCCAATATTTATGACGCTGTAAGGGAGAAAAGAGCTGGACACTTGCTGAGTTTCTTGCCGGTTCGTCTCAGTACAAGATCTCCCGCCCAGAGTAGATAGACTTACGAACCGATGGCTTAAAATGACGTTCATAAGAGCTTTTTGTAGCCTAAACTGAATAAATGATTTTGAATTTGAATTTGAATTTATTCCAGGCTCACAGAACCTGTAAAAGTTCCGAAACGTTAGGACGATACCAAGTAATTAAGTAAAACTAGTTGTCGTTCGCAAAGACTGCACTATCCCACAGGAAAAGTATCCTATGTCCTAGTCCGGGTCATGGTCTGTCTATGTGCAAAGTTTCATTCAAATCCGTTCAGCCGTTCTCGAATTTTGCGCTTAGAAACTTTTTTTTTTTAGGAGCTCGATAGCGCAGTGGTTAACGCGCCCGGTCTGCGAGTGCGTAGGTTAAGCAACTTTCGCAAAGGCCGGTCATCGGATGGGGTACCAAAAATTTATCTTCTCGAGCTCCTCCGTGCTTCGGAAGGCACGTAAAGCTGTTGGTCCCGGCTGCTGCACTGGGCCCGCGTGGTGGTTTATGGCCCGTTCTCCCTATCCATCCATAGGGAAGGCTCGTGCCTCAGCAGTGGGGACAAAAAAATGAGCTAATGATGATGATGATGAACATTAATTTCTATCATTACCTATAGATTAAACGAGAGTTCGATGTGTATTCGTAAAAAAAGTACTTCATTTTTCATGTTCCTCGTATGTTTTTCTGTTGATATAAAAATGTCAAGGGGGATAAAAATTCTAACATTTCTATTTATGTTGACTTCCCGGAAATATTCCAGGGCTCTGCGTAACAACGCTGTGTAGCCGTGGAACATTTTAATTGGTTTCGCGATGCGTTCACTTTTTAGAAACAGGTTTTTTTTTTGGGAATTTTAGCGAAACCCGTAGATGGTAAAAACTGAAGCTAAATAAAATATTGTCGTACCTACTCAAAAGTTGGAAGAAATTTCAATCTGAAATAGGCAGCGCCCTTGTACTTGTCTATTCTTTCTATGTTCTCCCTTCTTTTCGTTTGTGTGTACATAAATTATAAATAAATAAAATAAATAAGTTTTTGTGAATTTTGCTTTGTTTTTTTTTAATATTTGAGTATGCAAAATCATGGACTTTTTCATATTAGACAACACATTGTTCTGATCCCAAGGTAAATAGCTAAAGCACTCGTTTTATGAAAATCAGAAACAACGACGGTACCACAACCACCCAGAGCTGACACAATATAGAAAACTTAGTTTTCGACATTGACCCGACCGGGAATCGAACCCGGGACCGCAGACTTAGCAGGCTGGCTACGGAGGTCGTCATAAGGTTGATAAGGTTCAGAAAGGTATAATGAAGTAATAGAGGTATATTAATGAAGGCCTTGCAAAAAGGTAAAATTTTAATTCTTAATATAAAACCTAAATGGCCAATTTAAAAAGAAAACCCAGTGTTAAACAAAACAGTTTTGTAATCAAATTAGGTATCACTCTAGACTTATCAACCTAACACAGAGTAATGAGGCCGCAAAGAAAATTATATTCTAAAACAAGATTGCAATACACCGCACGACAATAGATTTTGTCTTTTCCATTATCTAAGTGACATGTTGCTTCAGAGCAAACCCCTACGAAAGCAAATAGGGTGTATGCTAAAAGGAGTCTTACTTTTTCGTTCCCAATAGATTGACATCTAGATCTATGAACAAAAAGGGGTTCCGTAGCAGCAAGTAACATAATATAAAGTTCTTGTAGTTCGTTTATGTTTATGAAATCAATTTTTATTTTATATTTTTGAGTTGTTGAATGAAAGGTAAATTGCGGCTTACGATTTATGACGTATTAAAAAACTACTTACTAGATCTCGTTCAAACCAATTTTCGGTGGAAGTTTGCATGGTAATGTACCTACATCATATATTTTTTTAGTTTTATCATTCTCTTATTTTAGAAGTTACAGGGGGGGGAACACATTTTACCACTTTGGAAGTGTCTGTCGCACAAACTATTCAGTTTAGAAAAAAAGATATTAGAAACCTCAATATCATTAAGACCTATCCATAGATACCCCACAGGTATGGGATTGATGAAAAAACATTTTTGAGTTTCAGTTCTAAGTATGGGGAACATGGATTAATTATAAAAGTCGGCATAAAGGAACCAAACTCAAAGAAACTTGAAAATTCGGCATAAGGGTAATCAATGTATGATATTTCAGTAAAGTCAACAAACAGGGAAAGTCGGCAGTAAGGTCAGCACTCAAGATCAACCAGACATATTAAAAATACAATAAACAAAGTTCAATCACTCTTGTTTTCGATAAACTCATCGTTATTCAACTGTTCATTCAAATTATGGCTGATCACTACGATCACAGGTTATTTACTTCCTCCGCTATTGTTTGTTTTTTAATTGCGGAAAGATGCTTGTTGAATGTTATATATCGTGGACGTTATCAGCTTAGCATCAGTAGTACATATATTTTCATCGCGTATATCTAAGCCATAATATATGCTCTGATATGGATGGTTTATGCGAGAAAAGAAAAGTTATCGTCTTTGGCAACTGGTTGAGTAGCAAGAATGTTAGTTCTTCTTTGGCAACTGGTTGTGAATCTCAGTTGCCAATGTGGCCGGAGGGGTTTTTATTTGTTTGAAAGCGTTTTTCCTATAAAAAAAGTTTTATTACAATGGCATTTAATAACCTGTTTAATGGGATCCCAGAATGGTGGTACTATTTGGTGGTTGGTGGCTTGATGGTTCATCATTTTATTTTTAACCGCTTCTGTGATCTAGTGGCTAAGACCACTGGTTTAGACCCAGAGGTCCCGGGTTCGATTCCCAGCAGGGGTACATATTTGTGTACTCGGTTTGGTTGGTGGTAGGGCTTGTTTGTCCGCCTAGCTAGCTACCACCATCTTAACTAAATATGTCGCCGTAACATCAATGTTTGTAGCATTGTTGTGTTCCGGCAGCTAGAGATAAAATACCCAGTGCCTCTCTAGTTGAGGATCCCGGGTGAAGTGCGCTTCTATCATTGGTCTTATCATCACTTAACATCAGATGAGATCAAGGCACTGCACTTACCCGTTAATATATAAAAAAATAGTTTATCTTGACAAAACCTCGCTGCCTAACTTCTCGTGCATGTCTTGCATGCCAACTAAGGGACAAGTGTTCCTAGATGCTTCCACATCAAGCGATCGGCTAGCAACTTGCCACTGATGTTATATTGGGTTCTTACACCTTTAATTAGGACTATGTTACTTAGGCTTCAGTTATAACAATGATTACTCATTTTGTGTCTTTATCGCCCAATTTTTTTTAATTGACTTCTTTTTTGTTCGCGGACTTGCGTTTTGTTTCATTGTAGCTATAAAGGGTCTTGTTTTTTTTCGTTTTTAATCTCTGCTATATATAGCTAGTAAAACAAACACACTACTCTACAATTTTTATAGTGGTAACATAAATAGATGCTAAGAAAATTAAAAAAAAATCCCATCATAGACTATAGGCGGTAGGCCCCTTCCACACGCACAATTGTGCATGTTCTTACTTTTAATTATTGTAGTCTGTGACTTCTTAGAATTAATTAGCAAACCATAGGATTTTGCCCACCTACAAACCCGCTGTATGTGCTGTTCATATGCCTAATCGCTATTTCAGCATCTTATACGTGGAAGTGTGTATAAAGTTGCCGTCCGACCGTGTGTTTAAACCTTTAAACACGTCAGCATACAAATGGTAGTTTAAAGACAGTTGAGAAGTTATAGCTTTGATGAAAATAGAAAAAAGTAAACGAGATAGAACGCCACCCTGAGGGACGCCAGCTGTGAGTTCACAGCAGTCCGATGTAACATCATCGGCACGAACGCACTGCCAGCGACCACTCAGATATGAGTTGAACCATTCGGTTGCAAGTGGAGACATGTTGAGAGACTGGAAGATGCCTAGAAGAACGTCAAAGTCAACTGAGTTAAATGCACTGCTAAAGTCTAACAGAGTTAAAATAGTTAGCTGCTTTTGCTCCATAGCGTAGCGTGTTTGTCGTCAGTTACCTTCAACAGCGTCGTAACAGTACTGTGTCCAGAGCGAAACCCAGATTGAAAGGGGCTCAGCAAGCCATTTTTATTCAGGTACACACTCAGATGACCATGAATAATACTTTCCAGGACTTTGGAAAGGACAGGCAATATGGAAATGGGTCGATATTTGGGTGGGGAAGTAAGGTTAAATGATTTGGATAGAGGAGTCACAAGTGCTTTCTTCCAAGCTGAAGGATAAACGCTTGTTAGGATGGAGAAATTTATAATGTGGGTGATGACTGGAAGTACCAATAATAAGGGTGATCATCTTACGGCGACACATTTGGATAAGATGGTGGTTGCTAGCCAGGCGGACAAACAAGCCCTACCACCAACCAAACCGAGTACACAAACATGTACCCCCCGCTGGGAATCGAACCTCTGGGTATAAACCGGTGGTTAAGCATTAGGCCACAGAGGCGGTTAAAAAGGCGTTACTCAACATTGATGGTTTTGATGCTATGTCTACCCCTTTTGGTAGAAGGACGTGAGACTATGTATGTATACGAGTATATACAAGGCGCGCATAAGCAAGCAGCAGTGATCGTAAATGTAAGCACACAGAGGTTACTAAACCACTAGGGCTGTGTCTTGTTTATTTCGATGTGACGTCACATTAGAAATACTTGATAAAAAATTACATAAACAATCAAAGTTAATAATTATGTCTTAGTAACTCTGCATACAAGGTCTACATCGTATACACTTTGCACCTTTTCATTTTTGCCACACCTTTCTGTTATACGTTGTATGGGTTGACAAAAGTAGTTTCTGTCTAGTAAAGATACTAATCCTATGGAAAGGGTTTCGCCCCGTGGATTCGTATCTGTGTACGCTTGTTGGTATGTAAATACTTCCCATGCGATACTCCATAAACTTTTATGTGTTTATGCTTAGACAAAGATGGCGGAGTGACGCCATTGTTACTGTAATATGATACGGAAGGTTGTGTCTCTGTAGCGCCATAGTGATAGTTTAGATATACGAACTGCAGACAGCGACAAGACACTTTCATCGTCTACTTAGTTTATTCCTTCCCATAGACACCAAGCCACGTTAGAAAAAAGCTTATTCAACAGTATCTAAGAACAACTATCATTTATAAGAAAATATTTTTGAATGTTAAAATATAAGCCATGGCTACGTTATTTGTGAATATGAATACCTATGAATATATATTTAATTCATTTGTAATTTTATTAATAAACTTTCGGTTATTCTTTTCTAAAGTTTTCGCGAACACTACACATTGAAATGAAACAACTTTTACGGATCTACTCGCGTTTATTTTACACATTACTTAATTAATGTTTATCCTGACTCCCTGTGACCACGGACCCTGCAAAGGGTTCGAAACGTCAGTATAAACATTAATTAAGTAATGTGTAAAATAAACGCGAGTAGATCCGTGAAAGTTGTTTCATTTCAAACTTTCGGTTTTTATTTAGGTCCACTTCATTATAGTAGTTTTGTGACAAGTTTTTTAGTTTCTCGGACATTAAGAACGTTCTTTTCTATGCAACTACAAAGGTTTTCAAATTAATATAGTAAGTACCAATTTAGTAATATAATGTTTAATATTAAAGCATTTTTCTTCGCCTTGTTGAGGCCTCCGGTGGCGGTGACAAGAAGGCTGGCAGCTTCGTGCTTCTGCCAACGAATAAACCTGGCAATCCAGACAGTTAATGTTGCGAGCAGTCCTGGGAACACGCCCATGAACCCACAGTTGGAGGAAATTTATAGCTAGGTATTAAATTTAAAGTAGTTTTTTGTTGTTGTGGATATTGCATTATGTTCGATAATCATTTTATAGTTTAGGAAACTGTCAATTTCCAATCCTTTATATCTTTTAATAAAAGAAATATCTCTCTCATTAGATTATCATTAGATAGATACAAAAAAGCTGACAAATGAACATAATCTAAAATAACATTATATCCATTCCTCACGAACCGATGACCAAATAAAATGGAGTATTTTGTTGATTATACCAAATATTACCATAAGCGTGCCCCGGAAAAATTGTCTGCGCCCAAAAAGTAAATTATCATAGACATGGGAGTGCTCAGGCAATGCGGACCGAATGTTATTTGTTAGAGCGTCTTTCACAGCCTGCTTGTATGCAGATGGTTCAATCCGCAAATCAACCATATTAAAATAGAGAATATTTACATTTCGAACATACTCGTACAATAGCAGAATCATAGGCATAGCAGATCAAATACCACTGTGTTTGCAAATTCCACCATACACTTATTCATCAGTCATCATCAGTTCATTATTTACTATTACTGGTAGTCTGGAAGAAATCGCTTAAAAGCGATAAGACCGCCAAATTGTAACTTTGTTTTTTTTGTTAATGTGTATGTTTTATAGTGTTGCAATAAAAGTATTATCTGTCTATCTCTATCTATCTATTATTATTATAATAAAACATAAATGGCAGTGTGCGGGTAATTTTGCCACAAAGCATGGCTCCTGCTGCAAATACATTTTCCCTACACTTACGTTTATCTCACCCTGGGAAGATAAACGCCCCAGAGGACAACCTCAGATGCGCTACCCCCCGATTCCCATAACAAAAACCGTAACGATATCTTAGCGACTTTGTCGTTGAAACCATTTTCATACTTGTATCCGATTTAGTCGTTCAACAGAAGGGGTGTGGTTTTTCATCAAGATAACGCTAGACCTCACACACCTTTAGCCACTCAGCAAAAATTAAGTTTGGCTGGGAGGTGTTAATGCATCCGCTGTATAGTCCTGACCTTGCACCTTCAGATTTCCACATGTTTCGATCTCTTCAGAATTCTTTAGACAGAGAGGACTGCCAATACCACTTGTCGCGGTATTTTGATCAGAAGCCCCAAAATTTCTATAGCAATGGGATCATGTCCCTACCTTCAAGATGGCAAAAAGTTATCGAACAAAATGGCACCTACATACTTAAATGTAAATAAACTATATTAAAAAATGTTTTGAATTTTCTTAAAAAATGCAAAGAAACTTTTTCCCCAACCTATTTATACTTTTTTGTCTATGTTCGCCCACTATCTATTGAAAATGTAAAATGTGGATAGGCGGTATTCAAATTGTAAATTTCAATATTGTTAGCTAGCTGTAAATCTGCTGTGTATTATCCCTAATAATAAATAAATAAAGTAAATACAAAAAAGGTTTCAACAAATACGCTAGAATATCGTTACTGTTTTCATTACGGGAATCAGAGCCCTGGAAGGATGACGTCAAGAGGGTGGTGGGATCGAACTGAATGCAGGTTGCACAAAACCGTGACGAAATGTGACAGCTGAAGGAGATCTACACCAACATGTTGAAAGATAATGGCCAAGAAGAAAAAAGAGTAGGAGTTAAGAAATGCGCTTAAAAACTGTCAAATCATATATTTATGGCAACCTAGTACGACAGTTTTCAAAGAAATAAATTTATTCATGACTTAAGTAATGAATTTATACATACATGTATAAATTTTCATTCATACATTTACATTTAATAAATAAAAATCATCATAATCATAATTATAATATTCACTATAACAAAACAAAGAACCGTTTCTCCTAAGCTTATAAATTTAACTGTCTGTCACAGTCTGCTTAAATGCAGATGGTTCAGTCCGATTCAGCTTATTATTGAAACCATAATAAAAAATAACCATTTGTCGTTCGCTTACCTACATATTAAACTGTCCGTCACAGCTTGCTTAATGCCGATGAAACCGTCTGATTTTGCTTTATAAAATTCACCATAATAAAATAAAGCTCGATAGCGCTATAATCGATAATCGTGCTGGGTCTGCAATTGTAAGGCAACTTTCGCAAGGTCCGGTCTTCGGATGGCTGACCTATTCCTTTCTAACACCACAAACTAATACCAATGGTATTTGTTTATTATCGTTATTATGTTTTTATCCCTAACGAATACCACTATTCCAAAACAAATCAAATAGTATGAGATACAGTCAGTAAAATGCTTTTAAATGTGTTTTTAAGTAATAATAGGTCCTTACCTATGAAATTGTAATTTTTTTTATCACTTATTAATGCTGTATTACTTCTAAAAGTTTCTAAAAATTTTATAAAAAATCTTTATACAAAACTCCAATTTCATAGGTAAGGACCTATTATTTATTTAATCAAAATCGTGACTAAAAATGTAGGTATCAACATGAGCTCCTTAGTTATAGCATTTAAATCTGTGACCTTGACTGCATTAGCAGTTGTTGGCCCACATGGTGGTTTATGGTCTCTCTATGGTGTTTCCATCTATAGCGAAGGCTAGTGACCCAGCGGTGGGGAAACAAAATGACATGGTGATGCTTATAAATATAAAGAGCTGCTTGTCAATAATTTCTAAATATAATCGTCTGTCACAGCTCAGGTTTAATCTGACTTAGGTAATTAAAAACACTATATAAACAAATAATTATTTGTTCAAAGCTTATAAATTTAAGCGTCTGTCACAGCCCATTTACAGACGTTTCAGTCGGTTTTAGGTTATTATTGACACCGTAATAAAACAAATATGCTTTGCCAGTCTTATAAATTGAACATCGGAAAATAAGCTTATTTAGCGGTTACACAAAAAATATTTAGCTTTATTTAGGCTCTGAATAGGCTCCATTGGCATTGGCTTACAGAGTAAGAGTAGATAGTGTCGATAAAATTCGGAGACTTGGATTGGGCCACGATAGTATAGTTGGTAGTGCACCTGATACGGCCTGTCATGGGGTGCGCGTTCGAATCCCGCTGGATTTTTTTCAACACTGTCTTTTTTCAAAAAACACTTTAGGTTTGAAATGCGTAAAATAAACAAAATGCGTAAAAAACTATAAAACAATATAACTAGGTACATATTTATAGAAGTTCCTTCAAGATAACAGGATTTGCGAAACGAATTTGCGGGCAATACATAATTATAGTTAGTCTGTGGCATTCCGCGAATTTTTTTATTGCGCAGCTCCCTTGGCCTAGTCAAATTTCATACGAAATACGGGGTGAAAGGCAATTTCACGTCTTTTTACTTTTAAAGAAATGAGTTGGTAACGACGTTTGTGACAAAAAAAATGGTATAGCAAATACATATGTATATGCGAAAACAAAATGGCGGGTCGTAAGTCGGTAAGGTGGCGGAAATGACGAGCGAATTACAGCGCGTTTGGGTAATGTGAGATTACAGCTATTAGGAACGCGTGAAATTACATAAGAGTAAAATGGGTTTATTTGTATATGTGAAAAAAGGCATTTTATATATCTTTGAAACGATAACAAGATTTTATACCGATTTCTTACGTACATCTAAAAAAAAGTAGACAGAACATCAAAATCACCAAATTTAAGAAAATTCGCCATAAATTATATAATGCTACAAACATTGCTACAAACATTGATGTTACAGCTACACATTTAGATAAGATAGCAGTAGCCCTGTGTGGTGTCGGGGTTAAAGAATTGTACCACCCCATCTCTTCCCGTGGGTGTCGTAAAAGCCGACTAAGGGAGCATTCCAGAGGATGGGCAGCAGCATCTCTCTGAGGTTACCCCCAACCTACTGCGATCGCCAACCCGCCTGCCAAGCGATTACGGCAAATACCCCTCATATCCTTGGGGGAGGCCTTTGTCCAGCAGTGGACGTCTTTTGGCTGAGATGATGATGATGATGATGAGTAGTAGCTAGCCAGGCGGACAAACAAGCCCTACCGCTAATCATACCGAGTACACAAACATGTACCCCCCACTGGGAATCGAACCCGGGACCTCTGGGTCTAAACCGGTGGTCTTAACCACTGGACCACTACACCAGGCATCTTCTTACTAGAAAAATTTAATACCTACCTCATAAAAATACAGAAAATGGCAACTAAACGTGTTACGTTCAAGAATAACTGTTCTCTTTCTCCCTAAAGTGAAGTAAGAAACGGTTACACTGTCTCCTTAGTCGCGTTTTAAAGCACTGCACATAATCGTGTTTGGTTGTGATATAACTTGTTGTTTTTTCTCTTTAAAGTAAATACTTCGGTGCGAACTTTCCACAGTGGACATTAATTCTTAAATGATATTAGAAAGAGAAACAAAATACAATTTGTAACATTTTTGGGGGCTTTTAGTAGATCATCATCATCATCATCATCTCAGCCAAAAAAGACGTCCACTGCTGGACAAAGGGCTCCCCCAAGGACATGAAGGGTATTTGCCGTAATCGCCACGCTTGGCAAGCGGGTTAGCGATCGCAGTAGGTTGAGGGTAACCTCAGAGAGATGCTGCTGCTCATCCTCTGGAATGGTCCCTTAGTCGGCTTTTACGACACCCACGGGATGAGATGGGGTGGTGCAATTCTTTAACCCCGGCACCACACAGGGTTGTGATAAAACTTGTTGTTTTTTCTCTTTATTTACTTAGGAGCGAACTTTCCACAGTGGACATTAAATCTTAAATGATATTAGAAAGAGAAAAAAAATACAATTTGTAACATTTTTGGGGGGTATATACTTAAATATTATAATAAAACTATCGATCGGTTTACAGTTATTTGTTCGATGAATTTCCGTAAATGTTTCTGAAAAATATTAAATAAATAGCATAAATTCAGTTATAACAATGTTTTCGTATTTTCTGCTAATAACTGTCAATATCTCTGTATTTACTTTAAGCATAGACTTTCGTTAAAATCGGCTTATTGGTTTGAAATAATTAGGTAGCTTTTAAGTTTGTATTGGATATCAAAATGTAAAATAGCTCTTATTGGCTACTCTAACTAGCATTATTTGATTGTTAAATTAACCTTTTCACCGCCCAACTATCCTGCACGCGATGTCCCGCTGTACGCCAACGTATAAATGTATTTTAATAAAGTAAGTACAGAGAAGAACTTTTATAGAAGTGCTGGCGTGGACGGCACGAAAATCTCGAACTTCTATAGAAGTTGCTGGCGGTAAAAAGGTTAAAAAATAAACTAACTGTTTCCTCCTTAGTATCTAAAACCCTGAGACCCTTCTAGTATCTAAGGGGCTTATTAATAAACAAAGTGTAAGCTTGGAGTAGTTACTCCGTTTTTGTCTCTTTTACTCTATTATGAAATGAAGTTTACATGACGGGAACAAAACACGGAGTAACTACTCCAAGCTTCCACTTTATTTATTAATACGGGGGTAAATGCATGTGTTTAGCATACTGACGGCAATGGGGGAAGGAGCAAGGACGACGCATTGACACCAGCGACACCGGCGCCGGCCGGACAATGACATCTTTCAACGTGGTTTCATCTCGTACGCGCGTCCTTATTTTATAAATTGTATTTTAATCCGAATAAAGGAAAAATGTCACCAAATGTTTACGACGATGCCTAATGAAGTAAGACACCGTAGAAACAGAAAAATTCCTTTATTCGGATTAAAACACAATTTATAAAATAAGGACGCGCGTACGAGATGAAATCACGTTGAAAGATGTCATTGTCCGGCCGTCGCCGGTGTCGCTGGTGTCAATGCGTCGTCCTTGCTCCTTCCCCCATTGCCGTCAGTATGCTTAACAGCATGACTAAGTTTTATTTCTATTTTTCTGAAAGCGCAAGTTGTTCTTTAAATATGGCAGCATTATACACACGTGTATAATCAAAATATGTAACACTAACCAATGTTGAGAGAGTATGGGTGGATTATGGCCAAATCTCCAAGTGATCTCCAACTAAGCCTGTTGCTTAGCCTAGAACCCAATCAATATTCGTAATACTATACTACAAGCGATATTGAAGTAAAAGTTGAGTTTGTACTATGATTACAGAAAAAAAAAGTCAGCCTATTTTATGTCCCCACTGCTGGGGCACGAGCCTTCTCTATAGATGGATAGGGACGCGGGCCCAGTGCGGATTGGTGATAATTAACGGCTGCAAATCCAGCCGGGGCCAATGGCTTTACGTGCTTTCCGAAGCACGGAGGAGCTCGAAACAATATATTTTTGGTCACCCATCCGATAACCGACCTTTGCCAAAGTTGCTTAACTTTAGCAATCACAGACCGGGCGCGTTAACCACTGTGTCATTGAGCTTGTCAATTATTATTATGAATATAAAATATTCTGACCTAGAATTAAGAAAGCGTAGTAACTAACCCCCTTACAAATAAACACTATTTAAGCATTTATTTAGTTAATCATTGTTTTGTCTCTTTTTCTCAAATTGAGAACGACGTTTGTGTGACGTTGACAAAACAATGATTAACTAAGTAAATGCTTATATAGTGTTTATATGTAAGGGGGTATATTTGTAAGACCTATACTGTAGCTGAATTTGATAAACATTTTCAAATTCTTATCGAATAACACAAAAATGAGATTTAACATAACGAGAGCGACATTTTTATTCATGTATGAAATCGTCAGTTATTCTGGCTAAGAAAGCCAATTTAGTTTTGTTTTAGTTTCACCAAGTAACAATTCGAAGAATAGTAGGTATTCAGGAATAGTTATATTACCGTGTCGCCTGCAAGAATACGAGTTTTAATGGTGCATATTTATTATTATTTTCGTAGAATATTTTAATGGTACCATTAAAATATTCTACGAAAATAATAATAAATATGCGCGCTTCATGATCTAAAACTGTATCTGTACCTATTTTATTTTCTTTTAGTTAGCATTATGATTTATGAATGTAACTAGTTCTTTAAAGTCATTAAATTGTATTGAGATACAATGGATTAGAAAAAAATATGTGTTGTTGTCTTATATTTTGTCTATTTTTTTTGATCACTGCAATATAACAATCCGAACGTCTGCGATGGAAGATCTGATCTACTGAGAGGTTGTAATAATGAATGTCTCATACAAAATCAACGTAGCTATTTCGTTAGGGACAGAATAGTGGGATGTAGGTATATAATGTTCACTAAGGATATGCAAAAGAAAATAAAAAATAATAAAAATAAAATAAAATCGAACGCGCGTTACCTAACCAAAAGCTTGAGTTCTTAGTAATTGTGTGTGTACTTATAAATATATAATTATTTATTTTATTTCAAGATAAAATTTTACTAGAAACAAACAACCTGCCTCAGGAACTTCGAGAGGGAAAACATTGAAAAGTTTATGAGTCATCTTCTTCTTCTTCTTCAAATTCACTTACATTTTCAGAAGTCTATGAAGAAGGTAACCCGGATATTGCATTCAGAAAGTTTCATGACTGGTTTTGTCTACTGTACAAACTTTGTTTTCCTATTAATAAAATAAAAACCAATACAAATTTAAAGCTATGCTGGATTTCAAAAGGAATTAGAAAAAGCTGTGCTAGAAATAGAATCCTTCGGTTGAATTACTATAAAAAGAAGACGTACATAGAAAAGAAAAAATATCATGCATATTCAAGGTTATTAAAAAAACGTATATTTCAATCAAAAAAGCAAACTAATAATAAATATGTAATTAAAAGTAAAAATATCTGTAAAGCTACTTGGAAAGTAATTCAAAGTGAAACAGAGACCAAATCATTTCTTAATAACTACATAGATTTAATTGAATACAACAATAATGTTATTAATAGCCCTGAAAAAATAGCTACTACTTTTAACAATTATTTTATTAATTTGACAAATAATTATTATAATGATAACGTTCAACAAGAAACTTCAAATGACATTTTAAATAATTCAATATATCTTACCCCAGTTGATAAATATGACGTAATGAAAGTTATTGCTACGCTAAATAATACTAACTCAGAGGGCTATGACGAGGTTTGTACAAAGGTTATTAAAGTATGTAGTGTCCAGATAAGTCGAGTTTTAACACATTTAATAAATCTTTCAATGGGTTATGGGATTTTTCCGGACATTCTTAAATTTTCCATAGTTAAGCCACTATTTAAGAAAGATAATATAACTATTCTAGACAACTACCGACCCATAACCATAATACCCATTTTAGCGAAAGTGTACGAGAAGGTAATGCATGATAAACTTATATCGTTCTTTAATAAGTATAATGTATTAAAACAAAACCAGTATGGGTTTCAAAAAAGTAAATCAACTACTCATGCAGTTTATGACCTCGTTAATGAAACCCTATTAAGCTTAAATGACAATAAATTTACGACGGCACTTTTCTTTGACATGTCTAAGGCATTCGATTTCGTTTCACATCATCAACTCCTACTAAAACTGGAACACTTTGGTATCAGAGGCAATGCTTTAAATTGGATTAAGACCTATTTGCAGAACAGGATGCAATCTGTTGAAATCATAAAACTGGATTCAAACAATATAGCACAAAAATATAGATCAGAGTTTAGAGAAAATAAGTTCGGAGTCCCACAAGGGAGTGTGTTGGGACCTTTATTGTTTCTGGTTTATATAAATAATCTCCCTGATGTAACTGCACATAGAAGCATCCTTTTCGCTGACGATATATCCGTAGTAGTGACAACTGATAGTAAATTGACATTGAATGACCATGTAAATGACATTAATAAAACAATAATATCTATAATAAATTGGCTTAATAATAATAATTTAAAAATTAATATTGACAAAACCTATTTTATAAATTTTGATAATTCCTTACATGACATATTAAATATTAATTACAAAGGTCAAATTCTTGAAACTACAAATGTCATGAAATTCTTAGGCATTGAAATTGATGAAAAACTAGACTGGAAAGAACATGTGGAAAAAGTATGCAATAGAATTAATAGATTTTCTTACGCCCTTTATAAATTAACAAAAACAGCAACTAGAAATACTTCCCTTACAGCTTACTTCGCTTATGTTGAGTCTGTTCTGCGTTACGGACTTATCATATGGGGAAATAGTACTGACATAAATAGGGCGTTCATAGCTCAAAAAAAATGTTTGAGGGCAATATGTGGTTCTGCTCCAGATGAACCGTGCAGACCACTCTTTAAAAAGCTAAACATACTACCACTTCCATGTCTTTACATATTCGAGGCTGCTGAGTTTGTTAAGAAAAATTTAAATTATTTTAAACAGGCTAAAGATGTTTACCCACGATGTACAAGAAATTGTAATAGGTTGGTCACTGCTATAATTCCAAAAAGTACTCGGTTTAAGAAAAATTGTTTTTGGATAAGTATAACAATATTTAATAAAATACCTCAATCCATAAAAGACTTGCCATTCAATAGATTTAAAAAGGCCTTATACAGATGGCTTATGGATCAGGCCTTTTATACGGTTAATGAATTAAATTAAATTAAATAAAACTTGACATGTATAACTTTAATTTTTTAACTTTATGTACTTAATGATGTTTATTTGATTTTTGACTTTTAATTATAATTTGAGTTTTATTGTATAATACAGGACATAATTGCATGCCATTATCTAATGAACGAATAGGCAGAATTTATACTATATTTATTGTAATTAACATAAACAGTGTACCTCATTCAAGCGCAAATAATATATGCATGCTATTGTTACCTAATGGTTGAATAGGCAGAACTTTTAATATTATAAGACCTCCAGTATACCCTAATCAAATGCAAATAAATGATAAATGATATTCTATTCCAAAGTGTATCCGATCTAGATCTTGTATGCAGAGTTACTAAGTCATGATTATTGACTTTAATGTGATGTGCAATTTTTAATTAAATATTTATATTGTGTCGTCACATCAAAATAAACAAGTCTCAGCCCTAGTGGTGGTAACCTCTGTGTACTTACATTTATGATCACTGCTGCTTGCTTATGTGCGCTTAATGCGCATCACTTCACAAATATAATTATTTAAGTTAATAATTATGTCTTAATAACAACACGTACAAGTTCTAGATAGAATACATTTTGGATCTTTTCATTTTGACCACACCTTTTAGTTACACGTTGTATATGCGTGTGTGTCAAATACATGGTAGTGTGTGTAATGTTTGTTTTATTGATTTAATGTATTTTTATGCATAATTAAAAAAATACATTATATACTCTTTCTCTACATAAATTATGTGTGCGAAATTTCATACTCCTCCGTCCGCGCAATTTTCGTAAAAAGGGGTACAACGTTTTTGCTTCACGTATTAATATATAGATAAAGCATTATAAATGCAAAAAATCAAAAATAATACATAAAAAATATTTTATTTAATTTCATTGGTCAGAAGGTATTGGCAAATAAATGATGTTCTATTATATTTTATTCTTTGTTAATTCACTGAATCGACTCTTCAAACTGGAGCGTGAAAATGGAAAATGCTACCTACTTGGCGTTAGAAAGGTAATAAGGAAGTACGAATAGCTTTGGCGTAGATACACGTGTAGTGCCTCACCGTTTATCAAATAACAGTAATTTCAATAAACAACTGCCAGTCGTGGACATCAAAAGATTCAATATTTCAACTCCCCCCCTCTAATCCTTCAAAATCCTCCATCGGGGATAAATCCCTAAAAAATATATCTATACCAAAGACATTTTTCTGATTGATTTTTTCCCCGACGAAAGTAAGTAATGACTCTTCGTGTTTTGAGAAGCAAAACGTTGAAACAAATGACCGTTTGAGGATTTAAGATCTTTGATGGAATTAAGGAAACTTAGGATGAGGGCTTTCGAAATGGGGACAAGGGGAAAGTGTATGGATTGACATAAATTGCGCAGTTTTCATCTACAACACATTTTTTTTATTCCTTAGGTGCGCGTAAGCACTTGGCCTTCATCTCATCTGATGTTAAGTGATGATAAAGCTGATGGTTCATCATCATCATCATCAGCTCATTTTTATGTCCCCACTGCTGGGGCACGAGCCTTTTTATGGATGGATAGGGAGAACAGGCCATAAACCACCACGCGGGCCCAGTGCAGATTGGTGGTTCTTAACGACTGCTAGTGCAGCCGGGACCAACGGCTTTACGTGCCTTCCGAAGCACGGAGGAGCGAGAGATGATATTTTTGGTCACCCATCAAATTTTGAATATGTTTAACATTTTCAAAAAAAAAATGATGTGAATTTGATAACTTAGATTTTTATATTTTATTTTTTTATATGTTGTGGTTGTCTTCTATATTTTTTGTGTTTATTTGCAATGGAAAGTGTCCTGCTATGACAGGGCATTTTTCAATATTTTTGACGCTGTAAGGGAGAACAGAACTGGACACTTGCTGAGTTTCTTGCCGGTTCTTCTCAGTACAAGATCTCCCGCCCAGAGTAAACTTACGAACCGATGGCATAGCGACATTCACAAGAGCTATTTGTAGCCTAAACTGAATAAATGATTTTTGAATTGAATGACCGGCCTTTGCGAAAGTTGCTTAACCTCAGCACTCGCATAGCGGGCGCCTTAACCACTGTGCCATCGAGCTCCTCTCTTAAAGCTGATGGTTGTAGCGCACTATACCCGAAATTCAACTACTGATGAACTACCCCCCTAGACAAGTGGCAAAACGCTAATATGAATTAAATAGAATGATTATTGTACGGGATTAATATAAGTCACCGATACGTATAATTGACGTTTATGTCAATCCCATATAATAATGATTCTCTTGGATGAATGATTAGTCTCGCTGCGCTCGACTAGATACCGCCGGCGTACTTGTTAAATGCGGCAAAAAATACTACGTCGAAGTTGGCGTATCCGAGTCAGTCGCCTGCTGTCAGTCGCGTTGCAAACTGTGTGTGAGGTGCGCGAACCGAATGTTTTGTTAAATTTTGGTCATAAACCGAAGTAAAATGCCAGTTTGCGTAGTTAAACTGTGTAAAAATAATACTACAAGAAATAAGAAGGGCACCGTTCTTACACACACTACAATATTGAGTTGCCGCATTCACGGAGCTATTGTTTTTAGGTGGCGCGGTATCTAGTCGAGCGCGCGAGACCAATCATTTATCTAAGTAATAATGATTCTATTTAATTTCTATTCTTTTAGCGTTTTGCCACTTGTCTAGCCCCCTAGATGCTTGCTATCTTATCTCTAACTGTCGAAACACAACAATGCTATTAACACAGATATTACGCCAACATATTTAGATAATTATGGTGGTAGCTAACAAGCCCTACCACCAACTAAACCGAGTACAATCATGTTGTAGCAGCTCCAACGCAGTAGTGATAAATACTGAGCTCGTGATGTTGATGTTGATAAAAATGTCCAATACAATACAAAATATTGGTAAGAATACTGTCCAGTCAAAGATAAGTTCTTAGGTCAAATCGATAAACGGTCAATGTTTTGAAGAACGATTACATAATGTCATTTGTTTTCTTAATGTTCTAGAATTGATCGCTGTTGTTGCCGACCTTCTTGGACGTGAATGGAGAAGTTTTATCTCAGTATGCCCTCATAAAACAATGTAAGTAGCATGTCAAAGTTCTGTCAGTAATTAGTAAAATTAGTAGTGTTTTAGCTGTTGTTGAGAATTCTAAGTTTTGTTTTACCTTCGTGTCTTTTGGTCACTCACCACTAGACTCACTATATCATCATCATCATCATCATCACCAGTTAATTGAATGTGCCCACTGCTAGGGCACGAGCCTTCCCTATAAATTGATAGGGGAACAAGCCATAAACACCACGATTGGTGGTCGTTTCAACTGCTAAAGCTGCTGGAACCAATTACGTGCCTTCTGAAGTACGGAGGGGCGCGAGATGATAAACTTTTGTTCGCCCATCCGATAACAGGTCTTTTGCGAAAGTTGCCTTATTTCAGCAATCGCAGAATGGGCGCGTTTACCACTGCGCCATCGAGCTCCTAGTGCTAAGATGATTATTTACTATTATTATACTCTTTATTTATTTTCTTTCTTAAAACTAGATTTTTACAATATTTTAATATAAAAACAATAAAACATTATAAAAACCTAATCCTAGAGTACCGCCAGAAGCGGGGCAGGGACCAAACTACCGGTGGTCAGGGCTGCAGAATCAGGAACCTCCTGACAATACCTGCCGTGTCAAGGAGTACTGCCTTTTGCATCTGACCCTTGACCCAACCTTTCAGCGAGAGCCTCTCTAAGTGTTGATCGAGGCTCTTGGCTAAAAGACCGTTTGCCGAAACGACTATCGGTACAATAATGGTTAAATCCATATCCCACATGGCGGTACCTCGTGAGCCAAGTCAAGGTACTTACAGAGCTTGTCCTTCTCGGCTATTATTTTTATTATTTTATGTAAGTATAACGTTTTTTTTTTCCTTTTAATGTTGTAAAAGATTCTTTATAGGCAGCAATTTTTAGCTTGATATGCTTATTTTTTGCCTCTTTTTATGGATTATTTATTTTTATGTTTTTATTTATATAACAGTATCTTTGTCAATGTATGTAACTTACTCACCCTTTTTACTCACTAGCACCAATGCACTGTCATGTTGACACAAATTTTTGAGACCTGAAAAGAAAATGAGAAATGTTTTAGAATAAGGTAAGGTAATATGTAAGGTATAGGTAAGGTCTCCACAACGACCGGTTTTGTGCTGCTCGCATCCAGCGGCTTGCCACGACCTTCACCAGTTCGTCGGTCCACCTTGTTGGAGGTCTGCCCACACTGCGCTGTCCACTCAAGGACTGTTCCGCCCCAGCGGCCATCAGTCCTGCGAGCAATGTGCCCTGCCCACTGCCACTTGAGCTCAGCAACTTTAGCTTTGTAGATAGTAAGGGGAGGCCTTTATCCAGCAGTGGACGTCTTTTGGCTGAAATGATGATGATGATGATGATGATATATGATATGATTTGACGACGATTTTACTGTTTTTCTAAATTGTCTCGGGTCTGGGTGTTTTCTATGTATAATAAGTATGTATTTAAGTATTTTAAGTATGTTTATCCGTTGTCTAGTAACCATATAACGAGTTTCATAACGTAGCTTCTCTTGGGCTAGATAATTGGTGTGAGTATAGGAAAGTTTATTATTATTATTACTATACACGGTACCTCTGGGCCTTAGACCGGCGTTCTTCACCACTTAACCACATAGGTATATAAATATATGCCTTGACTTATGTTTTGAGTGTATGTCCAACATTCTTTTATGTACATGTGACAATGTGAATATGTACACACGTCTGTGCGTCAGACCTCCACAAACTGTCAAATTTCTTCAATAGATTTTGAGCTATGTATTTGGCTTAAGGTTGAACATTTACTGAAGAAAATTGACAGTTTTGGATAAGTAGATAGGTATATGTGAAGTCGTCTGTACATGTGACAACATGTGACATGCAAGTAAATGATTTGAATAGATTTAATCTAAATTTATATCGACTGTTCAATTACTTAAAAAAAACATTTGGTAGTCGACTTTAGAGTTGACGACCCGAGCAGTGGAAACTGCGAGTTGTACTTTTAGTGCAACGAGAAGTGAGCGAGCTTACAGCTCCGGTAACCTATCTGGATATTAGGTAGTGGACTATACGTATCCACGGGGCAACTCGCTCGAGACACTAGTCTTAAAAGTACCGGATAAAGAATGCGCTTCGGCGCGTCCTGATCTGGCGTTATGACCTGACGCAGATGGTCCCTTGTGCTTGCGCAAGGATGTCTGACACCTACTTTGTAACCTGACGGTTGGTAGGGGTGTCAGTATAAACTTTAAAGTCGTGTGTGTAAGTCTTAGTGGTAATTTTCTTAATTTTTGTTTTTCAGGAATAACTATGGCAAAAATCTCTAAACCTTTTTTTTTATAGATAGCTCGGCAAATGACTCCATTCTACCTGATGTTAGGCTCCAGACGCGAATATAACTAGTGCAGCGTGAAAAACAAACGCCGGCCCACAAGGTGCTTCTTCACGCCTCTTTTGAAGGACCCCATATCATAGGAAGGAGGGAAAACGTGTGCTGGTAGACTATTCCACCGACAGACATCGAGGTGCGACAAGAAATGAGTTACCAAATTTCTTTATGCGCGATGGGATATTAGAGACAGTGAAGCGGTGACTCCGAAGAGCAGCACGCGTGTACTCCTATGAAGGAAGGGAGAAGGTGGGATATTTAAATTATTTAAGTTACATGTTGTAACGCCTCGGTGGTCAAATAGCGAAGCGCTCGGCCTAATACTATAAGGTCCCGGGATCAATTCCCAGGTCGGGCAAAGTGTGTTTCGGGTTTTTCTATGCATAGCCCGGGTTTGTGATCACCAACCCGCATTTGGCAAGCGTTTGATTAATCCATGTCCCATCAATTGTAGCGATAACTTGGGTTTCAATGGCGGAGACAGCCCAGCAGTGGGACAGTTATAAGTTATTTACTTTTACTTTCATCATCATCAGCTCATTTTTATGGGGCACGAGCCTTCCCTATGGATGGATAGGGAGAACGGGCCATAAAACCACCACGCGGGCCCAGTGCGGATTGGTAGTTGTTAACGACTGCTAATGCAGCCGGGACCAACGGCTTTACGTGCCTTCCGAAGCACGGAGGAGCTCGAGATGATAAATTTTTGGTCACCCATCTGATAACCGGCCTTTGCGAAAGTTGCTTAACCTCAGCACTCGCAGACCGGGCGCGTTAACCACTGCGCCATCGAGCTCCTCAGATTTTTACTTTTAATTTACATAATTGTAAAATGGTGTACTTACCTTCAAAGTTTGAGAAAGAACTTGAACTAGTTTCAATTGCTCCTAATAAGTTCAAGCGGCTGTCATTTGAAGTGTACGACAGAAACTTGTTACTTGAAAGTAATTAGTGCAACTCCTAACTTCCTTATTACGTTTGGATGTACGGATGGTGCGGGTGGGAGTACGGCATTCCCCCTTAGAACTTTACCTACGTTTTAATTGTATACCTATTAAAACTTAATAGTGTTTGGAAGAAATAAACGTGCTGCTTTACGACAGAAGCCCTTTGGTTGTCTTTAATGTTTCGTGTATAATAAGAGAGATTCCTTTCATGAAATAAAACGGGCTAGTCTAATAAATTCAATGTTTAATTCAGATCAAATCGTACTGGCTGCGGTGGTGGTTAGTGTATACTGGGTGTTTTCTAGAGGGAACGGCATCACGCACTAGAACATGTCCCCGTACCCTACTAGATTCTCCGAGGGGGTTAAGATCGGATCGGGGAGCGGAACAACCTAAGGGCGACTCTAAAGGCTCAGACCTCGGCTCGGGTTGACCGATGACCGTGTCGTGGGGGTGGGGGGAGAAGCGCCGTGGTACATGTCTGTACCTGGTATAGAGCGCGTATGAACCGGCTCTTCGTACGAGTACGGTGACTTGGGCCTAAACTAGTGTGTTCTGTAAATGTGTAGTGGTATTTAGAGGATCGGGCGGGGAATAGGCTACCAGCACACGTTTTCCCTTTTTCCTATGATATGGGGTCCTTCAAACAAGGCGTGAAGAAGCATCTTGTGGGCCGGCAGACTGAGGTTGACTGATGCTGCGTTGTTTTCACGCTGCACCAGTTGTCTTCGCGTCTGGAATTCATTTCCACTTAACATTAGGTGGGATGGAGTCATTTGCCGTGCCAAGTATAAAAAAAGAAAAAATGAAAGAAAGAACATAACATCGTGTATCAGAAAGGTGTGGTCATAATTAAAAGACTATATTGTATGTTTGGTACATTAAATTACATAGATATACTTATTTATTTTCATTTGTCATGCAATTGATAATTAAATATTTATACTATTGACGTCATGCACGTCAAGCGCGTCAATTAAGCGGCAGTAATCATAAATGCAAGTACACAGGTTACTGGACTAGTGTTGTGATTAGTTTTAACGTGGCTTCACAATATCAATATTTGATCAAAATTGCGTGACAAATTAAAGTTAGTAATGTCAAAGTAACTCATTGGGTCGTTCCAATAAGACCATAACTTTGTATATATGTGTGAGAAAGGTCGTGTGCTCGTTGGCTGGTTCTAAAATACATAATCATTGCACCAAGATTCTTTTGCCTAATCGCTATCGATCACTATAGGTACTAACCGATAAAAATAAAGGTTAAGACGGACTTGTCTAGTCTGTCTGTAGAATCATAATCACCATCACCATCAGCTTATATAAGTCCACTGCTGGACATAGGCTCTTCTTCCTTCCGTGACGTAGGCATCTCCAAGTTCGCGCCAATGCTGCTGCGATTGTTCTGGGTAATCATTAACTGAAATGAACTTAAAGCCGTATTCTAGCAGCGTTGTTGCGATTGTCGAAACAAGACAAGTGTAGCGGCGTATACACGCGGCTCGTTTTCAGAATTTTTTTTTATTTTTTTATTGTGAGATGGGCTCGCTCTTGGCCTCATTCTAATCCCTAGGGTTAAGAAGAGGCCGACGATGGAACAAGCTTGCCTAAAAATAGCCTATTCACTTGGGCTTTAAAAACTTTAGGGTTATATGCACTCGGGAACAAAGACGTCGATAGGGAATTCCACTCTTTGGCTGTACGCATTATAACACTCGTATTTATTTACAAACGAGTAAAAGCTCATACTGAAATTAAGTAATTGCTTAAGTAAAAAAAAAAAATTCTTTAGTAAACCGATGAAGTTATAAATGTCAAAAGACTAGAATTCTTAGCCAAGCAATAGTCACCAATATCTTTACTCAAGCAATCTAGGAATTCATAGTGACAAGCTTGTGACAAGCTAGTTTTGAGGTTATACACCGTGTGAAAATTTGTTTTGTCTAAAATAATATAAAATTTATGATTTTGATAATAATTATAATATTTTTATTTAATTGATTAAGAAAACTTCTATTCTAATATAAACGTTACTTATTTATAAAATTAAATTAGAACTTAGTGACATTTCTAAAAACAAAGTTATTGCTAAGTAACAACTTGTTTATAAATACCGGTGTAAATTTAGAAGCAAAACGCTTGGTGCAACTGCAGTAATATTGCAGTAATGCTGCTCTTGAGCTCGTGGTTAGGCCCCGACTCTTGCCATTTATAATACTGTTTAAATCACTATCTATCAAAAAGCATGACTTTCAAGGTTTTCTTATTGGAAGACCAGTTTCAAATATTCAAGTGTCATAATACGTTCACAAAAAAAACTAAGTAAACTTTGATTCTAAGAGCTTGCGTGAACGCCAAATACGTTTTTTTGCCGCACTTGAGTTTCTAAAAACTGTTTGTGTGATGTACGGTTGTATAAATACATTTTTGCAAGACCAATTACGAGTACTTTGTCTACTTACATGTAGGACTTTTTTTTTGCATCTTCGTCACATAACATTACTGTCTGGGTTTTTGTTACATAACTAGTGTGTTTTTATGGTTCTTTTTTATAATTATGTTCTTTACCAATGATCTTCTCATAAGTAATGATAAGGACAAAATTCAAAATTCGAAATTCAAAATCATGTATTTAGATTAGGCTACAAATTAGCTCTTATGAACGTCATTATACCATCGGTTTGTAAGTCTACTCTGGGAGGGAGATCTTGTACTGAGAAGAACCGGCAAGAAACTTAGCAAGTGTCAAGCTCTTTTCTCACTTACAGCGTCAAAACATTGAAAAATGCCCTATCATACAAGGACAGTTCCCATCACAAACAAAAACACAAAATATAAAAGACAATCACAACATTTGGAAGGTCGAAGCTTTCTTACTTCACCTGGAATCTCAACTACTGAGAAACTAACTATTTTACTACTAACATTAATATTATTGATTTATTTATAAATTTATAGTAGTCATAACATCTCAGTTGAGGAGCTCGATGGCGCAATGGTTAACGCGCTCGGTCTGCGAGTGCTGAGGTTAAGCAACTTTTGCAAGAGCCGGTCATCGGATGGGTGACCAAAATTGTATCATTTTGAGCTCCCCCGTGCTTCGGAAGACACGTAAAGTCGTTGGTCCCGGCTGCATTAGCAGTCATTAACATCCACCAGTCCGCACTGGGCCCGCGTGGTGGTTTATGGCATGTTCTCCCTATCCATCCCTAGGGAAGGCTCGTGCCCCAGCGGTGGGTACGTAAAATGAGCTAATGATGATGATGATTAGTCATATAATGCCTCGGTGATCGTCTTGTACCCCCAAGGTTCTGGCATCTGTGGTCCTAGGCTCCATTTCCAGGACGGGCAAGCATGGTGATAAAGCTAATAGGTACCCATCAATTGAAGGGTGACTCGATTTCAATGATAGAGGGTTTTGTCCAGCAGTGGGATAGATTATAGATATTATAAATAGGCTATTTACATTACTTTTTTATTAGTTATTGCGACATCATCACTACATAGTATATAACAAAGTCGCTTCCCGCTGTCTCTATGTATGTATGTATGCTTAGATCTTTAAAACTACGCAACGGATTTTGATGCGGTTTTTTTTGATAGATAGAGTGATTCTAGAGAAAGGTTTATATAAATACATGCATAATATAGTAGAGAAACACTGATAATTTTAGAGGTTTCACATTTTTTTGCGCTTACATTGCAAACGCTGGCTGAACCCTGCGAGATAGACCAAAATAATGTACTACAGTATTGTACACCTTAAAAAGGTCTACAAAAAAGTCCGCGATGGTATATGTCTAGGATAACCCACAATAATCATTTGTTATCTTTTACTTTTTACGAGAAATAATGGCTTATTTACGAAGCGATTTTAAGCAGTACAGCATTAATCCTTATCCAATTTAGTAGCTTAAACACATTGTGCATTAAATATAGATCAATATGGCCTTTCACAGAATTGAAATGAATATTTTCGAAGATATTACAGGGCCATAGCGGTTGCGTGTATCAGCATTGCACCCGTGCGAAGCCGGGGCGGATCGCTAGTGTGGTGCTACCAAGTGGACTAAAAACAAACCTTACCATCAACAATACCGCTTACAAACATGTGTCTCCCCACTTAGCTAGGACTGGTAGTTTTAACCGCTAGACCATAAAGGCGATTAAATATTGATGATTCGCTACATTTTTTCCAAATGGAAAGGATATTGCTCTTTCAAATATTATGAAAAATCTGCAATTTACATTACAGTTTTTCATATAGCCGTTGGTTTTATTGAACATTATAATTAATCATAAACAATTCACCATTGCCTCATTACACACGAGTAGGTAATTGCATGCAATTAAACATACTAGAAGTACTCATTTCAATATTAATTAGTTAATGAAATTTTTAATATCTCATTAATACAATTAGCTCCAGCCTCGTAATTATTTACTGCGTACCTGATAACTTTCATCTAAAGCAAAAAAGTAATATTGGTGATTTAAAATTTAAATAGAACATCGTAAAGCTTTAAAAAGAACATTTTATTAGAAATAAAAAAACAATGTTGTATTAGCCAAAACCCTGTCCTGTAAAAGGCAAGTCCATCCATAGGGAAGGGTCGTGCTCCAGCTGTTAAGAGCTTGCGATGATGATGATGAAAAGAAGTAGACTGTATTGTATTCGTGCATCTAGTGTCTATTGTACCTTACAGAGATCAAAATTCAAACTTAAAATCATTAATTTATTATTTTTATAGCATAGCGGTCAGTGCAGCTGCCCGGATTGCGGAAGACCCAGGTTCGATTCCTGGCTGGGTCAGGTAGGCGTTTAGTTTTTTCACGACCTTGCACTGAGAAGAACCTGCTTCAAAATATCGTCAAAATATTGGAAAATGTCATACCATAAAAGGACACTTTCCATTTTCCAATTCGAGCCGACAATAGATCGTGGGAATGGCGTGCGCACGAGTGGCTGGTAAGACGTCGTTGATATGTTGAAATCTTATCATAACAATATATTAAACACCTAAAATGTAGTCAAAACATGCATAACAGCGCATAACTGCGACTATATGACCTATAACAATTTATTATATGTATATCTTCATCCTCTAAGCGCCTCTTCCGTGACTGCAAAACCAGTCTGGGTGGCCTTGTCCTAACCTGTGTTTATACTAATCCGAATATCATTTAACCTAATTAAATAAACTATTTCCGATAAAAATCGTTTCCAATTCTTGCTGGTTCTTGCTTGCTGGTTTCAGCGTCACTTGCGACATGGTTACTGACTTAAATAAGATATTGGTAGATAACCAAATCAAACTAAAATAGTAATATGCTGGGAATCGAAGTCTAGGCATCTTCGGGACTACGCACGGTGTTCTATTCGCTAGACCACAACAGAGATTAGACAGTAGCGGTTAGTTCTTCATAAAGTTGTTAACTTTATTTATTATAATTATCGTTAAAACAACTTTTGAAGTATCATTGATAAACCTTATTTACGAAAAAAGTTATCAAACAATATAATATTATGTTACTACAACGTAGTCATATTCAATCAGTTCTTAGCGGTTCGGTATCGCGACAACTCGTCAAAATGATTGTTGTTGCGATAATTGTATTATCCGTTATAATATTCTACTTTTACAATGTGAGGAACTTTGATTATTGGAAAAAGAGAGGCGTGAAACATGACGATCCCATCATATTTTTCGGGACAAATGTCAAAAACTTTCTTATGCAGAAGAGTCGCAGCGAGATAGCTGAGGAAGTTTATTGGAGATATCCCAACGAGAAAGTCGTCGGATTCTTCCGGTCAACCAATCCAGAGCTGGTTGTGAGAGACCCGGAAATTATAAAGAAGATCCTGATTTCAGACAACTCATTCTTTAACGCCCGCGGATTTCATCCGTACAGGAAGAAGATTGAGCCGCTGATGCATAACCTGTTCTTCAATGAAGGAGATCAATGGAAGATGCTACGGCTAAGGATGACACCTGCATTCACCAGTGGCAAACTAAAGGCCATGTTCCCATTAATCATAGAACGAGCTGAGAACTTGCAAGTAAGAACACTGGAAGCTATTAAAGGTAATTGTCCGTTAGACGCTCGTGACCTTATGGCTCGGTACACCACAGACTTTATCGGTACATGCGGCTTCGGTCTTGATAGCGAGTCTCTCAAAGAAGAAGATAGCGAGTTCAGAAAACTGGGCAAAGATGTATTTGATCCTCCACTCCTTGATAAAATTGGTGTAGTATGCAAAATGATATTTCCAGCAGCGTTTAAAAACTTTAAATTCTTTGGATTTGTTGAAGATCGTGTATATAGTTTAGTTAATCAGATACAAGCGAGCAGAAACTACAAGCCAATAGGAAGGAACGATTTCATGGACCAACTTTTGGAGTACAAACAAAAAGGTCCGATAGAATTTGAATCGATTGAGAAATTCTTGCCTGATGGTACGCCAGAAAAAGTTACTTTAGGACTGACCAATGACTTGATCGTTGCACAAATCCTTTTATTCTTTGCTGCTGGTTTTGAAACGTCTTCGTCTGCAACTAGTTACACTCTCCACGAGTTGGCCTTCAACCCGGAGGTACAGAAGAAAGTTCAAAATGAAATCGATGAAGTTCTCAAAAGACATAACAACAAATTGAGCTACGAGGCCTGCCAAGAAATGACGTATCTCGAGTGGACTTTTAAAGAGGGCATGAGGAAATTTCCCTCACTTGGTTATTTAATGAGAGGTTGTACCCGTAAATACAAATTTGAAGATTTGGGCTTTAGCATCGATGAAGATGTTAAGCTACTGATTTCAGCGCAAGGTCTGCACATGGATCCCAAGTACTGGGACAGTCCGGAAGAGTTCCGCCCGGAAAGATTTAGCCGGGAAAACTTTACCAACGTGCAAAAGGATGTGTACTTCGCGTTTGGTGATGGACCCCGTAACTGTATAGGTGAGTGTGTTGCGTACATTATTTTTTCATATATCTTTAACCCTATATTATATACTTGGCAGAGTTTTGTTTTGTGGAATTATACACGAATACTTTTTATCGGTGATCAGGACCTACTGATTCCAACTAAGTAATTGATGGCCATTCGCAATAATAATAGTAGTTGCATGTTTTCTTCGTGTAAGTAGGTATATATTTTTTGTATAAAAAGTGTTTTTTTTTCACTACTCGAAAGTTTTTGTTTGATAGGTGTCTCAAATAATCCACTATGTCAAGAATAGGGTCACATGAGTAGATATACATATATCTACTCATATGATAGGGTTAAGATTTATCACCATTTGAATACATTATTAAATAAAGAACTACATAGTGCATACCTACATGTAAAAGTAAGTAAACATGAAGAAACTTAGTATGGACGTAATAACTATCAACTTAATGCTTAATGTAAGGTAATAAAAGTAAAATATTAATTATAAAGATAAAACTAATTTAGTTTGTTGTGACTTAAACTAATTTTAGGCACTTCACTAATTTTACAAAGTTTTATTTGTGTATCTTATCCATACTCAGAAGCTAAATATCAATTACGTAAGTACTTTATTAATCTCATGAGATTCTTGATTTAGATTTGATTGTTAATTATATTATAATTATCTTTATAATATAGATTTTTTTTCAACTGATTTTTCCGAAGATTAGATTAGTAAGTGTCTGTACCATGATCTACAACAATTTTAACCGAATTCTTTCATGTATTTTTTTGTTGAACATAAAACAAAACAAGAAAAATAAGTAATTTGGTATTTAGTTGGTGGTTATGCTGACTTACCATGAAAACTTGGTGTTTACAACTATTTATTGAAATATATTTGGCACTTGGTCTTTTTTATTTAGATTTGTATTTTGATAAAATTACCAATTTTTTCAAAAATAGTTAGGTATAAATAGTTTGATTTAGATTAATGAAAAAATAAATACAAAGAAAATAACGGTTTTTATTCTATTTTCAGGAGCTCGTCTTGGTCTGATGCAGTCCATAGCCGGCCTCGCAGCCATCTTGTCCAAATTCACCGTGAAACCAGCGCCGAACACTGTGAGGAAACCACCAGTCGTCCCCACCTCAGACTTAATTCAAAGTGTCAAGGATGGCATTCCCCTATTGTTCCTTGCCAGATAATATAGTAAATAGGGACTTAAAATTTTATGTATTCCAAAATGTTGAGTTTGATTATGCGTTTTAGACGTGAAGACGTTCAACACGAAAGTTTAAGGTACTTATTTGTCTATCACTTTTTAATATATTATTATTTTAAATTTCATGAAGGTTAAGCTTTTCGCTTTCATCATAACTGATGAAGAAGTGAGTGTGAAGGCTGAAAGTAAGTGCGCTTCAAAAAACAACAATAAAAGTACTACCACCATTATTTTTAAGGCGACAACTACAATGAGATATTATAGCCAAAGTCAAAGTCACAACATCACAGCGAACGACGAGAATATTTAAAACAAGCCCTACCATGCATCAAATAGAGTTTAATTATGTAAATACACTACAAACTAATTATTTGGTTTCGATTCTCCTCATGAGTGCATCATGTTTGGAGTTATGACTCGTTGCCACTATCTTATTCGAGTGACTTAATAAAATGACAAATTTATCAGCTAGGTATGTTATTTACACCAGTTATATAAGATTTTTTATGACCAGTCAGATTTATATTACAGATAAGTTTATCAATAATTTTATTATCTGATTGCAAAAATGTGTATCTGTAGATAAATAAATGTTTTTTGTCATGATTGAGATTTGATTTTTTTTATATTTTCTTTCGTTATGGACAAATTCACATTAAGTTGGACTCCCATTTCTGCCGAGTATCCGCAGTGGGACAATGCTTGACTATTACGATAAGACTAAAAATGGGTACATTACACCCTGAATCCTAGTTCCCATTAATATATTAATTTTAAAGCTTTCATTTTCATTTAATAAAGTAACTACTTTATATAAGAAAATGTGATCAACAAACGCAACACCTAATTCTTTAAAGCAACACAACAACATGTATAATATAATATGCAGCAATAAGAAAACTATTAAGTATATTCTTCGAGATACATCTGAATCTATTTGCGTAGCAAAAGTCGTGAATTTTGTTTCTACTTGATGCCGCTCTTTCTTTTTCGATATAAATATGGCATTGTGAATACGAAATAACAAAACATACAATATCCGAACGTTATAAACATGTCCGTTAGTCCATTTAACATGAGAGTAATGAACTCGAAACCCAATGTCATTTTAGGGAATTAGATACTATATAATTCCAGCATACACAATGTCGTTAACTTATGTAACTTTCTGTTTTATTAGGACATTAACAGTTTTTGGCTCACAGTGGCTGGGATGTTGGCATAGTGCCCACTGTTACTTGTATAAGTTCCAATAAAAGCATTGCTCCCTTTAACTATTGCATTTCCATCAGGAATATCACAGTTTAAGGAAAAGTGTATTGCACTGAGTTTGATTTGTAGCTATCGCGGCGCGGCGGTGTTGTAGGCCTAATATTCGAAAGTTTTTGAGTAAATTCCCAGGTTCAGCAAAAGGTGGTTTTTGATTCTTTGACGCATAGCCCATATTTGAGAAGCGTAGAGATAAAACCATATCACCAAGTCATGACTACAATTATTATATAACCCATTATTAATAACTAGCGGCTGCTCGCGGTTTCACCCGCGTGGTTCCCGTTCCCGTGGGAATATCTAGATAAAAAGTATCCTATGTGTTATTCTAGGTTATAAACTATATGTATGCCAAAATTCATCCAAATCCATCCATCCGTTGCAACGTGAAGAAGTAACAAATATACGAACATACATACACACAAACTTTCGCATTTATAATATTAGTAGGATTTTAGTGATGACTTGAATCAAGTTAATGATGAAGGCCTTTGCCCAGCAGAAGGACAGGATATAGCCTAAGTACTTCACTTTTTTGGTTAAGATAAGTTAGATGGTTTTATGACAGGCCCTATCACCAAACAACCAATGATATACAAAACTAAGGACAAGAAAGGACTATTCTTCGAACTCGCACTACGCAGGACCGTAACGGTAATTATATACGATTCAGGTCGTAAATCCGAGTACTAAATGATGGTTAAATCAAATACGACATCAGGTTGGCTCATAGCCACACAAATGAGACGACACAACTTTACAAGGCGTCCAGGAAATCTACTGTCTCATTTGCACTACCCATCCGGTGGGGATGGAAATGATGGGTGCTAAAAAGTTTTTGCCACTTCCAGGAAACGCATTAGTGGAGTGGCTTTTGTTTTCAGAAAGAACTTGATTTATTTCTTCAAGTACCACTCCGTCTAATGAAGTCTAGAATAGTGTCCGTGTTCTAGAATGACACTCAAGAGCTAATATGTAAGACCAATTTGTCAATGTCTGGGAATGAAAAATTAGAACAAAAAATGAAAACCTCCAAACCGAGTGCATCAGAGTCTTAAATTTGCCTTATGGTGACATCGGGTTCTTTGCTGGGTACTCAACTCGAAAACTTTGGAGAATCTTGTATAGTATTGGGAAACGTTAGTGTTACAAATTTCCAGCTCATTTTATTTTTATACCTGCACCAGCAGTGGAGAAAATGGGACGAGCCTTCTCTATGGATGGGGGGACGTTCTCTCTATATAACTTTGACCTTTGACGACCTCCTTGGTCGCGTGGTTTGTACACCGGTTTTCATGATGTCGCCATCTCTGAGGTCCCGGGTTCGATCCCCGGTCGGGTCAATTTAGAAATTATTATTTTTCTAAATTGTCTCGGGTTTGGGTGTTTTCTATGTATAATAAGTATGTATTTAAGTATTTTAAGTATGTTTATCCGTTTTCTAGTAACCATTTAACGAGTTTCATAACGAAGCTTCTCTTGGGCTAGATAATTGGTGTGAGTGTAGGAAAGTTTATTTATTATTTTATTTATTATACATTTGTTAATAAAAACATTTTTTTATTAGTGATGATGTTTATCAGAATCGAAGTCCAGATGCTCTACAGCTAGTAAAGCAAGATTGTGCTTTAATTAGCCGTTCTCACCTTCCAACCCGCAAGTAGGTAGCTTCTTTACACCTCGTATATTATACAACACGAAATGCAGTGCGGTTTCTTTCAATGTAAATTCAATGCTTGTTATCTGCACTTGGCCGTTCCATGCATACAGACGAGCTGTTTAAGTAAAATAACAGGAAACTTAGTGGGTTGTTACTTCTGTTTCCAATCCCGGCTGCCGTTAAGCTTTGGGTAATTTGTCACATTTAGAAGCTTCCAACTCTGCACCCAAATGGCATTGAGTTTGGTTGTGGTTCAGTCAAAGGCATTTATTGCGTTCACAAAACGAGTCACGAGTGATTAGAAAAAGTCGATATGTTAATGAAACCTAGGTATGGATAGTACACTTTGCGATGTTTATATAATTTTTAACGCAAATTTTGTTGCGAACAAATTACAAAAACACAAATGTTGAAAAAATTTCCACGAGCAGGGTTTGAACCTGCACCCTTCTGACATACCGGGTCAGGTGCTCTTCCAATTGAGCTATCGTGGTTCATATCGTATCGTTCGTATCGTGGTGGTATGTCAGAAGGGTGCAGGTTCAAATCCTGCTCGTGGAAATTTTTTCAACATTTGTGTTTTTGACACTTTGCGATGTTAAACAATAAATATATAAACTATGTTATCAGCATTTTACCATTTCGTTCTTTTTTGAGTGGCGGGTTTTAAAAATTGTATTTGGCTGTCGTGTGTACAACAAAGTAATCTGCTTCTAGATCTACGTATACGTCTTCATGATGGATACAATCAGTTAATTTGATATTTTCGATAGATGTAGCAACACACAGTTTTTTTGTTATTAAATTTTTTTATATGCCTGGAGGCCTGAGACCACAAATCAGATACGTTTATATGCTAATGATGTCACTTTATAACATTTTAACTTTTTTATTTATTATAAAATTTTGTTGAGATAAACACCAAGATATGTACAGTCAACAGCAAAAGTAGATGATGTTTACTAGATTTCAAAATTAAGTTTTGATAGTGTGTAAGTCGGTATTTCCTATAAAACTACAGTCAAAGTCTGCAGGTACTAAGTAGATACTCGAAGGTTTTTCGATATGCGTTTATTTTTTTTTATTTTCATACTGATTTCATATTTTGAAACTTGACTAATCATCAGTTACCTTTGCTGTTGACTGTACCAGGTCTTCCGCTATGTGTAGACTTACGAACCGATGGCATAGTGACATTCATAACAGTTACTTGTAGCCTGAACTGAATAAATGATTATGAATTCTGAATTTAATAGAGAAGAAAATTTATGGTTGCTAGCAGACCCATATAAAGTGTTTTTTGAACTCAAGAAAGCATTATATTTTTATTATAGCGTATCGGCAAACGTAGTGTAGGACGCCCTCAGACTAGGTAGAGAGATGATCTCGCAAGGTGGCTTGCAAGAGCTGGATGAGAGTAGCTGCGGGTCGTGCTCAGTGGCATGCACAAGGAGAGGTCAGTAGGCAAAGTAACATTAAGAAAACGATAGCGAAGTTCGAGAAGAATAAAATGTATGGGATTGACATAAGCCGCGCTAAAACACGTGGTCAATCTTATGTCGATCCCATACATTTTATTCTTTTCGATTCGATTTCAATTTCGATGATGACAATGATGATGATGGTATTTTTTATTATATTTTGACCTGTTCCTTGTGAAAATGTAAAGTATCGTTATCTGAACAAAACGAGAAGAGGTAGTTGGTATTTTTCAAATGAAAATTATAAATTTAATGTTGTTTTTTTTAAATATATTTTCGCCATTGCGCTTGATTCGTTACCCGAAGTTATCGGGTTCTATTCCCAGGTCGGGCAAAGTGTATTTCAGATGGTTTGATGCATAGCCTGGGTTGGTGATCACCAATCTACATTTGGCAAGCGAGGTGATTACCCATCAATTGTTGTGATGACTCGATTTCAATGAAGGATGTTTTTTTTCAGAAATGGGACGGTTATAGGTTATAGCTAGACCGCTTAGCTGAGTCCTCGCCAGCGGTGAACGGATTTCTAGTTCATTGCGCCCTATACAACGGCAGTCATAGTCAACAGTTATAGAAATAAAGCAATGAATTAGAAAACCGTTCGCCGCTTCGCAAGTCGCTCGAGTTCGTGGCAGAGGCCCTACGTACCTACCGCAGGCGAGGACTCAGTTAAGCGGTCTAGCTATAGTTAATTTAATTTTTAACTTACTTAATATTTCGGAATAACTTTATTGTATCAAATGAATAAAAGTATTAAAAATTTATAGATTTACTGCGTTCTTATAATATTCATAGGATCTCTAAATAAATCCTTAATTAAATAAAGACAACTCAATCAGAAACAATCAAATTATCACAAGAGTTATCTTAAATACGTTCACAGCTAACAAAACATCAAATCTAATCAATTAAATTGATAGACACTAGCTACGGTATCTGAGTTATAAGGAATGTAACTAGCTATAAATATATAAAATGATAAACTAGAAGATTAGTAAGAAAGATATATATATGTCGGCGGCGAGGTTGTTTGTAGGTAGAACAGTCGAGCAAACTCGGATTCGTTGATAACACAGTTAATCTTGGATCTTTAAAATAAAGACGCAGGCGTATTCCTTAGTCACTTTAATGTTATTTTAACATCACAATTAAATTATTTAGAAATAATTGCCCGATGCAAATGGATTTTAGAAACGAAGTGAGTTCTGCGCGTGCGTACTCTCCGGCCGCTACCGTTCAAATGTGTCCAGTCCGTTGTTGCGCCAACTGACGTTGACGTTCCGCGTACCATAGAGCATAGGCTGCGCAGACCTCAGAATAATAACTAAAGCTATAGAAACCGGACTAAAATAGCAAAGGTGTCACCAGATTTGTGACGTCATATTTGAGGTAATGTAGTGAGTGACTTTATAAAGGACTCAAAGATTTTTTTTGATCACCGATTATCTGATGACCGTTTGACATAACAATACAAAATATAAAAACTAAGTGTCAAACATTTGTCGCACTCCAACCTCCTTTTCTAGCCATAAGATAGAACGGAACTAAACATAGTTGCACGATTTTTATTTTAGCCATTCTTCTATAGCTTTAGTTATTGTTCTGAGCCGGGGACTAACGGTTATGTGGGACTAATAGCATGCCTGCTCTCTCACTCAATTTAAGAACAAACACCTTATTCCTCATTCACCGACTACAGCCCCCAATTTGAGTTGCGAAAGTGATGAATCCACTTTGTTGGTAAATTCTTTGGGTTAAGCGCGCGCATTGTTTGAGTTCGCGTCGCTCGGCTAATTTGGCTTGTTGTTCTTAGCAAGTTGTTCTATTGGCCCGTTTGCTGTCCATTGACTCCAAATGAAGTCGTAAATAAGGTTCTATCACACGTCCTTGCATACCTTTGGAGCGGGTTGTCAGTTAATTTTATAACCTCTTTTTTAAAGTTATTGAAGTGGCTAATAGGCATACAGCATCCTTTATTAAATTACCAGAGAAAATACTTCTTCTTACTGCCCCGTCTAGAGAAACTCAACAGCTATGTGGACTTCTTGGCGGGAAAGTGAAGAGTCATGATTGCGGTTATGTTTTATTTTCTAAAATTTGTGTATGTCGAATATTATTGTTAAATAGTTGTGGATTATTAACAGTTAAGTTTTCGTGAGTGTGCATGAGTGCAAATGAAACAAAACAGCGTAACGTCACTTTTCAAATTCTTTCAAGAAGTCGGCCCGAGGATAATTCTTGAAAGAATTTGACTCAGGTAAAGCCCAACATCTTTACAGAGATACTCGAGGGGTTGGGGGGTCTATCATTTCTCACTTCTCATTTTTCATCATCATCATCATACATGAAGGGAAAAATACCAATAAAAATAAAAAACTAGACAGAAAAGAAGTGTTTAGAACGAACATTCGTTCGTTGTGTTCGTTGTGTTTAGGCTTGACGGATTTCATCCGGAGCCGTAAAACAATACAAAAATAACAAAAAAAAAACGGCTATGTGAATCTCATTCTCCCCCAATATGGTATCCCTATCTACTGACCCTGATAGATAGGGTATGGCAGCTGGAATTACGGGCTCGGCTGTCTTTTTGAGGGTACAACGGGAGTTCGGATCCTTATTCTCATTGGTAATGCCATGGGTTGGATTTATAGTGGCTATGTGGTTAGCTGTAGAGGTGGAAATGTTCGATAGTCTGGCTGCTGGTAAAGAGGTTTCACCACTAAAAACTCTATGTGTGTCCTGATGGTTGCAAAGGGGAGCCTTTGCACTACTGCAGCCTACCTCCGCGTCCTGATACAATCCGAACCCGTTGGAGAATCTAGTTTTTATCTATTCTAGGTTGCTGGCCTTGAGACTTTAGTTTTTATAGCTCATCATTATCATCATTATCAGCCATGAACGTGCCTTTACTGGGCAAGTAAGGAGTATCCTCATTAAAATGCACGGTCAGCATCCCGTTTGTGGCCAGCGACTCGAGTGACTTTTTAGCAGTTGTCAAACCGTAACAGCTTTATAGCTCTTGCACCGAGTGCATTTCGCCAAATAAAAAAAATATTCGTCGTGAAAAGTAGCACACACTGTGTTGCGAACTGTTTCGTGTCTTACTTTTCTTTTTATTTTATTTTCCTGTTTCCATTTTGTTTTGACTATTGAAATTAGAAGTTGCCGATGTTCGCTTTTGTTTTGCTTTTCGATTTCTTTTGTTTAGTTTATTAAATTTAACTTTTTATTCCCACTTTTTGAATAGTTCTTTTGAAGAATTATTTTAAAACAATCAAATAGGATCCTCTAAGCAAGATGTGAAGAAGCAACATGCGCGTCGGCAAGGTAAGGCTGGTTAGTGAGACACAGTCCTGATCCAAAAGCTGTTCTCATAACTGGACTCTACTTAACATCAAGTAGATAGAGGGGAGTCATTTGCCTACTCTTCAATAAACAAAAAATTTTTCGGTAATACCGTTTGAGGCAATCAGTAAACTCTCTAAAAAAGCCCACAAGTATAACTATTTAATTTAATTATTTGGAATTTAAAGTGGTGTGGTGAACAGACACTACAGTTGCTCCATAAAAGGAGAAAAAGTGTTTGTCAGCTTAAGGGTAGTAACGTTTGTTTATATGATATTACTAGCGGCCGCTCGTGGTTTCACCCGCGTGGTTCCCGTTCCCGTGGGAATATCTGGATATAAAGTATTCTTTGTGTTATTCCAGGTTATAAACTATCTGTATGCCGAATTTCATCCAAATCCATCCATCCGTTGCAGCGTGAAGAAGCAACAAATATACAAATATGCACACAAACTTTCGCATTTATAATATTAGTAGGATTAGTATTCTGTAAATATTATTCACGAAGAGGCACCTTGTGAGCCGGCAGGGTGAGGGTGACTGATGCTGCGTTATTTCACGCTGCACCAGTTGTCCTCGCGTCTGGACTCCATTACATTTTACATCCAGGTAGTGGGAGTAATTTTCTGTGTAATTGTAATTATAAAAATAAAAAAACTGGTAGTTTAAAAATTTACTATTTTAATTATAATATTACTGCTTCCTACCTTTAAAGCCGGTAATTGTATTCTTCAAGTTCTCTGAAGAGCGCGGCTGAGAGAGACTGCTAACACATCGTAAATCGAATAATAATGTATTTACCTATTTCAATATCACCTAATAAAATATGATAAGCAACTTCCGTGCAAACCGTCACTGTGGAGCTTTTCTTTTATTAAGCCTTTCAATACACAACGTGCCAACAATAAAAGTATCAACAGCCTACGATAAGAGCCAGCTAACCGATAATCAACCCTATGTACTGGCGAAAAAGTTCATATTTGTGACTTCTTATATTTTTAGATAGTATTCCGAAAAACAGAGCCAGAGGGCGCTACGATCGTATCGATTTAATACCAACTGGATCACCGCAAACATAATAAAGAAACTGCGAAAGTTAGCTTGCCTTGGTTCGGTATATGTTGAAGAGAGCCAAGAAGGAAATTGTTGAGATAAAATCTAACATATTAATAAATTAAAACTAAAAAAATTACATCTTAATTAACAGTATGAGGATTACGTTTTCAAAAAAATGTTTTTCTTACAGAGTAAATCTTTTGTCTATATTTTGTAAGTTAAACAAAAAAATATAATTTTAATGATTCGAACAGTTTGGGAACTACATAAATTATAGAGAAGTGTATGCAATTTATTTTAAAGATAATTAAAGGTTTGTAGAAATAAATTTTGACTTAAAATATTTTTTACATTTTAGAAGTTTACTGTGTAAATATTCAAGACAACACCGAAAAAAGAAACATTACTCCCTCGCAACAATACTAATTGAATAATTTAGTGATCAGCCTATAAATGTTTACTGCTAATATTTGTTAATAATGTTTCCTTTGGTTTTGCATGGGCGTCCATGGGCGGCGATGATTGCTTGATCAGGTGACCCGCCTGCTCGTTTGCCTCCTTCTTATATAAAAAAATTAAATGCTAAAAACCACTAAAAGATTGGGCTAGGATATAATTATCATCACTCTGGTCCAATGTTCGAGTTAGTGAATTCTCTTCTCTATTTAAAATAAATTCCGTGTTTGGAACTTTAAAAACAAAAGTTCCTATTTCAATACACTTTGTAACATTTGTGTTACTTTTTAAACAGTTATAACAAGCAAACGTAAGACAACCATTACGTCAGCCCATGAAGACGGTGAAATCGTCCGTTTGGTATAAAAGGTAACTATGCCTAGGATACCCCTAAACAATAAAGTTTGCGTGAAGCCCCCATTAGATACTCTTTAGTACTTATATTTATTAGAGACTCATTTCCGATGTCGCATTACTGCGTAAAGCCGTTCTTTCCCAAGTAATAAGGGAGGAGAGTTGGGGCCATTTCTACTGTTAGATTTATATCTTCATGCCTTTTTTTAGGAAGCAATATGCTATTTGTTATCCCTTATTATGTAGGTTCCCAGCTTCATTCCGGCAAAGAATTTATTGATATAATGTATTAGAAAACGGTTCTTTTCCTATGGAGTAAGCATATGGTGGTAAGAATGGAATTCATAAATATTTACTCGTGTGTATTGAGGGTAACGTTGAACAGAAATACAGATGGATTGTTTATTTTTAGAGGGATGTAATAATGTTAATGGAAAATTCACTTTGAAGCAGCCTTTTGAGGCTGTGGAAAGATTCAGCAAAATTTTATAAAAATATAATAAGTATATTTTTTTCTAACTATCATACCAATCACTTATCCATTCTAAGCTTGTGTTTCCTTCTTGGTAACCAGAGTAAGAGAACAAACATTCAATTACAAAGAAATGTTTTAACCGCCTCTTTGGTCTAGAAATAATAGCTAGCTTGAATTCCTGCGAGGGATACCTATCCTTTCGTGATATAGGTATATCTCGTTTAAAGTTGGTCTGGCTAACTATCACTATCGTTATCCGATATAACACCAAGCTCACATGGACATACTTGCAAAAAAAACGACTTACTAAAACATTTTCGTACTAACGAGATTTTTTGCCTTGCCTTTTGTTTCTCTGCCAGAGATAGGTTGGGTTGGGACATAACAATAGTATGATGATAGTCTTCCAGAGGAGACGAAGTAAGCATGGGTCTATATTAATACTGCCTTTAAAATCTTCTTTTTTAAACCAATCCGTCTAGAGTTCCTTTAATTTAAAGATTTCTATATAGTTTTTGCTGTAATTTAAAACGTTTAGTTACGTGAACGAAGGACCTTTTAACATCCACCGTTAACTCTCTGGCAAATATCATCATACTTAGGGCATACTGAAAGTTTCTGGATTCTGATAAATAAGACTATATATAAGACTTACGATACATTTATTGTTTTTCAAAGTATATTCCCTCGCAATTAATGCATTTTTGCATTTGCTGAAACCACTGTACAAAGCAGTTGGACCAGTCTTCCTTAGGGACCTCTCTTGTCTTTAATTTTTGGAAACAAAAAGAAGTCGCAGGGTGTGAGGTCCAGGCTGTAAGGCGGATGCGTCATCAGTTCCACATTTGAAGTCTTTAAATAGGCTTCTGTTACCTTAGCGGAATGCGAGGATGCGTTATCGTGGTGAAAGACAACATTACTTCGAGGACGCTTTTCGTAAACTTTTTCTAAGACTCTGGGCAAGCAAGTGTATCTGAAGTCACTGTCCTTTGATCTTCAAGCGATACTGTAGTGTAATTAATGTCCTGATTTTCCAAAAAAAGAAGCTATGCTTTTTTTACCAATGCTTTTCTTTTTTGAGTTTTCTTAACTTTCGTCGACAAATTTTCAAAAGGAAAGTTCCACTCTGCCGACTGGCTTTTTCTTTCGGGTTCAAAGCAGTACACCCAGGTTTCGTCACCTGTCACGATATTATAGACAGCCAATGACTGTCCTCCGTTAAACTTTTTTATCATTTTACGGCACCACTGGACACGCAGTCGTTTCTGGTCCTCCGTTAAGCCATGCGGTATCCATCGAGTGCAAAGCTTTCGAACCTTCAAATGCACATGTAAAATGTTTTTCACTTGGCTCATTCCGATGCCTAACAAAGCACATTTGCTAGCAAGTAATTTTTTTGTCAGTTTTAATAAGTTGTCGTACGGTGTCAATATTAGAGTCTGTAACCGCAGTCGCCGGCCGACCTTCACGTACCTCGTCATGTAAATGACCTCGCCCACGTCTAAACTCTCAAAACCAAATGCCAACTCAAGCCTCTGGCCAAACCAACCAAACGAATACACAAAGCTGCGACATGGTGCTTCATCACTAAATGCCAATTGAAGTCTCTGGCAACTCTCTTGTTGACTTAAGCCACAACGAAAATCATAAAAAATTATTGAACGAAAATTTTCAGGAGTTAAATTCATTTTGATAGCAACACACAATTTTTGAAAGAACACGTTACGATTGAAAAATAAATGCCAGTCTCGCAAAATAAAAAGTAACGTTCACAAAGAGTTCCATTTTCAAGTTCCATAATTGTTTTTTCATTATTTTATTGTAAGTGGCCAGATCTAGAAACTTTCAGTATTCCCCACGTATCACGCCATGATTAAGAACTGCCTCAGTGATCTTGTGGTAAGTATACCGGTCTGAGACCCAGATATTTCAGGCTCGATTTCCAGCAGTGGTACATGTTTGTGCTCGGTATGAAGATGCTACCAGTTTGTTATAAGTCTATATAATAAGTCTATAAGACTTATAACAAACGTATGCTAACACACCAGCATCTTGATGTGTTACTGTAACATCAATATTAGTAGCAATGTTGTAAAAGTTAGAGATGAGATCCTCATTCTTCAGTAATTGAGGAATTCGGTGAAGTGCGCTTTTACCTTATTACGGTTATATACACGACTTACCACAAGAGGAATACAAAAAGAGTCCCTATAGGAAAATCAAAGCTTATGAATGTCGTTTGTATGAAAGTTTAATAGTGGATCTATTTCTGTGCAAGCAAGTGTATTTCTATTGGCATGACGACACAACTTCAGCACGCCAAGTATGCTGTGTCTATAGCAGTGTTCACGCTTCGAGTATTCGATATAATCATGCCGTATATTTTTATATGTAAAAGCTTATTCGTTCCTAGTAACAGTACTTGTATTTCGTTGCTTTTAAAATAGTGTTGCTATGTTCTTTTTCTGCCTCGGGGTTGACTGCTCAACCCTATTTATGTAGTGGTCCTGATCTCAATGCCCAGGTCGGGCAATGTGTGTTTTTTATTTTTCTATTTAACTATAGTTAATTTGGATTTGTGTTATCTAATACTCGCATTTGGCAAGCGTACTGATAAAGCCATTAGTTTTAGCGATGACTTGATTCAACGACGAAACTCCTGGGTCAGTTTTTTATCACCGCCCAAACCTTCTGATACGACTCTACTACAAAACATCAATATTCATTCGACCAAAATATATGGAACAGCTGAATTTTATTTTCGAGTTAGGGAGTTGGTCCAATAGTAAGAGTTGTTCGTTTGTATCACGGGAGTCATCTCAGAAGGTGATAAAAAAATTACCCTGTGTATTATTTATTTACTGTTATATAGGTACTTTTTATATAAAGACGTAACTGAAGCCAAACACAAAAGTTCTTATTAGAAATAGTTTTTTAGTTTTACGCTTTTCACTGTGCATCACATATGGCCATTAGAGCTTAACCTTTGAAACCCTTCAAATCAAAACCGTGATTTAGAATAGAATAGAATAGAAAAAGTTTATTAATTCCGTAACTATTACAGATATCACAATACAGTACAATTCAAAATAATACAATACAAAATAAAACAAAACATACCTACAACACAATACAATTTTAAGTGTGGCAATAAAAGGTGTCCACTCAGCTCAATGTCAGGTCACCTAAAAGAGTAACCTGACGCTGGTCTTCCGCAACACCTTAGTGTGAGAGCACAGCAGTCCGCCTTCCCCCAAAGCATCACCAGTGCTATTCTTATAGAATATCTAATTAATATATCTTATTAATATAAATCCAAATTTTGTTATGAATAAACTTAAATTAATAAAAGGCTTTGAAAAACTTCCATGAACGGGATTTGAACTCGTACCCTTTATCATATTGAGTCTGGTCTACTTCCAATTATGCAAACATTGTGATGACATTGAATAAGGCTATTTTGGCTTACAAAAAAAGGGTAGATCTTGTTTATAGAGCATGGGTCAGACAGAGCCAAGCATAACCAGAAGTGCACTTGCCCTAGTATGTCAAACTGTGCGGGAGTGACAAGCGGGATTCTAATCAGTTACAAACAGTTACAGTTACAGAAGTGGAAATTATTTAACACTTTTTCAAGATATTGACCCTACTAATATTATAAACGCGAAAGTTTGTAAGTATGGATGGATGTTTGTTACTCTTTCACGTAAAAGCTACTGAATGGATTTGGATGAAATTCGGCATACAGATAGTTTATAACCTGGATTAACACATAGAATACTTTTTATCTCGATATTATATAATATGATATGATAGATAACGGGAACCACGCGGGTGAAACCGCGAGCGTGCGCTAGTACTTTATAAGCAAGTGCTTTTTAAAATTGAGTTAATTTTTCGCTTCCAATAATACATCATCAACTGAAACAAGATGAAAAAGGCATGGTAAATTTTTATATTTCTGTCAAAATGTATAAGTAGTTTTTTACCTAAGATTCTTTGTTACTTGTTTTTTTGGGAGAGACCCCACTTATCCTTCCTACCTTTTCCAAAACGAATTCTAAGGAGCCAAATCTTTTAGATACACCAGTAAAATGGCATTGCGTCATAACATTGTTATCATCTTGAACACGTTCTTGACCTCATTTTAGACGGGATCCTCTATCCCATAATTCCGTTCCCGAATAAAATTCACGCAACAAACAAACGGAACCAGCCGAACTGAGGCGAACATGTAACATTGTTTCTCGAAGAAAATTCTCATGAAATCCACAAGGTATTCAAATTGAGGTACCTACTGTTTTATACTTTGCTACTTACAACGAAGGTGAAGTCTCCACGATTGAGTTAGAGTTTACGCCTTTTTTATAACAGCACCAATAACGAGAGATGTCTTTCAAAACAACTTCAATTTGGAACGAAAACAGAAAATTCAAGTTAAAATTTGTAACTTAAAAGATACAAAGAGATGTTACACTTTCTGAGATTAGTGTTGAAGACAGGCATTTCGTGCAAAGTTGGCTATTTTTAAACATCATACCAGATCATGTTGCTTCAATAGTTCACCTTGAAGCGTGCTTAGTCGACTTACAGATTATATTGCATTATATTTTAATACTGAGTATAATTTCAGCAACACGTAATTGGTTAAAATACGTCTTTATAACCAATGTGCCCTGCAACCTACGATGCTGACACATGGTGCCTCACTAAGCTGTGCACAAAACTTGTGTTGCACAGAGAGTCATAGAGCGCGCCATGCTTGGCATCACACTTTTAGACATCGATTGGATATGGAGGCACAAGTAGAGTTGAGCAGGACACTTGGCCAGACGGAGTGACGACAAGTGGACCAGAACGCTGACTGATTGTTGGTCGGGAAAGGTATACAGGAAAAGAGACTTCTACCAGCGACATGGGTCGACGATTTAATCAAGATCGTAGGTTACACATGGCCCAGACTAGCACAAGATCAAGGCTAATAGCATAAGCAAAGATAGGCCTATACTCAGCAGTTGGTCGAAAGGTGCCAATGATGATAATGATGATTATAGTTTTAGCGTTAGTATCAAACTGTAAACAGTTGACATCTGTGACAGTCATGATGTCTAAAAATTTTATCTACAAGACGCCAATGATGAAGAAGAGCAAGAGATAATAGAGCGAGAAAGAGAAATAAAGTTAAATAATATGTTTAAATAATATTAGGAGCATTGCTGCTTTAATGTTCGATTTGCAGAAGTATATAGCTACGCCAAGTCTAACCGATTCCAAATCTCTCTACTTACGGAAACTTTGATCGTTAAATTTAACAACTACTGATACGGTTTCAGATATTGTATATTTTGCCTTATTCGGTGGGCAGAAGAAAACAGTCAAAGTCAAATATTATATAGTTGCCTACGACGAAAAAACAGACGCTGATCGATTATAATAAAAAACAATAATTTTTTACAGTTTCAACTATGAAATACGAATCGTTAAGTACCGAAGTATGCAGATATGTGGGCTATCACGACTGCGGACACTGCGGTATCGCGGAAACAGGGGGAACAACGGCTGATGCTTTCTAAAGCTTCGGAATATTTGAAATTTGTCTTAAAGAAACTTAAGTTGAATCATCGCAGACTACGCTATCCGCTGCTGCATCGAGCTGCCTCTTGTGTATTAAGTTTTTTTATAAAAAAATATTAAGTTAGGACGTAAATTTTAACGATTAGGTATACGATTTTTTTGATTCTGAAATTTATACCCGGAATGCCAGAAGGGTTCAAATTCAGGCCGTAATTTGTTTTTTTCCACTTTTTCTGTACAGTCCATTAACAAATCCTATGCAATTACGGGGCATAGAAATACCTATAACAATTTTAGCTTTAGGTTCGTACCTTTGTAGGCTACAGTGGCCTTGTAGGACGTAAGCTCATTATCCTTTACAGAAACATAATGATAAATATCAAAAAGAACATTCAGTACTGTTGTCTGAACAGTCACATTGATTTGTCCAACCAATTCTCCGTCTACCGAGGTCTAAGCCGATTTAAGTTCTGTCCCTCCCGTGATTTAATTCTACCGAACAGATAGACTTTCCTCTTGTACGTACTTAGATTCTTTCTTTAAGCTCTTAAGACTTATTGAAACGGCATTAACTTTAGTTCCAACACTGCCACGTTAAGTACGAACTAAATTGAAAATGCCATTTATTTTTTAATGTTTCATATTTAAAGTAGAAACCACTATTTAAATGCTTAAGTCGAAAATTATTTGTGTAACAATGAATTTGAGTCACGAGCTTGCTCTTGGTATTTTTAATGAGCATAAAAAGAGATTGAAGATTTAGAGAGATTAGCTATTCAAGGCAGTTTAAAATATATTCTGACTGCAAGGAAAGCGAATTTAAACTCTAACTGTTGATGTTGACTATTAATCTTCTTTTAATTTTATTTGTGGCCCAAAAAAAGAGACTACGGCTCGAACTCTATAGGTCATTTACAGGTGACTTTAATTAAATAGTATCTAAAGTTCCAACACGTTTATTATTCCGTTTTTTCATAATTATGTATATAAATAATACTTAAAGTAGTTTAAATAGGTCGTCGTCGATTAGACCAATGTGTATATAGGGATTGCATATACTTAGTTATTGTTGTGAATGTAATTTTAATGCAATTATACTTTTTGAGTAAAAAACAGAAAGAGTGCTGATTAGCTTATAGCTATTTAATAAAATTCTTCTGCAGTACCATTAAAGCATCTAATAGCACCAATTTCGTCTTTCAACCTTTATACTTATTAAAAGTTCCAAACTAACAGACGATGTTAAATGTAATAAACCTATTATACTCGTCCGGTTATACGCCGATATTATAAGAAAAATACATCGTAAAAAAGGACCCGAGAGCAATAAAGAAGTAATTCTTGGTGGGGCTGCGATTAAACCGCTCATTCGTTTTTATGTTAATGCTGCTTGCTTATAAGGAACAGGCTATTCAGCTTTCTGAATAGTCTGGACATCGTGGAACGTGAGACGCTAAAGTATTATTACTAACTTTGAAGGCTCTAATGAAACGTACACATTTTTTATTGGACAAATAAACACGTGCTTTTTGTTAGCACGCTACAAAAACGCCTTTATAAATATTAATAAACTTTTTGTTGATATCCAATGTCGCAACCAAAGAATCATCGAGTTTATTTGTCTCTGCTTTGTCGTCGTGCAATTTTATTTTTTTATTATAAATTATTTCAATCTTATTATTATTATTTTTGGTCATCTTTCGCTACTCGTTGTTCTTTACATCATTCTTTCCAAAAATATCTAGATAGACGACGCATGTGTCACGATTTGTATGAAAACCAAGCGTGCCATATTTTTTGACATTACTATGATTTGACAAGCGCTGTTTAGTGATGGAAACCACCTGACGTGCCATATCGATTTAAAAATGCCGTGTTATGAATGAATTTTGTTTATTCGAAATCGTTAGTCGATTTTGTCATCTATAAATGACGAATACGAGATAATAGGAAAGTAAGAAAGCTTTTAATATTTAATTAATTTAATTATTAGATTGTCGGTGTAGAGATACTTAAAGGAGGTCGTTGTCCAACAGTGGACGTCTTTTGGCTAAGATTTTTTTAAATTTTATTTTAGGAAGACCAACAGCTATTATATATAAATAAACATTTAGCAAAAGATAAAGGTGCCTTCAACCGGAATTCTGAACTATTGTACTGAGTATCTTGCCTCTATCTTTTGGAACACAACTATAATGTTAGATTAAGAAAAGCTACTATTACAAACTGACTATACCGACTGTTATGTGTATTCCGTCTGTTGTGTGGGATAGTGTCCTTTTATGATAGGGCATTTTTCAATATTTTGACGCTATATGGGAGAAAAGAAAGCCCAGAGTAAACTTACGAACCGGTGGCATTATGACGTTCATAAGAACTATTTATAGCCTAAACTGAATAAATTATATTAAATTTTTGAATTTTTTGTAGTTTGTAATTTATCATTTTCAGTCGCACACTCTTATCTGACAGTCGTGGACACGGGTTGTCCTTGTCGTACATCAGCCATGTCTTCCAATCCATCACCAATTATCTCGGTTAGTGGCATTTCAGTAACATTCTATTAAAGGTCATTGAGTAGACTTTACAACACCAATCCATCTTGTGGGAGATCGATCACGTGACCGCTTGCCTTCTGCTCTGCCTTGGATTACCAGACGTTGCAAAGAATTATTTTTCTAAGTGGCATTATGTCCGAAAAACTTAACACCCATTTATTGTGGAAACGATGATTTCTTTTGTTTTTTATTTTGTAAGAATTGGGTAATTTACCTATATTCTTCTATAAGTAAGTGTATGTGTTTTTGGAGAGACTATTATTAATTCGTTATTAACAAACTGAAAGCGTTTTTTTTATTTTGAAAAATTCATAATGCTCTCTATGTATGTAATCAATCAGTAATCTTCCTGCTTGATTTTTTTATTAAAATTTTATCTTGTATCATTAATAGCCGTCCTGTTACCTTACCTAGAAAACTAACTATGCTCGTATCAGGTATGAGTTTACATCAGCAGTCTAATGGAGCTATGACGAATATGGGGATTGAACTTAGGATTGAACCACCACGATTTTTCGCATTCAACCCGAGTATTTCAAGACGAAAACCAGTCTAGGTTTAATGAATGTAACTATTTATCTAAAAGCAATAATAACATAGCAATAAAAGGATTAAACTGTTATGATAACACATTCTACCATCATTTAAATTCACAGCAATATGTTCTAAGCTATTGTTTTGAAGGCATCCATTTAACTACCAACAAAATTATAACGATCTGTGAAACGACGCGTAATATTCGGTAGGGAAATTTCAAAATGGCCGCGTCTATAGCCGAAAATATTAAAACAATGACAATAAAGTAGGCCCTACACAGCTATTGCTGTTTTCATTGTAAAATTGAAATTAAGTATACCTTGAAGACTTAAGTGGAGTAAATTCCAATTTTGGGAGCCTCGCTCTTCGTTTTTGGAACTTCGGATTCGTCTCGAAAGGCGAAGTTGGGTGTAAAGTAATTTCGTACAGTCAGTTCGTTATTGATGTTAGGAAAGAGAATGGGGCGTTTGATTGGGGGATGTTGTAACTTCGTTTTGGATGTACCCTTTTAATAGTAGGTTCTGTAATGGCTAACTATCAGGTATGTTAAATGCACTTCTTATGTTGCTATCAATCTTTCTAAAACTTTAGTTAGTTTTACTTCTCTAAAGATTTATTATTCATCATCATCATCATCAGCCCCTCCCGACCCACTGCTGGGCATAGGCCTCTCTTTGCTTTATTATTACTTAGTGGTTATTATAATATTGCTAACAAAATGTTTTGTTTTACATATTAAATTACAAATTATGGTATTGTGGACAAACAAACGAAAGACGTTCTTGGTTCAATTCTCAGGTTAGGCATATAGTGTTTTAGATTTTTAATGCAAACTCCGAGTTAGTAATCACCAACCACTGACTTAATTTCAATGGTCGCGGCCTTTGCTAAGCATATGGCATACTTTACTTTCATAGGGAATATTTTGGGGTTTTTTTTTTTTAACTACTTAAAACTAAACTCTTAAAAACTATCTAATACAATTTATACATTTAAAAAATGCCTCAGTTCATCTCCATCAGGCAGAGTATCTAGTAAGCTAGCAGCATTGCCTTACCCTTAATTAGTAAGACCAACACATAATATATTTGATCAGCATTCAAATTAATAAGGATACATAATAAGTTGGCTAGTGGCATTAGTACCTAGTATGTAATTTAATTTTAGGAAAACCAACATTGATGTGTGACATTTTATATAAATAACCCTGCGTTTAAGTGAACAAAACTAATTAAAAATAAATGTCAGTTTTTTCGAAAAAAAAAAGTATAATTTCAATGCCCGAAAAAAAAAGAAATAAAGTGCAAAAATATGTCTGCTCTGACAGTTTCTTTTCTTCCCCTGTACCGCCATTTTGCATTATACAAAACCCAGATGAAGTACTTTAAACGTTTCTGAGAAAACTTGTCGCACTGCGTCGCGTACAAAAATATCACGAACAATATTCGTCGAAGACTTAGCTATGAGCTGCTTTATTTGTTTGATTAAACACATCAACAGCAAACGTTTTAATCGTATTCAAATAGTATTCAACTCTTACCGGTTCCACAGAATATCAGCGCCTTGGCACGTCAATGTCATGACATAAGCTAAGAGGTGACCATTTCGGTTGCATATTAAATAAATCATAAAATGTCCATTATGTTAAGTTGTCACAGATACTCCGAATAAATATTTTTCATTTCTTTTAATTATTCTTTTGTTTTGACCCAACTCTTTGAAGGTTAATAATCATCAATGACTATCAGTACCATGTCCCTATGAGATGACATGAGGCTACTTTTGAATCAAATGTAACATTCATACACTTTCGCATTCCATTTTAAACACAGCTATTTTTTATTATGGTTATATACTCGTATACAGTTTCACGCAAATTTTGTTTCGAACAAATTACAAGTTGAAAAAATTGTTGTTGACATTGAGTAAGGCTCCTTTGGCGTACAAACTAAGAGTAAATAGTGTTAGTAAATTTCGAAGGGTTGCACAAAATCACGATAGCATTATGGTAATGCATCTGACCCGGTATTTCATGGGGTGCGGGTATGATTACCACTTGTGGAATTTTTTTCTTTACTTTTTTTAAAAAATATTTTTTTTTTAGATCTCGGCATTCTTATAAATTGGCTTTTGACATTCACTTAAATGAAGCGTTAATCACCGGCTCAAATTTCATCGTATGCAAGTCCTCTCAGCAAATCGCCACTTTTGTTGAAGAGAAGTGCGTGAAGCGATTAAAATCAAGAAAAATCCTAATAATTTAAGCATTGTAGTGTAATGTAGATTGAGAAACTCGATGGCGCAGTGGTTAACGCGCCCGGTCTGCGAGTGCTGAAGTTAAGCAACTTTCGCAAAGGCCGGTCATTAATTGGGTGACCAAAAGTGTATCATCTCGAGTTTCTTTGTGCTTCGGAAGGCACGTAAAGCCGTTGGTCCCGGCTGCACTAGCAGTCGTTAACAACCACCAAACCGCACTGGGCCCACGTGGTGGTTTATGTTGCCATAAACCACCACGTGGGCCCGTGCACACGTGGGCACGTGTTCTCCTTATCCATCCATAGGGCTAACTATGGAACCAGCTAACTATGCTAACTTTGCTGCCAGGTCTTTTAAGAAGGACATTGCCAAGGCGAAGTCATCATTTATAGGTAGAATTGGGGAGAGGCTAGTGCGTCTTCCTTCGGGTACGCGTGCATTCTGGTCTCTCGCCAAGGCTGTCTTGGGGAATTTCTGTCGACCGTCACTTCCACCACTGCACAAGAACGATGATTGCCTTGCCCATACTGCAAAAGAGAAAGCCGATCTCTTGGGTACTCTTTTCGCATCAAACTCGACCTTGGACGATGGGGAAAACTCGCCACCAACAATACCGCATTGCGCTTGTTCTATGCCAAACGTTCGGTTCCTGCAAAGGTCAGTTCGTAAGGCTCTTTTTTCCCTTGACATTCATAAGTCGAGTGGGCCTGATGCAGTCCCTCCCATTGTGCTTCGGACGTGTGCTCCTGAGTTGGCGCCGGTTCTAACGCGCCTCTTCCGGCTCTCTTACACGACTGGCGTTGTCCCGAGTTCTTGGAAGACAGCCCTTGTCCACCCGATTCCCAAAAAAGGTGATCGCTCAGATCCGTCCAACTACAGGCCTATAGCCATCACCTCTTTGCTCTCCAAAGTAATGGAGTCCATTACAAACTGCCAGCTCTTGAGGTACCTAGAAAAGAATCAGCTACTAAGCGATCGCCAGTACGGTTTTCGCCGCGGTCGTTCGGCTGGTGATCTTTTAGTGTACCTCACTCACCGATGGGCGGAGGCAGTCGAGAGGAAAGGGGAGGCACTGGCAACTGCCAGACTGCTCGCTACGTCCAAGCTAACTAGCTTGGACGTAGCGAAAGCCTTCGACAGGGTATGGCACAGGGCTCTTCTCTCGAAACTTCCATCATACGGGCTCCCTGAGAAATTGTGTGCGTGGGTCGCCAGCTTTCTTTCTGGGCGTAGCATCAAAGTCGTAGTTGACGGATCATGCTCTGACCTGAAGCCCGTAAATGCTGGACTCCCGCAGGGGTGTGTGCTGTCGCCTACACTGTTTCTTCTGCATATCAATGACATGTTGCATAACAACAGCATTCATTGCTATGCAGACGACAGTACTGGGGTTACGCTTTACACCGGACGTACTAATATTTCTCTGGAAAGCGTCATCGAGAACCGGAATAAACTTGTGACTGACACTGAGAACATGTTAAGTCATGTCTCGAATTGGGGCCGACTTAATCTAGTCCATTTTAACCCTTCCAAAACACAAGTTTGCGTGTTTACCGCTAAAAAACATCCCTTCGTCGTACCTCTAAACTTTGAAGGAGCTCCCCTTGATACCAAACCGACCATTGGGATCCTTGGCGTCGATATTTCGAGTGACGTTCAATTTCGCGGTCATTTGGAAGGTAAAGCTAAATTAGCTTCGAAAAAGCTGGGTGTGCTCAATAGAGCGGGACAGTATTTCACGCCGACCCATCGCTTACAGCTTTACAAAGCACAGGTCAGGCCTCATGTGGAATACTGTTCCCATCTTTGGGCTGGAGCGCCCCAGTACCAACTCCTCCCATTTGACCGCATTCAACGCAAAGCTGCTCGAGTTGTCGGCGGCGTGGTAACCTCTGGTCGGCTCGATCCACTGGCCCTTCGGAGAGACGTTGCATCTCTCTGTATATTTTATCGCCTTTATCATGGGGAGTGCTCTGAGGAATTGTTCGGTTTGATCCCTGCCGCTGATTTCCTTCACCGCACTACACGCAATCGACTGTCTTTCCATCCACACCATCTTGATGGATGGCGATCTACTACTGTGCGTTTCTCACGTAATTTTTTACCACGAACTACAGTGCTGTGGAACCAGCTCTCAGCGGCGGTATTTCCGGACCAATATGACTTAGGAATCTTCTAGAAACGAGCCTATTCCTTCCTTAAAGGCCGGCAACGCATCTGTGATTCCTCTGGTTTTGCGGGTGTCCATGGGCGGCGGTGATTGCTTTCCATCAGGTGACCCGCCTGCTCGTTTGCCTCATTCTAATATAAAACAAAAAAAAAATCCATAGGGATAGCTCGTGCCCCAGCAGTGGGGACATAAAAATGTGCTGATGATGATGTAGATTGTCACTTCATATAAGTATTTCTAACATTTTCCTTCGTCAGCACGTACAAAGCATTGTCCGTAATCAATATACCTATCAATACTGTGCACTTTTTTGCCTAATCTAAATATAAATTCTGAAAAGGTCCAAATCAAACAAAAAAGGTACACGTACGGATATATAGGTACTAATTCAACAAACGACCAGAGAGTGAACTATCAATCATCCCCCGGCCTGTACAGTACAACAATGGGTGATTTATAACAAGAACTGACCTGCAATTTTTCCTGAGTGCTGATATAATACGAAAATCCTGATAGTTGAAAAAATCGAAAATAGTTGAAAAAAAAAGTTTTTTTATATATTTCACATCGGCTTTTTAATAAGAGAGTTGGCAAGTAACTCTGCTGTCTGATGGTAAGCAGAAGCAGATTCCAGATGCGAGAACAGCTAGTGAAGCAGGATTGTGGCTCATTAGCCTTTCTCACCTTGATGTCCCGCTAAATCGTTTAGACTTCAACTCAACTGATTATCGGTATTTTTTTTTCCTTTAGTTGATGGCTTTGTGCGATTATCACATTTAGCCAGTGTCAAAGTAATTTTTCTTACAAGTAATACATAAATAAACAATATTTCCCTCTTGTCTGACGATGATGAATGATAATAGTAATGAGAAGTAAGAAATAAAAAATACCCCTCGAGTATATCAGTAAAGATGTGGGGCTTTACTAAGTCCTCGGGCGGACTTCTTGAGAAAATTTTAAAAGTGACGTTGCACTGCTTTGTTTCATTCGCCAACACTGAAAAAATTAAATGCCTACCCGACCCAGCAAGGAATCGAACCTGAGTCTTCCGCAATCCAGAAGACCCAGGTTCGATTTCTGGCTAGGACGGGTAGGCATTTAATTTTTTCACTGTATTTTATAAATATTTTTATATCAGGCCAGTCAAGGTTTAATCAGTTTACAAGGTCGCGGGAAGCCGCTAGATGCGAGCAGCACAAAACCGGTCGTTGTGGAGATTTTGATCTTACGATGGCTATGCAGTTTTAATGTCAATAGGATCCAGTGAAGGCTTATATTGAATAAATGATATGAATTTGACTTTGACTGGAAATTATATAATTATAACCACAACTTTTAAACTTATATTTAAAAATTTATTACTTAAGCCTTATTTAATTCACATTCTAATAATGTTTGAATTCATTCAAGTGTTCTTTGTAAGCTACAAGAAAGCAAGAACCTCATTTCGAATGAGAAATAATGCGAACAGTTACTACTTCAGATAAGCGCCTTTGGGAATACTAGGCAACGTGGGGTTTACTAACTTTCGGTAAAATTATTAATGGACAGTGAGATGTACACATTTAAAGCGAATTATAAAAGACATTTACTTAATCTACAAAAGAATACCGCAGTGTGAACGTCCACTTCATTACTGATAACTACTTTTTTGTGGCCTACGTAATATAATATCCGGAGTGTGTAATAATGCCTACGTTATTGTTGTTAGCAATTATATTTTGATCTGTTTGTATTAACTTATAAACTTTGGAAATAATTTTTGGAATCGCGCGCGCGCACTGCAGCGAACGGACGTGTGCAGTAATTTACTAAAATATTATCGAAAATTGGTGTTTACTCGTCAATCAAAAGTGTAACTTACAGTGAAAGAATAAGACTCAGTTTAACAGTTCTACTGCTTCTACTTAAGTCAACTTAACTCTGCGGAGACCAACCTGACAATTGAGATAGCTGATAATTGTCTCGCTCGCTCTTACTGATTGCGGTAGCGTCCTGAGACTGTGTGCGTATGGCGTTACCAATCAACATGCAAAGGACACCGCCTAATACTTCAGTGATAAGCGGAAGCGGGAGCGTGGGCGGCTCGGTTCCCAACTTATCTACATTTAACTACGATCAAGAAAATGAGGAAGTGAATATCAATACGATCTCCAGAAAGCGAAAAGACCGTAGCCACGAACATGACTACAAGAAAGACTTGTTGGAGTTTCGTTCGGAAATCATGAATTTTTTGCAAGAATTTGGCAAAACCCAGATAGAACACTTGAATCAAATACGACAGGAAATTACCGAGGTAAAAGAAGAAATTAAAATAGTGAAATCTGTAACAAACAACTTGACAGATAACATGAACAAAATTTGCTGTGAAATTCAAGCGATCCAGTCTGAAAATACAAAAACACAAGATCGAATTGCAATAATTGAAAGTGACATCAATCTAATAATAAAAAAACAACAATCCAGCTCTCCATCCCCCGGCAATCCAGCATTGAAATTACCGTTCTCAAATGACGAAGACATCATCTCAGAACTCAAAGACCGGAGTGACCGCGAGAAAAATATAATTATTGTGGGTATAAAAGAAACAAATGATAAAAATTTTGCGATAAGACGAAAATACGATGATGACATGGTGACAAAAATTACCTTAATGGTGTATGAAAACTGCTCGAAACCAATTAACCTTATGAGATTAGGGAAGTATAACCCCGAAAAAAATCGCCCCGTGAAGGATTATACACCGAAACAACTGTTGCGTAATAAATCCAAACTGCCAGATAATATCTTGATATACTCGGATCAAACACCAGCCCAGAAAAACTACTTGCAGTCATTGAAGGATGCACTAAAAGAACGAGAAAACAGTGGAGAACATGACCTTTCGATTAAATATATTAAAAATAAGCCCAAAATTATAAAAAAACAAAAAAACTAATTACTCAGCACAATTGTATAAAAAATAGTAATAAATCAAATACGTGTACAAGTTATTTCACTTCTAATAATTGTAAGACCATTCTGGCTGTCCCGTCATCATTAAGATTTTTCTACGCTAATATTCGCAGTATTCGATCTCAGGGAAAGTACGACGAATTAAAATGCATCCTGAAAGCAATACCTACCACTACGCACATAATAGTGTTAACCGAGACCTGGATAAAATCAGATCATGATGCCCAATTATACAATCTACCCGGTTATAAACATATTTTCAACTACAGACCGCACAGCGCAGGGGGTGGAGTCTCCATCTATCTTTCGGACACAATTAAATATGAGGTGACTGACCACTTAGTCGAAAATGGAAATCACTATTTATGGTTAAAAATAGACAAGCTATCGCTTAATATTGGACTTATCTAAAAGCCACCAGACACCAACACAAACAATTTTTTAGATATATATTGTTCTCAACTGGAGAAGAGGAAAAGATGTATAGTTTTCGGAGATTTTAATATAGATTTGCTGAGCAAGGATAATACATATAAGAAATATCTACATACTATAAATGTATTGGGCTATGTCATATTAAACAAAATAACCAAGGAATATGCCACACGCGTAACCAGCACGACGAATACAATCTTGGATCACGTGTGTACTAATATAACCAAACATACTTTCAACTTTTCTTTACTAGATACACCGCTCTCAGACCACAAACAAATATTCTTTCAAATTTCTAAAATGGAGCCACATACAAATAGACGCCTACAATACGAAGCTATAGACTATGAAGGGTTACACAGTGATGGATTAATAACAGATTTTGAAAAGAATAACAATAATTTTAAGTGTCTAGAACAAAGTATAAATCACTGCATAAATAAGAATAAAGTATCAAAGACGAAAATTTTAAATGCTCCGCAAGAAGACTGGGTCAATAGCAATATACTAGATAATATAAATAAAAGAAATCATTTATGGCAGAACTCGAAGACAGATGAAGGTAATAAAGAGCTTTTACAAAAATTTCAAGAGCAACAGACTAAAGTTAAACTACAAATAAAAACAGTTAAGAAAAAATATTTTTATAATTTGTTTGAAAAATGTCAAAATAATTCAAAAAAGATTTGGGATCTAATTAATACTTTGGCAAGAAATAAAATACAAGATACCTGCATTGTTCCTAAGCTAGTAATAGACTCAATCCCGATAACTGATGGTAGTAAAGTTTGTGAGAGTTTTAATGTCTTCTTCTCTACAGTAGGCAGTGACTTGGCAAATAAAATACCCTATAAATATCATGTAAGCTCCATGCATACTCTAATGTATAGAAATGACTATACACACACTGTGACATTGTCTCAATTCGAACCTAGTAATAGGGATGAGGTCATAAAAATAATCGACGGCTTAGACAATTGCTCGAGTACCGGGATAGATGGTATTAGCACAAAGGCGATTAAATGCCTATAAAAGAAAGTATATCCGAGGGTTTGTCTAACTCCATTAACAAATGTTTACTAGAAGGCAACTTTCCTGACTCGTTAAAAATTGCTAAAGTAAGTCCTATTTACAAATCCGGATCTAAAACAGACCCCAGCAATTATAGGCCTATCTCGGTTCTTCCGGTTATATCTAAAATATTTGAACGCATCCTCTATAATAGACTATTTGCTTACCTCAATCAAAAAGAATTTCTTAATAAACAACAATATGGATTTCGACCAAAGTCTAATACACTTTCGGCCACTACAGACTTAATAACTAAAATAAAAACAAATATTGATAAGAAACACATTGCATTAGGTATATTTATTGATTTAAAAAAGCTTTCGATTCGCTAAGCCATTCAAAATTATTACAAAAGTTAAATAACATAAGTATATCTGGACTAGCCTTAAAAATATTAAAATCGTATCTCGATAATAGACAACAAGTTGTTAAAATAGGAGTCTCAAAAAGTAATCCTCAAAGAATTAACTTTGGTATTTGGTATACGTGAAAATTGTTTACTATGTATTGTCGCATATTGTTTTGTAAGTGTGTTTTCTATTTATCATAATTATGAATAAGTTATAGTTATTAATGAAATAATACTTAGTTTGAATTATTCAATAACGAGCAACTCTTCTCTGTTGTCCACACGTGCCCCCACTGCCCTAATTCATCTCGCAAATTTTGTTGGTACATTTAGTTTAACACGTTTTAAAAGAGGTTACTTTGATATTTCTAAAGGAAAATAAATAATTTATGACTGCTAAAAAAAATAAAAAATAAAAATTAAAAAATCAACATCCGATCTTTATAATTTGAAAAAGTGTTAAAAAAAATATAACATAAAATAAGCATTTTTGAGCTTGTGTTGTAAAATTTATAGTTTACACTTAGCTGTTCCAATTATTTATTGACGTTTATTAAATCTAAAAAATAAAAATTAAAAAATCAACATCCGATCTTTATAATTTGAAAAAGTGTTAAAAAAAATATAACATAAAATAAGCATTTTTGAGCTTGTGTTGTAAAATTTATAATTTACACTTAGCTGTTCCAATTATTTATTGACGTTTATTAAATCTAAAAAATAAAAATTAAAAAATCAACATCCGATCTTTATAATTTGAAAAAGTGTTAAAAAAAATATAACATAAAATAAGCATTTTTGAGCTTGTGTTGTAAAATTTATAGTTTACACTTAGCTGTTCCAATTATTTATTGACGTTTATTAAATCTAAAAAATAAAAATTAAAAAATCAACATCCGATCTTTATAATTTGAAAAAGTGTTAAAAAAAATATAACATAAAATAAGCATTTTTGAGCTTGTGTTGTAAAATTTATAATTTACACTTAGCTGTTCCAATTATTTATTGACGTTTATTAAATCTGTATAGTTAAAACAATAATTTGATACAACATTACTAATGTAACATATTGATAGACCACTCCATCGGAAACGACGGCACTCAATAATCACCTCTCACCCCAACTTCTCCCAGCGTCCGATAGATTAACATGGTGGCAAAAACGAAATCTCACATTATCCTCATATGAACTAATAATAAGTATACGAACTCTGTTCAGCAATATTATTATTTGTGATTCCGAGTTCTTGAGAGTTTTTAGTTGATCATGTATTAAATTTTTCATGTATTGTATTTTATTTTCATTGCATGCCGTGGCAGCCTATAAGTAAGATGACACTTAGCTTAAGTCCTTTTTTGTACAAAAACAACTTTTATTTAATTTAGTGTTAATTTTGTTGGTTGTCCTATTAAATAAAATAAATAAATAAATTAATTAAAAATTATATTTATTTAAATTAATCCTGAATTTACTGTATTCTGGCAAATAAACTTTTTATATCTTATCTTGTGATTTAAAATGAAATGAAAATAAATTTATTTGGGACAGGACAGTTCAAACATAAAAATAAAATGGAAATAAAAAAAACATAGGAGTCCCAAAACGGTTCCAACTCAGCAAGATGCTAGCCTTGAGGTTAGCGCTGATCTTCCGTCGGAACCAGTTTAAGTGATGCTGCGATAGCAATACAACCGTAACACACAAAAAAAAAAAATATATAAAAACAAAAATAGCAGCCGTACAGAAGTATCAAAAATAGAAGATTAAAAAATTTGGTAACGACAAACTATTTTCTTTTTGAAAATGTCGTTACTTCTATTAAAGCTGTGGAGTTTCTTGCGCCCATTCTTTTCCACAGCTAAAAAACAGACGTCCTGAATGGGTAGTAGTTAAAAAATGATGGAAGATTCAAAAGCACTTTTCTTAAATTTATTTGAATAAAAAATGTTGACTTTGACTTTTGACTTTGAATAAACATGACTGACAGAGAAATAGAAATAATCAAAAATCTTTATTACAGTAATACGCGTTACTATTTATTATTATTGTTTTGACACTAACATCAGTAGGCTTAGCCAAAGTAACATTAAGAAAACTATAGCGAAGTTCGAAAAGAATAAAATGTATGGGATTGACATAAGCCGCGCTCAATCACTGGTCAATCTTATGTCAATTTCATACATTTTATTTTTTTCGAACTTCGCTATCGTTTTCTTAATGTTACTCGTACTTTGGCTTCCGCTACAGTTCTGTTATCCCACCAAGAAAAATCATATTTTATGCTTGTGTGAGACTTCTGACTGCCATTTCGCTCTTTTATAGGAATTCAGATTGACAGTTAATTTTCCATATTTAAACAATGTAAAAAAAAATCTTTTTATTCATACCGTGAAATTTACTAAAAAGAATCAATAACGATCCAAAAAAGTTAAAATATTAATTCTACAACGAAACGATACTTTAAAATGCTATCGGTGAGAACCTATAGTGGTTTTTATGTGTAATACTTTGTAACCCTATTAAATTTTAAATAAATAAATAAAATAAATTTAAAAAAATATACTTGATCCCTAGACATTTTTGGCGAGTGTTCAGTAGTACTAAGACCACTTAAACCGCTTGTCTATCGGCACTTGAAAAGATTAACATCCTTTAATCTAATTGGGAATTTAAAGGTACTAAATGACAAAAGTAATGTGCTAGTGTGCCCGCAATTTTGGAGCCGAGTGGGTTGTTGCGATCCGATGGTAGGAGGCCTGACGGAATGTCTCTTGTGCCTTGGAGCATGGGGAGGAGTCTGGTTTGGGATGCGACGTGTGTGGACACTTTGGCCCCGTGTCAGATTGACACGACATCATCCCAGCCATGTGCGGCTGCAATCACAGCAGAATTTAATAAAGTACGGAAATACCGGGATTTGGATGAGACATACTTTTTCCTCCCCTTTGCTGTGGAGACGATGGGCCCATGGGGACCTAATGCAAAAATGTTTTTAAAAGACTTAACTGCTCGCCTGTACGAGGCGACGGGTGACCCGAAATCAGGTAATTTTTTCGCACAGCGCATTAGCTTGGCCATTCAAAGGGGCAATGCCGCCAGCATTTTGGGCACCTTGCCTCGGACAGGCGAGTTAGTTGAGGTTTTTTATTTATGAATTGTATTGAATATAATTAGAATGAACATTTAAATAAATAAATTATATTAGCAAAGTAATAAAAATATTTAGCTTATTAAGTCAATCATGTTAAACACAAGCGAAATCTATTTAACATTTTTTGTAGTTTAAAGTAATGATAAATAACTGCCATTACTTTTTTTGGCTTCAAAATGACATCACTTGCTATGAATGTACAAATACAGTTTACAGAAAGAGACGGAATTATGGCATTTGGATAAGTGCGAACGGTAGAGCATGCTCATTTAATACATTTGGCATTAAAATGCTACATTATATAAAAATTGTAATTAGCACATTTGTCTTTTAGACCATCGAATGACTCACTCAGAATAATAACTAAAGCTATAGAAACCGGACTAAAATAGCAACACTCATTCATCAGTTCGTACTATTTTAACTAATGAACCTAAGTGATGTATTGGAAAGAGATCGATTGTCCCTTTTCTTTCGTTATTTCGAAGGTGTCACCAGATTTGTGACGTCATATTTGAGGTAATGTAGTGACTTTATAAAGGACTCAAAGATTTTTTTTGATCACCGATTATCTGATGACCGTTTGACATAACAATACAAAAAATAAAAACTAAGTGTCAACCATTTGTCGCACTCCAACCTCCTTTTCTAGCCATAAGATAGAACGAAACTAAATATAGTTGCACGATTTTTATTTTAGCCATCCTTCTATAACTTTAGTTATTGTTCTGAGCGTATATGACATATATTTTTATATGTTCACGACAGAAGTCTAACGAAGCTATAGGGATTGAATTACGAGGTCTTGCTTTCAACCTGAGCATTTATCTGTTCAGCTACCGACGACGCCTCCAACAGCATCATCATCAGCGCCTCTCGACCCACTGCTGAACATAGGTCTCTCTTAGCATATGCCATTCGCCTCGATCTTATAAATATTAACTGATGCACTTTTGAATTGTTCAAAACGATTTGTTTAACCTCATCCTCACCAGCTCATTTCATGTCCCCACTTTTGGAGCACGAGGCTTCCCTATGGATGGATAGGGAGAACGGGCCATAAACCACCACGCGGGCCCAGTGCGGTTGGTGGTTGTTAACGACTGCTAATGCAGCCGGGACCAACGGCTTTACGTGCCTTCCAAAGCACGGAGGACGGAGGAGCTCGAGATGTTATTTTTTTTGGTTACCCATCCGATGACCGGCCTATGCGAAAGTAGCTTAACCTTAGCAATCGCAGACAGGGCGCGTTAACCACTGCGCCATCAAGCTCCTCATGCACTATGTAGCATTATTTAGTTTTTTTATGTAGGCATTATATTAATATTATTTAAATGAAATGTTTGACTCTCCGTGGTCACCGACTGACTGAGCGGGAGCGTAACTATTGTCTGGTGCGATAATACAGGCAGTGGAGGATGTGGATGGATTTCTGGATAAAAATAAAATGTGGGATGATAACGCATAATTGTTTTTATCAATTATTAAATACGAGCCTGGTTGTCCGATAATTTATTTTAATTTGGAACAACATAAAACATTTAAGTAATATACCTACGAGTACACCTAATAAATTTATACCCCTCTGTAGGCGACGCACACACACGTTAACTGTAATTAGATATAAGTTAAATTATTACTATAATTTAACATATCGCTTCCCGGCAAGAAAAGTGTCACAATGCAATAATAGCTATTATTGCATTGTGACACTTTTCTTGCCGGGAAGCGATATGTCAATCATATCATATTAAGAATATCATACATCTTACACATAATTTTAGCAGTGAAAAACATAAAAAACTTTTTACAGATACTACTTACACTACTTAACTTAACTTGAAAAAAAACAGAAATATAATTATAAAATTAAAAACTAAAAACTGTAAAATAAATCATATTTTACTATCTACTATTTTTTTATATTGACTTCATTTTGCTAGTTGCAGAAACACGATTTGTTAACTTTTATAACAGAGAAAAAAATATCAAAGTAACCTCTTTTAAAACATAGATTTGCATTTTACAGCCTAACCAGACCGATTTAAGCATCTAAATTTTCTTAGTAGATTAGTCCTAACACACACTTCAATTGTAGTTCATTTTTTCAAATAATTTGTAGTTTTAATTTGAAGGAAAAAAAAAAGTTTTTCTTATAGTACGGGGCGCAAACGCTCCGTATGAGATTTATTGTTTAGCGGTGCGTCGCCTTAATGAGTTTTCTATATTTCGGCATATTTCCATTTGACACGGATGTATAATCAGACACTTATCAATATAAAACATAGTAAGTATAAAGTTCAATAGCTTATATACACTTGTAAACTTTCGCGTTCCATAGTTAAACAAATTTAAACGGGGATTAACGCAAACTAATTAGTAAAAAGGTATCATGCCCACATACATTATAGTCAGCTCGTGACCACGGCCGTTGTATCTCGGTCGAAACGTCGGGTATAAAGAAGGTATGATACCTTTTTACTAATTAGTTTGCGTTAATCCCCGTTTAAATTTGTTTAAATCGCTTACTTTTTTTACCTACACTTAAACCGTTGGTCTCTGTTACATCGCCAGCTACTAAACGATCAATACAAACCAGCCTTCCCATTTATCGGTGGCTTACAAAATTCCTTTTTATCTGTATCCTTTCACTGTGTCAGCAATAACTCCGTCCACCCTCGGTTATTGTTCAGAAAATATCTTCCCATCTCGGATAATTCGTACTTTCACATGATTCGCACTCCCCAAAGACTGGTTGGGAAAGTTTGCGATTGCATTAGCCAAGTTCAGGTTAAGTGATAACTTCAGATGGAGTTTCGCCTTTGTTATTGATTGCTGTTCCGTTTTTATTGTTGTGTACATTTGGGACGTTACGTTTCTCTAGAATGATTTCTGGTGTCCTCACCTTGATGGCAGTGGTGAATGCGCTTCGTCTGCAACATTTATAAAGGCTGGTCGTCCGTTGGGTGACCAAAAATGTATCATCTCGAGCTCCTCCGTTAAATTCAAAATTCAAAATCATTTATTCAGTTTGCACCCCATAAATCACTCGTGTTTTTCATTTTAAGTGATTTGAATGTCTTGAATCGTCATTGAATCAATGTATTTAAATTGAACGGAAAGATTACATTTTGGTACATATTTTTGGAGTAAAGATTGTGCAGCTTCTGGTGATGAATCTAAATTTGACGTTGTTATTAGGTATATATTTACAAAAAAAATCATCAAAAATATGAGCAACTTGTGAATCCGAATTGGCTAAGTTGTCGTTTACTTTTAAAGTGAAAGTATTATCCCGTGGTTTAAATTTACCTGTTTCACGGTTTATAATATCCCAAGTGGCTTTAATTTTATTGTTAGACTTTTTAATTTTTTCTTTAATGTAATTAGATTTTGCTACTATGCACGTGCTTCGGAAGGCACGTAAAGCCGTTAGTCCCGGCTGCATTAGTAGTCGTTAACAATCGTCAATTCGGACTGGGACCGCGTGGTGGTATATGAACCGTTCACCCTATCCATCCATAGCAAAGGCTCGTGCCCTAGCGGTGATTCCTTAAAATCATCCTCAACATCTTTTGAATTCATACTTAGCGTCCGCATATAGAAAAGTCAACAGCCAAGAGTTAATATTTTTGACAGGTGAAACCTTAAAGAAAACAATTATCGTTACTACTCGTCAGAAATAACTGAAAATATTGTCACACGACTGGACTTTAGTTTAGAGTTAGGTATTAGCGGACAGGTAGACAAAAATATAATGTATAATGTTCTGCCAAAAAGAAATTGTATTCCGTTTGGAAGAACGTTTTAATAAAAAAAACGGTCCCAAAATAGATATTTGAGTGAAAAGGTCAATGGCAGCTTTACTTTATAAAAACAACTTATTTAGATGTAATAACAACAGTAGGTACCTTTGATAAATGTAAAATACATGAACGGGTATCTAAGAAATATAATATCGAAAGTAGCTTTAAAGAGCTCTTTAATTATTTATTTTTTCCAGCTTCTTATTGCTTAATAAAGGTTATTTTTATGGCTTAAGTTAAGTAATTATTGACTAATGTAGGTGATCACCGAGCTAGTACCGACGAGGTTCTTTTCAATAAAACACCGATTAAATTAGATAAATCTGTAGGTATTAAAAACTCCAACTTGAATTACTGACAATGAGTAACTAGCTAACTGATTTTATATGTTTAAATGACATATCGCGACCAACGCGATTTAGTTGCGGAGCGCCATCTATGGTCTCGAGCAGTAAACAGCCGAACAGTAGGTTTCTTTAAAGAATCTCACTTCGGGACCGAATAATGCCGAAATCCGCAGGCGTACATGATTAACCGACGACGACGTAGCAAAGCGCGTAAACATCCTAAAGTGGAGTTGGGCGGGACATGTCTGCAGACGTAACGATGGACGATGGTCACACAAGGTCCTAACATAGCGACCAAAAACTGGACGTAGAGACATAGAGAGGCTTGATGGAGAGACGATATAGATAGAATAACTGGAAAGAACTGGTTTGGCATGGCTACCAACAGAGAGAGATGGCGTGCAAAGGGAGAGGCCTACACTCATCATTGGGTGGCGACAAGCTGAAGAAAAATATAGGTTTCTAAAATATCTATCTTACTTGCTATTTCGTAAAATTTTCTTATCTTACACTAGTGTGTACAATACAATAACTACAATTAACTTACTTTTATTTCTAATATTGACACCTCTGACAATAGCCTTCATATATTTTAGTAAGTTGTTTCTATGTTTTTCTATCACCTACCAAAGTTACAGAGCTATTACAAATGATGCCAGGTATTGCTTGTAAATTACAAACTAGCTATTAACCTAACTAAGACCACTTATGTACCATATTTTAAGCGAAATAAGAAGTATTTATCTTTGTCTTTATTCCTACATATTTGCCTAAAGGTTGTTAGTTATCGTGAAAGGGCTGAGTGAGTAGGCGTCGGTAAGTCGTTCCAGAATTTGGCGGAGACGTACTTGAAGCATCGCCTGGCGTTGGCGAATCTTGACATAGGCAATGGAAGTTTGTTTGTTCTATCTCTAAGTAAATGTAAAGTTCTTTTTCCTTGCTACTTATTTTGCAAAGTAAATAGCTTATGTATAAGTTGTGGTGTGGTTGTGGCATACACTGTCTTACTGCTTGCAAAAGTCCGCCATCATTTAAATCAAATAAGTAATCGCTACAATTATCACCACGCTTGCTAAGTGCGGGTTGGTTATCTCAAAACCGGATTCATTATCATCATCATCAGCACATTGTATGTCACCACTGATTATTAATCAAAATATTTGAAAACAATTTGTCATATCTGGGGATTTATCTGACCAAGCGCTTTGCCCCCGAGGAAAAACGAGACCGTTTATTTTACAATGTAAATAAAAAGGCGCTTTAGTGTGATGCAATTAATCAAATCCGTCAATGGTTGACCTATCGACAGTAGAAAACTTGATAAATGAGTGCAGGAAGCCAGATTTGAGAATAAAGGCTTATTATAGTATGATCACAATAATTATGAATTTTATATCATTTATGGTATCTCTATGATACATACATATAAATCTCTTATTGAAATGCCATGGAAAAGAGGTCATCATAAAATTTTACTAGACAAAATCAACCACCCCCAGGAAGCTCGTGTAGGAATCCACGACCTTTGGATAACCGCTCCAATGCTCTGACCGCTGAGCTACCGAGGCCCCGGGAGAATCGTTGATTTTTTCTAGTAGTTTGTGATTTACGCTGCAAGCCAGCGGTATTACGTCACTGTGAAGTTACTATCCCCACAGTCGAAAGAACACTTTTGCAAGTATTTAACAATCGATAAAGACGTACCTAATTCCTTTAAATATTTTTATTATTTTTAAAAGCGGTTTTTAATAGAGGTCATCATGTTGTAATTTTAACTGATGGTATTTATTCAACATCAGCAAATTTAACCGCTATAGTGGAAGTGTTCTGGAGTAGAGACGGCGACTCAACAATCTTGGTGTAGGACGCCCACTGGCGAAGGAGGTGAAGCGACGTTTTAAGCAGAGTGGCTGGCAACAGTTGAAATAAATTAGCCGAGAACCCGGACCCAGAGGCATACATTGAGAAATGTTCAGCAGAGGACAATTATCCTGACGATCATGACTCTCAAAATGTAATCACTAAACGACATCAAAAGCTTCCGGTCTAAAATACAGAGATAGCCTGCTTACAATTTGAATAGTGTCCCATCCAATATTCTGTAGATAAACTTAAACTTTGCTTTGCTCTCAGCTTAATTCTGGCTGCTCCTTTGCCCCAGCTTGTAAATTGCTATTGCTATCTTGAGACGGCAGTGTTAACACCGCAAATATCCGTTTTGGCGAGCTTCGTCTAATGCTCCAATCTGCATATGTAACAGGCGAAAATTTGTGTTCAGGAAATATAGAAGCTGGGATGAGGGACTTTAGAGGAATACCTAGTGATCGATTTTACCAGCTCTGAGGTATTGTGGTTGGAATACCAGTCTTGGGAGTGACAAATGCATTCCAAAAATGCGCATAGGAAACAGCTTATAGTTAGTAGTACCTTGAATGTGGTTGAACAACTTAATTTAACACTGGAGAACGAAACTTTAATATTTTAAATTAAAACAAAATATAGAGGAATGAAACATGTAGGTCTAACTCACATATTCCAGAATATATCAACTAAAAAGTCATCTAGTTACTATCTATTGCTTGAGTTGTAATGAATTACGTTAGAGTTGTGTTTGAAATGTAAATACTTGTATGTACATGTTGATAAATATTTACCTATTATCACATGGCTTTAATAAGTTTTAGGTATATAAAATGAAATAAAATGAAATATAATGAAAATTTTATTTATTCACATCAAATAGAGACATTAGGATGGAGTGTGATGGGTATAGTTCGTCTATTTTGCCAGCATCGGGCATGTGAATTTAGGTGAATTCAATTTTGATTCTCAAACATGCATGTGGGAAGACAACGTAACAAAATAATCAAATATTAACTATATTACTTGTATAGTTTGATTTTGTTTGTAAATAAGAAAACAAATAATAACATACAAATAAAAATGTACACTGAATATGATTATTCCTACTTTAATACTATCCTGCCGTCATGTTATGTTAGGAGATACAGAATGTTTCTTTGTTTCTTTCTCAAAACATATCAAAAATAAGCAATATTTTTTATACTTCTATTGATTTATGTGAATACAATAACAGTGCCCAGCATACCAACAACCAATACACAATATAGGTTATGAATGATGAAGAATTGCAAAAATGTTTTGAAAACAAACATCCAGTGATTTGTCGGTCAATCAGAAAGGCCCATTAATCAAATCCACAACAGGGTCAAACAGTACAAAACGTGATGAATGAAGCGGTAATACTTTGGGGCTTATAGAAAGGATTATATTTTTAAACATGGTGAAAAAAAAAACACTTTAACTGCTGGCAGGTACATTTGGAAAATCCTACAGCCGGGAAAATTAATCTTTTATCATTTATACTTATTATTAAAATTATTTTTTAAGAGGTACCTTCCGGTTAATATAGTCACAGAATATGGAAGTAATGTATTATGTCTTCCATATTCTGTGAATAGTACTTGATATGCTTTAGATTTGTATCCTCAAATCCGTCATCGGATGGGTGATCAAAACTGTAACATCTCGAGCTCGTGCTTCGGAGATCACGTTATGCCGTTGGTCCTTGCTGCATTAGCAGTTGTTAACAACCACTAATTTGCACTTGGCCCACGTGATGGTTTTGTCCCTTTCTCCCTATCTATCCATAGGGCAGCTTCGTGCCTCAGCAGTGGAAACATAAATTAAGCTGGTGATAAAACAGTTAAGGCACGTACACAAGGCGGCCAATGTTCCAGTATCTCTGTACTTAGGAGCCTTAAAACGTCATGCTTCAATAAAAATCTAACAAACCTGAGTAGACATTTCACATTAAATTATTCATTTTCAACATTTTGATCAGTACCCACAAATTCAGCTGCGACTTCATTATGAAGTCGATCGGCACCCCTGAAAGCCCCACTGATATAATTACACCGTAATTTCGAATAATTTTACAGAATGTTAAAATACTACCGATACGTTGGAAGTTGGGACACTCTGTAAAATTATAATCTGGTATTAAAACTTTACGTGTTGTCAAATGTCAGAGTTCACATCATGAATATTTAGATTTTGGGAGAGGGTCGGGAATTTTGGTAGCTGCGTAGGGACCCGAAGAGAATTATGTGCGACGCACATAACTGACTATTGTGAATGTTCAAGAAGTTTAATTTAGAATTTGAATTAATTTAAGTTTTTTTATAAATTCACCTCGTTTTAGTGGTTGGACCATATTAGTCTCTGATTCAGAAACACTGGCTTTATTAAGTACAACAAAGCCAGTGTCTCTGGCTAAGACTTAACTAAGTTTAAACTAGTGGCTAGTTTCCAGTATCTTATTTAAGTCTGTCATTCTAACATTGTTTATAGAACTACTGTGTTCTGATCTAATAGAAGGTAAAAGTTTTCGTTTAATTTTAATCTCGGTATGAATTTGGACTAAACAACTCGAGAAAACGATGTACAATCGATACTTTGTACTTGATGTTTATCTTTTATATAATGTTTTATGTATAACGGATCCATTAAAGTTTTCATCGGTACAAAGTACATAGAGTTTTATCATCACGCTTAAAATCTTAGCTTCAATAGATTTCATTCCTTTTCAACTTTATAATTTAAGATTAAATACTTTGGTCAGTAATTAAATTTATTATATCTTGAAATATTTCTCGTTATCTCATTGTGAGAATAAAATTGAATTCGTGTCTACCAAGAAAATATTGACCCTCTTCACCTTTGCGATATTTTATTACTAAACCTAATTGTACCTAAATCATTTTGCCATTTCTGCTCTCAAATTAAACATAGTACCAAAACGTCTGGATGTCACGAAAAAGCTGAACGTATGAAAATAAGAAGATGAAAAATTTCAGAAAAACCAATTTCATATGTTCATGATCATCCAAGCCAAAATACGTCCACTGCTGGAGAAAAGGCTCCCCCAAGAATCTCCACAACGACCGGCTTTGTGCTGCTCGCATCCAGCTACCCGCGATCTTCATCTGAACGTCGGTCCACCTTGTTGGAGGTCTGCCCGCACTGCGTTTTTCGCATTTTTATTATGTTCATGTACACCCAAACAGGCACTTAAAAGTTTTAAATTAAATGTGCATTAAGAGAAATGATGACAATAACAAATGTCTCTCGATGACGAATGACAAATGGCTCACGTCGTATAAAACTACCTAGGGATGTTTGCAATTTTTTTTTAAACGTAGCACTGTGTTGCAGGGTTCCGTGGTTAAATAATAACACACTGGTTAATGTATCGGAGTATAATTTCTGACTAGTTTTAATAACTAAAAATACAAGTATATAAATTAATCTATAAACAAAGAAATTGGCGGGGGAGATTAGTTGACTGTAGAAAGTCACGAAACAGGAACTAATAAGTTTTGCTTAATTTACATAAAATGTCTCTATATTAAATCACGTTATTAATTATCTCTATTAAATATCACGAACATTACGTGCTATGAATATTGTGCTGACGGCACATTACTTCCCCCTTTAGAAAAAAATAAAATAAAATAATAATAATAATAAATTACAAAATAACATTAATAAAAACAATGCAAAGAACCCTAATTAAAATTACGAACAATAACTTAGTGGTATAGTAATAGTAATTTCAACCTTGCAGACTGCGCGTAAATGAATAATGCTGATTCCGCGTCTTGTTCTGTTCGCTAGCGCCGATAATACTTCTTTATTCTGAACGCAAATGTGTGACATAATATGATAGGTGCGACTAATAACACTCTCGGGAACATGATTATAAAGCGAATCTTACAGGCTGTCGAGAGATACGACCAGCTCGTGTGACAACGTTCTTATCTGGTCGTGTGCTTACTATCTGCTTTGTCAGTGGTTCTTGATCGGCTTTCAGTACGAACGCTGGTTTGATTCTGTCTACAGAGATTCTTACGCGTTTGTCGCCTTGCAATATTACGAAATTTTTATCATTTCTGTCAATGACTTGATACGGACCACCGTATGGAGGACTGAGACTAGGACGCAAACGATCACATCTCACGTACACATGTGAACATTTTGACAAGTGAGGATGAACGAAAGTATTGTTATTCGAGCTCTCTCTTTTGGGAATAGATATTGCTTTTGTAATATTTTCTCTCAGATTGGTAACGAAATCGTTAAACGTTTCCTGTTGTTCGCAACCGAAAAATTCTCCTGGTAGTTTAATCGTGGCGCCACATACCAATTCGGCGGCACTGAAACCAGTATCTTGACGAAAACAAGCACGAAGTCCCAATAAAACGGTTGGTAACTCTTCCATCCAGTTGGTTGTATTGCCTCTTGCGATCAATGCTGTCTTTAGCGTTCGATGTAAACGTTCCACCATGCCATTCGTCTTGGGATTATATGGAGTAGTCCGTATCTTATGAATACCCATTAGCTTGGCTAATTCTTTGAAAAGGTTTGACTCAAACTGTCTCCCCTGATCGGTTGTGATCATCTCAGGACATCCAAATCGCGATATCCATCCTCCGTAAGCGTGGCGTGCGACTGATTCGGCTGTAATGTCTTCAACTGGAAAAACTTCGGGCCATGAAGTGCATCGGTCAATCATCGTGATTAAATATCTTTTATTCTGAGATACAGATAACGGTCCTACAATGTCTAAATGAACGTGAGCAAAACGTTGAGCAGGCATAAACTTTCCGAGTGGCGAATTTGTATGTCTAAGCACCTTTGAGCGTTGACATTGTAAACATGACTCACACCATTTGTTTATATCCGTATTCATGTTAGGCCAAATGAACTTTGTATTAATCATTTTTCTCGATGTATTTTTTCCGGGATGGTTTAAACAATGTATGCCCTCAAATGCGGTCTTTCTGAATTCCTGAGGTAAGAACGGTCTTGTTTTTCCCGTAGAAACGTCGCAATACACCGGTATTCCGTGTTTATTTGATGTGGCCAAAATCATTTTTAATCTCGGATTTTTAATAAGTTCTTGGAGTTCGGGATCTAACTTTTGTTTAATAGACAACTCTTTGTAATCTATGTTGGACGGTATAGTTATTTCATCAACTGTCCTTGAGAGTGCATCTGCAACTACGTTGTCGTGACCGCTAATGTGACGTATATCGGTAGAGAATTGCGAAATGTATTCCAAGTATCTCACTCTACGTGGTGTGTCATTTAGTGACGGCTTTTTGAAAATGAATGAACCAACGGTTTATGATCCGTGTAAATAATAAATTGCCGACCTTCTAGTAGTCGTTGAAAATATCGGACTGCTGCAAAAATTCCTAGCAGCTCCCGGTCGTAGGTTGAATACTTCATCTGAGCTGTAGTAAATGCTTTTGAGTAAAATCCTAGCGGCTTCCAACCTTGTTTACATTTTTGATGGAGCACGGCGCCCATACATTTTAAACTCGCATCAGTCAATAAGGCAAGTTCAGCTGTTGGAGAAGGGTGCGTCAAAATTACGGCATCCAGAATGTTTTGTTTGCAACTCGAAAATGCCGATTCCGCTTCCTTCGTCCATTGAATAATAGAATTGTCATTTTTCTTTGTTTGCTTTAAATAGTTGTTGAGAGGAACTTGATGTTGGGCAGCTAAACGTAGGCTTCCTCGATAAAAATTGACCATGCCCAAAAATCTTCTAAGCTCCTTAATGGTTTTAGGTTTAGGAAAATCTTTGATCGCCTGCACTTTCTCACTTGTGGGGCTGATACCATTGCTTGAAATGTGGTAGCCCAAAAAATCCAATTCTTTCTTCCAAAATTCGCACTTTTCCAAGTTTATTGTAATGCTGTTCTCTTGAAGTCGCTTAAATATAATCTCCAAGTGTTCCTCATGCGTTGATTCTGTAGAACAGATCAGTAAATCATCTACGTAAGCAAACACGAAGTCTAAGTCGCCAAATATTGAATTCATAAACCTTTCAAATGTCTGTGCAGCATTAGATAGACGAAACGGCATTCTGGGAAACTCAAATAGTCCAAATGGAGTAATTATCGCTGTTTTTTCTACGTCTGCAACCTCAATGCAATGGAAAGCTTTTTTGATATCAATTTTGCTAAATAAACACTTTCCTTGTGCGACGTACGTGAAATCTGTTAACCTTGGCAATGGATATCTGTCTGGAACTGTGGCTTTATTAAGCATGCGATAATCACCGCACGGTCGCCAGTCGCCATTCTTTTTCTTTACTATATGCAGAGGACTGGCCCAGGGGCTATTGGATGGTCTACATATTCCCATCTCCATCATTGTTTGAAATTCTTTCTTGGCCACCCGGTATTTATCCGGGGGTAGAGGTCGCGCACGAGCATATACTGGAGGGCCTTCCGTTACAATATGATGTTGCACTCCATGCTTTGGTTTGCACTTAAATGCTGTCGGGCGGGTCACGTCTGCGTACTTCTCAATAATCCGCCTAAAGCTATCCGGAAGGCGGGAGTTAATAGTAGTGACGCTGCTATATCCTTCCGCTCGAGAAACAGTGGCTGGAGTTGATAATTGTGTTAGCTTATCAATCAATTTCATGCCATGAATATCTACCAAAAGTTTCTGATGTTCCAAAAAATCTGCGCCCAATATTGACATATTTACGTCTGCGATAATAAAAGTCCAGCGGTATGGGCGTCGTAACCCTATGTTGAGTGAAAGCGTCTTTTCACCGTATGTCTTTATAGGGGTGCCATTAGCTGCGTATAAATTATAACTGCCAACTTGCTCTGTAATATTATGTGGTCTCTTGATAACCGAAATATTTGCTCCTGTATCAACCAAAAACCTTATGTCATTCTCAGTATCTCTGACGGTAAGGCGGTTTGAAGGATTAACAGTACAGATTTCCGCCGGTGTCCGTACTGTAGTTAGTTTTTCGACTGCTTGCCAGCTTCCCAGGCGCACGGTTGTATGCACTTACGCGCGCGGTTTTTAAAATGCCGATGATAAAAACATACTTCATTCGATGCGGACCTTGACAATGACCGGCTTCTTGACCTAGATCGCGGTCGGTCGTAGCGTCTACGCTGAAATGAGCTACGTTGGCTGTGCTCGCTACGCAAACTTGCAATTTCCAACTGCATTTGAGCTATTTGCGATGTTAATTGCGTAACGATGTCTACTTGTGACGACCTTGAACTTGAGTTAAGCCTAGAGTTCTCTAGAATTTTGTCAGCCATCTCGCTCATCTTATCCAGAGTAAAGTTCTCTGTGACGGCTAAAACTGTGGTTACTGACGAAGGTAATTGACGTAACCAAAACAGTCGAATTGTGTCGTCATTCATTTTCCCGCTGCTTATTTGCTTCATTCGGCGTAACAACTGAGACGGCCGTTGGTCGCCGAGATCCATTTCGGCAAGAAGCTTCTGGAATTGCCTCTGCTCTGTTTCTTCGTAACAATTTATTAGGCGTTGTTTAATGCCATCGTACTTTTGTTCTGCCGGTGGATTAATGAGTAAATCGCTAACTTGCTGTATCTCGTTTTTCCCCAATTTCGCGATGACCAAGTTGTACTTGTAATCGTCGCCTTGTTTCTGAGGTGCGACGATCGCTTCAAACTGGGTGAACCATAGCCGTGGTGAGTCTGTCCAAAACTCGGGAATGCGGTCACCAATGGAAATTGCTGCTATCTCCGGTGTCTCTGTGAGAAGACTGCTCCTGATGCCCGTTGGTAGTGTGGGAGCCATTGTAAAAAATGAGCCAGAAATGTTATTTAATTCGTACCAGTGTGATGTAGTTGTTCTTCTTCCGGGCGTGACTATGTCGGGCGATTCTTCCGGGCGTGACTTTCGTCGGGCGATTCTTTATCACACGTGCTGACGGCACACACGGCAAATGACTCCATTTCACCTGATGCTAAGTGAATATGGAATCCAGATGCGATGACAACTGGTGCAGCGTGAAAACAACGCAGCATCAGTCACCCTCACCCTGCTGGTCCACAAGGTGCCTCTTCACGCCTCGTTTGAAGGACCCCATGTCATAGGAAGGAGGGAAAACGTGTGCTGGCAAACTATTCCATGTTTTGGAGGTGCGACAAAGAAACGAGTCACCAAATTTCTAAGTGCGCGATGGAATATTTGAGACATTAAATTTCCAATTTCTAGGTCCACCTAAAAATACTGGTTTGGGATGCGCGTTGATGAGTCAATTTAAGAAGAAGATTAGGTATGTTATTTGATCGCTACAGTAATTATTTTTTAAATTACACACCAAAGCCTAACACTTTTAACCTCTCAGTCCCCAAAATAAATAATTGATTTATTACTCGAGAGGCGTGCCTGTTTTTCGCTACTTGATTTAATTGATTAATCAGCTTAATATTATAATGAATTTGAACTTTTAACCCGAAAATGTTAAAAGGCATTGAATTATAACCTTTAAAAGGATTATCTCTTACTTTACAAGGCAGATTAAAAAGGAAGTTTCTTAAGACCAGTCACGGAAGTAATTAACAACTATATTATTTGCTTACGGTTTTTCTTTAAGTTAGCTTTCTTATGAATTTTTAAACAAAATATTTCCAAAGGTTGTGAAGCTCGGTTGATTAACGGCTTGCCCGTTTTTTTGCGATCTTGCAAGTTAAGTAACTTTTACAATGTTAATATTAATAGCTAGGGTGATCAAATTAAAATATCTCAAGCGATTTTGTGCTTCGGTATGTACAGTACTTCTAGATTCTGAATGTCTCTCGGTAATCATCGCATTTCTGAACGCAACCGAACATTCATTTCATTGCCCATTAGCTATTAGATTCATCATATATAGTAATTCGAATTCAGAACGACGTACTTTATTGTTTTTTATTTCGTTTAGTTGATGGCTTCGTGCGATTAGCACATTTAGCCAGTGTCAAAGTAATTTTTCTTACAAATATTTAAATAAATAAACAATATTTTTTATTTTCTTCCTGTATGATGATGATGAATGATAATAGAAATGAAAAGTGAGAAATGACATTCCCCAACCTCTTGAGTATCTCAGTAAAGATTTACTAAGATCTCACGCGATTTCTTGAAAGAATTTGAAAAGTGATGTTGCACTGTTGTGTTTCATTTGCCAACACTCATGCACGCTCACGAACACTTAGCGGTTATAGTAATCCACCATTATTTCACATTAATATTCGACATAATATGTCGTACACAAATTTTAATAAAACAAAACCGCAGATGTGACTCTTCACTTTCCCGCCAAAAAGTCTACTTTATTGTTGTTTTGTTCTGATTTTTCGTGTGAACTGAATGGAGCTGTAAAAGTTATAAATCGAATATCAATTAAGTACGTATGACACAATATTCTCCTTATTCTAAAATAAATTAATAATAAGTAAAAGGAGTTGTAGCAACTCTATATACTTTATAACTGATAGAAATCCGAGAACAGTCGAAACACGAAGTTTGCCGAGAGACATGCACTTTACGTTTAGTCATGCGTCCCTCTTATTGTTGTAAAATCTTATGTAAAGAAACATATGACGATGTAAAAGAAAAGGGAGAAAAGAAATGATTATAATAACAAAAACAATTAGTATAGCTAACATAGGCATACCTTATACGATGTTTGAACCGAGTTACCGACGTTCTAAGGTATTTAATATTTTATATGAGTGAAGCTTTTCACTACTTAACCACATGTCGTTCAAAGTTATAATTACACGTCATTAATTAAATTACCCGCTTGGGCCAGCCGGCTAGCAAGACCGGCTAGGGTTAAGGCTTGACCTTGTTGAATTGTCTACGTGGAAAAACCTGAGACCAGTAATGTGACGTTTCTTCATCATCACCAGATCATTTATGTAGGTACCAACTGCTGAGGCATGAGCCTTCACTATGGGTGGAGACATCACAGGGAGAACGGCCATAAATAACCGCGCGGGCTCAGTACGGATTGGTGGTTGTTGACGACTGCTGACGCAGCCGGGGCCAACGGCTTTACGCGTCTTCTAAAACACAGAGGAGCTCGGGATAAGATAGGAGTTCCACCTTAAGTGTTTCTATCTATAGGAAAAGCTCGTGATCCAGCAGTGGGGATGTATAATGAGCTGGTGGTGGCGCTTTAAAGCAATTGCTTTCAGTCAGTCAGTTCCGTCAGTCAATCCATCAAATGACAATTTAAATATTTTAAATCCACAATGTAAATTTAAATTATACAATTAGTAAAAAAACCCGGTCTGATCGTAAAGGGGTACATAGACATATACAAATAACAATAATAAATGAAAACAATTTTTTTTCATAAAAATAAAAGAGTTAAATTAATTTAAAACGCAAGTTTTTTGTACCCAAATTGCTCAAATTACCCCTAAATCAAGCTAATATTATAAATGTGATCACACTTTCCATCAGTGGCGGCCGGCGGCGCCAAATGTCCTACCTACCGAAGTGCCGACAAAAGTATTGCCATGTAAGTTTTGTCAATTAACAAAAATTTTAAGGGGGTAATTTTTTTTGAATTTTTTTTTAATTGATTACGTAAATAGAAATGAATCTCGATACCTAATAACACCTTAACGGATCGGGCAGGGTTTTTTACGTATTGTATAAATTAATGAATGATTGAATGGGCGCCTTTGGCTTTCAAAGTAAAAAAGTAAATAGTGTTGAATAATTTCAGCGGGCTGGTTAGAACCACGATAGCTCAATTGGGAGAGCACCTGACCCGGTATATCAGAAGGGTACAGGTTCAAATCCTGCTTGTGGATTTTTTTTCAATATTTGTGATTTTCTAATAATGTATAGTCACAATTCGTACTTCGCGAACTCAGTCAGATAATGATAAAACAAAATGGCGGAGTAACTGCTTTATTCACAAAAAAAGAGAAACTAACAACAAATTATCTGGAGAGCGTTATCCGGTGACGCCCGGAGCCACAAAATTTAAGTGAAGTTCGTTCCCCAAATTGATCCCGACCGGAAATCGAACCTCGGAACGGTCGGCGCGGCGGCGGTCCGCCTCGTTCGAACGAACGGAAGTCGTCACGGAAGTTTTTGGGCAAGAATTCAGCAATTCACTACGCAGTATAAGTATAAAGTATAGTACAAGTTGGTTAAAACCTAAACAGCTCAAGTTAACCCCTGTAGGGTTTGAAATTTTTAATGGTTTTTAAAATTAGACCTAATTTGCTGTGGATGTCAGACGCCTATGAGAACTGATTATGATGATGATATAACTTATTATCGCAAAACTGAAACCTACTCACGAAATAAAATAACAGTTTAATAAGCTCAACCTGTTTTTTTTTATTTCATAAGGTTTACCATTTGGCGTTTATCACAGTAAACGAAAAATAATCTGTTTTTTTTATTATGGGTAAGACTTAAGCCTTACCTTGGCCAAGGCCAACCTTTATAGTTTTACAGCTATGTAATGGAAATCAAACATAACAACAATAAAGTACGTTAATCTGAATTTAAATTATTATATAAGATAATTCTAATCTTCTTAATATATAAAACAAAGTCGGGTTTGTTCGAACACTTTTAACTCGAGAACGGCTAGACCGATTTTCACATAGATGTATTTGTCACCGTCCCGAATAGCAGAATAACTATTAAAAACATTGGAAAATTGACGAAAAAAAATAATAAAATAAATAATAATTCCAATACAAAATGTTCATGGGTTTCGTAACTGTCAAACATTTAATATTCATCTCGTCGATACGGTATACTCTCCCCTTCAATTAAAGAACGTATTTAAATAAAGGTTTCGAATCGATAACATATATCCACAATATTCGGATAATGGCGTATTTTAGATTTTACTAGTAATTGATAAAATTAATATTCAATAGCATTCCGAAATAAAAACATTACATCCTCCACTGGGAGGCACTCAGGACATTTGGATATGAAACAGGTGGTCATATCCGTATATACCAATAATAATAGTAATATAATTTTATTTTACGAGTTCGTTTCACAAATTTTGTCGCGTTCGGGTTGCAATCTTGCAAGCAAAGCAATTTTCGCAATGCCCGGGTGACCGGATGTGTGACCTAATTAGAACAGCGAGCTTCTCTGTGCTTTAGAAATCACTTTTTACCCTGTAAAGACAATCAATGTTAAACATTAGCATTTTAATTGTAAAAAGGTTATATTTTATTAATTAAAAAGTTTTAAAAAAACTTCTTCAAGCTATATTTGACTCGATAATGGTTTATTTACCCTGTAAAGTCAATGTATATTAATACATTTTATAAGCATTTTGATTTCGGAAAAAGTATAATATTTTAATACATGAAAGTGTTTAAAAAAACCTTTCCAAGCTATATTTGAACTCGCACCTTTTAGTCGGCCAGGCGTGTTTGTAATATCTATACAACTCTTGTAAATTTTGTAATGCCTTATCATTATCACACTAGCACATTTTATATCCCAAATGCTGGGCTACAAGCCTTCCCTATGTAAAGAAATACCACATCGAGAACGGGCCCTAAACTACCACGCGGGCGTAGTGCGGAGCGGTGGTTGTTAACGACTGCTAATGCAGCCGGGACCAACGGCTTTACGTGCCTTACGAAGCACGGAGGAGCTCGAGATGATACATTTTTGGTCACCCATCCGATGACCGACTTTTGCGAATGTTGTTTAACCCTAGCAACCGCAGACTGGGCGCGATAACCACTGCGCTATCAAGCTCCTTCGTTGAGCTTCTCGAAAATTCATTAATAATTTTAGGAATTTGAGGCTACGAAAATAATTTTATTACTATCTCGCTATGTTCGTAACGAGGTCAGGAATTTATGCGTCACACCCGCTGACACTAAGATACGAGTCTAGGCATCTGTTATTGAGCTAGGGTCTGAGATGAGTGCTTAATTAAATATTCAGATGCACATCCCACTTCTGGTTAAGTGTGAAGTGGTGAGAAATATTTGTTTTGACTGTATTTAGTATGACACACTTCGATGCATAGCTTGTATATGTTTTTCTATATCTTACGGGTAAACACAGTGCCTTAATCTCACCTAATGTTAAGTGATGATAATGCCTGGTGGAAGCGTACTTCACCCGGAGTTCTCAACTACTGAGGCACTGGCTATCTTATCTCTAGCTGCCGGAACACAACAATGTTAAAGATATTTAAATAAGATGGTGGTAGCTAGCCAGGCGGACAAATAAGATCTACCAACCAAATCAAGTAGCACACAATTAACATGTACCCTCCGCTGAGACACGAGCCCGGGATCGAGACATTGCTTCTCTCAGTGTCTTCTACCGGAACCACTACGGAGAGTGATCTGAAGAGCTTTTTGATCTAATCCCGCCCTCTTTTTTCCTACGTGCTGGTCTTAGGAACCACCATCATACTGTACAAACAATCAGTACTCGTACCAAAAAATTTGGCAAGTCGTTCCTCTGTAAGACTATTCGGCTTTGGAATTCTTTGCCGGCGCATGTGTTTCCCAGTTCCTAAAGTCGCGGGTCTTTTAAGCGGGGCGTGAAACGGCATTTATGCAGGCCGTCATGAATGGGTGCGCTTGTTACCGTGCTTGTTCCACGGTGGGGAGTGCTCTCTTTATTTTGGACTGTATCGGCTGCTTACCATCAGGCAGGATGTAGTCACTATAATAATAATAAGTATTTATTTCAGAATAATTCCATAGATTGTTAGTAATTACAATAGACCTTATACACTAATGTTAGTTACATGAAAAAAATTAAAATGCACATTGAAATGAGCTTGGCGCACTGGATACGACCACCCACCGTTAGAGGACGGTGTATAGTCGTACCCAATTTTTCAGCATCGGTGAGTCCCAGCGGTCAGACAACGCGTTCAGGATATGGTTCGGGCGTGACTATGACGTGCCGATACAAAAATAAAAATAACAAAAGTCGAGGAGCGCTGTTCTAAGCACTACACCACAGAGGCGGTTACAAGATACTCAGTAGAGTTTAGTATTTTCTATACAGCGATCGATGTAAAGTAAGTTGTACGTAAGCACCACAGAACGTATGACGGCTCTTGTTGAAAAAATTTACAAAAACAATTATACACAAGCGAACTCAACAGCCTGTTTAATTATCAAATCGCATTTTAACTAAAACGATTAGTTAGTTAATAAGCTTAAGGCCCGATTTTTCAATCCTCAGATAAATTTTATCCAACGAATAACATTGTCATTTTGACCATATTTAAGAGAATCTGTCATTATGTCAAAATTATTCAATGAATATTTATTTTATTTATTTATGAACGGTACACTGACAGATTAGTGTCATTACAAAAACATACAAACATTTTCCACATAATAAGACAATATAATAATCTTAATTGAGTATACTGTAGTGATCGGGACTGCTTGGAGGCGCGGACCTACTGGCAGCCGTCGCGTTCTGGCGATAGTATTTGAAATACGACGTCAGGCGATAAAACAAAGGACGGAGGACTTGGACATCAACCGCCGAAGCGACATCATTCTATTTAATTGTTATGTTCATTGTCTATATAATACTAATATAATATTAATTGAGTAAAGTCTCTCATTCTTACGCCCCCAAAATAAGTAACGGCCAATCCGGTCGCAACAGTACACAGCATGCAATCATTTAAACCGGTTCGGTCACCAAGGCCCAATTCCCTAAATGTCCACTTTTCGAAAGTCTATTGTCTGAAAGTCCATCCCTCAAATGTCTTTTCCCCGAACGTCTATATACCCGTGTGTCTATTCTCCGAATGCCTGTTTGCTTGTATGTCTAACTTACAGAACATTTTTGTCTATATCTTAACATAAACAATATTTATTAACATTTTTTTTAATTTTTTTTATACGGAATACACATTAACTGACGATTGAAAAATCAGCCCTTTGTGTCTTATTAATAGCAGTATAATTAATATCACACATAAATACCCACCCACATGATTCCTACTTATTTCATTATTTAAAAGCTGTAGAATATCTAAATCCGAAAAAAGTTTGTTGAACATAGTTTGAAACTTTAAGCATTTTACTCAGTAATATTTATCGCATAAATTCAGTTAAAGCCAAACTGTTCTTAAATGTTTTCTATCACCTTTCAACATAATATCTGAAGCATAGAAAGTTTCATAAAAATTGCTTACTGGTTTGAAAGGATTAGAGCTTTGATGTTTGTATGGGATTGACATAAAGTGGCTCCTAAAATCACGTCTAACGCAGTGATGCAGGCGAATGGCGTCAATAGCTTAATTGCAAATTAACAGATCCCATTAATCTAAATAAATAATCGCCGAACGGATTTGCGTGTGCGTTATTAACAATTTGATTATTAATGTCGTTCGAAAATTTCAAAAGTTCAAAAACAAGTTACCAGTGACCTTGATTATGAGAAAAAAGAGTACACGGAAATGATATCATAGTATGAGAATTAGTCACCGGTGCAAAAAATACCCCAAATTATCCGATATTTGAATATCGGATATTAAAAAATAATATACATTCCGTTAATATTTACTTTTATTACACTGTGTTTTGTTTGCGTTAAACTAACGTGCAGTAGACACTGAGAACTCCATCAGACTTCATTGAAATTGCAGACCAACTTTGCAGCGTACATGTGATGGCTTATATACCAAGTTACCCGCGCTTTTCCGTTTGTCAAAAGTACATAGGAACGTCGAGAGCTCATCTATGTAAACAGTAACTTGATTTAAAACTGTCTGGAACGCAAAAACCATAGCCAACATGTTTTATATATTTTTTCATCATCAGCTCATTTTATGTCCCCACTGCTGGAGCACGAGCATTCCCTATGCATGGATAGGGAGAACGGGCCATAGACCACCACGCACGTCCAGTGCGGATTGGTGGTTGTTAACGACTGCTAAATGCAGCCGAGACAGACGGCTTTACGTGCCACCTAACGCATGGAAGAGATAAGCAGTTTGTGATCACTTATCTCATTAAAGAAATATCCTCCGTTATTTCTTTACTCGATTTATTTTCATTTTGACCTGATGAATGAACTAAGGCTGATGATGATGATGATGATGATGATAGTGATTATTAGCCGTTAAGTGTCCGAGTATGAGTGTTGGCAAATTAAACAAAGCAGTGCAACGTCACTTTTCTTTTTTTTTTGAGAAATCTTAGTAGTCCTACATGTTTACTGATACTCAAATACTTTGGAGGAAATATCATTTGCCATTAATAATTTTATTGTTACTCATCAAAGAACATTTTGTAAAATACGAGTATCATCATAACTTTGACACTGGCTTTGAGATCCACACTACGTCATTAATTGAGAAAAAAAAGCAATGCGACACGTGTATGTGGTTAAAAAGGTTGATATTAAAATAAAAGCTTACTTATATGATATTCATAGATTAACGAAGTTAGCAACAATGATTAATTCTAGAACATTCAACTTATAAAAGTTCATTTACCATTAATCAATTTTATTTTAGTTTTAAGCATGAATTTCTGTAACCTAAAAAGTTTTTATCTACACTAATGTTGTAACATTCTACTTATGTTTCCAATACTTGACATATAATTACTACTGTTATAGCGCAGACAACAAAACACTCAATTTAAGCAATTTCACATGATGGTATAATATCCACATCGATATCGTAAAATCTCATTATAACATCAATAAAACGCGACCAATTAACCTGGCGAGCCTTATGTCAAAATCCTCATACAAGTTGTATAAAATTTTCATATTAGGCTGGCTTTTAAAACAGTTGGGTTATACGTGAAAACTTCGTCGAAACTACTAAACTTACATTCACAAAACTCTTTGGTAAGATCTTGTGCCAATTAAATAAAAAAAGAACAGCGCGCGCTCGCTCCTGATTGGCCCTGCGCGCGCAGCTGCGCTCTCATTAGTTAGATTTTAATGGCGGCAAGTTCACTGTGACAATACACGTAGGTACGCGTGAATTTAATGTTTCGCAATGTGTTTTGTTTTTAAAATACAAATTAAAAGTTAAAAATGGACAGCGACGATGATATTTGTACGCCTCCGGATATTCTAGAATTGGCAACAAAAGTAACTCACAATCTTTTGCCAGATAAATCTAGAAAATTTTATGAAAAAGAATATAATAACTTTTTGGTATGGAAGATCGAAAAGAAAACTACATCATTTTCTGAAAATGTCATTCTTGTGTATCTCAAAGACCTCTCCGACAAATTCAAGCCATCTTCTATGTGGGCTAAATATTCTATGCTCAAGTCCACACTGAGTATCTACAACAATATTGATATCACGAAGTATTCAAAAGTCATAGCGTTCCTGAAACGCAGTTCAGAAGGACACAAGGAAAAAAGTCCTTGACGTTTACATCAGGTCAAATAAAGATGTTCCTGAAAGATTCACCAGATATTTTGTATCTTTTTGAAAAGGTAAGTGTATTTTAGTTCTGTTATTTAATCTACCTAGTACTTACGTACTACACACGCAAGTTATCTAGACACTCCGTTTAAGCGCTTTGTGTATAAATTAGGTAGTAGGTACCTACACTTTACTACTTCATAAATCATAGTTTTTGCCTTGGCTATGTACCTCAAGCTTATTATATCGTTTATTGTTACAGGTTGCACTAATCTTCGGCATAATGGGGGCATGCCGAAGGCAAGAGCTATACAACATCCAGTTCGATGAAGTCTCTAACATAGACGACAGTACAATCATGGTTAAAGTTTCGAAAACAAAAACGAAAATAGATCGTTCTTTCGTTGTGACGGGCAACTGCTATGCCGTATGTAAAAAATACATGGAACTTCGACCCACCCTTTTTCTTGAGCTATAGATCGGGGAAGTGCGTCGATCAAAGAACTGGTATTAATAAATTTGGTGCTCTGGGAAAAACTATCGCAAGTTTTTTGAATCTGCCTAACCCAGCGTTGTACACGGGGCATTGCTTCCGGCGCACCTCGGCGACCCTTCTCATAGATAGCGGTGGTGATTTGACCGCACTGAAACGACACGGGGGGTGGAAGTCTTCTACTGTGGCTGAAAGCTACATTGATGAGTCTTTAATGAATAAAATTCAAGTCTCAAATACGATCTTGAACAGTATAGAAAACAAGACGAATGAAGTAATTATAAATATTCCAACTCCGTCTACGAGCTCTACTGCTTGCCCCGCGACCGCTACAGCTGCTGGATCAATAATTAACATTAACTTTCAAAATTGTACCATCCAAAATTTGAACAATTATCATAAATAAACTATTGTCAGCTTTTACTCTTGTTGTTTGACTAATTGCATTAGTGAAGATAAAGTAGTGTATGCAACTGCATATAACACGGGTATTAAAACACTCGTTACTATTATGAAACTCGCTGCGCTCGTTTCATAAACTCACACTCGTGTTTTAATACCCTTCATTATATGACAGTTGCATAAACTACTATTTAGGTTACAGAAATTCATGCTTAAAACTAAAATAAAATTTTTAATAAACACTTAGTTGACGGAACAAAATAGTCACGTAATAGTTTGCCATCCCCATACAATTTTAATTTTAAAAAGAAATTGTCAGTTGGTAATAAGTTTCGCTATGACTAGTCCAGTCAACTTAGTCAAAAAACATAGCATAGACAAAACAGAAAAAGAAACATAAAGCCGCCATTAAAGTTCGCATGCGTTCCATTTTTAAACAATTCGTTCTTTATTTAGCTCCGCGGAGTTCCAAGATGGTGGTAACTGATAAACTGCATGTCGGTGACATGTCTAGAAATCGTCTCCAATTAACAAGAAAATGATTTTATTTATTAGGTATTGAATAATTGGCAATTTATTTATTTAAATTTTTACTTTTTATTTTCAAGTGCTAATTGCTGCACTGAAGCTAAATTAAATATTTATAAAATTAACAAAATACATTGAAAAAATTAAACGCCTACCCGACCCAGCCAGGAATCGAACCTGGGTCTTCCGCAATCCGGGCGGCTGCACTGACCGCTATGCTACCGGGAAGGCTGACGTAGACGATGAATTTTGTCACTGCTTTTGTAATTTTTAGAGTGCTAATAGCGGCACAGCGCGCCATCTATCCAACGGTCATTGCAACCGTTGGCTATGCAGATTCATCTTTGCAAATGAAATACTACAAATTTGATAACACAACGCTATAGTAAATTTTTACTTTTTATTTTCAAGTGCTAATTGCTGCACTGAAGCTAAATTAAATATTTATAAAATTTACAAAATACAGTAAAAAAATTAAACACCTACTCTACCTAACCTACCTAATTAAATTGACTATACCGTTGTGTTATCGAATTTGTAGTATTTCATCTGCAAAGATGAATCTGCATAGCCAACGGTTGCAATGACCGTTGAATAGATGGCGCGCTGTGCCGCTATTAGCACTCTAAAAATTACAAAAGCAGTGACAAAATTCAGCGTCTACGTCAGCCTTCCCGGTAGCATAGCGGTCAGTGCAGCCGCCTGGATTGCGGAAGACCCAGGTTCGATTCCTGGCTGGGTCGGGTAGGCGTTTAATTTTTTCACTGTATTTTGTAAATTTTATAAATATTTAATTTATTTATTTATTTACAAGTTTATGTACACACATAAAAAGGTAACAAAATAAGCTCTACGGGTAAATGTAGTACAAGGGCGCTGCTTATTTCAGTTCTGAAATATCTTCCAGCAGGCCTGCAAAAGGAAACATCATAGATAGAGGTAGAATTAATGTGTAGGTACCTCCTGCAAATTTAAAATAAACTTACTTAAATATTTATAATATACAAACACTAATAATTGCTTAAACAAAGAAAATTTAATATACAAAACAAAAATAAATTTATTTGAGTAAGGTAGGTACCTAACCTACTAACAATTGTTTATTAATATAATAATAACCTTAGAGTTAATAATTAACTCTAAGATTATTGGATCTCGGTTCTCAGAATACTTTATTATTTATTTTAGTCTTGATTAGGTTGAGTCATAAAATGTGCGGAATAAATTTCTAGAATGAATGTTAACTCATTGCTGTATTTCGACGGTGAAAGATCGAAATAAAAAGCTTAAAATGAGTTGCGTTTTATTATAACATAGGTATTATTTGATTTGGGCCAGTCTACCAATCATTTACCCAAAATCAAAGATTACTGGAAACTAAAAACATTCGAAACGTCAGGATAAATACAGTTAAATGTTTCAGTTAATAAAAGTTAAAGATATACTTGCGTGTAGTTGGTCACTTACACACAGGTCACGCTCACATATCTTTAACTTTTTTAAGTAAGTAAGTAAGTAAGTAGGTAAGTATATAATTTTAATTTTATGTATAGGGTAGATTTTTATGTGGAGTTCTAAATCCGCGTACCATAATAATTCAAAATTCAAAATTCGAAAGCATTTAGTCAGTTTAGGCTACAAGTAGTTCTTATGAATGTCACTATGCCATCGGTTCGTAAGTCTACACAAGGCGACCTTGTACTGAGAAGAACCGGCAAGAAACTCAGCAAGGAAGCAACTCGTTTCTCCCTTACAGCGTTAATATATTGGAAAATGCCCTAGCACTTTGCCGGTTACTTTCCATTACAAATAAACACACAAAATATGAAAGAAGAAGACGACACACACAATATAAATGCAGACCTCATTTCAAACAATTAAGTACTCTAACTCTACCATGTATTTATATATATGAGGTTTGTAAATTTGTAAAAAAATACCCTCATTTTTTCACTAATAGACAGGATATCCTTACAAAATATTCATTTCGCCCAAAAACCCAATCAAGACTAATGCTACCCACCTCAAAACTTCATCTACATGCAAGCAGTTCTTTAGTGATGTGCATTAAAATATTTAACAAATTACCAATTACAATTAAAAACATCCTATTAGAAAAATAATGTTTAGGGAAATTAAAACAATTACTTACAGAAAAGGGCTACTATACATTACAATAGTATTTTAAAGACGATCTACAAAATAATAAATTAAAATAAAATGAAAAAGCACATGAAACGTCCTCCTCTCCCCTAATTTTTTGCTGTGCCCGACAGGGTCCATACTGTTCTTGACATTATTATCCTTGTAATACATATGGGAAAGCAATAAAGATATAATAATATAAATCAATCAATCAGATATAATAATATCAATCAGTCTCCGGCCGTGCGCGACTAGGTTCGGATGTGTCGCATTGTTGCTGTGCGGTGACTCAGCGCTGAGGGCAATGGCCTCAAATACTGTTAAGTGTGCGAACTGCAATGTAGTGATAAACGAGCTTCTGGCATTTCTACGTGAAGTGTTGGACTTTATGGATGAAGAAAGTGTTCACCAGCTCTGTACTACGTCTTTCTCAGCTGATGAAATAGTGGCCGCGAAATCGTTAATTTTTGAATCGCTACCCAGTGCAAAAAAGATGCCGCTACGTCGTAAAGGGGGAAAGAAGAAACTATCACGAGATTTAGACGACATCATCTGTCTAATGAAAGGCAGTAACTCTGAACACTTCCCTATTTTTGTGGCAAAAGACCTGCATAAACTTCCCCCGGTGACTTTTGACCATGTAGATGTCACCCGAATTCTGAAGGATATGTTAAAAATGCAAAGCCAAATCAGCGCTCTGGAGAATAAAATGGTCACGGGCGAAAAGTTTGATCTATTAAAATTAGAGGTAGATAATATGAAGCATGCGTCTCTTTTACATTGTAAAAATAACTCTATGAACCTTAGAATTAACAGAAAACGAGGTGCATGTTTGCAAAACAGTTTAGATTTAGATACGGATAGTGGCCCCATCGGTCTGCATTATGTGTCTATTGATTCTACGAAAGCATCAGCTGATCGAGACGGATCAATTCCCGTTAATCAGCCGGTATATTTAAAAAACTGCATCTCTTTCCAACAAGAAGCAATAAGCGAAAGCGAGCGAACGTGTGCGAACGAGAGTGACAATGTTACAACTGGATCCACGGACGGGAGTGCAAGCGGGACAAGTAATTTCGTGATGACGGATAGCAGCCGAGATGACTGCGCCAGGCGTGAGGGTGCGAGCGCACCAGACTGCGCGAGTCGTTGCGGGAGTGAGAGCGAGACGGCGGCACCATCGCCAGTGCCGCCGGCGCCGGCGACAGCTGATCAGAGTGAAGTTGAAGTGATACGTGCGCGTGCACTAAATAACAATGATAACAAATTGTGTTCGGTTGATGTGTCGGCGTCAGTGCGCAGCTTATCTGCAAGTGTGTCGGAAAATCGTATATCAAATTGTACGTATGCATCGATCGTTAATAAACACGACAATGAGGGGAACAAGGACTCGGGCTGGCAAGAGGTACGTCTTAGGCAGACTAGGCAAAATAAACTTACAACTCAAAAAGGGTGCGCTTCCATTAATCCTAGCGGTAAATTCCGGGCTGCGGTAACCAAGGTGCCTTTGTTTATATCTAATGTTAGCGTTGAGACTTCTACGAGTGATATTATTGATTACATTATGGAGAAAACGAACGAAAGTGTGTCATTGAAAAAGATTAACATGAAATCTGTAAGGAATTATAATGCCTATAAATTGTATGTATCTAAAAATAAAGTAGATATGTTTTTAAGTAAGCAATTTTGGCCTGACGGAATTTGTTTTAGGCGTTTTGTTCATTTTTTGTACAAAACAAAAAAGCCGGAAGAAAGTTAAGTTATAGTTAGTTAGACAATATTATAATGAGTAACAACAAAACTAATAGATTGAAATTCACTAGTTTTAACTGTAAGTATCTGCCTACAGCAATGCATAATGTGCAAAAACTGAGTAGCTGGTCAGATATTATTGCTCTTCAGGAGACATGGTTGCTGCCCCATGACATTCCACTACTAGGTACAATTAGTGATGATTTTGAATATACTGGCAAATCAGCTGTGGATACTTCGGCTGGTTTGCTAGTAGGTAGACCATATGGGGGGGTAGCCATTCTCTATAGAAAGGGTCTATTTGAATCTGTGACGGTTTTAGACTGTAAGAGCCCGCGTCTGGCTGCTATTAAGACAATGTTACATGGGCGTTCTTCTATTGTTTTCTCCGTTTATATGCCTAATTATAACGCAGATACGCTGCCTATTTTTACGGAGGTCTTGAGCGAGATTAGTGCGATAGTAGAAAGTAGCGGTGTCGAAAGTTTGTTTATTCTCGGGGATTTCAATGCTCACCCGTACAAACCATTTTTTAAGGAACTGTTTAACTTCTGCCAGGAGCAGTCTTGGCTTTGTGCGGATGTAGAAAAGCTTGGAATCTCTTCGGGTACATATACTTTCGTGTGTGAGAAAACAGGTAGTAGAACCTGGCTGGATCATTGTGTCGTATCTCTCTCGGCTTGGCAGACTATTGTGGATGTAGGTGTAGTGGAGGATGTTTATGTATCGGACCATCTGCCCATTTACATAGAGTGTGACATATATGCTGTAAGGCCAAAACTAGTGACGCATAACGCGCCTCCAAATGCTGTGTTGTGGGGTGAGAGAACAGATGAGGAAATAAGTATGTATCATGACATCTGTAATAACACATTTCGCGTAATTGACTTTCCCCCAGAGTTTGTGGAGTGCAGTTATGGGTCATGTGATAGGGCCGACCACAGATCCGTCTTGGACGGTCTTTATTGTAGCATTGTTAATACTATGGCCAGGGCGGCGGCACAGACTCGGCAGTGTGTAAGCGACAGGCGTAGAAAAGGTAAACCACTGTGCGGTTGGAATAAACATGTACAGACTTCGCACAGGAACGCCAGGCTTAAATTTAAAATCTGGGTGTTAAACAATAGACCCACTGCAGGCAAAATATATGAAGACATGTATGAGTCTCGTAAGGCTTTTAAGAACCGCCTAAAGTGGTGTCGTAAAAATCAAGACCAACTGGTGATGGATAAAATAGCTGAACAGCGAGATGCTAAGGATTTTAAAACTTTTTGGAAATCCACTGGTAAACTGAATATTAAGCCTGGCCTTCCTGTGAGCGTGGATGGCAGGAATGATCCGGAGGATATTGCTCAGCTTTTTGCGGATCGTTTTAGAGTTCGCTCCCCTCTCGGGCCACCGCCTGATATAGCCCGTACTGGGTCCGGTCCATGCGATAAGCCTCTATTACACTTAACTGCTAAGCAGGTCAGAGCTATTATTGATTCCATGACGAGAGGCAAGTCGCCTGGACACGACGGACTGAGTATTGAGCATTTGAAGTATGCGGGGGTCCACTTGCCGAGGCTTCTGTCCATGTTTTTCACAATGTGTCTTAGTCACTCTTACTTACCTCATGACCTAATGAAAACGAAAGTTGTACCGATTGTGAAGAACAGGACAGGGGATATCTCGGATGGTGGAAACTACCGCCCGATCTCACTTGCCACTACAATAGCAAAAGTGTTGGACAGTGTGCTCGAGTCTATCTTACAGAAATATTTAAATCTACATGATGCTCAGTTTGGGTTTCGGCCCAAACTATCAACTGAAAGCGCAATTCTGGGTCTCAAGCACACTGTCCAGTACTACACCAGTCGTAAGACGCCGGTATACGCCTGTTTCCTTGATCTCTCTAAGGCATTTGACCTTGTATCTTATGAGGTGCTTTGGGAGAAGTTGAGGGACAGGGGTGTACCGGCGGCAGTGCTGAAGATATTTCAGTATTGGTACGGGAACCAAACCAACTTTATAAAATGGTCTCATGCGTTGTCTGATCCGTATAGGTTGGAGTGCGGGGTGCGACAGGGGGGGGTCAGTTCGCCCTCTCTCTTCAACCTGTATATAAATGATCTCATAGCCGAGCTCAGCAGCATGCGTGTTGGATGCAGCGTGGATGGTGTTAGTATTAATAACATCAGCTACGCTGATGACATGGTGCTGCTGGGCCCGACTGCGGAATCAATACAAAAAATGTTGGGAGTCTGTGCTAGGTATGCTGCTTCCCACGGCCTTATCTATAATGTTAAAAAGTGTGCATTCATTGTTTTTAAGGCCACAGGTAGAGGAGTGGAGAGTGTGCCTGAGATAACCCTAAACGGTGTTACTATTGACAGGGTCTTCAGTTATAAATATCTCGGGCACATTGTTACTGACGACCTTAAAGATAATGTAGATATTGAGAGGGAGCGTAGGGCTCTAGCGGTCAGAGGCAACATGCTGATCCGTAGATTCTCCCGCTGTAGTGAAGAAGCGAAAATCACGCTCTTCAAAGCGTATTGTCAGTGTTTCTACACGGGGAATCTATGGGTAAGTTATGCTAAAAAGCCGCTAGACGCCCTACGGGTTCAATACAATAATATCTTCAGGATGATGTTGGGACTGCCCCGTTTCTGCAGTGCGTCGGGAATGTTTGCTGAATATAAAACAGATGGTTTTGGCGCAATCATCCGCAAAAAAACAGCATCCCTTATTCGCAGAATTAGGGACAGTCCGAACGCCATCCTGAATACTATTGCTGATAGGCGGGACTCGCCAATGTGGAAAAGCTTTGTGCGGAGAGTGATATATCACCACCCCAACTAATTTTAATCAATAAATCCAAATTAATAATTTAATGTTAACACCTAGTTTTTATAAGTTTGTATACTAACACCATGATTGTACACTAACATAGTTTATAAGAATATTATGTATACTAACACTTTTATATGGATCTCGGTCTGAAATAAATTATTTTTATTTTTATTTTTATTTTTATTTATTAATATAATAATAATAATAATATATAATAAAGTAAAGTTCGCTCAAACTTTAAAATGCAATTTCAGTCACTCAGCCAGTTCTTCGGTGTTTAAGGATTCCAGATAAAGTGCTAACCCTATTTCGACTATTTTTGGTTTGCATTCAATTGTTTGATAACTGATTTCTGAGTTTTCTTTTTCCTCAATTAATTAATTTGTATGTCTGTTTATATTTCTGATCTAAATTAGTGAAATTAGTTTTTAGTGTTTAATTGTCTTTACTTCTAAGCATGCAGTGTTTACCTGTAATTAGTTGTTACATTTAACTTAGGTTACTTGTAAAAGTCTTTAATAGTATTGATGTAAACAACTGTTGGTAAACCTATTAAAATAAATAAATAAATAAATTGTAGGTAAATATTAAAATCAGTAGCTAACCCCAATTTTAATGATAATAAGGGAAAAAGTCGATTACTGGTCTCTGACAAACACTGGCGCCTCTTTCCAACTTAGAGCAGCTTAGCTCAAAAAGTAAAAAAAATAAAAATAAAATATTTTTTATAATGTAATTTGTTTGTTCAAATTATAAATTACATTAATTGTTCATTACTTGTACACAATAATATTATCTTAATCTAAAATTTTAATACCAACACGCGCCAGGTACAAATTTTCTCATCTAACCGGCCGGCAGCGTCGTAACGTTGTTTTTTTTATTCAGTTTAGGCTACAATAATAAAAAAAATACAAAAGTAGCAACGGCCCACTGTGTACAACGAACAACGAAGACAGCCGAAGTTAATCGAATATTCTATTTACGGTGTAGACGCTTCGGAATTTCAAAAGATCGACCGTCAAACAATTAATATTAATACAATTCACAAAAGACTAAACGTTTTTCCTCCTTTAAGAAAGAGATTGTTCAGTCGATAAATTCATTATTTATGGGGCAGTCAACGAAAGGTTTTGGTGGTATAGTCGACGGCACGTCATCTGTAATCTGTAACGCATTTACTTGTACTTAGAGTTGTATGGAGGTATATGCAAGGTTCGGAACCGGTTCGAAAATTACCAGTTAATAAAAGTTTTAGGTATCTAGTAGAAATCTAGTACCACGGCATCGGCACATCTTCCAAAACGCATTGGCTTGAATTTGAGTTGCATTTCAATTTATAATGGCTCAAAACCGGTTCAAACTTTACCGGTTATTACATTAATATTCTTTTTTGGTTTACTAATAACTGGGGCACATACAAATCAACAATGTTATTGTTTAAAACACTTAGGTAAATGCAACAATTACCTTAATGCGTATTTGATATTGAACTAATCGCAGATTTAACAAAAGATTAAACAACAAATTTAAATAAACAATTATACTTTAAATATTGCAAAGAACCAAATAATTAGTCTGGTAAATCTGCATCAAACAGGTTTCGTGTAAAATACTTGTTTTAAACAAAACTAGACCGGGTTTCTTTTTTTCTTTTTTTTCTTTTCTTTTGTGATGATGATGATGATGAAACCGTGTTTCTCACGTGCGTACTGGGGAATGACGTCAGTACCTACATGCGAATACGATCTGGCACTGGAGTGCACCATACCCACCGTAGACCCCCTTCCCACATTGGTAAAAAGAGATAATACAAAATTAAGATTTTGAACAAAAAATTTGAGTTAATAGCGGTAAGAACGCTTACCTTAAGAATATCATATTTCAATAGAACGCTCAATATTTCAAACAAAACCGAAATATTTCATCTATTATTGTGTACGTTTTGTACAAAAGCGGTTTGACATTTTAACCGGTAACCGAACACCGGTTACTGATGATTTTTATTCGAAAAAGTTTGCGTCGGTATCGAAGTTGCTATGAGTGAAGCATAAAGAGCCGAATCGAATTGACGTCAAAGGTTTCGACAAAGTTCAGTTCATTGTTATAATGATAGACAAACATTTTCGAGTTTATGAGCGACGAGAAACTTAGCGCTTCCTAAACCGTAGTAACTGAACAGTCCCTGGAGACTGCTATCACGCAAGCGTATTCTTATTTAAATGAATTCTCCGAGACGTACTAATTGGACTATCATCGAAATGAAACAACTTTTACGGATCTACTCGCGTTTATTTTATAAATTAGTTTAAACTAATGTTTATCCTGACGATTCGAACCCTTTGCAGGGTCCGTGGTCACAGGGAGACTGAGGTGTTGGTCGTCTCATAGTTAGTTAGTAGCTGGTATACCCTTTAAAGTTGCTTGTATATGGCTAGGTTGGGTAGGCGTTTAATTTTTTCACTGTATTTTATAATTGTATACCCTCATTTAAATTTAATCAGGTAGGTACGTTCCGTTTTACGCAGAAAGAAAAAAATTAAAACGTAACGTTAACTTAACGTTAGAAAACAATATGGATTATCATCGTCATCACCAGATCATATTATATCTTTACTGCTAATGTCTTCACTGTAGATGGAAACTTCACAGGGAAAAATGGGCCAACCACCACTCAAGCCCAGTGGGGTGCAGTGGCTGCTAACGAATGTTAATACAGTCAGGACCAACAACTTTACGTGCTTTGATCAGGATGATATATTTTTGGTCACCCATCCGTTGACCAGCCTTTCTGAATGTTGCTTAACTTTAGCAATCGCAGAACGAGCGCGTTAACTACTGCACTACAGACTTACTCCTGAGTGTAAACCCGAGGACGTTCCTAAAGGCTAAGAAAACCTTAGCTCGGGTTGACCGGGTCATGGGGAGAGACAGGCAATCAGGCATGCTATCTAGCAAAGATGCAGTATGTATCTTAAATCTCACTTATTAATCTGTAAGGATATGGATGTGTGTATTATTAAGAACTAGTGGTTGCCCAGTGGTCGAAATTAGACCGTAATTGTATTAAGGCTGCACGGATTGTATCCTAAGCAATGAAAAATTTAAAAGATAGAATGTGAGTTTGGATTGGCATTGACAGATTTCGGCCGCTCCTCTTCCATTTTTGAAATTTTTGAAATTTTTGAAAAGAGTATAATAAGCGTGTGTGCCAAATACTTATGCGTGTGTGTCAAATACATGGTAGTGGGTGTAATGTTTGTTTTATTGATTTAATGCATTTTTATGCATAATTAAAAAAAATATTAACATTCGGATAACCTTTTCTACATAAATTATAAGTGTGCGAAATTTCATACTCCTCCGTCCGCGCAATTTTCGTAAAAAAATGGGTACAAAGTTTTTGCTTCACGTATTAATATATAGATTATGTAATCTTAGACAGTGGTGATTTGGTTATACACTTCGTTTTTTCACAATTTACAAAGCTTGGATCATGACTTACGCTAGCGTAGTTTTCGCGCATCCTATCGTTTGCCCTTACAAACCCTCCAAAACCGTTTCATTGCGATAGCACCACGGGTTGCCCGTGGTGCTATCGCAATGTAGATCTCCTTCGTGATCTTGATCTTCCGACTATTAAAGATTTTATCAAGGACGTTTCCATACGTTACTTTGAGACTGCCCTGATATATTACAAAAAATAGGCTTCATTACAAAAAGTAAATTTTTGTCGCGCCCCTCACGCGTCAAGTCACTAAATGATAAATATTTACACGTGTTTGTGCCCCTCGCTGTATGAAAAATTATACCTGTAATCGTTTTTTGATAAGAACTTTAAATATGTCTAACAATGACTATTGTAAGCTAGATAATGTTAATTCAGAAGTAGACATTCAGTAACTCCTTTACTAAATTTAAACGCTTAACTTACGAAACCCTTAATAGGCAATGAAATTGATGTGTAGAAAATGTAAACAAATGTGTTTTTTTCTTGTATTAATGTTCTTTTTTGCTTTTGAGTTATTTTGTTAGTACGTACAATGTAATTCCGCGTCGTCGTTTTTTTTGTTTTACTTCATATCGGCACTATAGGTCTATAATAATGTAAAATAGTTATAAGCACTGCATTTTGTAATTGACTGTTTGTTGCCTAAATAATAAAAATAAAAAAAATAACGGCCACCAATACCCTAACCCGCTTGTTGTGGCGGCTGCCAACTAGAACGTTGGAGGCTTTCCACCAACAAGACGGTACACATCTAGACGTCCTAAACACGTCCTAGATGACCCCGACGATCCCATAACAGCTGCGAACGCCCCCGCCCGATCCTCTAAATGCCACTACACATTTACAGAATACACTAAACATGCACACTAGGTTGAGCCCAAGACACCGTACTCGTAGAACAAGGGTACGACGAACCGGTTCACACGCGCTCTATACCAGGTACAGATGTCTGTACCTCACTGTCTGTGCGCTCAGGTACATGTGTACCTGAGCGCTTCTCTCCCCCACCACGGCCCGGTCAACTCGAGCCAAGGTCCGAGCCATTAGAGGCGCCCTCGGGTTGCTCCGCTCCCCGATCCGATCCGAACCATTCGGAGAATCAAGTAGGGCACGGGGACACGCACTAGTGCGTGGTGCCGTTCCCTCTAGAAAACCTCCGAAGGTGATTCGTTTGGAACCCTTTAAGTTTCTCGCCACCCCCAAACAAGTGAAGCTGAAAGCTGAAAGCTGAAGTCTGAGCGAAGCAGCAATCTCTATCCAAAAAAAAAACACTTCGTTTCGTTGATTTTTTACCGAAATAGGATTTCGAATTCTTTGTTAAAGTAGGTAACTAACATAAAAACGAAGATTTAATTTAAAATAAACCTACAAGTAGGTAGATAATATTCACTGCACGTACAATAGGTATACAAATAAGGTTTATAGGCCAGAGGTAAAGTACTGAGGAATTCTACAAAAAAAATTGTTTGAAATTTTCAGAATATTTAAATAATTCTTTAATACAAAATTTGTCAAAATTGTCACATGAAGTTAAAGTAAATTGGAAATATTATTATCGTAACATTTTTACTGAGTTGTCAAATCGCCTCAGTTAAACGCTTTGCCACTCTACTACCGAGAAATTAATTCACAAAAGGATAAAGTCAACTAGAAATACAAGGAATAAGTGAATAGTTCAGTGCTACCCGGTTGCAGGAAGAAATTAGCTACGTAACACACAATATTACTACGGTGCTACGGCGTAGCTATCGTAGCATTTTATTGCTACGATTATAACGCCTCGCTACGGAAGGGAAGTCGAGCGCACAAGCATTTACAAATCAGTTTTGAAAGCTATAGAAGCTATTTTGCAGTTCAAAAAGAGCCATACTGCAATTTTATCAACATTAGACGGAAATGGGAATGGTTTACTAATTTTATTGTCACATTATTAGCTGCTGTAACTCCAAATCAGCTTTATTTTGCCATTTCTGTCTAGCCTTTTAAATTCAATTGCAATCTACAAAATAGCTCTTAGCTTTTTCATTCATTCAATTTTTAAGCATCCTGGCTCATTTGGGTCAGTTACAATAATTACCCTAACCTATGTTAGGAAAATAAACAAATTAAAACAAACCTATGTTAGAAAAAAAAATACATGACAATAAAATTAATAAATATAAGTTATTAAATTTTAAATCTAAATTACATTTAAGTACCTAAGAGCTATTTTAAAAACCATACTGCCTTTTGTTTTAAATTTTCATTATACCTCCATTCTATGAACGTCACACTGTTGGGGTTAGGCATGATTTTTTTTACTATTTATTTATTAAATCGCCCCAAGCACGTGGGATGATAAGTGTTACGTATCATGCTGACTCAATGAGGATTATCTTACAACAACCAGGAACAACAGCTTAAGTTTGAAGCACGGAAGTGTTCGAGATGTTTTTTTATTGGTCAATCCGGGGACCAAGCTTTGCGAGAGTTGCTAAACTTGCAGGATCATAACTGAACTGAACGCGCTATAGTAGCGGCGCTACCAAGCTCGATTCTTTCTCACTTATTAGTATGTATTCTTTACTTGAATGCAGTACCTACCTATAAATTTTCTGTCTAGTTGCATTTTTAGGGTTCCGTACCCAAAAGGTAAAACGGGACCCTATTACTAAGACTCCGCTGTCCGTCCATCAGTCTGTCACCAGACTGTATCTCATGAACCGTGATAGTTAGACAGTTGAAATTTTCACAGATGATGTATTTTTGTTGCCGAATATTAACTAATATTACTAAAAAACAGAATAAAATAAATATTTAAGGAGCTCCCATACAACAAACATGATTTTTTTGCTCGTTTTTGCTTGTTTTTTTTAATCATGATTATTACATATTGCGCTTTTTTAAATTTTCTTACAGAAAAGCTAATTCATCATCACACATCAGCAGTCTAACGGAGCTATTGGAATTAAACCATGATTTATCGCATTTAACCAAAACATCTATTCATTCATCTAATGAAGCTTAATTGGCGTATAAACTAGCGCAATTGAATAATGATCACGAAAGCGAGTGAATGTCGCCATGTCAGGCCCCAGTATTTCACATTTTATTTTTTCATTTGAAAGAGTGTTTTGTGGACTTCGAACTCTTCACGCTGATAAAGTGTTATCAGCGTAAAGGGCGGCTTAAAATTTTGGGGTTCCTCAAGCGGTAATCAAATCCCGGGGGTTGTCTAAGGGTCGGTGTGACGCAAACGTATAGAAGCCTTACTAGATTCAACGAGGTTTTAAAAGTCGGTGATGTTATTTTATCTTACTAGATTCAACAGAACGGAAGACACGGAGACATAATTCTAGTTTACTAGATTCAACAAGACGTTAGTGACAGAGACATAACTCTAACTTACTAGATTCAACAGGGCGTTATGCTCGGAGGCATAATTCTACCTTACTAGATTCAATGAGGCGTTTGAGACGGAGACACAATTGTACCTTACTAGATTTAAGGAGACGTTTTACACGGATGCATAATCCTACCTTACTAGATTGAACCCTGCGTTCATGACGGAGACATAATTCTACCCTACTAGGAACCGTCGATAACCGAACGGATACCGGATTCGTGTTGAATGTAAAAAATCGTGGTTTAATTCCTATAGCCCCTTTAGACTACTATCATAAACCCATACAAGCGTAATTATTCGCTTTCTATGTGAGTTAACAGGTTTATTGATGTGGTAATAGCGCATCAATAATACATCTTTCAAAAAACATTCAATGAGACGTTTGAAACAGAGACATACTCGTAATTCATTTCCAAATACGGACTTGCGCTTCAGATTTTTTTTAAAGCCTTTGGGAATGGTTGTACGCGTAAAATGGCAGTCGTTAGTACCCACTTGCGTTAGAACAGACGTACGTATGACTAGATGATGAAACTATCAAATCTTAAAGAGAGGGAGGAATTCTATAAAAAAACACCTTCCTCTTGCGTCTCTTGTACTGCGTATTTTATTGATAATTTAGAAAATAATAAAATAGAATTTAATTTATTTGCATTTGAAAATACCGTTATTTAAATAAAAGTGAAAAATAGTATGTAGGTACACATTTTTGTTGACACTGATTAGCATAATTTTGTAATTGATGAGTTCTAAACTAACCGTAGCAGTTTAAAACTTTTTATTTTACACTGTTTGATTAAAAAATGCCCAGAATTACTGTACGATTCTTTAAATGGATAGTCACTTAATTCAAACGCCTTATAATTTCCGTATATAAACTTCAAAATGCCCAACAAAACTGTATATTCAAAATAGCGTCATTTATACCGGCTAGTTACTTAAAAATACTTTTTAAAAGAAAAACATGACCGCACAAAAGTAAGTTATACTACATTTCTCTTCAACAAAAATTTAAAAAAAATTGCGACTTACCCAAATCTTCTTAACACATCACAAATCACTTTGGCATAAACAATTCCACTTAAACACTTATGTTATCACTTCATACTCTCGGCCCGTCACTTCACTTCACTCGGACGCGCGTCCGCCCCCCTCAGAACCGGGAGGACCTCTAAACCCCCACCCATTATACATATATTGTTTGGGGCACGCATGCGTCGTGCAAACAGACATTCACTATTTGTTGCTGAATAATTTTAACTTCACAATTAGAACGGTTTTGTTGTCGTCTTTTGTTTTATCGCTTAATAAAATTACGTTACCTATCTCAGACATAGGTAACGTAATTTTATTATCCTGGTAGGATTATGCCTTGAATCCGCCTGCATACCGACTACTCTTGAAATCACGTTACGGGCCATAGAGGCACAAGAAATTATGTTTCATGGTGGCAATGCGCGTTTAATATCATAGGTGTTGCATAGCTTATATGTCTAATGTCTGCGGTGATTTGTTTTCGTCACAATAATAATGGTTTTCGGTAGTCATCTTTTGTTTTATGGCTTAATAAAATTACGTTTGATGTGTCATTACATTATTACATATGTCTGTTGGTAAGATTATATCTTGAGTTCGCCTGCATAGCGACTTAGCGAGTACTCTTGAAAGCACGTTGCGGGGCATACAGGCATAAGAACTGATGTTTCATGGTAGCAATGTGCGTGTGATATCATGTGTTGCATAGTCTAGGTGTCTATTATCTGCGGTGATTTCTTATTACAATTACGAGTATAAATAACTGCTTGAAACCACCAATCCGCACTGGGCCCGCGTGATGGTTTATAGAATAGAATAGAATATAATATAATAGATTTATTTATTTCAGGCAACAAAACAGTGTACAAGATGGCGAAATACAAAGAGGCCCATAGAACAAATACCTTACAGTCCTACATACATACAAATAATACACTATGGCCCGTTTTCCCAATCCATCCATAGAAAAGGCTCGTGCCCCAGCAGTGGGGACATAAAAATGAGCTGATGATGATGGCATTAGAAGTGAGCTTGTGTGGAGCAACGCGCGCGTGATATCATGAGTGCATTTAGTAAACTGACTGCTGATCTTCAGTAATGGAGAGTACCATAAGAAGAAGTCGTGTTTGGTTATAAGGCTTAATAAAATTTCGTTTGATGGGTCATTATGTCTGTTGGTAGGATTATGCCTTGAATTCCACTAGAGGTGACCTTTGAGTAGTACTAGATAGAGTGAAATTATATATATATTCTTTATTGCACAAAAAAAACACACATACAGAGAACAGTTTACAAACAATGGTGAGCAAAGGTGGTTATATAAAGTCATAAGAACTAAAGCTTCTGTGTGGCAACGCGCGTGTGATACCGTAAGGTGTTACAAGCGTCTTTTGGCTGAGGTGATTTCATTTTGCCACAATGGGGTATTTGACAGGTTTTAGAAAAATATGTCTAATGGTTCATTATAGCATAATATATTTGGAATTTGATTAATTCGTTATGCATTTCTTTATTTTTTTATGAAAATCGCCATGGAAATTCAAATTAATAAAATAGCCGCCAAAACGCTGAAGACGCCATGCATGCAGGTCACGTAATGTCGTGACGTCACCTGCTTGTGAGCAAACTTTTAGCTGTCAAATTAAACGTACAAAACTTTGATTGACATTTACTGTAAACAAGCTGGTGACGTCACTCCAGATTCAGCGTCATCCCGTGCGTTTTTGATCACGTGGTCAATCATAAAAATTTTATTGTGTTACTAATGATTTTTTATAAAAATCATACTTATTTTAAAATTATGTGCTGACTAAATTAGTATAAAAACATGTTTACTATTAAGTTAAAAACAGTTTGATCAATATTTTCATTGTAGTCAAATACCCCATTAAAACAAAAGACGACTGAACGTCTTTTATAACTTTTTAAGTTGTCATAGTCACTTACATTAGAATAAATATTATTAACGGGATTGTTACCACGTTTTTTGTTGTGTTTGAATATCCGATATTTCGGCACAGTTGCATGCGCCATGATCACATCTAAAAATAAATATACTTAATGAACTTTCCTACACTCACACCAATTCTCTAGCCCAAGAGAAGCTTCGTTATGAAACTCGTTAAATGGTTACTAGACAACGGATAAACATGCTTAAAATACTTAAATACATACTTATTATACATAGAAAACACCCAGACCCGAGACAGTTTAGAGAAAAATTATTTCTCAATTGACCCGACCGGGGATCGAACCCGGGACCTCAGAGATGGCGACTCCATGAAAATTGGTGTACAAACCACTCGACCAAGGAGGTCGTCAATGTAAATCCGTAATAAACGTCTTTGGTTTAATGGCTTAGTAAAAATTATTTGATGTCAAAAAAAATTCTTGTGGAAGGTAAAGTCAACACCCGACAATTGTAGCGAAGTCTTAATATCAATGGAAGCCTTTACTGTTTAATAAAGTATACAATAGAAGCATTTGCCCAGCATTGGATCAGTGAGTATACAGGCTATTTTCTTCACTCTATATGCAGGGTAACTGGAAATTCGTAGCGATCCCTTTAAGGGGTGATAGTAAAGATCATTAGCTATCAAATTGCCCTCGGGTAGATCGAGCAAAATTGTACCGATTAAAAAAAAAAATTCAAAGAAAAGTGGGTTACGCTACTTTAAAGTGGATTTTAAAAAAGAACTTAAGTATTTTATAGTACAATGAACCTATAACTAAAAACCTTAAAAAATATATATAATATAATAATTAAAATATATTATTAAAAGGATTCCCTTTAGGCAAGGTTCCGCAGATACTGGCAACGTTCCCCCTTTGAATAGCTAATTACTTGTCCTAATTCTTTGTCCGAGGTAGCTGCCAGCTCTTCGGTCTCCTGTGATGTTTCATAGTTGATTTTGGTGTTTTTAGTTTAACACTAAATATGTAATAATAATACAATAAAAAACAGAAAAACGAAAAGAGAATTTTTTATTTTTTTTTAAATCGGTACTTTTTCCCCATCTACCCGAGGGCAATTTGATAGCTAATGACCTTTACTATCACCTCTTAGAGGGATCGCTACGTATTTCCAGTTACCCTGTATAGCTAACCTCAATGTCTGTTTATGTTTTTATCCAAACGTCGCGTGCTATGTACAGTAAATAAAATCAAAAGTTTTTCTATCTTTGTAAAAAAACTCTTGATCCATTAAATTGTATATAGTACCTAGCAATGTCCCCTCAATTCGATCAAAGGGCAACCGACGAATCCTGATGAGGTTTTAGTTTATTGTCGTTGAGTTTTGATTAATGTTAATTTGACAGGTAACTATGGTAACTGGTAAAAATGTTGTTGACTGTCAGATCGAGGTATGTACTCATGTACTGATAAGGAGAGAAATAAAAGATTATAGTGATCGGATCGTTTTAATAATAATATATAGGAATATGGAGACTTCCTTGTGCTAATAATAAAATGGGTTTTTAACAGGTTATGGGCCACCCCATATTCCTTGATTATATAATTCGGGGACCGAGAAATATTATTATTTAATTGGTATTGATAGTATTGGAGACACGTTGGAGATTGGAGCTGATGATGTTGGAAATTATAATGAAAATGATGTTGGAGTTTGGTGCTCATATCCGAGGAGGTGCATTATATGGACGAGGTCGTGGCAGAAATCACGGATGCTTTCGAGGTGCAAGTGCAAATAGAGCAAGCACAAATAGAGCAAGAACATCAAGGGACAGTGCAACAATAGCCCAAGAAGAAACAATAGAAGAAGTGGGCTGTATGGTTGAGGAATTTAATTTATCTTGCAAGGATCAATTAAGTCAATCAATTTCTTTAGTAATAGATTCTGGTGCATCACAAAATTTTATATCTAATCATTATCGACAATTTTTGACACAAATAAAAAACTTAGATCATCCGATCAAAATTAAGACAGCAACTGGTGAACAGTTAATAGCTTACGAAAGCGGCCATTTACCTATAAAATGTGGCAATGTCAAGTTTACTGTCGAGGGACTTATAGTGGCAAATTTAGCCTATAATCTACTCTCTGTTCGAAAACTACTGGAAAAACCGAACGAAATCATATTTAGAAATGAATATGCAAAAATTACCTTTTATAATGGGTCTACTGTCTGGGCTTATAATAATAGTAAACTTTATACTTTACAGGGTGAAATGTTAACAGAGGATGTAGTTGCGGCGGCTATACATTCAGCAGATGGCATGTTGTGGCACAGACGTTTAGGACATACCAGCTCTAAAACTTTACAAAGGCTACAGCTACCACTTAACAATAATCTTTGTAATGCGTGCATGACAGGTAAGGCAACACGGCTACCATTCAAAACGTTAGAGCGACCTAGGTCACATCAAGTCTTAGAACTGCTACACAGTGATATAGCGGGTCCGTCCAACATTCCGACAATACAGGGTGAAATCTTTTTTCAAACAATTATAGACGATTTTTCACACTTTTGTGTAGTATTTTGTTCAAAAGGAAATCGGAAGCTGCTCAAAATATTATTAACTATATTCATCGATACGAGAATGAATTTTAGACAACGGTTAAGAGGATAAGGTGTGATAATGGAGGTGAATACACTTGCAATAAGCTACGTCAATTTTGTGATCAGAAAGGAATAGCTTTGGAATATAGTTTACCATATTCACCTGCCAGCAATGGCGTCGCAGAGCGAATGAATCGCAGTTTATATAACAAAGCAAGAACGATGCTTATTGAAACAAAGTTACCAAAAAATTTGTGGGGAGAAACTGTAAAATGTGCAGCTTATCAGGTAAACCGTTGTACATCTATGGCTATTAATTTCAAAACTCCATGTGAAATTTTGTATGGGACTAGAGACTTAAGCAAACTTCGTGCTTTTGGTGCAGAGGCGTGGGCATACATTTTACCTAAACCTGATAAATTTTCAGAAAGAGCACATGAATGCAGAATGGTAGGGTATAGCAGGACAGGGTATAGCTTGTGGGATACTCAAAACAACAAAATAATTGTGTCACGAGATGTGAGATTTGATGAAAATAATATTGTTTACAACGAAAGTAATCAAATTGATGACAAATGCGAATGGCTAAGGGTTAGTATTTCAGAAAGGAAAAGAGAAAATGACAATAGAAGCACTGAACTCGAACAGGATAATGAAGATAGAGAAGAGGTTGTCAATGATAATAAAAATGTAGATGAAGAAATTCTGGAACCAGAAGAATTATTTGAGGATTGTATTGAAGAGAATACAATTGAGAGAAGCGACGTTTCAAATGAACATGTAATAAAAACAAGAAGTGGCAGAATTGTTAAGCCTCCGAAAAGATTAGAAGATTATGAAACACATGTAGCTTATTGTCTGTGTACAGGTGATCCAGGTTCGTATAAAGAAGCTGTCGAAAGAGGTCGAGAATGGCAAGATGCTATAGACAAAGAATTAAATTCCCTAAAAAGTTTGGGAACCTGGGAAGAATCGGAATTGCCTAGAGATAAAAGGGCTATTGACACGAAATGGGTATTTGTTACAAAAAAGGATGGTACGAAAAAGGCCAGATTAGTGGCGAAAGGATTTCAAGAAGAAACATTATTTAATGTTTATTCACCAGTAGCTCGTATGCCTACGATTCGAATAATGCTGAACCAAGCAATACAAAATGATATGTATATGAAACAATTAGATGTTCCAACGGCATTTTTAAACGGTTTTTTAAAGGAAGACGTTTATATAAAACCACCTTTAGGGGTTAAAGTTGAAAAAGGCATAGTTTTGAAACTAAAAAGATCATTGTATGGATTAAAACAAGCACCTAAATGCTGGAACGAAAGACTACATGGTTTTTTAGTTGAAAAAGGATTTATACAATCAAAACATGATTTTTGTTTTTATAGTTTAGAGAACATATTTTTACTAGTTTATGTTGATGATATAATTTTAGTGTCAAAAAGTGAAATAAACTTAAATAAAGCGCATTTTTTTTTGAAAACAGAATTTAATGTGAAGGACCTTGGGGAGGTAAGTTCTTACTTGGGACTAGATATTGTAAGAACACCCGAGTCGATATCTATTTCACAAGAATCAGCAATAAATAGATTACTTGATAAATTTAACATGACAGATTGCAAAGGTGCGGAGACGCCAATGGAAGTTAATTTCGGAACGGATGATGATGAATCTATCACTTTGGATATACCATATCGTGAACTCATTGGTTGTCTTTTATACTTAGCTACTTCAAGTAGACCTGATATTTGCTTCGCGGTATCTTTGTTGAGTAGATTTTTGGATAAGCCCACTACATCACTGTGGAAAGCAGCGAAGCGTGTTTTGCGGTATCTTAAGCAAACGAAGACAAAATCTCTCGTATATAAACAGGGTAGCTTTTGTCCCTTGGTTGCTGTGCCGTCAGCACAATATTCATAGCACGTAATGTTCGTGATATTTAATAGAGATAATTAATAACGTGATTTAATATAGAGACATTTTATGTAAATTAAGCAAAACTCATTAGTTCCTGTTTCGTGACTTTGTACAATCAACAAATCTCCCCCGCCAATTTCTTTGTTTATAGATTAATTTATATACTTGTACTTTTAGTTATTAAAACTAGTCAGAAATTATACTCCGATACATTAACCAGTTGTGTTATTATTTAACTACGGGAGCCCTGCAAAAATTGGTGACCCCGACAAAAGTCACGCCTGGAAGAATCGCCCGACAAAAGTCACGCCTGGAAGAATCGCCTAACGACAGTCACGCCCGGAAGAATCGCCCGACATAGTCACGCCCGGAAAAAGAACAACTACATCACACTGGTACGAATTAAATAACATTTCTGGCTCATTTAACATCGCAAATAGCTCAAATGCAGTTGGAAATTGCAAGTTTGCGTAGCGAGCACAGCCGACGTAGCTCATTTCAGCGTAGGCGCTACGACCGACCGCGATCTAGGTCAAGAGGCCGGTCACTGTCAAGGTCCGCATCGAATGAAGTATGTTTTTATCATCGGCATTTTAAAAACCGCGCGCATAAGTGCATACAACCGTGCGCCTGGGAAGCTGGCAAGCAGTCGGAAAACTAACTACAGTACGGACACCGGCGCAAATCTGTACTGTTAATCCTTCAAACCGCCTTACCGTCAGAGATACTGAGAATGACATAAGGTTTTTGGTTGATGATGATGAATTTATACGCAGCTAATGGCACCCCTATCAAGACATACGGTGAAAAGACGCTTTCGCTCAACATAGGGTTACGACGCCCCTACCGCTGGACTTTTATTATCGCAGACGTAAATATGTCAATATTGGGCGCAGATTTTTTGGAACATCACAAACTTTTGGTAGATATTCATGGCATGAAACTAATTGATAAACTAACACAATTATCAACTCCAGCCACTGTTTCTCGAGCGGAAGGATATAGCAGCATTCTTCACTCTATATGCAGGGTAACTGGAAATTCGTAGCGATCCCTTTAAGGGGTGATAGTAAAGATCATTAGCTATCAAATTGCCCTCGGGTAGATCGAGCAAAATTGTACCGATTAAAAAAAAAAATTCAAAGAAAAGTGGGTTACGCTACTTTAAAGTGGATTTTAAAAAAGAACTTAAGTATTTTATAGTACAATGAACCTATAACTAAAAACCTTAAAAAATATATATAATATAATAATTAAAATATATTATTAAAAGGATTCCCTTTAGGCAAGGTTCCGCAGATACTGGCAACGTTCCCCCTTTGAATAGCTAATTACTTGTCCTAATTCTTTGTCCGAGGTAGCTGCCAGCTCTTCGGTCTCCTGTGATGTTTCATAGTTGATTTTGGTGTTTTTAGTTTAACACTAAATATGTAATAATAATACAATAAAAAACAGAAAAACGAAAAGAGAATTTTTTATTTTTTTTTAAATCGGTACTTTTTCCCCATCTACCCGAGGGCAATTTGATAGCTAATGACCTTTACTATCACCTCTTAGAGGGATCGCTACGTATTTCCAGTTACCCTGTATAGCTAACCTCAATGTCTGTTTATGTTTTTATCCAAACGTCGCGTGCTATGTACAGTAAATAAAATCAAAAGTTTTTCTATCTTTGTAAAAAAACTCTTGATCCATTAAATTGTATATAGTACCTAGCAATGTCCCCTCAATTCGATCAAAGGGCAACCGACGAATCCTGATGAGGTTTTAGTTTATTGTCGTTGAGTTTTGATTAATGTTAATTTGACAGGTAACTATGGTAACTGGTAAAAATGTTGTTGACTGTCAGATCGAGGTATGTACTCATGTACTGATAAGGAGAGAAATAAAAGATTATAGTGATCGGATCGTTTTAATAATAATATATAGGAATATGGAGACTTCCTTGTGCTAATAATAAAATGGGTTTTTAACAGGTTATGGGCCACCCCATATTCCTTGATTATATAATTCGGGGACCGAGAAATATTATTATTTAATTGGTATTGATAGTATTGGAGACACGTTGGAGATTGGAGCTGATGATGTTGGAAATTATAATGAAAATGATGTTGGAGTTTGGTGCTCATATCCGAGGAGGTGCATTATATGGACGAGGTCGTGGCAGAAATCACGGATGCTTTCGAGGTGCAAGTGCAAATAGAGCAAGCACAAATAGAGCAAGAACATCAAGGGACAGTGCAACAATAGCCCAAGAAGAAACAATAGAAGAAGTGGGCTGTATGGTTGAGGAATTTAATTTATCTTGCAAGGATCAATTAAGTCAATCAATTTCTTTAGTAATAGATTCTGGTGCATCACAAAATTTTATATCTAATCATTATCGACAATTTTTGACACAAATAAAAAACTTAGATCATCCGATCAAAATTAAGACAGCAACTGGTGAACAGTTAATAGCTTACGAAAGCGGCCATTTACCTATAAAATGTGGCAATGTCAAGTTTACTGTCGAGGGACTTATAGTGGCAAATTTAGCCTATAATCTACTCTCTGTTCGAAAACTACTGGAAAAACCGAACGAAATCATATTTAGAAATGAATATGCAAAAATTACCTTTTATAATGGGTCTACTGTCTGGGCTTATAATAATAGTAAACTTTATACTTTACAGGGTGAAATGTTAACAGAGGATGTAGTTGCGGCGGCTATACATTCAGCAGATGGCATGTTGTGGCACAGACGTTTAGGACATACCAGCTCTAAAACTTTACAAAGGCTACAGCTACCACTTAACAATAATCTTTGTAATGCGTGCATGACAGGTAAGGCAACACGGCTACCATTCAAAACGTTAGAGCGACCTAGGTCACATCAAGTCTTAGAACTGCTACACAGTGATATAGCGGGTCCGTCCAACATTCCGACAATACAGGGTGAAATCTTTTTTCAAACAATTATAGACGATTTTTCACACTTTTGTGTAGTATTTTGTTCAAAAGGAAATCGGAAGCTGCTCAAAATATTATTAACTATATTCATCGATACGAGAATGAATTTTAGACAACGGTTAAGAGGATAAGGTGTGATAATGGAGGTGAATACACTTGCAATAAGCTACGTCAATTTTGTGATCAGAAAGGAATAGCTTTGGAATATAGTTTACCATATTCACCTGCCAGCAATGGCGTCGCAGAGCGAATGAATCGCAGTTTATATAACAAAGCAAGAACGATGCTTATTGAAACAAAGTTACCAAAAAATTTGTGGGGAGAAACTGTAAAATGTGCAGCTTATCAGGTAAACCGTTGTACATCTATGGCTATTAATTTCAAAACTCCATGTGAAATTTTGTATGGGACTAGAGACTTAAGCAAACTTCGTGCTTTTGGTGCAGAGGCGTGGGCATACATTTTACCTAAACCTGATAAATTTTCAGAAAGAGCACATGAATGCAGAATGGTAGGGTATAGCAGGACAGGGTATAGCTTGTGGGATACTCAAAACAACAAAATAATTGTGTCACGAGATGTGAGATTTGATGAAAATAATATTGTTTACAACGAAAGTAATCAAATTGATGACAAATGCGAATGGCTAAGGGTTAGTATTTCAGAAAGGAAAAGAGAAAATGACAATAGAAGCACTGAACTCGAACAGGATAATGAAGATAGAGAAGAGGTTGTCAATGATAATAAAAATGTAGATGAAGAAATTCTGGAACCAGAAGAATTATTTGAGGATTGTATTGAAGAGAATACAATTGAGAGAAGCGACGTTTCAAATGAACATGTAATAAAAACAAGAAGTGGCAGAATTGTTAAGCCTCCGAAAAGATTAGAAGATTATGAAACACATGTAGCTTATTGTCTGTGTACAGGTGATCCAGGTTCGTATAAAGAAGCTGTCGAAAGAGGTCGAGAATGGCAAGATGCTATAGACAAAGAATTAAATTCCCTAAAAAGTTTGGGAACCTGGGAAGAATCGGAATTGCCTAGAGATAAAAGGGCTATTGACACGAAATGGGTATTTGTTACAAAAAAGGATGGTACGAAAAAGGCCAGATTAGTGGCGAAAGGATTTCAAGAAGAAACATTATTTAATGTTTATTCACCAGTAGCTCGTATGCCTACGATTCGAATAATGCTGAACCAAGCAATACAAAATGATATGTATATGAAACAATTAGATGTTCCAACGGCATTTTTAAACGGTTTTTTAAAGGAAGACGTTTATATAAAACCACCTTTAGGGGTTAAAGTTGAAAAAGGCATAGTTTTGAAACTAAAAAGATCATTGTATGGATTAAAACAAGCACCTAAATGCTGGAACGAAAGACTACATGGTTTTTTAGTTGAAAAAGGATTTATACAATCAAAACATGATTTTTGTTTTTATAGTTTAGAGAACATATTTTTACTAGTTTATGTTGATGATATAATTTTAGTGTCAAAAAGTGAAATAAACTTAAATAAAGCGCATTTTTTTTTGAAAACAGAATTTAATGTGAAGGACCTTGGGGAGGTAAGTTCTTACTTGGGACTAGATATTGTAAGAACACCCGAGTCGATATCTATTTCACAAGAATCAGCAATAAATAGATTACTTGATAAATTTAACATGACAGATTGCAAAGGTGCGGAGACGCCAATGGAAGTTAATTTCGGAACGGATGATGATGAATCTATCACTTTGGATATACCATATCGTGAACTCATTGGTTGTCTTTTATACTTAGCTACTTCAAGTAGACCTGATATTTGCTTCGCGGTATCTTTGTTGAGTAGATTTTTGGATAAGCCCACTACATCACTGTGGAAAGCAGCGAAGCGTGTTTTGCGGTATCTTAAGCAAACGAAGACAAAATCTCTCGTATATAAACAGGGTAGCTTTTGTCCCTTGGTTGCTGTGCCGTCAGCACAATATTCATAGCACGTAATGTTCGTGATATTTAATAGAGATAATTAATAACGTGATTTAATATAGAGACATTTTATGTAAATTAAGCAAAACTCATTAGTTCCTGTTTCGTGACTTTGTACAATCAACAAATCTCCCCCGCCAATTTCTTTGTTTATAGATTAATTTATATACTTGTACTTTTAGTTATTAAAACTAGTCAGAAATTATACTCCGATACATTAACCAGTTGTGTTATTATTTAACTACGGGAGCCCTGCAAAAATTGGTGACCCCGACAAAAGTCACGCCTGGAAGAATCGCCCGACAAAAGTCACGCCTGGAAGAATCGCCTAACGACAGTCACGCCCGGAAGAATCGCCCGACATAGTCACGCCCGGAAAAAGAACAACTACATCACACTGGTACGAATTAAATAACATTTCTGGCTCATTTAACATCGCAAATAGCTCAAATGCAGTTGGAAATTGCAAGTTTGCGTAGCGAGCACAGCCGACGTAGCTCATTTCAGCGTAGGCGCTACGACCGACCGCGATCTAGGTCAAGAGGCCGGTCACTGTCAAGGTCCGCATCGAATGAAGTATGTTTTTATCATCGGCATTTTAAAAACCGCGCGCATAAGTGCATACAACCGTGCGCCTGGGAAGCTGGCAAGCAGTCGGAAAACTAACTACAGTACGGACACCGGCGCAAATCTGTACTGTTAATCCTTCAAACCGCCTTACCGTCAGAGATACTGAGAATGACATAAGGTTTTTGGTTGATGATGATGAATTTATACGCAGCTAATGGCACCCCTATCAAGACATACGGTGAAAAGACGCTTTCGCTCAACATAGGGTTACGACGCCCCTACCGCTGGACTTTTATTATCGCAGACGTAAATATGTCAATATTGGGCGCAGATTTTTTGGAACATCACAAACTTTTGGTAGATATTCATGGCATGAAACTAATTGATAAACTAACACAATTATCAACTCCAGCCACTGTTTCTCGAGCGGAAGGATATAGCAGCGTCACTACTATTAACTCCCGCCTTCCGGATAGCGTTAGGCGGATCATTGAAAAGTACGCAGACGTGACCCGCCCGACAGCATTTAAGTGCAAACCAAAGCATGGAGTGCAACATCATATTGTAACGGAAGGCCCTCCAGTGTATGCTCGTGCGCGACCTTTACCCCCGGATAAATACCGGGTGGCCAAGAAAGAATTTCAAACAATGATGGAGATGGGAATATGTAGACCATCCAATAGCCCCTGGGCCAGTCCTCTGCATATAGTGAAGAAAAAGAATGGCGACTGGCGACTGTGCGGCGATTATCGCATGCTTAATAAAACCACAGTTCCAGACAGATATCCATTGCCAAGGTTAACAGATTTCACGTACGTCGCACAAGGAAAGTGTTTATTTAGCAAAATTGATATTAAAAAAGCTTTTCATTGCATTGAGGTTGCAGACGTAGAAAAAACAGCGATAATTACTCTATTTAGATTATTTGAGTTTCCCAGAATGCCGTTTGGTCTATGTAATGCTGCACAGTCAAAGGTTTATGAATTCAATATTTGGCGACTTAGAGTTCGTGTTTGCCTACGTAGATGACTTACTAATCTGTTCTACAGAATCAACGCATGAGGAACACTTGGAGATTATATTTAAGCGACTTCAAGAGAACAACATTACAATAAACTTGGAAAAGTGCGAATTTTGGAAGAAAGAATTGGATTTTTTGGGCTACCACATTTCAAGTAAGGGCATCAGCCTCACAAGTGAGAAAGTGCAGGCGATCAAAGATTTTCCTAAACCTAAAACCATTAAGGAGCTTAGAAGATTTTTGGGCATGGTCAATTTTATCGAGGAAGCCTACATTTAGCTGCCCAACATCAAGTTTCTCTCAACAACTACTTAAAGCAAACAAAGAAAAACGACAATTCTATTATTCAATGGACGAAGGAAGCGGAATCGGCATTTTCGAGTTGCAAACAAAACATTCTGGATGCCGCAATTTTGACGCACCCTTCTCCAACAGCTGAACTTGCCTTATTGACTGATGCGAGTTTAAAATGTATGGGCGCCGTGCTCCATCAAAAATGTAAACAAGGTTGGAAGCCGCTAGGATTTTACTCAAAAGCATTTACTACAGCTCAGATGAAGTATTCAACCTACGACCGGGAGCTGCTAGGATTTTTTGCAGCAGTCCGATATTTTCAACGACTACTAGAAGGTCGGCAATTTATTATTTACACGGATCATAAACCGTTGGTTCATTCATTTTCAAAAAAGCCGTCACTAGATGACACACCACGTAGAGTGAGATACTTGGAATACATTTCGCAATTCTCTACCGATATACGTCACATTAGCGGTCACGACAACGTAGTTGCAGATGCACTCTCAAGGACAGTTGATGAAATAACTATACCGTCCAACATAGATTACAAAGAGTTGTCTATTAAACAAAAGTTAGATCCCGAACTCCAAGAACTTATTAAAAATCCGAGATTAAAAATGATTTTGGCCACATCAAATAAACACGGAATACCGGTGTATTGCGATGTTTCTACGGGAAAAACAAGACCGTTCTTACCTCAGGAATTTAGAAAGACCGCATTTGAGGGAATACATTATTTAAACCATCCCGGAAAAAATACATCTAGAAAAATGATTAATACAAAGTTCATTTGGCCTAACATGAATACGGATATAAACAAATGGTGTGAGTCATGTTTACAATGTCAACGCTCAAAGGTGCTTAGACATACAAATTCGCCACTCGGAAAGTTTATGCCTGCTCAACGTTTTGCTCACGTTCATTTAGACATTGTAGGACCAATACCTGTATCTCAGAATAACAGATATTTAATCACGATGATTGACCGATGCACTTCATGGCCCGAAGTTTTTCCAGTTGAAGACATTACATCCGAATCAGTCGCACGTCACGTTTACGGAGGATGGATATCGCGATTTGGATGTCCTGAGAAGATCACAACCGATCAGTAGAGACAGTTTGAGTCAAACCTTTTCAAAGAATTAGCCAAGCTAATGGGTATTCATAAGATACGAACTCCATATAATCCCAAGGCGAATGGCATGGTGGAACGTTTACATCGAACGCTAAAGACAGCATTGATCGCAAGAGGCAATACAACCAACTGGATGGAAGAGTTACCAACCGTTTTATTGGGACTTCGTGCTTGTTTTCGTCAAGATACTGGTTTCAGTGCCGCCGAATTGGTATATGGCGCCACGATTAAACTACCAGGAGAATTTTTTGGTTGCGAGCAACGGGAAACGTTTAACGATTTCGTTACCAATCTGAGAGAAAATATTACAAAAGCAATATCTATTCCCAAAAGAGAGAGCTCGAATAACAATACTTTCGTTCATCCTCACTTGTCAAAATGTTCACATGTGTACGTGAGATGTGATCGTTTGCGTCCTAGTCTCAGTCCTCCATATGATGGTCCGTATCAAGTCATTGACAGAAGTAATAAAAATTTCGTAATATTGCAAGGCGACAAACGCGTAAGAATCTCTATAGACAGAATCAAACCAGCGTTCGTACTGAAAGCCGATCAAGAACCACTGACAAAGCAGATAGTAAGCACACGACCAGATAAGAACATTATCACACGAGCTGGTCGTATTTCTCGACAGCCTGTAAGATTCGCTTTATAATCACGTTCCCAAGTGTTATAAGTCGCACCTATCATTATGTCACACATTTACGTTCAGAAAAAAGAAGTATTATCGGCGCTAGCAAACAGAACAAGACGCGGAATCAGCATTATTCATTTACGCGCAGTCTGCAAGGTTGCAATTACTATTACTATACCACTAAGTTATTGTTCATAATTTTAATTAGGGTTCTTTGCATTGTTTTTATTAATGTTATTTTGTAATTTATATATTATTATTATTTTTTTTTTTTTCTAAGTGGGAAGTAATGTGCCGTCAGCACAATATTCATAGCACGTAATGTTCGTGATATTTAATAGAGATAATTAATAACGTGATTTAATATAGAGACATTTTATGAAAATTAAGCACAACTCATTAGTTCCTGTTTCGTGACTTTGTACAATCAACAAATCTCCCCCGCCAATTTCTTTGTTTATAGATTAATATATATACTTGTATTTTTAGTTATTAAAACTAGTCAGAAATTATACTCCAATACATTAACCAGTTGTGTTATTATTTAACTACGGGAGCCCTGCAACAGTTGCTTATACTGACGCTGACTGGGCTGGCGACAAAACTGATAGGAAAAGTGTGAGTGGTTCTGTAGTGTTTTTTGGCAATAATTTGTTGGCCTGGTTCTGTAAAAAACAGAACGTTGTCGCCTTATCAACAGCCGAAGCTGAATATATAGCTGCGGCTCTAGCTTGTACAGAGTTAGTTTATTTAAAGGGATTGTTACAAGATTTTAATTGTTTTTCAAATTCAATGTTACTTGTAGATAATCAAAGTGCGATTAAATTAATGGAATCTAATGAAAATAGTAAGAGGTCAAAACATATTGACATTAAATACCACTTTATCAAAGATTTAATTAGTAAAAGAGAAGTCATTGTGAAATATGTGAGCACAAATGAAAATATAGCAGATATTTTAACAAAGGCCTTGGGAAAACAGAAGCACAACTATTTTGTACAAAAACTAGGTTTGAATTGAATAGTTGCTTTGTATACGGTACTGTATATAAAATATGATGTGGTTTTTGTACTAGGATAAGGTCTATATGATATATACCTAATCTAAAACAAATAAAGTTCTAACATTGTGGGGGGAGTAAAATAGTTTGAATGAATACATTTTATTTTGTTTAAGTAGGTGTTTTGTTAAAAACATTGTAAGTCAGTGTGTAAATTTTTTATTTGATTTCAATGTTAACTTATGTTTTAGAATACTTTTATATTATTAATTTCCTAATTTATACCAATTCTTATTTTGTGGTAAATTCGAATTGAGAGGGGATGATGAGGTTTTAGTTTATTGTCGTTGAGTTTTGATTAATGTTAATTTGACAGGTAACTATGGTTACTGGTAAATATGTTGTTGACTGTCAGATCGAGGTATGTACTCATGTACTCATAAGGAGAGAAATAAAAGATTATAGTGATCGGATCGTTTTAATAATAATATATAGGAATATGGAGACTTCCTTGTGCTAATAATAAAATAGGTTTTTAACAAATCCAAATTTCCATTTCAACGTCTATTGAATAAACCAATAGAGGTATACCTAAAGATTTAGTCAGCTCACAAAGCAAATTCATCTGTTAAGCTTTAAGATGCTCAAAGTTCTTACTGTGACAAACACAGGCCTTTGTACGTATCCCGGACTGTGTCCACAGACGACTTAGCAAACATAGCTGCCTGTAGTTAATTGAGAATGTGATATGTTATTAGAGGAAGATCAAGGGACACATAGGTGCCTACTGAATGGGATTCCAATAATAATAATTACACATTGAATTGCTTTTCAATTTGTAATTAAAAGAGTACCTACGAATAAGTATTTATAAGATAGTGGAGGAAGAAGTAGCATTTGTCGAGATTCTTGCGACTTCTTCTCGGTCTCCTTTGAAGGGTTTACGAAAATATGACTTAAATATGAATGTTAAAAAAAAAATCAAGAATTTAAAGTTTATTAATATCATAAAAATTAAAAGACGAATCATCATCATCATCATCATCATCATCATCATCATCATCATCATCATCATCATCATCATCATCATCATCATCATCATCATCATCATCATCATCACCATCATCATCAGCCAATACCTAATATCCAGATAGGTTACCGGAGCTGTAAGCTCACTCACTTCTCGTTGCACTAAGAGCACAACTCGCAAATTCCATTCCTTGGGTCGTCAACTCTAAAGCCGACTACCAAATGTCCTCTTTGGTGGCGGAGTTGTAAGCCCACTCACTTCTCGGTACCCATCCAGGCCTATTACATAGGGACAGACAGACAGCGGGAAGACTTTGTTTCATACTATGTACTGATAATGATACGGAGCCCTTCGTGCGCGATTCCGACTCGCACTTGGCCGGTTTTTACTTTCTCCCACTGCTGGACATAGGCCTCTCCAAGTGCACGCAATTGAGTCTTACTACTCTTAAAAGTACCGGATTAAGGATGCGTACCGGCGTGTTCTGATCTGGCGTTATGTCCTGACGTAGATGGTCTGGATGGATGTCTGACACCTAACTTTATAACCGTAAGGTTGGTGGGGGGTGTCAGTATATACTTTAAAGTAGTGGTGTCCCTATGTATGTATGCTTAGATCTTTAAAACTACGCAACGGATTTTGATGCGGTTTTTTTAATAGATAGAATGATTCAAGAGGAAGGTTTATATGTATAAAACATGCATATAATTGGACCCGGTAGGTGGCGCTGCCCTGCCATCAGTCGCAGACAGACAGACAGACGGACGGACGGACGGCGGAGTCTTAGTAATAGGGTTCCCGTTTTACCCTTTGGGTACGGAACCCTAAAAATTAATGCAAGTTACAAATTCAGTCTTCATATGACCACAGATTTGTAAGGTTCAAAACGTCAGTTTATAAAATAACGAGTCCCTTAAAAAGGATTTCATTTCATAATAGCTCTATTTAGCAAAACAATAAGTTAAGTTGTATTTCGTCATTTAAAGGCTGTCCAGACAAGCACAGAAATACAAACGTAGGAAGCAAAATGGTGTATCACGTTCATCAGAGTACCATTAAAATGAATAAAGTATTTTTGTTATTGAATTTTAATTTTTTTTTTATTACAATGTAAGTATCATATTAATTTAAAAGCGTTCATTAGCCGAACGTATATGTTCTCAGTTAATACGAGATATTTTGTGTTCCAATTTATTATTGCGAGCTCCTCCGTGTTTCCGTTGGTCCTGGCTGCAGTAGCAGTCGTTAACAACCTCCAATCCGCACTGGGCCCGCGTGGTGGTTTATGACCCGATCTCCCTATTCATCCAAAATGAGTCGATGATGTGATGATGATAATGATTGTTCCCATTTATCTATCTATCTATGAAAGCGAACTCACAGCTACCGGCATATTAACTTTCTGAACAGGGACTCTGAAGAACAAGTGTAATTTTATGATAGGGCATTTTCCAATATTTTTGACGCTGTAAGGGAGAAAAGAGCTTGACACTTGCTGAGTTTCTTGCCGGTTCTTCTCAGTAGAAGATCTCCCGCCCAGAGTAAACTTACGAACCGATGGCATATTGACGTTCATAAGAGCTATTTGTAGCCTAAACTGAATAAATAATTTTAAATTTTGAATTTTGAATTTTGAAAAATTTTGAACTGAATTTTGAAGAGCCATCGATAATGTTTTATTATCGCATTAAATTTTATTATCTTTAAAAACTAAGTAAAATATAGCTTTATACTGTTCCACAGCTGGGCAAAAGCTTTCATCATTTAAAATAAGTCATCGCTACAATTGTTAAGTGTTAGATAGATCACCAAGCTTGCTTAATGCGGGTTGGTCATCACAGACCTGTAGGCTTAGCTAAAGTAACATTAAGAAAACGATAGCAAAGTTCAAAAATAATAAAATGTATGAGATTGACATAAGCCGCGCTGAATCACGTTGTCAATCGTATGTCAATCCTATACATTTTATTCTTTTCGAACTTCGCTATCGTTTTCTTAATATTACTTTGGCTACCGCCACTGGTCTCATCATAATTAGCCCATATCAGTCCACTGCTGGACATAGGCCTCTCCCAATGCACGCCACTGAGCCCGATCTTCGGCTATTCTCATCCAACCACTGCCAGCCACTTTGCGTATATCGTCGCTCCACCGCGCCGGAGGGCGTCCTACACTACGTCTGCCGAGTCGCGGTCTCCACTCTAGAACACGTTTACCCCAACGGTTATATGACGGTCCTGCGGCTTATATGACCAGCCCATTGCCACTTCAGCTTGCTAATTCTAAGAGCTATGTCAGTAATTTTGGTTCTCTGGCGAATTTCTTCGTTCCGGATTCGAATCCGGACGCACTGGTTGTAGACTTTCGTCTTAAGGCTCTGCGATATTTGCGACGAGAAGACCCGATGGGGTTTTTGAAATGTTGCCCAGCCCAGCCGAATCCTTCTATTATTCTCGAAGTTGTTTTTTCCTAGTTGAAGCGTTTGTCCTAGGTAAATCTACTCGGAAACAACCTCGAGCCACTGGTCTATGCATCAATAAATCCGAAACATAAAGCCCTACTGATTTAGCGCTTTGCCACACATTCATCGAGGCGTCTTTGCTAATACACACACACACTTTCGACCGCCTCTGTCGGTTATAATCGACAAGCGACAGCATGCCCTGTACGCCATTGACATACGCCATTGTTCGGTGACGCTGAAAACGCCGCCTGAGGAAAATAGAAATTTCCTATGCCTAATACCGCCGAAAATAGAATTTTCCATTTCCTCGGTTCCTATGTTTGACAATACAAACAAACAAAAGATTTTTGGAACTTTGGGACTTATATGCTATTGCAAGTTTTAAATTATTGATGCAATGGCGGACAAAAGGTTAAATGTCAAAAGCACATTACTATAAAACAAGGAGTGCCTCGTTCAACGGCATTGTGGTTATCGCGCCTGATCTGCGAATGCAAAGGTTAAGCAACTTTCGCAAAGGCCGGGTATCGGATGGGTGACCAAAAAATGTATCATCTCGAGCTCCGTGCTTCGGAAGGCACATAAAGCCGTTGGTCCCGGCTGCATTAACAGTCGTTTACAACTACGAGGGTGGTTTATGGCTCGTTCTAATTATGCTTCCTTAGCGAAGACTCATGCAAACTTAAAGAGGTACTGGTAATGAAAACTTAAAGAGTCAGACCAGCAGCACTTTGCATGCGTTTTCTTATATTGAAACTCGTAGTGTGTAATGTACAGTCTGCACATAAACCTATCCAAAACCGTCAACTTTTTCAAAAAAAATTCAACCATATATAACTTTTTTTTTGGGATAGACTTGCATTTGGCTACTAACTCACCTATTGGTAAGTGACGTTTAAAGTTCAAAGGATGGGTCGGGATGTATCGTAGTTGTACGAGTTATTTTCATACGAAAATTAAGAGGGCAGCCAGCCGGCAGAGTTAAGTAGTTTAACAGTGCAGGTACGCATCCATAGGTACCTTTCCCACGCTCCACATTCATCAGTTCGCGCCAAACGTGCAGTCATTAATAAAAATCAATCCTGTTAAATCTGACATAGCGAAATCTGCGTCTCCCCCCTTCTTCTGTCCCCCCACCCCGCGTTATTATCCTTTTAAAGCTGAAATCTCGTTAAACATCCGTCATATTCTGTGGCGCGTCAAGATGGTACAGTCGGGCTGAAAAGTTTTGTAATCACTTTTATTACTTTAATTAAACTTTGACGTTTTGATGAAGTCCATTTATTTGGGAAAACACTATTGGTACACCGTCGAGTTATGTATTAGAATGATTTATTAACAGGGTTGGTAACTTAATTCAGCTGTTAAATACATTGCAATGTGCAGCTGATTATTTTTAAAGTTTTCAGTGTTAGTCCTGTACAAAATGTTGTAAATATTTATGAGTACCATCACCTGCTTAATGCAACACAAAGACTTAAAATTAGAGTAAAAGAGTTACTCTAATTTAAAATGACGTTTACATGACAGGAAGAAAAAACGGAATAACCATTCGGACCTTATTCTTTGTTTATTTCTAAGGCAATTTGTATATATGTTTGTACTAATTTACTTTTAGTTTTAACACAATTATTGTCTTGGTCGTTTTACCATTATTTGTGTTATTTCCTTTTGCAAAAGTGATTGAACAAATATTTATTTTCTAATATTAATGGCGTCTTTGTACTTGCTCATGTTTTGTTTTTTTAATGTTTTTTTAAAATGTTTTTAAGGACGTAAATATTATTTGTTTCACTACAGTAAAAGTGCTCGGTCTCATTATATCCGATGGCAAGTGGAGGTATTCCACGAAGCACAGCTATAGTTGTGCTTCAAATAAAATTTGACAAGGTTGAAAGTAGAAGTACAGTTTTCTCGGAATCCTCAACCGCTGAGAGCTGCTTAGCTACTGAAAAATATTATACTGAAATATAAAAATGAACAAACTTGTAAATAAAATATTCAATTCAAAACAGTCTGCATTATAATGTAGGAATACATTATTATATACACCACCCACATCTATAACGATACAAACCCAATAAACTTAAAATGGACGTGTAATGTTTCATCAAAGTAGCAGGCATTTGTTTTACAAAAAAAAAAACAAAAGAAAATATCGCTTGAATGCTGTCGGTGTAATAAAAGAAAACACAGCAGATACGATACAGATAAATAATGGTAATCTCAGGATTTAGTCCCGCCGTAAAAAGTTCGGACCACTTGAATGGGTACAAATTTATTCATTTATGCACCTTCTAATTCACGAATGTTTCGCCAAAAAAAACGGATTCAGCCGCCCCACTGCTGTAGTGTTTCGTTTGATTGTCAGCTGTTTTTGTTCGTATAGTTTCGCTTGCATTTTTTGGGAGATTGTGTAAGTACTTGTGCACAAAATAAAGAGGGCTTAGAAGGTAAGCTTGCTTAATACATACCACCCTCGAGCAACAATGACTGAAACCCTAAAACCAGCCGAAAGGGTCTATATGTGTGTAGACCCCTTCAGCTGGTTTCAGAGTCACGCCGACCGCCCGCGTGGGTGGCAAACGCGTCTCGTAAGCGCCCTGATGACCTGCGTTCAACTCTGAAACGCGTTTAGTATGACGCGGTTCATCGGCTCGGACAGTCGCGATGACACCTTTCTTAATACATATATTAGTTCAAAAAAATGTAATTTAAATAATATGTAGTGTTAATTCCGCTAACTCACTCGTTTATACAGCTTGGATGCAGTACGCATGCACCGCCCTCCCGCCCGCAAAAAGTATGCACATGCAGGAGAAACAATGCGTGCAAGCGAAAATGCACACCAACACCGATACCCGACACGTGTTTCGCCCCTCCACGGGGCATCCTCAGGAGCTGTTGACTGGTCGAGAGCTGCGCACCGACTGTTACGGCTACGCAGCTCCCGGCCGCTTTTATAAAGCGCCATCGTTTGACATTTGTGACGTACTACCCGCGACAATACGTAATAATGGGGATGGAACTAAATTTGTTTGGTCATTCAACAGCGCATGACTGTCATTATTATGTTTCATTATTTCTAATTGCTCCAACACACACAACCGAAAACTTTTATTACAAACATGCAAAATATTATAGCTGTTATTGTCGCACAAAGAATGACCGGTATCAATTAGATGTTTTGCGAAATGTGATTTATCTGGATGGCCATTCCTATACGCGGCAATATGTTCCTTATATCTAACCTATGATACCGGCCATTCTTTGTGCGACAATAACAGCTATAATATTAGGAGCAATTAGAAATAATGAAACATAATAATGACAGTCATGCGCTGTTGAATGACCAAACAAATTTAGTTCCATCCCCATTATTACGTATTGTCGCGGGTAGTACGTCACAAATGTCAAACGATGGCGCTTTATAAAAGCGGCCGGGAGCTGCGTAGCCGTAACAGTCGGTGCGCAGCTCTCGACCAGTCAACAGCTCCTGAGGATGCCCCGTGGAGGGGCGAAACACGTGTCGGGTATCGGTGTTGGTGTGCATTTTCGCTTGCACGCATTGTTTCTCCTGCATGTGCATACTTTTTGCGGGCGGGAGGGCGGTGCATGCGTACTGCATCCAAGCTGTATAAACGAGTGAGTTAGCGGAATTAACACTACATATTATTTAAATTACATTTTTTTGTACTATGGATTTCCGCAAAATAACGCCTGATTCCATTAATTATCATATATTAGTTATTTATTATCTTTGGAAGAAAAGGCAAAGGCGAAGACGTATACAAACACATCCCTATAATTCTACTAGATTACTGAGAGGTGCATTTTCTACATTTTTCTCGGATTTAAGAGAACACGATTACAAGTTTTTCAAGCAGTTACTCATTTTGACGATTTGTTTTTGTCGCGCGATAGTGCGTGCCAGCGCGTGCGATCAGCGTGACTTTGTAACGCACACTGGACACAGAGAACCTCGACAGTGCGCCCGGTTGAGACGCGCTGACTAACCTCGTTTGAATTGTAATCAGCGCGGGTGGTAAGCGCGGCCGCGGGTAATTTTCACTGTGGAACGGTACAAGGCACACCTAGCTAGTGGCTCGCGTCAGCCCGGGCGTCAGCGAGACTCTGAAACCAGCGTTGCACAGAAATATATTTCGGAACAGCTCGGAACAGTCCGAGCGCTGCTGTTGCAAGATTCCGTGACGTGAGAGTATTCTATGTGTGCGTTTCTCGAGCGCGCTTGTATGAAGCTTGCTTTTTGCAATCACCTTATTTTGGGACTTGTGTCCTTTTGCAAGCCGGCGTTGCGTAAGAAGGCGTCTGTCAGGGGCATTTCAAACTCCTGAAATGTTTTCAAAAGACAGTGATATTCTGATCATTAGAGGTCTATGTTGGCCATTGTATAGTCGACAATGAAATTGCTTTACCACCTTAGAAGTGAATTTTGTTTGCATAAAATAAAACAACAAGTTCTATTTTTGTTTAAAAGAATAAGTGACAGATACGTTGTCATTATTTACAATGAGCCTTAGCGAAATTTGATTGTTATGGAAGTTTTTGTCATAAGTGATAAAGCAATTTCATGGTCGACTATAGATGGGGCTGCCACCGTCTAGATGCCAAACTTGAGCACTTTCTCTTTGGCAAGTTGAAGTATAGCTATAAAAGGTTAACCGCTGAAAAAGAGCTATCTTATTTTTAACTGACGGAACTTAATGCTACTAATATTATTGTAAGGTAATAATAATGCGGTCGTCAGCCAGGCGGGCTAAAACCTTATACCGAGTACGATTTACCCGCGGGAATCAAACCTGGCACCGCTGTGGCATTTAAATACCGTAGAATGTGAACGTTCATCTTTCAGCTTTACCATTAGAAGGGTTAAGGCAAAGTGCTTCCGTATGTTGAAAAACATATATACAGACAGATAATCGAAATCACCAATTTTGAGCATGCTCGCCATTAGTGACCGGACGCCACATTTAACACAAACAAAGAATGCGTCCGAAAAACTTTGAACAAAAAATAATAATAATAAACAAACAAAATAAAGCGTTTTCATTAAACACGTCTTTTATGATTCTAACAAACAATTTACAAGTTTGGAACTAAACTTTTCTATTTTATTTGATCGGACATTTAACCGGCCGACTGTACCCCGTGCAATCAGTTACGCGCGAAAACGACAAAACATTCAGCCCTCGTAAAATACAACTTCCAGCACCGGATTCGACTTAATTGTGAGAATGCGAACACGAGTGTGCGTTAAAGATTAATTAATTAACACAATCTCTTGTTACTTACCGCGAAGGAATTGTGTACTTTCTTTACTTTCAATCACACTTAAATAAGAATTAGGTGTTTTTTTATATATTTTTTTATATTAGTAGGAGGCAAACGAGCAGGCGGGTCACCTGATGGGAAGCAATCACCGCCGCCCGTGGACACCCGCAAAACCAGAGGAATCGCAGATGCGTTGCCGGCCTTTAAGGAAGGAATTGGCTCGTTTCTTGAAGATCCCTAAGTCGTAATGGTCCGGAAATACCGCCGCTGAGAGCTGGTTTCACTATCACTTTCATACAAAAATATAGTAATATATGATGGCCTGGTACAAACCTGTTAGGGCATCGCAAAATTATAACTATTCTTATATAAGTATTAATGCTAAATATAAAGAAAAAGTAAAATATAAAAAAATAACAAAATATGAAATTAAAAATGTTGCCAGAGAGTGAGCTTCCGTGGACATGTTCAAGAACTTATTTATTGTCTTTGTCTGACAAAAACTCCAGTGTTGAGTAGTAACATTTTTGTGCTAAATACTGCTCTAATCTTTTTTCAAATAAGTTTTCATAATTTTCGGCATTTGAAAAACAAATAAGTATATTTTTAACGGGTACATAAGCAAACTATTAAGTAAATTTTATCTGACATTCGATCAAGACTTTACAAGAAATATATATTTTTATAATATATTTTTTTACAACCAATTATGTAGTACGTCCAGTCCGGTCTAGTTTACGTCTTATAGCGACTCAGGTTACTTTCTGTCCTTCTTAGGACTGCTCGAGAAGGACAGAAAATGCACTATCGATCTTATTTAACATTCCACAACAACAAGAAAATGATTTATTAAATTATTTATTACTATTATGTATTGTTATATTTTTTCACGTATTGTACGGGCAACTATACCAATATTATTTTCTCTCTCGCTGTCTCAGAACCTCGATGTCAAATAAAGACGTGTATACAGAAGTCCAACTAATTTTATTTATTCTACCTAACGAGACAAAAGAGACGCTTCTACAGCAATATTACTTACATATTACATGCCTGACTTAATGCCTGAAAAGTTATTTACCAGGGCGCTTAGTGCGAGTTCCTTATATGGCATTCAAAGCCCGATCCGAACCCTTCGGAGAATCTAGTAGGGCACGGGGACACGCACTTAAGTGCGTGATGCCGTTCCCTCTAGAAAACCTCCAAAGGTGATTCGTTTCACACGAAATGAGGAACCCTTTAAGTTTCTCGCCGCCCCCAAACAAGCCCGGTGAAGCTGAAAATGCCGTCCAAAAAAAATGCCATTCAAATACATTAACGAAAACGAAAATCTGTATAGCATTAAAAAAGCGCCTCTTGCCGACATTTATTTATAGTATATTGTGATAAAAAAAAACATACGTCAATTAAATTTAAGACACAACTTAAAAAATAAACAATAAACATTAAAAATTAAAAATGCAAGCTCATATGCAATGCAAGTCAGAAAAAATAAAATAAGAATCAAAACAATAACTACAAAATTGGAAAATACAAGATATAAAAAAATTTTATACGTGAAAAGTTAAAATTTTACCATGCTAATTCGAGGCGAAATGAAATGGCGAGAAATCAAACAGCGAATGAAAATCGCACTACTTATAGGTTGGGACAGAACTGACAATTTTGTCCGAAGACGAAAAAAGGGAGGGGACATTATAAAATATTTTAGTCGTAAAAAAGCTTAAGCCCGAGCACACAAATTTATACTTAAAGCGTAAAAATATTAGGCTCACATCACCCTGGACCGTTAATTTCCCTCAATTGGAGTGCTTCTTACGATCTCACGTACATTTTTCACTCCTAACGAACGGTATTCAAACGGCGAATTGCCTTAGACAAATGAAATAATGATGTTTTTCGTGAAATACCTTTTTTCAGACGGAGGTATGCCTTTTGTATACAAGGTAAACCAATTAGTGATACCATTTATTTGTTTTTGAAGAAATGCCGTAAGCAAACTCGGTTACTGGGAAAATATCGCTTTATGAAGCGTACGTTTTAATCGTTTTTTAGTAGAAGACTAACTTTGGATTTTTATTTTTTTTATTCAATGCATTTCTCCATCGCTAGGTTGCCAGGAAGATATTACTTTTAGTGATAAGGCCGCCCTTTGTACGACTCCAATTTCAATTTTAATTTTTTTGTTAACATGTAAGTGTTTTTTTTTATATGTAGGTACAATAAAGTATTTTATTATTATTCTTATTCTATAACAGGTAAGCAAAGTGCTTTGGTCTCACCTGATGTTAAGTGATGATAAGGCCAATGATGGAACCCGGGATCCTCAACTAGTGAGGCACTGACTATCTTATCTATAGCTGCCGGAACACAACAATGCTTCAAACATTGATGTTATGGCGACATTTTTAGATAGGAAGATAGCTAGCCGGGCGGACAAACAAGCCAACCAAATACGGACACCAACCAAACCTGGGACCTCTGGGTCTAAACTTTTTTTTTTTTTTTTACTTAGCTCGGCAAATGACTCCATCCCACCTGATGTTAAGTGGAAATGAAGTCCAGACGCGAAGACAACTGGTGCAGCGTGGAAACAAACGTAGCATCAGTCAACTTCACTCTGCCGGCCCACAAGGTGCTTCTTCACGCCTCGTTTGAACGACCCAATATCATAGGAAGGAGGGAAAACGTGTGCTGGTAGACTATTCCATCTTTTGGAGGTGCGACAAAGAAACGAGTCACCAAATTTCTTTGTGCGCGATGGGATATTTGAGACAGTGAATCGGTGACTCCGAAGAGCAGCACGTGTACTCCTATGAAGAAAGGGAGAAGGTGGGATGAGGTCAAAGAGCTCTTCAGAGCACTCGCCATGGTATAAGCGGTAAAATACGCTGAGTAACGCAACATCTCTACGCAATTGCAGAGATTCGAGAGTATTTACCACTTCTGCATTGCCGATAATGCGTTCAGCGCGACGCTGCAATCTGTCCAAGGCATCGAGAAGGTACTTAGCGGAACCGTCCCAGATGTGCGAGCAATACTCCACGCAAGACCGTACCTGTGTCTTGTACAAAAGGCACAACTGGTCCGGCGTAAAGAATCGCCGCATTCTGTTCAGATTTCCGAGTTTTCGTGAGGCTGTTTTGATCACGGATTCTTCAAACACAAAGCCCGGATAGTGCAGGTAGCTGGTGTCAGCCGGACAGATTATTTGCGTCTCCGTCAAAAACAACATTGCTGGCCGTGCCGTCTCAAGATGGTGGTGGACGGCATTGAGGTTTGCATGGAGTCCGCGGATGTTAGCGAACTCGACCTCAAATGGTATAGTTGTGGTGGGGGGAGTGCACCGCTGTAGGACCAGTTTTATTGTGAGGCGCTGTCATGGTGGAGATAAGGAGGGAGGCGTGAATCGAGGAAATGCTACCGCGATGCAAATAGTCAAAGTGCAGCGGCCTGTTTCACCAGGGATCTGCTTACAGATGAGTATAATTAGTTTGATGATGAGTGTAATTAGTAATTAGAACTAGTAGTGGAAACTTTACTGATTACTGTGTAACTTGTGTGTATTGTTTTTATATTTACTATTTTGTATTGTTTGTTTCCCAAATAAAATAAAATAAAATAAAAAATTAAATTAAATTAACCCGCCGAACGGAAGGGCCCCCGAACCCCCCCGGGAATGGCCGCCGGGACCCCACCTTCCGGTCACCAACCGGCACGACGGACCACCCCGAGATTATGCGTGGCATGGTGAGGCAGCCTCACGAGCTGGTTAGGCTCGCTTGGGCCCCTGTACTGTGCCACGGGCGGCCAGCGGGACAGCCGTTTCTACGGATCTCCTTGGTCGGCGGGTTAACGAAGTCCTCCTGGCACTGGTTTGACGGAAGCCTCCACAGACCAAGTGTGCATCGCAGTAACATCCACTCGAGCTCTGGTTATACGCTGGCTGATCCCGAAACGCGACCGACAAGCGGTCAAATGACGGGTTTTAGACCATGCGTACGGTGGTCACTAACCAGACGGGGAAGCCCTACCACGTAGTGGAGCATATGGAAGCTCGAAAATCCGTTAGTCGCCTCTTACGACACCCACCGGAGGAGAGGGGCGGATAATAGTATTCTTTCTCCGTCTCCGCACGGATAAAAACTGGTGGTCTTAGCCACTAGACTATAGAGGCGGTTGGATCCAAAGGTTCGATTCCCAGTTTTAGCATTTTTTTGACTTATGTGTCGTGTGTTTTAATCGTGTTTTGTGGTAGGAGACTAATTTTAGATGAAAAGGTTCGATTCCCAATTGGGATAGATATTGTGCTTTTCTTGGTTGGAACATATTGTGATCGGCTTAGTTAGTGATAGACTAGTTTTAAGCTCACCTGGATTTGGAACTAGCCAGCCACCAAAATAATCAAATCGAGCACGATTTATTTTCCCGTTGGAAATCGAACCCCAAACCTTCTGGGAAAACCTCCAACGAAAGCTATACCACCAAACGTCGGTACTACTATGCTAGAATAGACTAAGCAAAATCACAGTACAATCACAATATATCGTACCGTGCGTGGTACAGAAATAATATACGAGGACAAGGTCGAATATAAAAATGTGCAATTTGCTAAGATAACAGCATTTTCCAGTCGTCTGTAAAATGAGCCTGCACTTAGACTTGGCTGTATTCATCTTAAAATTTGGTAACAATGGGCACTCAATTCTCCTAATTCAATAACGTCTCAATAGTGTGTCGATGGCATGTTTTGATTATGGAGAAAATTATCACAATCAGAAGCTCAATTTCAATATGCAATCTGTATATATTTTATTCTATTCTATTTTACAATCGCACGATTGTAAAATATCGTTAGTTATCAGATTTTTTTAATTTTTTCTATGTTCCATAATATTTAAATCAAAATCAGGATGCTAAGAAGCGATTGTAGACGTTTAAAAATAACAGAATCTAGCCTCAGTCTATAGACACACTATCGTAGATGTTAAAAAAGCATAAACAAGGCCCCTATAAACAAAAAAGCAAGTTATTTTTCGCGTGAAGTCAAAGAAAATAATGACTGAACAGTAAAGCTCCATAAAATGGGGGTATATTTTATCCTGAACCATTCTTTAAAAACTTCTGCCAAATCGTAACGCCTAGCCTAATGACAATGACTGAAAGAGGAAAAAAATTAAAAAGTTTTAAGCACAATTACAGGGTCTCATAATGTTTATTTGCTAAACTTCTGGACTGCCCTTACCATGAGTCCACGAAGGTAGTATTCACTTTCTCACTAGTTTTTCGTTTGTATTTCACTTGCTAATATAAGAAAACTGTGCCAAGAATACCATTGTAATCGAGTCAAATGCGCTATTATGTAACGAAAAATCTGTAACACATTTTGGCGCACCCGGAAATTGAACCCAAGACCTCCGGCTTTGCCAATCTGCCGTCAAGTTTGAAAATATTTTTGTAAAATGATAATTCGTCCGGTCCGGTAAGTCCGGTAACTTGCTCTATTTCCGGGAGGGCGAACAACTGTCCCAAGGTGGTGTCGGGTTCATTGTCCACAAGTCCCTCGTGAACAACGTTGTCGAGACCGGGAGTGTGTCGCCTAGGGTAGCGTACCTTATACTCAGAATAACCAAACGGTATTCGTTGAAGGTCATACAGGTTTATGCTCCTACTACGACACACCCTGACGATGAGGTGGAAGCTACGTATGAGGACATCTCTAGAGCCATACAAGCCTCCAAAACTCATTACACCGTTGTCATGGTAGACTTTAACGCAAAACTGGGCAAACGAAGCGGCGATGAGATGAGAGTGGGACGATTTGGGGTTGGTAATCGGAACTCCCGGGGCCAACTGCTGGCGGACTTTCTTGAGAGGGAGGGCCTCTTTATGATGAACTCCTTTTTCAGGAAAGCTGAACACCGCAAGTGGACCTGGATGAGTTCCGATGGTGCAACAAAAAACGAGATTGACTTTATCATGTCGACGAGGAAGCAAATATTCAATGATGTCACTGTGATCAATGCGTTTAAAACTGGCAGCGATCACCGGTTGGTAAGAGGCACATTGAATATCAACGTTAAGCTGGAAAGACGTCGATTGATAAGGTCTACGCTCCGTCCTGCACCCATCCAAATCCAAAACCCCGAAAGCTTTCAGCACGAATTGCAGAATCGCTTCGAGCGCCTAAATAATTGTGAAAATGTGGACGAATACAGCAACAGGTTTGTGGAAACTGTCCAAACGGTTGGGTCCAAGTTCTTTAAAACCCACCGTGCAAAAGGAACCAAAAAGTTCTCAGACCATACCCTAAAACTAATGGAAGAGCGGCGCGCAATGGTTCTGCTTTCCTCAGGTGATGCGTCTCAGTTTCGGCGGCTAAATAGGCAGATCTCGAAGTCTATGACTCGCGACACGCGCCAATTTAATACTAACCGTATTAAAGAGGCCATTGAGCGGAACAAAGGCTCAAAAGTGTTCGCAAGAGATCTGGGTATTGGGCAGTGCCAACTGACGACGCTGAAAACCGATGACGGCAGAACTGTCACGACCAGGTCCGATGTTATGGGAGAGGTCGAGAAGTTCTATGGACAGCTTTACACATCCACACGGCCACCTGTACAAAGCTTAGCTAAAGACCCTAGAGCTAAGTTAACCCGGCACTATACCGAAGACATCCCGGACATCAGCCTATACGAGATTAGTATGGCTCTCAAACAGCTCAAAAATGGCAGGGCACCAGGTGCTGACGGAATTACGGCCGAGCTTCTGAAAGCAGGCGGAAGACCGGTACTCGTAGCTCTTCAGAAGCTATTTAATTCCGTGGTACTGGGGGGCAGAATGCCAGAGACGTGGCACGAAGGTATGGTGGTACTGTTCTTCAAAAAGGGCGACAAAACCCTGCTGAAGAACTACAGGCCCATCTCACTTCTAAGCCACGTCTACAAGCTGTTTTCGAGAGTCATAACGAATCGTCTCGCACGCAGGTTTGATGACTTCCAGCCTATCGAACAAGCCGGTTTCCGAAAAGGCTTCAGCACCATAGACCACATACATACGCTGCGGTAGGTTATACAGAAGACCGAAGAGTATAACCAGCCTCTTTGCTTAGCGTTTGTGGACTATGAAAAAGCCTTCGATTCGATTGAGACATGGGCCGTGCTACAGTCTCTCCAGCGGTGCCAAATTGACTATCGGTACATCGAAGTGTTGAGGTGTTTGTATGAAAGCGCCACTATGTCAGTCCGTCTTCAGGACCAGAGCTCGAAACCTATCCAGTTGCAGCGAGGAGTGAGACAGGGAGATGTGATTTCTCCGAAACTGTTCACTGCTGCACTGGAAGATGTTTTCAAGCTTCTGGATTGGAAAGGACTCGGCATCAACGTCAACGGCGTATACATCACTCACCTTCGGTTTGCTGAAGATATAGTGGTCATGGCTGAGACCCTGGAAGACCTCGGCGCAATGCTCGGTGACCTCAACAGAGTCTCTCAACAAGTGGGCCTTAAAATGAACATGGAGAAGACGAAAGTTATGTCGAACTCACGTGTCGTACCCACTCCTCTGAAGGTTGGGGACTCTGCCCTTGAAGTTGTGGACAATTATGTTTACCTGGGACAAACGGTCCAGCTAGGTAGGTCCAACTTCAGCAAAGAGGTCAATCGTCGAATCCAATTAGGCTGGGCAGCGTTCGGTAAGCTTCGAAATATCTTCTCGTCCGATATACCGCAGTGTCTCAAGACGAAAGTCTTTGACCAGTGTGTGTTGCTAGTGATGACATACGGGACTGAGACGTGGTCGCTCACTATGGGCCTCGTAAAAAGGCTCAAGGTCACTCAAAGAGCAATGGAGAGGGCTATGCTCGGGGTTTCTCTGCGTGATCGAATCAGAAATGAGGAGATCCGCAGAAGAACAAAGGTAACCGACATCGCCCGAAGAGTTGCTAAGCTCAAGTGGCAGTGGGCAGGTCACATTGCTCGCAGGACTGATGGCCGCTGGGGCGGGATAGTCCTGGAGTGGCGACCACGTACCGGAAAGCGCAGTGTGGGCAGGCCTCCAACAAGGTGGACCGACGATCTGGTGAAGGTCGCGGGAATCCGCTGGATGCGAGCAGCACAAAACCGGTCGTTGTGGAGATCCTTAGGGGAGGCCTTTGTCCAGCAGTGGACGTCTTTTGGCTGAGATGATGATGATGATGATGAAAATGATAATAATAATTAATCGCAACTGTTGCAAAGACCAAAAGTAACTTAAACAAAAACACAAATGTTGAAAAAATTTCCACGAGCAGGGTTTGAACCTGCACCCTTCTGACATACCGGGTCAGGTGCTCTTCCAATTGAGCTATCGTGGTTCTAACCAGCCCGCCGAAATTATTCAACACTATTTACTTTTTACTTTGAAAGCCAAAGGCGCCCATTCAATGTTAACAACTACCGTCATTAACATCCGATCATAATATTTTTACAAATACTAAAGATCAGTTAAGAAGTAGGCAAGCTATTTATAAATGTTTATATAATTTTTAACGCAAATTTTGTTGCGAACAAATTACAAAAACACAAATGTTGAAAAAATTTCCACGAGCAGGGTTTGAACCTGCACCCTTCTGACATACCCTTATGATCGGATGTTAATGACGGTAGTTGTTAACATTGAATGGGCGCCTTTGGCTTTAAAAGTAAAAAGTAAATAGTGTTGAATAATTTCGGCGGGCTGGTTAGAACCACGATAGCTCAATTGGAAGAGCACCTGACCCGGTATGTCAGAAGGGTGCAGGTTCAAACCCTGCTCGTGGAAATTTTTTCAACATTTGTGTTTTTGTAATTTGTTCGCAACAAAATTTGCGTTAAAAATTATATAAACATTTTCAAAAGTAACTTACTTTCGCAAAGGCCGGTCATCAGATGGGTGATCAAATATTAATCAACTCGAGCTCCTCAGCGCTTAAGAAGGCACGTAATATTAGCAGTCGTTAACCACCGCCAATCCGCACTGAGCCCGCGTGGTGGTTTATGGCCCGTTCACTCCGTGGTATTTACATACATAGGGAAGGCTCGAGCCCCAGCAGGACCTAATGAACGAATGGTGATGTGATGATGATGTGACTGACTTTTGGACCCATAGCTGCCCATCACACTGTTATCCTACTGTTATCCTACTGTTATTAGTCTATTCGGTATTAGGTATTATATTGTGTATACTGAAAAAACAGAACTTAAAATAAATTTTTTTTTAATCTATTTTACAACGTGGAAGCAAAAGTTGTCAAGTAAACCCGTGGTAGGGGCGCCGAGCCCTTTAAAAGTTGACATAACTTCCACGGCGTTAAGGGTTGCCGTCGTCTTATGTTTCAAATTAAATTAAGACTTGCATTTCGGAGATGTACAGCATAGTATAATGTATAAATAAAACAATCAGAAAGCGTATACCATTTTTAAACAAAGTTTGTTAAAAAAATAAATATATTAGGTACCTATGAAATTGACGTTTTGTATGAAGAATTATTTATAAAATTTTATTTTTCATAGTGACGTTTATTAAATTTTCTTTACACCTATTTATGTTAACACTATAAAAAATGTAGAGTAGTGTGTTTGTTTCACTAGCTAAATATAGCAGACATTAAAAAGATCAAGTCCATTCAAAGCTACAATGAAACAAAAGGATATTTCCGCGAACAAAAAAAGTTGTCAATTAAAAAAAAATTGGACGATAAAGACACAAAATTAATAATTATTGTTATTACTGAAGCCTATGTAACATAGTCCTAATTAAAGGTGTATAATAATATGATCGACCGGTATTGACTTTTAGAAGTAATACACCTAATAATAAGTGAGAAAAAAACGTCAATTTCATAGGTAAGGACCTAATAATAAAGGCGAGAGTACAGTTATTATTAACGCGCCGCGCTAGATTTTTATTTTGAAAGAGTTTTCTGATTGCTTCAGACGGCATTTTCAGCTTCACCGGGCTTGTTTGGGGGCGGCGAAAGAGTTCCTCAAGCCATGTGAAACGAATCACCCACGGAGGTTTTCTAGAGGGAAGGCATCACGCACTAGTGCATGCCGTGCCCTACTAGATTCTCCGAAGGGTTCGGATCGGATCGGACCCACCTAGACAGCTAATATGCTTGTTGAAATGAAACAACTTTTACGGATCTACTCGCGTTTATTTTACACATTACTTATTTAATGTTTATCCTGACGTTTCGAACCCTTTGCAGGTTCCGTGGTCACAGGGAGTCTCCCTGTGACCACGGACCCTGTAAACTTTAGAAAACAATATAATATGCTTGTGTTAGTTATTGGTTCACGTCAGCAATATAACGAGTCTATGGAGACTGAAGCATCAACTCTCGAATTCAACCCAAGTATCTACTCGTTCGGCTACCGGAGCTTCAATTAATCTCATGCAGCAAACATAGAAGTTGACATTTTACAGAGCATCTTAACGAAACCATCTTGGATTTTTATTTTATTTCTATGTTTTTAGTTAGTTAGTTAGTCGTTAGTAGGTATACAGATGGGGTAAACGAGTTCTCGAGTGGAGATCAAGAATCGGCAAAAGTGGTGTAAGACTAGGTGGAGTGACGATCTTCGCAAGGTGGCTGGCTGGGTGAGTGTAGCCGCGGATCATGCTCTGTGGCGTGCAGGCAGAGGCCTGTCCTTCAGTGGACTAATATAGGCTGTTGATGTTGCTAGATTATTTAAAGCGTGGTAATGATCCCGAATAATCATCATCATCATCGTCAGCTCATTTTATGTCCCCACCTGCTGGGGCACGAGCCTTCCCTATGGATGGATAGGGAGAACGGGCCATAAACCACCAAGCGGGCCCAGTCCAGATTGGAGGTTGTTAACGACTGCTAATGCATCCAGGACCTTTACGTGCCCTCCGAAGCACGGAGGGGCTCGAGATGATAAACTTTTGGTCACCCATCCAATGACCGGCCTTTGCGAAAGTTGCTTAACCTAAGCACTCGCAGACCGGGCGCGTTAACCACTGCGCCATCGAGCTCCTCCGCCATCGACCTCCTCAATAAACTCTCGAATAGCTCCCGAATAATAATAATGTTTATCCTAATGTAGGTGACGTTGAATAGTTCAAAGTCAAAGTCAAACTCAAATTGTTTATTCAAATAAACTTAAGAAAAGTACTTTTGAATCGTCCATACATTTTTGTACATACTACCTATTCAAGGTGTCTATTTTTTAACTGTAGAGAAGAATGAACGCAAGTAAAACACCACTTACACCACAGCGTCAAAACGTTAAGGGTGCGCCGACAAAAAAATGCCAAAAATGCAGTTACGGTTAAGTAGATATAATTGAAAATACTATCGTATTTAATGAACAAAATATATATTCAGTATCATAGGGAACGTGTTTACAATTTGTCAGAACCATAAATTCATAACACGCTATAGTTTTTTCTACAATATAATTTAAAGTTGGGCAAATATCATGAAAAGGAGTGGCGGCGTTTAGTAGATTTCTTAAAATTTATCTAAATTATTGTATCTCTGATTTTGTCTAAACAATCATCAATGGATACTACAAATTGGTAGACTACATTTTCGATTCATCAAGTGGTTATTTAAATAATTTTTTTTTATTAAGCACCTTAAATTCCCCATACAAAATTAGTATGGCCGCGCGGCATCAAATAAATATGGACGACGACATTTCAAATAAAACATATGACACTTGTCACTTACGGACGGCGCACCCTTAATTATAAATGATCCAATTGTTATTTATAATGAACTGTTAATAAAGCTTTGTGAATCGTTCAGGCGTGATTCGTTTCTGATCTGTTATATTATATGATATTCAATTTGAATAATTAATTACACCGTCATATGCCACCCTTATTATGTGCGCACGTCATGCTATAATTGTCAGCCATGTGTTTGATATGCGGTTGGTGCAAACTAGCGACTTTTTTGGTTTTAAACATGGTTTTGGTTCTTTGAAAAACCATCGTGTATCTACGATATTGTATTATACAACATATAATAATATAATGAGCAACTAACAAAACTGACATATTTTATTTTGTGTCGTATTTCATTTTCATTTCGTAACTAAACATAATTATCTATATATATATATATATATAGGTTCTAAAAAAGAACATGAACCAGAGCTTTCCATGGGACGAAACTATTTAGGGTTCCCCATTTAATTTAACTTTTCTTTATAAACACACTATTTGGGACGAAACGAGTACCTACGTACACAAGTGTAACGGACCAAAAATTTTATACCCTGACAACACTTTGTTTCTGTTCTTTCTTGTAGTAGGTAAACGGTATTACCATGGAGGTAAATAATTATCATCTCGAACTCATCCGTGCTTCAAAAGCCTTCAGGTACCTCAGGTCCACATTCCTAATGGTCCACATGCCTGAATGGTCCTCTTTTTCAGACTTTCCATTTTCCCAAACTGTCTACTTTCTCAATCGGTCTACTTTCTCACACCGTCTATTTTCCCAAACTGTCTACAAAGCCGTAGTGTATGTATTTTTTAGTGTATAATATCAAAAAGTTATTGAAGTACCAGGACATCATAGCCAGGAACCTTAAGCCCTTGGTCCTGGCTGCATTAGCAGTCGTTCACAATCGCCAATCTGCACTGGGTCCGCACCGCGTGGTGGTTTAAGGCCCGTTCTCCAAATCCGTCCATTGGGGAGGCTCGTGCCCCATCAGTGGGGACATAAAATAAGCTAGCGATGATGGTGATGATGATGGTAATACTAGAAAATTTTAAAGTCACTTTTTGCATATTCGTGTAATGATCAATTAATATAATGTAAGTGCAATTCTTCTGAAAATATCCACGGTACGAACTTTGTGGCACGTCACTGGATACCGCGCGACACGTGTCTCAATAAATAATTTATTGAGACACGTGTCGCACGCCGTACGCCATCAAGAAACAGCCTTAATTTGTCGCCGAGCTGCTCAGAGTATAATCTAAGAGGAATTACATGTATTGGGGTTCAAGTGACGTAATACAATATGTGGGCCAGTCCTGCGGGTAACCGGCGATGCGGTGTCTGCGAGTACAGACGTTTGGTGGAATATAATGATACAGTTTTGGTGTATGAAGGGCGTTTTAAAATTGTGGATTTCATTATAAGGTAGGGTTCAGTTTCATGTGCTCTATAACTTTTGAAGTTACAGTAAAACTATGCGGTACTTACAATAACTTAGCGGTGTGTGCTATCTTACGCGAACATAATTTTATTGTTTTCGTAAGAGAGAGATTAAAAATAAAACAAACAGTAGGTCAATCAGGAGCCCGCCTCAGTTTGTGTTGTTGCGAACGAAGCGTGTCGCATCAACGCTGGTATTCTGGCAGTTTTTCTATCATAAAATACACGATGTATATTTTTTATTTGAGATAATAAAAGTGTCTATTCAGATGTAAAATATTCCTGGTATGTCAGATAGGTACGTCTCACATACACTAAGTGACGATTAGTTGGAACAGCACTTCAAATGAAGTCGACAACTATCAAGGCATATCACTGATTATTTTGTCTTTTGACTCGTAAAACAATAATGTTAGAGACATTTTTTTGTTACACAAAACAAGACATGTACGCGTAATGACGTAGTCATTATAATAATGTACCTTAACTGGCAAACGAATATTAGACCTTGACAAACGTAGTGTAGGACGCTCTCAGACTATGTGGAGCGACGATCTTTGCAAGTGGCTGACAAGAGCTGGATAAGAGAAGCCATGGATCGTGCTCGGTGGCGTGCACAAGGAGAGACCTATGTCCAGCAGTGGACTAGTGTAGGCTGGTGATGATAATGAAGCCTGGTGGTAGCCGTTAGATACTTGTTACACAAAGGGTATCAGGGGCACGTTGCAGACCCTAAAGCTTCAGTTCTTGAGCCTTATCGACTTGTATTGGATTAAGTGGCTGGATTCTTTTACCCTCAAACAGGAACAGACCATTACAAATAATGCTGCTTAGCGGCAGAAATAGGTATTAAGAAGGTCACCATCCAGTCAGATTTTGGGCTAGATTCACCAGGCAAAGTACTCATCAATTGCTCATCAAATACTCGTCAAATGATATAGTACTAGTAGAAAGTAGAAAAATAACGTCATAACACTTAATCATGTGCTCGTTGGTGCAGCGGCTAGGATAGATGACCAAAGTTTTTATCTCGAGCTCCGCCGTGCTTCGGAAAGCACGTTAGTTCATGAATCCTATTATTTTCGACAGATAGCTGTTTCTAAAACTTATTCACCACAAATGGGCTAGTATAATGTGCTAATGGGTTGTCAACTCACCCGCATTGGGCACTCACTAACCTACATTGGGCAACTCACTAACCTATATTGGGCAACTCACTAACCTATATTGGGCAACCCACTAACATGCAGTGGGCAACCCAATGCGGATTGCATTGGGCAACCCATCAACCCACATTTAGCAACGTCATATGTTTATGATGCTACAGTGTAACCAAAGGTATGATTAACATAATAATAATTGAAACACATAACAAAAGTAGAAAAGATTTGATAAGATTTTGTTGATAAGATTTTGTTGATAAGATTAAAATAATGTCTTGTCTTATTTAACCTACAGTACACGTGCGGGCAAAGGTTTCTCCAAATTTCCTCTACAGATCTTTATCAGACTATTAATATCTGATTGTGTTGATTATTATGTAATTATGTAATCTTATTTAATTAAATCATGAAGTACAAGTATCCTACTAATATTATAAACGCGAAAGTTTGTAAGTATGGATGGATGTTTGTTACTCTTTCACGTAAAAACTACTGAATGGATTTGGATGAAATTTGGCATACAGATAGTTTATAACCTGGAATAACACATAGGATACTTTTAATCTAGATATTCCCACGGGAACGGGAACCACGTGGATGAAACCGCGAGCGGCCGCTAGTATAACATACATATAAGTAGTAATTTATAAGAATGCAATAGATTAGCACTGATTGGCATGGAACGCCTCGGTGGCCGAGTAGCAAAGCGTTCGACCCGATACTTGAAGGTTCCGGGTTCAATTGCCAGGTCAGTTAAAGTGTGTTTCGTACCTTTCGATGCATTGTCCAGGTTTGTGATCACTGACCCGCATTTGGCAAGCGTGGTGATTCAGCCCTTACCCGTCAATAGTAGTCGTGACTTGCTTTCAATGAGCCTTTGCTCAGCAGTGGGACAGCTATTGGCTATTTACTTACTTACTTATAATAGATTGAATTTTACAATGTTATTTCAAATATATCATCATCATCATCATCAGCTCATATTATGTCTTCACTGCTGGGGCACAAGCCCTATGGATGGATATGGAGAACGGGCCATAAACCACCACGCGGGCCCAGTGCGGATTGGTAGTTGTTAACGACTGCTGATGCAGCCGGGACCAACGGCTTTACTTGCCTTCCGAAGCACGGAGGAGCTCAAGATGATAAAGGTTTGGACACCCATCCGATGACCGGCCTTTGCGAATGTTGCTTAACCTCAGCACCGGGCGCGTTAACTACTGCGCCATCGAGCTCCTTAAAATATAGAGTTTTTATAAAATATTCAAGAATAAGTATGTACTACGCTTAGCTACCTCCTAGCTAGTTGTCACCATCACCACCATCTGCTAGCAGCATTCTTTTCCGCCATTAAGAGATAAGATAGTCAGTCCCTCGGTAGTTGAGGATTCCGGGTGAAGTGCGTTTCCACCTTCGATCTTATCGTCACTTACCATCAAACATAATCATAATCCTTAGGTACCTACATTTTTTTTTGAGAGAGATTGCTGATTGCCTCAGACGGCATTTTCAGCGTCACCGGGGTTTTTGGGGGCGGTGAGGTACGTAAAGGGTACCTCAAGCCGTGTTGAAACGAATAACCTTCGGAGGATTTCTAGAGAGAACGGCGTCGCACACTTAAAAGTGCGCGTCCCTGTGCCCTACCAGAGTCTCCGAAGGGTTCGGATCGGATCGGGGAGCGGAACCACCCGAGGGCGCCTCTAAAGGCACGGACCTTGGCTTGGGTAGACCGGGCCGTGGAGGAGGAGAGAAGCGCCCAGGTACATGTCTGTACCTGGTATAGAGCGTGTGTGAACCGGTTCTTCGTACCCTTGTTCTACGAGTACGGTGTCTTGGGCCTAAACTAGTGTGCATGTTTAGTGTATTCTGTAAATGTGTAGTGTCATTTAGAGGATCGGGCGGGGCCTTAGGTATAGTCGACCATGAAATTGCTTTATCACTTTTGACAAAAACTTTCATTACAATAAACTTTCGCTAAGGCTCATGGTCAGTGATGACAACGTATCTGTCACTTGGTTGGTTATAAAAAATAGAACTTGTTGTTTTATTAAATGCAAATAAAATTCACTTCTAAGGTGGTAAAGCAGTTTCATTGTTGACTATAGATACTCTCACGTCCTTCTCTCAAAAAAGAGTAGAAATAGCATCAAAATCACCAATTTTGAGTATATTCGGCATTAGTGACCCGTCGCCACATTTAGCATAAACTGATTAGGTATCTGAGATAGAAAAGATAACATCAGTGACAGGATTTTTTTTTATATTGACCGCATCCATCATAGTGGCTACATCCTGCCTGATGGTAAGCAGCCGATGCAGTCCAAGATAATGAGAGCGCTCCTCACCGTGGAACAAGCACGGTAACAAGCGCACCCATTCATGACGGCCTGCATAAATGCCGTTTCACGCCCCGCTTAAAAGACCTGGGACTATAGGAACTGAGAAACACATGCGCCGGCAAAGAATTCCAAAGCCGAATAGTCTTACAGAGGAACGATTCGCCAAATTTTTTGGTACGAGTACTGGTTGTCTGTACAGTAGGATGGTGGTTCCTAAGACCAGCACGTGTAGTCCGGGAGAGGAAAGGAGAGGGCGGGATTAGATCAAAAGATTGCTAGCCGATAGCCTGGTGCGCGAGAATCTTGGAACCTCTGTCCATTAGTTAGCTCTTACGACATGCACAGCAAGTTAGGCAGCTGATATTTACACGTCCCAGACCTGCATGGGGAGTTACAAAAAATAAAAACAAAAAAGCAATAATTAACCCTTTAATCTTTCCCACGAGAAAGTAAAGCGTTTGGTCACAACAACCCCCCATTAGTTGTCACTTAACGCGAGGAAGCAACGCAAAAGATAACGTCAGTAATGAACGAATCTCCTTTATCTAATCAATTTGGCCCTCTCCTTAATTACAAAGGCGGTTAGGGACTGCTGACACTTACAATATATTATACGTTGTTAACAGCGTTTAGAATTCACCATGGCGAAAGCTATAATGCGGTGTATTAAGCCAAAACACTGTGATTTGAGCTACATAATTTTTGCATGATAATTATTATTGTGTTGTGCAATAAAAGTCATAATGCAAAACATTGTAACTCGAGTTAAAGTGTTTTGGCTTGATAATGTAAGAATTAGGGACTTCGCCTCTGTGGTTTTGTGGTTAAGGCTACGGCTTCAGATCTGAGGTCCCGAGTACGATTCACAGAAGGGCGTACATTGTACGGCATTAGGGCGTACTGCATCGTTCCGAATAATGTCTGTGATATTTTAATAAAACTGTAACCTACATCTAAAAACTTATAAGACAATATCACACAACACAACACACATATCTGACCTCAAATCAAATTAAATATAAATTCTATCTTTTTAAAATTCTACATTGAATTCTAAATTCTCTTTTTTTTCTTTTTTTCTTTTTCTTTACGTAGAAATTCAATATTATAATTATGGCTTTACTCTGTTTTGCATTAACTGTGTACTTGATCCATTTTGTCAGTAATTTGTGGATAACGCAGCTGGTTGCACTGTCAGTAATTAAGTTATATTATGCTATTAAGTAGTAAGAAAACAGTGTAATTATTTGTTGTCCATAATAAAGAGAAATAAGAAATCTTGATACTTCGCTTTAGTTAGTAGTAGGGATTGTTTTAACTCTGTCTGACTTGTCATTATCATCATCTTATCTAAATGTGTTGCCATTATAACAATGTTAGTAGTGAGCTTTGTTGTGTAGCCTTCCATATGGATGGATGGATAGAACGGGCCATAAACCACCACGCAGGTAGGCCCACCAATATTGCTAAAGCAGTTGGGACCAATGGCTTTAGGTGTCTTCCGGAGCACGTAGGAGCTCAAATTGAAAAAAAATTTGGTCACCCATCCGATTACCGGCCTTTGCGATAGTTGCTTAACCTCAGCACTCCCAGACCAGTGGCGGTAGCCAAAGTAACATTAAGAAAACGATAGCGAAGTTCGAAAGGAATCAAATGTATGAAACTGACATAAGATTGACCACGATTGATTTAGCGCGGCTTATGTCAATTACATACATTTTATTATTTTCGAACTTCACTATCGTTTTCTTAATGTTACTTTGGCTAAGCCTACAGGCACGTTAACCACTGCACCATCGAGCTCTTTTGTATACACATATGCATATACATATGCCAAATAAACTTCCATTCACTCAAAGTTAACGACTCCACCCAATACTTAACGTCTGGTAATTAGAAGCAAACGCAACGCATTAGATAAAAGAACAAAATCCGAAAAAAATCTAAAAGCACCAAAGAAAAGAAAACACAGCTGTGCAATTTAATCAACGGAGTCTTAGGAGCATGACAAGGAATCAGGTAACAATGACTCGTTGGAACCTTTGTCGATAGAAGGCTAAGTAGCTTTTGTATTAAGAAAACATTAAGCTATTTTTGAGAGCGCCACTGATAAAAGACGTATTTAACCTTAAGAAAAAGGTTACACTAGATACTGGAACGTTAGTTAATAATAAGAAAGTATTAGTAATAAAAGCACATAACATAATTATTGAGTGTCGTTTTCTTAAACTTAGCGTGAGTTTTTTTTCATTAAACATCGAACAAAAATATAATCACCACAAATACACGCTAGAGAACAACGATTCATTCCTAGGATGATACGCGAAGCTATTGAAATTAAAAAACATCCTAATTTTAATAGGCAAGATGGTTGGAATCTACCGCCAGCCTGGAATTCCATCTTACAAAATATTAAATCCCAACCCCAACACCATAATGCCAGACCAAAAGATACTGCAAGCTCTTTCTGCGTAAAACAGAACGCACCTGATTAAATTTAAATGAGGGTATACAAGCTACGAACTAATTATGTGACGACCAACACCTCAGTCGCCCTGTGACCACGGACCCTGCAAAGGGTTCGAAACGTCAGGATAAACATTATTTAAAAGTAATGTGTAAAAAAACACGAGTAGATCCGTAAAAGTTCTTTCATTTCAAAAATAAAATCTGAAATTAACTAATGGTTAACTAAAATATTATTGTACAGTAAAGAGAGGGGTCTCTTCTAAAACAGGTTTTTTCAAACTTAACAGAAGAGACCCATATATTTTTGTTTTTTTTTTAATGGTTTATTTTACATTTTATTTTTTCTACTAAAATTTCGAACCTTAATTTGAACCCAAGAAAATCTATCATCATCATCATCATCAGCCTACACTAGTCCACTGCTGGACATAGGCCTCCCCAAGTGCACGCCATCGAGCACGATCCGCGGCTACTCTCCTCCTAGCTATCCTATCCTATCCTATCCTAGCTCTAAAACACTTGTAAGGAAATAAACTAATTGCACTTTATTTCTTTAAAATAAAAGCGTACACTACACATTGCAATAAAACCACTTTTACGGATCTACTTTCGTTTATTTTACACCTTATAAGCGTATACTGTTTCACATTCAAACTGAACGTTCCCGTCCATATTAAAAAGGCAAAAATTCGAATGTTATCAAATTAAAACCACAGCTATCACATAAATTGAGAGCCATAGAATTAAATGAGCATTCAAATCATAGGCAACCCGTGCCTTATTGCGGCAATATTATACAGTAGCCATAGTGTTAGGGTGAGACTCCACTGGGGCTGAGCGGAGAGCGGTGAGCAGCTAAATTCTGCCCCGCACCACTTGTGCGACGTGACGGTATTCCTTAGAAATACGACGCCGGTCATGCCTGCAACACGAAACACCGTCCATTAGCGGAAAAGAGCAGTTAAAATAAGGGGACGCCATTGGTTAATTTTCAGCTCAGCCCCATTCAGCTCCGATACGCTTCAATGGATTCTCCCCATGAGCGGCGTCGTATTTTTAAGGTAAACTGTCACGTCGCACAAGCAGGCCGGCGCAGGGCAGAGAAGTATGGTGTAGAACTGTGTTTCAACAATGGAGTTTTTATGAATAAAACTGCGCCACGGTTAATTTCTGACTCCACTTCACCTTTTTGGAATTGGAGTCTATACGCGGAGTGTTATTAATATGGCAATGTTTATACATATGTTTAAGTTGGCTGCAATGCAAAAAGTTAATGTGTCATCCATATGTCAATGTTGGTAGTACATTTTTATGCCTCTCTCACTTCCTGTCTATTCGCGTGTTCGGATGTGTACCTCAGATGAGAATTACTTATAATAAAATAATAAGTGTCCATTACAAAGGATCTGCTTTTTATTTCAATAACATCACGGAGATTGGTGCAGCGTGACAACATTGTACCATCAGAACCCTCACCATGCCGACCCACAAGGTGCCCTTTCATGCCTCGTTTGAATATGAAAATATGATGAAATAGGGAAAACGTGTGCTAGTACACTATTCCATCTTTTGGAAGTGCGACAAAGAGACGATTCACCAAATTTTTTATCCGCTCAACACCGCTCCGCTTCAATGGCGAGTCGTCCTAAATCTGATCCACTTCATACGAATGCAGACTGGGTTATTTGAAATAGTGCATATTCGATGTTTTAGTATGATCGGCACGTAGGTAAATAGAGATGCGCTAGTGCCAAATACAGAATGTTAGACGTGCCGTACTATAGGAATGAACTGTCTGTCTTATTTTGAGGCGATTTTGTAGCTAAGCAGAATATGTGAAAATGTGAAATGAACAAATTTGCGCAAAATTATATCACTACATAGTATAAAACAAAGTCGCTTCCCGCTGACCCTTTGTATGTATGTTTGTATACGTATGCTTAGATCTTCAAAACTACGCAAAGAATTTTGATGCGGTTTTTTTAATAGATAAAGTGATTCAAGAGGAAGGTTTATATGTATAAATACATGCATAATATATTAGAGAAACACTGATAATTTTAGAGGTTTCACATTTTTTTGCGCTTACATTACAAACGCTCGCTGGCTGAACCCTACGAGATAGATCAAAATAATGTACTACAGTATTGTACACCTTAAGTAGGTCTACAAAAAGTCCGCGATGGTATATGTCTATCTCAGGATAGCCTACAATAATATTTTTTTATCCTTTAGGTACTTTGTACGAGAAATAATGGCTTATTTACGAAGCGATTTTAAGCAATACAGCATAATTTTATACAATTAAGTACCTTAAATACATTGTGCATTTGATATAGATCATTATGGCCCTTTACAGCATGTAATTTAAATGAATATTTTCGAAATATTACAGATTTAAAATGCAGGGACATAGCGGATGCGTGTCATCAGTCATCACGCAACCGCTATGTACGTATCATCAGCATTGCAGCCGTGCGAATCCGGAGTCGCTAGTAAAACTATAATTATAAGCAGAATGTAGTAAAGTAAATTAATTAGAGTATTAGTGTAGTGGTTAAAAAGGGTAAGTACTTACGTTTTAATTATTTAGCCTTTATAATGTCCTAATGCCAACATTATTATTTCTGCCCAAGCAAAGGCATTCATATCAGCAAGTATCCCTGTGTGGTGCCGGGGATAAAGAATTGCACCACCCCATCTCAACCCGTGGGTGTCGTAAAAGGCGACTAAGGGACCATTCCAGAGGATGGGCAGCAGCATCTCTCTGAGGTTACTTTCAACCTACTGCGATCGCCAACCCGCTTGCCAAGCGTGGCGATTATGGCAAATACCCCCCATCTTGGGGGAGGCCTTTGTCCAGCAGTGGACGTCTTTTGGCTGAGATGATGATGAAAGGCATTCATAATTGTAATCAAGTCATCGCTACAAATTGATGGGTGTAAGTTTAATCACCACGCTAGGACGCTAGCCAAATGCGGGCTAGTGATCACAAACACGGGCAATGCATCGAAAAATCCGAAAAATGCTTTGGCCGTGGGAATTGAACCAAGGACCTCCGCGGACTTATACTTACAGCTATGCACTTCATCACACGGCCACTCGGCCTCTTGTGAACAAACAAACGAAGCTTGCGATTTTGGATGCACGATAAGCTATTCTAATAATCAGCAAGCATTTGTCCGAATAATAAGCCGACTAAGCCGCGTAGGACGATATTGGTGGGTTATGCTTTAATGAGCGTGTCATTATTGATGTGGGAAGGCCCGTGCCCAGTAGTGGGATGTTTGAAAAAAAAACAAAATACTAATTTGGAACTATTCAACATATTGTTATGGCTTACGTCTGTGCATATGTTGTCACGAGGAGAATGACCCGACAGAAATTTCGTATATTTTTTGCTTCATTTTATTTCTTGTAGCTAAAATGGAAAATCTTTTAGCAAATGGTTGTGGCTACAAAATCGTCGGGCGCTCGAGAACTGGATATTTATCATAGTCCAAAGCACACGTCTAGCAGATTCTAAAGAAGAAATTTATAACGGAGACTCACACTTTATTATACGGATAGCGACTTCAACAATATGTGATCTAGAAATGCTTTTGTATGCTTTTGTTGGGTTATTCGAGACCGTATTTGGTATTTGGCAAATTACCTTTTTGTATAGTGATCAGATGACACGTAATGCAATACTAACACAGTAAACCGAGTGTTACTTTTTTGTTTTGTTTTTTCCTCATTAGCTGTGTGGCAAAGCGCTTGGTCTGACATCTAAAAGTCCTGGGTTCAAATATCAGGTCGGGCAAAGTATGCTTCGCAATTTTGGATTCGTAGTTTTGTTTAACACTTTAGCTGTTAATGTCAATCACGCTAATATTATAAATGCGAAAGTTTGTGTGTATGTCTGTAAATTTGTTCCTTTTTCACGCCGCAACGGATAGATGGATTTGGATGAAAATCGGTATACAGATAGTTTATAACCTGGATTAACACATAGAATAGTTTTTATTCCGATATTCCCACGGGAATCACACTATAAATATACTAAAAACGACCATTTAATTTTCCAATAGAATATGATTTGTTTGTTTTGTTGTCATGGAAACCAAAGAGAATTTAATCCCTTGATGGAAACTGTCAAAGCGGTACGAAGTACGCCGGGTCCACTAGTATAGATATTAGATAAACACCTTTTGTAATTGCAACTAGATTGATATAATAGAGGGTGCAAATTATAATATTTGTAGATATATAGTAATCTGCACTGTCAAATGTACTCTTTGGTATAACGTGCCCTAGCGTGGCTCTAGATACCCTATCTAGAACTTACTAACAACATGCAAAAGATTTTTTTTTGCAAATTTTTGACACAGTCTTGTTAAAACATGTAGACAGTTTTTGTTCCATGCAGTGTGAAGCTACACTCATTACCCAAAATATACCTACTTGATTCAATGCCCTACTTCATCCTATTCCGTATTAGCTAATTCTTGTAATTGCACTTAACCGAATGTATAAATGTAAATGTGCTCATCAAACTTTAAATAGGTTTAACTGGAAGCAGTCGGTGTTAAGTAAGGCATTACTTAATATGTTTAGTGGTGTTTAAGTGCGGCGTTCTTGCAAACACGTCTTCATTAATCATTGTGCGTAGAGGCGTTTTGTTCAAAGTAGAAAAATTGAAGAGGTATGTTCAATACACCCAGGTTCAATTTCCAGGGGCCCGCCCGCCTAACCGATCGCTTTGACTTCGTGTGTGGTTTATGACGTAGTATTGTCGTTTCGTGCCGAATATGAAAGCAATATCGAAAGCTATAGCCTTTAGCTTTTGATATTGCTTTCATAGGCGATGCGAGGTGGCAAGATGAAGTCATAAAAGATACGGTATTTTTGATGCATAGCCCGGATTTGTGATCACCAACCTGCATTTGGCAAGCGTGGTGATTAAGCCATTACCCATCAATTGTGGTGATGACTTGATTTTAATAAAGGAGGCATTTGCCCAGCAGTGGGGTAGTTATATGATATAAGTTATAGATGAAAAGTTTTTACTTGCGCGTTGTCCCTCCACTTTTCATAAACGGTTTTTGACTTATCCCAGTACCATAATACTCGTATGACATTGTAGAAATCGAAATCAGTACCAAAATAATCAGTAGGATCTAGAATCATTTATTCAGTTCAGATTCTTAACACCCCCTGATGTGGTGAAGGTCGCGGGAAGCCGCTGGATGCGAGCAGCACAAAACCGGTTTGATGGTTGTTAACGAGTGCTAATGCAGCCGGGATCAACGGCTTTACGTGCCTTCCGAAGCGCGGAGGAGCTCGAGATGGTAAATGTTTGGTCACCCATCCGATGACCGGCCTTTGCGAAAGTTGCTTAAGCTGAGCTCCTCCTAAAAAAGAAGAAAAAGAAAACCCTTGCTAACTTTGATGCTAGTTCTACTCAGCACAAACTGAAGAAGTTCTAGAGCTGGTTCTCGAATCGGTCGCCAATTGGCTAAAATATAACCTCCTCACTCTCAATATAACCAAAACGAACTACATGTGTTTTAGCATAAATAATCATCAACAACCGAAAGATTTTAATATAAAATTGCATGCATGTAAAGACGTAGCTACAGCTAGTAATATATGTTATTGTCCATTTATAAATAAAGTGAATCAGACTAAATATTTAGGTGTAGTATTGGACCAGAGATTATCTTGGTACCCCCAAATTGAACAAATATCTTCAAGAATTAGGAAATTTATTTGGATGTTTAAATCATTAAGATATGTATTACCAAAGAGTGTTCCAAATGAAGCTAGCCCATCAAAGAACCTTTTGAATGAAATATACATTGCCTTAGTACACTCAGTCATAATTTACTGCATATCCGTATGGGGAGGTGCCTATAAGACACGCTTTCTTGATGTTGAAAGAGCCCAGAGAGCTCTTCTGAAAGTAATGTATTTTAAAAAACAACGTTTCTCCACCGACAGCCTATATGAAATAAGTAACTTACTATCAGTTCGAAAATTATTATATTATAAATCTAACATTAAAAAAACATAGAACCTAATGTTTCTGAGTATCGCTTAAAACTCAAGTGGCTTCCTATTCGTCTTCGCCGGAATGCTCATATACTGTCCCTTCTTTATAACATATTGTTTAATCCCACCTATCCTTCTTATCTTAAGGAAAGTTTCAGTTATCTTAATTGTTCAGGTTCGCGCTCATTACGGTCATCAGAAAACTTAAGCCTTAAAACACCCCTACACAGCACCACCTTTTATGATTATTCTTTTACCGTCCAAGCTGTCCGTCTCTGGAATTCGCTTCCAGTTGCGATCAGGCGTGCGAAATCTATTCACTTATTTAAAGAGCTCGTGAAAAAATTTTACCTTTCCGATTAACCCTGTCCTGCTGCAAAACTGCCATATCCGCTACTTTCCTACCTGAGACTACTATTATGTTTAAGTAGGTTTATTTATATACAAGGTATTTATATATTATGTATATATGTTTATCATTATTATCATTACCATTATTATTATTATTTTGCTTCATTTATAAAATACACATTATTCTAGCATGTTTTCATAGTTTCACCTCTGATCTTACAGTTTATTAGCTCTCTCCATCCGACTGGTTGGACCGTTGTCTGGAAGAAATCGCTTGAAAGCGATAAGACCGCCAAATTGTAACTTTGTAATTTTTTTTTCTTTTGTTCATGTTTATGTTTTATAGTGTTGCAATAAAAGTATTATCTATCTATCTATCTATCTAAAACCCAAACTTACGACCCCAACCTAGAAAATAAGAGAAGGAAAGATAATATCTTAAAAGTTCTTAAAACGAAGACAGTTTTTGCAAGTATGCAATGCTATACAAGATCTGATCAATTGGCGGCTTACGAATTGATGGCTTAGTGACATTTAAAAGTGAATGTAATATTTAAAATTGTTTTTTTTAATTAAATTAGTTTTTATATCATCATCATCATCATCTCAGCCAAAAGACGTCCACTGCTGGACAAAGGCCTCCCCCAAGGATCTCCACAACGACCGGTTTTGTGCTGCTTGCATCCAGCGGCTTCCCGCGACCTTCACCAGATCGTCGGTCCACCTTGTTGGAGGCCTGCCCACACTGCGCTTTCCGTTTTTAGTTTTTATATATTGACTGGAAATTGTTTGCAAATATTACTACAGGAAGTGTCAGTATTGTGTCCCTACTGAGACAGGTCGTTTCTTTTTTTCAAAGCCAATTTTTTTTAAATAATATTATAAATTAGGATGCTTTCAAAATAACTAACTACTCAGGAGTATTAACAAAGGTCGCTTAGCATTCTAAGTCATAACCCGACTTGTGACGTTTTTCATTCAATTACTTGTAATATTTACGCCTATTGACTTTCCGATCTCTTTTACCGATATCTGCTTATTAAAATTCTCAAGACTCTGTGATACTGAGATTTGGCAAGGATTATCAGGGAGTGGCACTTATTGGGAATGCCCGCTGAATTTTAAGAGAATAACCAATGTTAACCTTCCCTTGGGTCAAAATATCTTTGATTTGGGTAAGCAGAATTTTTATGTAGAATTTTCTTTTCAATTCTCATTAGTTTTGTCTTTAAGTTGAAGATATGAATATTGAGTACACAATTACAACTCTTGACTAAAAACTACGTACAAAGGGTGGTCTTATCACAAACAGTGATCTCTTCCAGACAACCTTTGGATGGACAAAAGAGATTAATGTTTGAAGTGGGCTTGTCTTCGGGTTGGTGCACCATGAATATAATAACTATTGTAATAAGTACAACAATATATATAATTAAATATTAAATAGAAATAGGTAATTATAAAATTAAATTATAAGTGCTCGTAGAAGTCATTGTAAGTAAAACCTATCATGCTTTGCCATTTCAGTTAACAGGTTCAATGTCCAAAACTTATAACAATGGTTAAATCAATTGTTACAGACCATATATGTGGTCTGCGGGACAGTGAACCTGTTAATATAGGTGGAACTATTATCTGATTGGATAATACTTCTTAAGATAGATAAACTTTGACAGAAGGGAATAATCAGTTCAAAGAAAAATGTTACGTTATGGTAATGTACATCGTAATAGTTAATAGCTAATCTCGTTTATCTATGAATAGACCTTTGTTTGGTAAAAAATACATATTATCTAAAGCAACATCTTAAAAAGTAATGCGTGTGCTAGGTGACAGTTTTCACCAATCTCTGGCATCTTACCTAACTGTCCATGAAAATAGACAAAAGTAGGCACATACATTTCCTAAATTAAAACTTCTTAATGATAAGTTTTAGGTACTTAACCCCTAGTCATGTTAGGTGACAGTTTTACTATGGCAACTTTCACCTAACATAACTTAAACGGGGACTTCTTGGCGGGAAAGTGGAGAGTCATGTCTGCGGTTTTGTTTTAATTTCTAAAATTTGTGTTATGTCGAATATTAATGTGAAATAATGGTGGATTATTAACCGTTAAGTGTTCGTGAGTGTGCATAAGTGTTGGCAAATGAAACAAAACAGTGCAACGGCACTTTTCGAATTCTCTCAAGAAGTCTGCGTGAGGACTTAGTAAAGCCCCACATCTTTACTGAGATAAGTACTCGAGAAGTTCTCACTTCTCATTTCTATTATCATTCATCATCACCTCATATAGAGTTTAATTTTGAGAAACTCATAAATTAAGTTTTCGACTGAAGGACTACTCCATGGTCATGAATCAATTAAAAAAAATAACTTAAAGGCTGTTTGTGAAAACGAACATGACACTTCTAATATTGAAACAAAAATGTTTCATCCACAATTACGGTGGACTGAAACCAATATACTGTATTACAACCTAGCAAGGATTTGTTTGTCTAAAGATCACGACCTCCAATGGTAAGTGATATTCCCTCTCCGTTATTATTTACAGGAGGTTTTTTCTCTCTCAGCCGAACCGAACGCCGACTGTCATCAGTTTCAGGAAACGAACCGTGTGACTTGGGGACGGAAACACAATATTGTTTTCCTTGTCACCATAAAGGGCGGTCGCCACAGTGATGCGATTTTATTATTCGATAACCAATGATAGTGGAGCTCGATGGCGCAGTGGTTAACGCGCCCGGTCTGCGAGTGATGAGGTTGAGCAACTTTCGCAAAGGCTGGTATGATTACATCGGATGGGTAACAAAATTTATCATCTTGAACTCCTCCGTGCTTCGGAAGGCATGTAAAGCCGTTGGTCCTGGCTGCATTAGCAGTCGTTAACAACCACCAATCCGCAATAATAATAATAATAATAATAATAATAAAACATTTAATTCAGACCACTTAGTCCATACATAGTAACATAGGTACTTACTAAAAAAAAAAAAAAAAAAAAAAAAACAGCAACAAATACCAAAGAGCAAACTAATTTAAAAATTTGAAAGTCCATCCCAATGGGCCCGCGTGGTGGTTTAAGGCCCGTTCTCCCAATGCATCTACAGGGAAGGCTCGTGCCCCAGGCTGAAGGGTACATAAGAATGAGCTGATGATGATGATGATGAACCAATGTTAACTTTCCCAAAGTATCTTTGGTTTGGGGTAAGCAAGATATATTACATGCTGGTCTGGGATGTAAAAAGAATGAATCAGCTGTTTCACTTTGCGTGCATGTTGTAAGGGCCGACTAAAGGACAAGGGTTCCTAGAACTCAAGGCTGATGTTATCCATTACACCTAGGAACCTTAATTTGTTTATGCTAAATGTGACCTCGGGTCACTAATGGCGAGTTTAAGAAATTTCATTTTAATTGGTTGCGAAATGAGGGTATGCTAGTTAAGTACTAATTAATTGTGAGACGACCAACACCTAAGTCTCCATGTGACCACGGATCCAGCAAAGGGTTTGAAACGACAGAATAAAATAATAATATAAAATCAAATTGTGTAAAATAAACGCGAGTAGATCCGTAAAAGATTTGAAATGAGTAGTGTTTGCCAAAACTGAAGAAACATTATCATCATCATCATCATCAGTCAACACTAGTCCACTGCTGGACATAGGCCTCTCCAAGTACACGCCACTGAGCACGATCCGCGGCTACTCTCATCCAGCTCTTGCCAGCCACCTTACGAAGATTATCACCCCACCTAGTCTGAGGACGTCCTACACTACGTTTGCCGATACGCGGTCTCCACTCAAGAACTCGTTTACCCCATCGGTTATCGGTTCTGCTCCGGTCCACTTGGCAGTGAAAGTGAAGTGGCCTTCAGAAACATTATCTGTCTCTGTCGGTCGGTCTCGATCGGTCTGCTCTTGCTTACTATTATCTATATGTCGCAGCCGGACATGATTACGGACACTAAACGAAACGCAAGCGCGCCCTAAGGGGTGTAAGCCGCACGACTACGTTTCCTTTGCGCTTCGACAGAGTCGTGGCGTTACCAACGGGCTGGACGGAGCTCACTTTTATCGCCAAGAAGAGGAGACGTCGCCACAGAACTGTCCTACGTTTCCCCTAATGCATTACTTAATTAAAAGAATTACTAAGTTGTAACTTTGTTTCCGTTAACATAAAAACAGTGTTAAAGTAAAACGTCTTCTCATTTGCACGATTCGCATACATTTGCATGCACAATGACTGAAGAAACATTTCATAATCTCTTTTAATCCTACATGTATATTAATACGTGAAGCAAAAACTTTGTATCCTTTTTTACGAAAATTGCGCGGACGGAGGAGTATGAAATTTCTCACACTTATAGTTTATATAGAGAAGGAGTACAGAATGTTAATATTTTTTAAAGTTATGCATAAAAAATACAATAAAACAAACATTACACACACTACCATGTATTTGACACATACGCTTAATACTTTTGAAAAATTTCAAAAATGGAAGAGGAGCGGCCGAAATCTATCAATGCCTGTCAATGCCAATCCAAACTAACATTCTATCTTTTTAAATTTTTCATTGCTTAGGATACAATCCGTGCAGCCTTAATAAAATTACGGTCAAATATCGACCACTGGGCGACCACTAGTTTTTATTATTATTAACTATAGTTTAACTTTGTTATTTTTCCTTAGACAATTTTTAATCTTTATTAGAATTCGTAGCATCGTGAACAAGTTGCAAAATGAGTGCTAGTGCAAGTTGCAGAATATGCAGGTAACTTTATTAGTACTGTATTGACATTGTAAAAATTTCAACTGGTAACTGATGTAAATGCAATCTTAGATATTATTATTTTTTCTCTTTAGTTTTTTTAACATGTTGTCATTGTCCTTAATATTTTGTGTTTTTATTTGTGATGGAAAGTTAGGGCATTTTCCAATATTTTTGACGCTGTAAGGGAGAAAAGAGCTCGACACTTGCTGAGTTTGTTACCGGTTCTTCTCAGTACAAGGTCTCTCGCCCAGAGTAGACTTATAAACCGATGGCATAATGAAGTTCATAAGAGCTATTTGTAGCCCAAACTGAATAAATAATTTTTAATTTTTATTTTTTTTTAATTTTGAATTTTAATATTGTTTTATTTATTATTCCTAGACAGAGCTCGTCGCAACTCTATGGCGTCAATTTTATGTATTGATACTGTACATCAATTAAAATACATGTTTTCGGTTCTGTCTTTCCGTGCCCAATAAATACTATCGATATAAGTTCCGATGACTGGTCAACTTATTGGTTGGTTGCCAAGGATTATTCCATTGTTTCCTATTGTACTCTATTGTCTATGATGTAGTTTGTGTAATAAAGAGGATTAGTGAAAAACATTTTTTCTTTTTTCGTGAAACAACTACACTGGATGACGATAAAATATATCTTTTTACCCAACAGCGGGGAAATCCTTGGCCTTCAACTCACTTAATGGTAAGTAACGTTAAGATAACAACACACTTCACCCTTAACCCTCAACTATTGAGAAACTAACTACCTTATCTCTTACAGCGTTGGAACACAAAAATGTTTTCGGATAAGTACTACAGTCTAAGATAATAAAAATGATACACTTTTTACAAACTTGCTCGTTTTTAATTTACTTATTTACTTATTATTTTTATCATGAGTATTACTTATTATTTTTATATAGTTTTATCTGAGATTTATATTAAGTTTATTTAAGGTTTATATTATCAATTATACGTCATAGCTCATAATATAATTTAATTTTATCTGAGACTGATATTTTTTTAATTGACATTTATAAAATTTTATTTGAAGCTTAGAAGCTTTTTATCCTGAAATTACGTTCTTTTTCTGGTTCCGTGGTCAGAAAAAGACTGAAAGAGTGATGATTTTAATGTTTAATTTTCGCATAAACTTTAAAAATAAAATATACACTCAGATAAGATAGGTTACTAGCCTGACAAACTTAAAACAAGGGGTTAAATTGCTAATTTCTACCCAAAAAGTCTCCAGAACAAAATGTTTTTTTAATGTACACAATACCACAAGGTGGCTGTCAAGAGCTGGATAAGAGTAGCCACAGGTCGTGCTCTGTGGTCCAGCACTGGACTAGGATAGGCTGATGATGATGATGATGAAAATGATAAAATATTAAGTAACAAAACGTACATAACAAAACCGAATGTTCGTTAGAATACTAGCTTATTCATAAACACAAATTCAAACTGTACCAATATACAATAAATTGCGTTCAAACTAGCCGACTTGGTAATGTGATGAGCGAAATTCCCGCTTTTGTAGTTCCAGTCGACAATTTAATAACGTCGGCAGGATACTAGCTCTTTGTTCATGTTTACGCTGCCGCTGTCAATGGTGTTACTGTTACAATTTCGATCATCAGCTACAAAGCAAACGCTAGTTTAGAAAATATTTAATCAACAACAACAAAGCTAAAATTCTCATATATACAATGGTAAAGGGGTTTCAATACAATCTAGTAAGTTATTGTACTTTGTATACTAAATAAAAGAAAAGGTATCTGTTCAAACGACCTTTGAACATTTAGCCAGCGATTTACGCTGGCCGACTTAAGAAAACTGCAAGAGAATGCATCACTGCAGTTTACATAGCTATTTGTGTGTGTAGAATAAAATTAGTATTTAAGAAACTTTATTTTGTAAAGAAACTCTTTTGTACTCGGACTACATCGTTGTATAATTGCTGCTACCTGGTAACTATAATCCTCTCACTGTGGCAAACACACCTAGCGCTGTCAGCTTCTCTGATCGGTCTTGTAAGCCTGCTTGACTGGCAGTGAGAAAATCCTACTCCGAACCCTGTTTTCTCACCACCTTCCGTCTGTTGCCTTAGGTCTCATGGTGCAGACATCCCGTACTTATATATTTATTTATTACACATTTATGCTGTAGGTTAGGGCTTTAGGGACTTAGGGACCTAGGGACTCTAATATTGTAGGACGGGAAACCGTATAGCGAAGTTCTCAGTCTTCTATAGCTTAAATTTCATGTGTAGCCTGCCGGTGCTTTATTAAAAGACCACACTAAACTAAAGTATTAAAGACTATTCTTTTGGCACCAACTGTTATATTAGTCGGCAGCTGCACAGTATCCCTTTTCTTTTAAGTTGGTAAACTCTCTTACGCATACATATAGTCCAAGACGAAGCGAAGTCAGTGTCATTCAAAGACAGCCAAAGACACACAAAAACAATCAAAGACAGTCAAAGACAGTCGACGACAGTAATAGACAGTCAAAGACAGTCAAAGGCAGTCAAGGACAGTCAAAGACAGACAAAGACAGTCAATGACAGTCAAAGACAGTCAAAGACAATCAAAGACAGTCAAAGACAGTCAAAGACAGTCAAAGACAGTCAAAGACAGTCAAAGACAGTCAAAGACAGTCAAAGACAGTCAAAGACAGTCAAAGACAGTCAAAGACAGTCAAAGACAGTCAAAGACAGTCAAAGACAGTCAAAGACAGTCAAAGACAGTCAAAGACAGTCAAAGACAGTCAAAGACAGTCAAAGATAGTCAAAAGCAGACAAATAAATAAATAAATAAATAGAGGCAGACAAACACGGACGCACACCCGAGTGTTAAAATTTACAGTAGTTTTATAGTTGGAGTTAAAACATTTTTTTTTGTCATAAGAATCGGCTTGTGCGCGTGCTAAAACTTGAGAATGCTATTTTAAAAATATACGGTGGTATTAAAGTCTGCCGCTTCCAGATGGCTGAAGTTACTTCAAACACATGGTTAGTTTTGGAGTGAGAATTTAAATTTCATAGAGGTTGGTCGGTACCGAGCACGAGATCTTTACGACTCCAACAAAGTTGCACGCGTGAAGTGTATGAGTGTTGAAGTTGTTGAGATTCTTCAATTGTTGTTCTGACAAATTTTATGTTGATGACGTATTTATGATGTTATGAGAGGTGTTTTCAAATCTTCATAATCATACTTTTTTGTTATTTCTATTACACTGTTTTGACATGGTGAATCAGTCAGTCAGGACAAATCTTATTTATATAGATTTTTTACTCCTCTAAAGGAAAATAAACAAAATTCCTGAGACATGTTATTCTTTACTTCTTTTCATAAAGCCAAATACCAATTTTCATGTTTCAAAACTGACGGGCTTTCATTACAAACTTTCACGCCCTATTTGACCCCCTTAGGGTACGATTTCCGTGAAATCCTTTCTTAGTGGCTAGTTACGTCACTTAATTAAGCTACAGTCCAAATTCTATCTCATTAGCTTCAGCGGTTTCGGCTCGGCGATGATGAATCAGTCAGTCAGGACAAGTCATTATATCCATTTTTTAAAAAGATCACGTCCGCCATCTTGGGCCTCGAAATAGATGTCATATTCATAATTGGCACCCACGAAAACTACCCCGTCATGACCTACGACCCCGTCATGACCTACACTAGCGTAGTTTTCGCGCATACCGCGCCCGCTTATTTGTATCGCTTACAAACCCTCCAAAACCGCTTCATGCGTGGTGCTACGGGCTGCCCGCACTACTATCGCAATGTAGATCTCCACCGCTTGAGGTACCTTTTACGTACCTCGCCGCCCCCAAAAACCCCGGTGACGCTGAAAATGCCGTTCGAGGCAATCAGCAATCTCTCTCCAAAAAAAAAAAACAAGCACCACAAAAACGGCACCCATGTTGACTTTTGAAAAATGGTCAAAATGGTCGCCATCTTGGATCTCGAAATAGATAAAAAATTCATAATTGGCACCCACGAAAACCTTAAAACTGATGGTGATGGCACGTGGACATCGTTGGTCGGCTGACGTACTGTCATGGTTACAAGTACATATTAACCATGATAGACAGAAAGATTTTACGGCCGAAAGTATCGCGGAAACAGTATACACTCAGTGGATTACAAGATACCCACTTAGAATAACAACTGATCAAGGTCGTCAGTTCGAATCACGTATATTTAGTGATTTAGCTAAACGGCTGGGAATATCTAAAATTCACACTAAACCCAAAAGCGAACGGGATGGTCGAGAGGTGGCATAGAACGCTTAAGTCCGCATTTGATGGCTCGTGGAAATACCGAATATTGGTTACACGAGCTGCCTACCGCACTATTGGGTTTGAGAACCAGCTTACGCGATGATACCCACATATCCGCAGCCAAACTCGTCTACGATACCTACAGCTCTCAAGCTTCCAGGTGATTTTTTCGAGCTGTCAACGCCGAACATCCCTGATAACGAAACTTTCTTGCACAACTTAAGAGAGCGTTTACGCAATTTATCTTCTGTTCCGAGAAAATCAAACAGACAAAATAAAATGTTTGTGCATCCATCATTGCAGTCATGCACACAATGTTTTCGTTCGCTGTGACCATTTACAAAGCCTCTAACATCACCATATTGTGGACCTTACAAAGTTGTAGAGCACGGGAACAAAATTTTTAAAGTTATGATATCAGAGGCAATTATATCGATATCAATAGATCGCCTAAAACCCGCATTTTTAGTACACAGTGACATAGAAATTCAACCCGCCCAGTCAAATAAGTTCAGTCCACGCACTCCAGACTCAGAATCATATGCTAGCAGTCAAAAAGCAAATAGTAATCAAAACAATCAGGCTAGAAATCCGATCCGGACGCCTTATTAAGCCTACGGTGCGATTTATGCCGTGATGAAATCAAACGGGCTCATTACGTCTTATCTGTCAAACATCGAGCTACGTTTTACAACATTTTAAAAGTAAGTAATAAATAAAAATGGGTAAAAGTCAGAGCCGCGAGCAAGTTATAATAGCGCAAAATGGCGCTGAAAACAAAGCAGACACCAGCCTCTTTCACGAAATTACGCATAGCAAGTTGGACTTGTTGGCGACAGTCATCATAGGAACGTTACTAATAACGATCTTTGTCCTGGTTTTTCGCTGTTGTGAAAATCGGTACACTGAGAAAAAGAGGGGAAGTGATGTGCCTACTTGTATTAGATAATGTTATTGCATAATCCTTTATTGCATTAGGCTCAAGTTTTATGTGTATCAAATAGTTAGGTCAATATTAATCTTACTAATGTATTGCATCATAATTTGCACTCCGCACCATTCCCTAATTTGTAATATTAATCACAGTAACGCAGTTTCTTTATTTCGATATAAATTGTGTTTAACACTCCCTGTACAACTGTGAAGCAAGCAACATTACACGCAGCTATAATTGTATCTGTTGTTTCTCTAATCAACCTCATCAAGTAAACCTCTCGTCGCACAAATACCTCAGCTAGACGCAATTGTATACCCATATTGACTTTTTAAAAAAGATCACGTCCGCCATCTTGGACTTCGAAATAGTTGTCATATTCATAATTGGCACCCACGAAAACCTTCAAACGATACCCATATTGACTTTTTTTAAATATAACGTCCGCCATCTTGGATCTCGAAATAAATGTCATATTTATAATCAGCACGTCTACGAAAACTTTATGCATATTTTTATGCATAATTAAAAAAATATATTAACATTCTGATAATTTTCATATAAACTATAAGTGTGCGAAATTTCATACTCCTCCATCGGCGCAATTTTCGTAAAAAAGGGGTACAAAGTTTTTGCTTTACTTAATATATAGATAATATAGATAGAAATACTAAAAGAGATAACTGAAACATTTTCCAAAGTGCCCGCTCCAATTTTCGTTCTCTCGTTTATTCAAAGCCTGTTACGGGGTGATTAATGAAGTGCAATGTTCCCCTTGGAAAGGTAAATTGTTTGCTCACATAATTACAAGGCAACTAGAAATTAAAACCGGTAAAAAATATAATATATTTTACAAAGAAATTGTGAAGAGGATCTCAGCAAAATGTCTGTTCTACGTGATTAGTTAACGTTGTTCTGGATTAGTGGATAGCACGATTAATATTAAATCTACTATAATTATTTATAAAATAAGTTTCTAGTTAGTGATTTACGCTGCAAGCCAGCGGTATTACGATAAATTCCACGAGTCTTCTGGGGCCTTGGTAGCTCAGCGGTCAGAGTATTAGACCGGTTATCCAAAGGTCGTGGTTCAATTCCCACTCGAGCTTCCTGAGGCTGGTTTATTTTTTCTAAATAAATAAATTCTTTATTTGCCTCAAACATGGTATATAAGATGACAATAATATTAATAAGAGTACAATCATGTTTCACCAAGTTACAACTGGCATGCAAATATAATGATCACCAAATCGAATCGAATTTCATTAAAAAAATAAAAAAATAATTACATTTAAAAAAAAACAATTCTATCAAATCTTAACAACAACAAATGAATAATAATTAAATTAACACACAATAAATATTTCATGTCAAAAAAACTCCTTGAAATTATAGAATTCGTGCTCAATTAACCGTTCACGCAATTTAGTCCTAAATAATTTTATATTACATTGTTTCATATCATAAGGCAATTTATTATAGTATATTTCAACGCACAACACCAAAAACTCTTGTCATACTGTCGTATTCTTTCGGTTTGTTCTATTAACAATCTATTCGGATTTCTTCTATCTCGTGGGTAAATATCACATCCTTTCTTAAAAGATTGAATCGACTGTTTTACATACACACATACCTATCTCATACATGTACAGGGTGTAATCGTTAAGTGACAGATATCAAAAAACATTAAACTGATATCGAAAGTACGTTACCTAATGAGTAAAATGACATCAATAACTTTTTAAAAATCAAACGAGAAGTATCCAAAATTTTGACATTAAACACTCCCATACATTTAGTATGACATTAGTAGAAAGATTTTAGTTTCCTTATTTTAAAAGGTTATTTATATTTTCCCCGTTTCTCCTGTGTGGTGCCGGGGATAAAAAATTGCACCACCCCATCTCTTCCCGTGGGTGTCGTAAAAGCCGACTAAGGGACCATTCCAGAGGATGGGCAGCAGCATCTCTCTGAGGTTACCCTCAACCTACTGCGATCGCCAACCCGCCTGCCAAGCGTGGCGATTACGGCAAATACCCCCCATGATGATTTGGGGAGGCCTTTGTCCAGCAGTGGACGTATTTTGGCTGAGATGAAAAGGTTATTTTAGCATAGTACTGATATTAAAGGAAACTGTTTGTTAACCTAACAAAGCAATAAAACTATCTTTCAATTGATTAATAATTATTTCTTAGTAAGTACAAAATTTTGTATTCATAGCAGATGTTCGAAGTGTTGTCCTTGTTGTGCGATACAGTGACGAGCTCTATTAACAGTTTCTAAATGAACTTTCCTTAACGTTTGCGGAGTAATTATTATCATATCATACGTAATCATAAAATATGATTACGGTAAAATGAGTTCTAGACCACTTAAAATAAGGAAACCAAAACCTTTCTACTAATGTCATACTAAATATATGGGAGTGTTTAATGTCAAAAATGTTGGATACTTCTCGTTTGATTTTCAAAAAGTTATTGATGTCATTTTACTCATTAGGTAACGTACTTTCGATATCAGTTTAAAGTTTTTTGATATCTGTAATAGTTACGGAATTATCGCCTGGACACACTTAACGATTACACCCTGTAAAGCGACGGTAGTGTTAACAATCCAAGCCTTTTAAATAGTGACCGACAAGATGAATATAGTGGAATACCGTAGAATGCTCGTATGCACTTCTTCTTCACTATTATAGGTTCTATTGACATTGCTACTGTTACCCCACATTACAATGCCATATCGTAATATAGATCCTACATATGCATAGTAAGCATTGAGTGCTGTGTTCAGATCAGTTAACTGTTTAACTTGCCTCAGAGTTAGCTTAGCCAAATTTGTTAACCCTGTTACAAATACTTTCAGACTGTGGCTTCCAATTAATGCTTCGATCGACTATTAATCCTAAAAATTTTGTCTGTTCCAACTCTTCTATGATTGTATTATTGTACTGAATATTCATGTTCAAATTATTGTTATTAAATTTTATATAATTAGTTTTAGATACATTAATTTTTAAATCAAATCTTATCTTGTAGTATAAACTGCTTCGGAGAAGTCTTACATAATACATGATCGGAAACTCGATCAATCTTCTGTGCGTGTGTACGAAATTGAACTCTTCTAAACGGCTGGCCCGATTTGGATAAAATGTTCTGTGTGTGTTCAAGTGGATTCGAGAATGGTTTAGATTTACAATTGGACCCGGTAGGTGGCGCTGCTATAGGGGTCCATCATGGGATACGGGTGTTCTTAAGCGGACGAATGATTTGTTTGTTTTGATGTCATGGAAACTGTCAACGTTTTGTTTGCTTTGTTGTCATGGAAACTGTCAAAGCGGTACGAAGTCCGCCGGTCAACTAGCTCTTTAAAAATCTTAACATGCATTAAAGATAAATTCATAAGAAAAAGTTCAGCTGTTATAAAATTATGATTCATGACAAATTGTAAATTCGCCGTTTTTATTTACAAATATTTTGAAGTGGTGGGTATTTCGGAACTTCAGTAAACTTTCACTGTTCATAAATTATTTATGTTGACGGCTCAGTATCACAACAAGCGATGATGGCGAGAAAGTTTTAGGGATTACGCTTTGAGCAAAGATGTTACAGATATCATCGGTTAGGTACTTTCTTGTTGAATTGTTAATTTATTAAAATGTTTCATGCCCAATAGAACAAAGTACTTAAATATTATACGAGTGAGCTTACCATGATCCCTTACTTTCATCTAAGGTTGGATTAACTTTGTCAGCTACTATGGAACAATGCCAATGAAACAACAAGAAAAGAGTAAAGTCATTAACAAAGTACCAATGCATTCCACAAAATTCCTTGACAAATCCTTTTCAGTTCACGCTGTCCGTCAATGCATTGCCTGAAAAAGTCAAGTGTGCAAAATCCTCGAATAGTTTTAAGCATCAAGATCTATCTTTGTCACTATAATGTTATTATAATTCAATACTTTGTCCATATCATATATATTTAGTTTATTAAGTATGTATTCAATTTTCAATTCAATTCATTTATTTGCATTTCTTGTGTATAAAAAGGTCTTACAAAGTATAGAGTGCTTACAAGAGCCCTGTAAGCGCACAGCAAAATCTTATAAACAAATTTTTCATATAAAAATATAATAAAATTTCAAAATAAATCTTAAAATATATAGGTTCAAAATTAAATTAAATTAAAAAAGTACAAAAATTAATATAATATGTAATTATAATATGTATGTAGGTATATTCATTGTATGTATGATAATTAAGTACATTTAAATTTTCTGTAAATAAACTCACCCATTTCTTCGCTTTTTTAACCGACTTCAAAAAAAGGAGGAGGTTATCAATTCGACTGTATTTTTTTTTTTGTTTTTTTTTTATGTTTGTTACCTCAGAACTTTTGACTGAGTGAACCGATTTTGATGATTCTTTCTTTATTTGAAAGCTGGTGCTTCCCGTGTGGTCCCATTTTAATTTGGTCCAGTTCTGATGATGGGATCCTCAAGAAATTGAGGGAACTCCTCGAATATTGGAGGCATACCTATCGCGATTTTGGTATTTTCAGAAATAAGTCAAGCGTTTACATTCAGAAAGTATCATTTGATGAAGTGTAACTGATGAAAAAGACCACAGATTGCCATCGGAACTCTTCAATGATAAGTATTTAATATCGATCGCGATAAAATATCTCGATTAAGATAGTTAAGCGACTATGACGAAGCAAAAGAAGACAGGCATCGGAACTCAGTTTTTGATTTCCTACTTTGAGATAGGCGTTTCTCGTTTTTTCCCTTGTCTCAATTAAACAGCGGCGGCGCTGTCTCATACAAGCAGCGTGTTTAGTAGGTCTACCCATATTCGCTTTTGATAAATAGATCGAAACGAATCACTAAAAACGGAGAAATAAACAAAAATTTTAACAAAAAAAAAAACCGACTCCAAAAAATTTTACTGATAAAATTGCACTAAAAAGTAAAAAATAAGCGTTAGACTTGTATAGACAATAACTTTATTACGAAAAAATATAGGTACAATTATTGTTACTTTTGGAGTCGGTGCCAGCCAAGGTAACTTTAACTTATACATTTAACGACATACTATATTATAATCATAATAGTACATTCAATCTTATGCATAAAATTTTGACTACAAACGCGGACTGGCACCGGCTTTAAAAACTTCGTTGGCTGGCACCGGCCCCAAAAATAACAATAATTGTACCTATATTTTTTCTTAATAAAGTTATTGTCTATACAAGTCTAACGCTTAGTTTTTAACTATTAATTAACACACAATAAATATTTCATGTCAAAAAACTCCTTGAAATTATAGAATTCGTGCTCAATTAACCGTTCACGCAATTTAGTCGTAAATAATTTTATATTACATTGTTTCATATCATAAGGCAATTTATTATAGTATATTTCAAAGCACAAAACCAAAAACTCTTGTCATACTGTCGTATTCTTTCGGTTTGTTCTATTAACAATCTATTCGGATTTCTTCTATCTCGTGGGTAAATATCACATCCTTTCTTAAAAGATTGAATCGACTGTTTTACATACACACATACCTATCTCATACATGTACAGGGTGTAATCGTTAAGTGACAGATATCAAAAAACATTAAACTGATATCGAAAGTACGTTACCTAATGAGTAAAATGACATCAATAACTTTTTAAAAATCAAACGAGAAGTATCCAAAATTTTGACATTAAACACTCCCATACATTTAGTATGACATTAGTAGAAAGATTTTAGTTTCCTTATTTTAAAAGGTTATTTATATTTTCCCCGTTTCTCCTGTGTGGTGCCGGGGATAAAAAATTGCACCACCCCATCTCTTCCCGTGGGTGTCGTAAAAGCCGACTAAGGGACCATTCCAGAGGATGGGCAGCAGCATCTCTCTGAGGTTACCCTCAACCTACTGCGATCGCCAACCCGCCTGCCAAGCGTGGCGATTACGGCAAATACCCCCCATGATGATTTGGGGAGGCCTTTGTCCAGCAGTGGACGTATTTTGGCTGAGATGAAAAGGTTATTTTAGCATAGTACTGATATTAAAGGAAACTGTTTGTTAACCTAACAAAGCAATAAAACTATCTTTCAATTGATTAATAATTATTTCTTAGTAAGTACAAAATTTTGTATTCATATCAGATGTTCGAAGTGTTGTCCTTGTTGTGCGATACAGTGACGAGCTAACTAGCTAGCCCCAAAAATAACAATAATTGTACCTATATTTTTTCTTAATAAAGTTATTGTCTATACAAGTCTAACGCTTATTTTTTACTTTTTAGTGCAATTTTATCAGTAAAAGTTTTTGGAGTCGGTTTTTTTTTTTGTTAAAATTTTTTGTCCTGTTCAACACATGGAAGAAATTACCTTTTAGCGATAAGGCCGCCATTTGTACTTCTTCTTGTATTGTCCTCATTTTGTATTTCGTATGGTGTACAACAAAGTGTATTTTCATTTTCATTTCATTTCATTTCAAAGTCCTGAGTTACATGTAAACCAATAGTCATAGTCAATAAAGTAATCAATGAAGTAATCGGAGTACCGTGGTGGCACCGGTGTTGGACATCCCAAGGTGTACTACGAAAACACTGGAAATATTTGAACTAGCTGTGCCCCGCGGTTTCACCCTCGTTAATTGATAACCATAAAAAAGGTTATAGTGAGTCAACCTTAAAAGCTAGACATATGCTGTGGCAAACTATTTTTTAGAACTTTTAAAGGGGAACAATTTCGTAATACATGATTTTTGCGTAACTTTCATCGTTTACGCAGCGTACGCAAGGAAAGCTGTCAAAAAAAATATTTTCCCCGTTATTGTAACATTTTTCATTGCTGCGCCACTCTTATTAGTCATAGCGTGATATAATATAGCCTATAGCCTTCCTCGACAAATAGACTATTTAACACAAAAAAAAAATTCAATTCTAACCAGTAGTTCCTGAGATTAGCGCGTTCAACCAAACAAACAAACAAACAAACTCTTCAGCTTTATAATATTAGTATAGATTTAAATTTTTCGTTATGACAGCTGGGAAGCAGGTGGTCTTTATTTATTTGCTGCTAAAGACTAAAATCAATCGCAGACCCCTACACTTTAATGAATAAAGGAAAAATGTTAATCAATGGTTCCTGTCGTGCACCGGTGCCATTACACTGCACTACCCTACTTGAAGACAAATGTTGAAAAAATAACCACGAGCGATTTTTTTTTTTCAAAAAAAAATTTTTTCATCTTTTGTTTTTTTTTTATTTGTTCGCAACAAAATTTGCGTTAAACATTATATAAACAAAACAAAAACATTTTACCCTACTTGTTTAATTTTTAATTTGATAAAGTTTTAAGTTTATTGTTTCTATTTTTTTTTTGTTCTTCACTTGGATAAATTGCCCCTCAAATTGTTTCATACTTAATCAGTGCACAACGAGGTCGGCTATATCTGTATGATCATGTTAATTTTAGAATGTTGTGTCAGCCATCAGTCCACAGCCCATATGTGGGCTATTCACCCGTACACTTTCTTTACTTTTTTGTGAGGTGGGACTCATAGGGTTTGGAGCCTACAAAAGTGGATTTGATAGAACAACACATATGCCACAAAAACCTACATGGAGTTGGGGGCATATCTCACGATTTGGCTTGGACTGAACCTGTTAAATGTAAATGTCCTAAATAAATTAAAAAATAATAATAATAATTAAAAACAAAACCAACATAACATAACATAACTGCCATGTGGGATATTGACTCGACAATCATTGTGCCGATAGTCGTGTCTGCGAACGGTCTGGTAGCGAAGAGTCTCGACCAACACCTTAAGAAACTCTCGCTCTATGGTTGGATCAAGGGTCAGATACAGAAGGCGGTACTCTTGGACACGGCGCGAATAGTCCGAAGGTTCCTGTCTCTGCAGCCCTAACCACCGGCAGCTTGAGCCCTGCCCCGTTGCTGGCGGTACCCTAGGCTAGGTTTTTTATAATATTTTTATGTTTTGTATGTGCTTTTGTATTTTACTTTTATATTAATATTATAACGAACCTAGGCTAAGAAAAAAAAAAGAATTATAAAAATAATAATAATTTGAAACAGTCTTTCGCCGAACGCTCGTCAATAATATCGGAAAGATATTTTATGCTCGGGTTGAATGCAAGAGATCGTGGTTCAACCCCATAGCCCTGTCAGACTTACGACATAACTCCATGCCGAACACAAGCATGTATAAGTCCAGCATAAGAATAGTTCTTGATGTTCTATACTACCTATGTACTCCATTGCTAAGGTTGGTAAGGTAGCAGAATAACGGAGATCGCGGTCCTACCGCCACTACTGAGTATTAAACCGTTTTGTCTTAATTTCTAAACGCGTGTAATCTATTATAAATATACGAGTACTTTATTATGTATATATTAGGTCCTTACCTATGAAATTATTGACTATTTGTATAAAGATTTAAAAAAAAAATATTTTTCATACTAACGTTTTTTTAATTTTTTTAGCATCTATTTATGTTAACGCTATAAAAATTGCAGAGTAGTGTATTTGTTTCACTAGCTAAATAAAGCAGACATTAAAAAGAAAAAAATCAAGTCCCTTCAAAGCTACAATGGAACAAAAAGAAAATTCCGCGAACATAAAAAGTAGTCAATTTAAAAAAAATATTGGGCGACAGAGACACAAAATTAATAATCATTGTTATTACTGAAGCTTTAGTAACATAGTCCTTATTAAAGGTGTATAAATTATTATACAATATAATATATTATTATATTAATATATTATATCAATTAACAACCAGTATTGACTTTTGAGGCGATTGAGCGAAACCGAGGGTCCAAAGTATTCACTCAGCAGCTTGGCAGGAGCCACCTGACGAAGCTTAAAACGCACGACGGGAGGACCGTATTGTCGAAGCCGGAGATCACCGCCGAGATAGAGGATTTCTATGGCCGATTATACGCTGCACATGCCCTTCGTTCCCGACGAGACGACTACGATTCCAGAGCCACCCTGACACGCCACTACACCGACGAACTGCCAGACATCAGTCAAGACGAGATCGTGTTAGCTCTGAGACAGCTTAGAAATGGAAAAGCCCCCGGTGAAGACGGAATTACATCCGAGCTTCTGAAAGCTGGCCTGTTATACAGGAATTGCAGAAGACTATGAGAAGGCCTTTGACTCTGTCGAAACCTGGGATGCCAAGTGGACTGTTGTTATATCGAGGTGTTGAGATGTCTTTACGAATCCGCCACCATGAGTGTCCAAGTACAGGGCCAGCAGTCCAAACCCATCCAATTGCGCAGAGGAGTGAGACAGGGGGATGTCATATCCCCGAAACTGTTCACAAGCGCGTTGGAAGATATGTTTAAGACGCTGGACTGGAAAGGAAAGGGCATTAACATAAACGGTGACTACATCTCACACCTGCGATTCGCTGATGACATAGTCCTAATGGCGGAGTCGCTAGAGGAGCTGAACCAGATGCTGGACGGCCTAGCTTCAGCCTCGCGACGCATCGGTCTTGGCATGAATTTGGATAAAACCAAAGTCATGATCAATGGCCACATTGATCCGATACCGGTCGTCGTACATGGTCACCTTCTTGAAATCGTTTCCGAATACACTTACCTCGGGCAGATTTTGCAATTAGGTAGGAACAATTTTGAGAAGGAGGCCAAGAGGAGGATCCAGCTGGGCTGGGCAGCGTTTGGGAAACTACGTCGAGTCTTCTCGTCATCCATACCGCAATGCTTAAAAACGAAAGTTTTTAATCAGTGCGTCCTATCCGTCATGACCTACGGAGCTGAGACGTGGACACTCACGGTAGGGCTGGTCCACCAGTTTAAAGTCGCTCAGCGAGCTATGGAAAGAGCTATGCTCGGAGTTTCTCTGAAGGATAGGATTCGTAACGAATACATTCGACAGAGAACCAAAGTCATCGACATAGCTCTAAGAATTAGCAAGTTGAAGTGGCAGTGGGCCGGCCATATCTGGCGAAGAACCGACAACCGCTGGGGTAAACGTGTTCTTGAGTGGAGACCACGACTCGGTAAACGTAGTGTAGGGCGCCCTCCGGCCAGGTGGGATGATGACCTGCGAAAGACTGCAGGCAGATGCTGGATGCGTCAAGCCGAGGACAGGGCGCTATGGCGCTCATTGGGGGAGGCCTATGTCCAGCAGTGGACTAATATAGGCCGATGATGATGATTGACTTTTAGATGTAATACACCTATTAATAAGTGAGAAAAAAACGTCAATTTCATAGGTAAGGACCTAATATATTCTCCTAACAACTAAACTATTTTATGATAAATATATAAGCTTTATAGATCTAAGCTAATACTATGGTACTCATATACCTACTTTGTAGTATATACACACAAAAAAATCCGGTTAATTTCAACGTTAGTGCGCCCAAATTTAAAGTTTGCCTCTTAAACATGTCAAAACATCAAGATATACATGGAGAACCTATCATTCTATAACTTAAACTGACCCGACCAACCGACCAAGCGAGCTCAAAATATCCCCTCTGTTACAATCAGAGCCGGGGCACATATTTTGTTTGATAAAATCTCCAACGCCCAGAACTGGAGCTTATTTGGCCGAATCTACACACATCTCCATACGTGGATGACCCACTTGGGAGTTCAACTCGGTCATAGCACAAAGTAAGGAAATGCAGAAGGAAAGCTTCATACAAACGATTTTTTTTTTAAGAGAGTTTGCTGATTGCCTCAAGCGGTAATTTCAGCGTCACCAGACTTTTGGGGGCGGCGAGAAACTTAAAGGGTACCTACCTCAAGCCGTGTAAAATTAATCACCTTCGGAGGTTTTCTAGAGGGAACGGTATCACACACTTAAAAGTGCATGTCCCCGTGCCCTACTAGATTCTCCGAGGGGTTCGGATCAGATCGGGAAGTGGAACAGCCCGAGGGCGCCTCTAACTAGGACCTCGGCTCGGGTTGACCGGATCTGACCGGTCTGTACCTGGTATAGAGCGCGTGTGAACAGGGTCGTAGTATCCTTGTTTTACGAATACGGTGGCTTAGGCCTAAGCAAGTGTGCATGTTTAGTGTATTCTGTAAATTTGTAGCGGCATTTAAAGGATCGGGCGAGCTCATACAAACGCGCTCGAAATCTCGCAACAGGTGAGCGCTCGGACTGTGCAAGAAAGGCATCAAGTCGTCGCAGAGCGTCATAAAGTCGTCCTTCCCCAGGCGGAATGTGTCGACGAATGTTCGCTCCGGCAGTAGCCTGGGCATGCTGTCTTCCCGCAGCTGTCAGGAGACAGCGTAGGAACGCAGCGTGAGCATTTTCTTCAGCCTTTCCTCATCCGCCTCAACCAGCAACAACAATCGCGCCATTTTACACTAAAACAGGAAAAAAACCACAAGCCGTATACACAATTATATTATCCTAAAAACTCGAAAATAGCAATATTTTTAACTAATTACAAAACACAAATTAATAAAATCGATAATAAATTATAAAAACTGTGAGACAGAAGCAACCGTCATCATAACAGATGAGTTCACTTTGTTGAAAGCGATGCCGCCATCTTGGTATATTTAGGCGGTAGGGTTTATCTGTCAAATCCATACATTTTCATTCGTTCTTCGCTTTCAATACCACCTTGGCTGCGGTAAAGCTATAGCTTTCGATATCGCTTTCATAGGCGGTACGAAATGACAAGATAGATAGATTTTAGCTAAAGCCAAAGCGATGGAGTTAGGCGGTCGGGCCCCTGGTTCGAGATGGTCCGTGACAAATAAACTTTCCTACACTCACACCAATTATCTAGCCGTTATTCTAGCCCAAGAAAAGCTTCGTTATGAAACTCGTTGAATAGTTACTAGACAACGGATAAACATACTTAAAATACTTAAATACATACTTATTATACATAGAAAACAACCAGACCCGAGACAATTTAAAAAAAACAATAAATTCTAAATTGACCCGACCGCCGGGGATCGAGCCTGGGACCTTAGAGATGGCGACACCATGAAAACCGGTGTACAAACCACACGACCAAGGAGGTCGTCAGATTCCTAGAGAGAGTCTATGTGAGCTTTGTTCGAGCGCGGTATTATTTTTTTTATTTATTTGTTTGGTACACAAACAGTGTGCAATACAACATAGTGTGCTAAAGATGTTACACGATAATTAGTATCAAGGACAGGTTGTAGTTCCTATTACGTGTGTACACGACATGATAAATCTTTAACAAGGCAACATAATCTACTCTGAATTTGAAACATTAATAATAAAATATGAATGTAGAAATTATTGAAATATTATAAATAATTATAAGATAATAAATTTAAAAAGCTTGCATTCTGCAGTTTTCTTATTTTGTGGTCATAGTGTGGTTGCGGCTATATTGCATTTGGACGTCCCGTGAATATGGCGACTCATTAGAGATTGCTATTACAAATGTAGATTGAGAGTGAATTTGGCGGTGGTTAATGAAGTCATTTGTCATCCATTGGCGAAAGAACTTATGAAGATTTTTGGAGCCATGAAATCGGTTTTTAATTTAAGTTTGAAAAAAATAACATAATGTTGCTCTCATATGTTTACCTTTCTTTCCTTTAAATTATTTACTTATTGCGACGAACCGCTAAAAAATAAATCTCATACGGAGCGTTTGCGTCCCGTACCATAAGAAAAACTGTTTTATTCCTTCAAATTAAAACTATAAATTATTTTTAAAAAATGAACTACAATATTGAAGTGTGTGTTAAGACTAATCTACTTAGAAAATTTAGATGCTTGAATCGGTCTGGTTAGCCTGTAAAATGCTAATCTATGTTTTAAAAGAGGTTACTTTGATATTTTTTTCTCTGTTATAAAAGATAACAAATCGTGTTTCTGCAACTAACAAAATGAAGTCAATTAAATGAAAAATCATGTCATCAAATATCACTTTCGTATGTTTTGTAATTGTTGGGAAAAATCAATCGCCTTAAGGCGACGCATAGGAAATTTACGTGGCTGGGATCTTGCGACTATTTTTCAACTTTTATAACAGAGAAAAAAATATCAAAGTAACCTTTTTTAAAACATAGATTCGCATTTTACAGGCAAACCAGACCGATTTAAGCATCTAAATTTTCTTAGTAGATTAGTCTTAACACACACTTCAATATTGTAGTTCATTTTTTTAAATAATTTGTAGTTTTAATTTGAATGAAAAAAAACAGTTTTTTTTTATGGTACGGGGTGCAAACGCTCCGTATGAGATTTATTGTTTAGCGATGCGTCGCCTTAATGTACCTACCTAACTTGTTCCTATATTGTCACTTACTCATTTAGTTAATTGTTCTGAGGTCACCCATCTATTTAGTGCTTGTTTAAATTATAGATTGTTTTTGACAAATCTATGAATAGCATTGCTACAAACCTTCGATTCTAATGTTAATTAATTTATTATAAAAAGTTTTTTTTCTAATTAAGTAAACTCAGTTTATTTTAGATATCTTACGGGTAGGTAAACTAAACACTTGGCCATCGTCTCACCTGATGTTTAGTGAAAGAAAGAAAGAGAACATTTATTGACACACACACACGCACACAAAATACAATACAGTCAAAACAAAGCAAGAACTAATAAGAAAACAAAAAAAACAATTATAAGAAAAAATAAACAAAAAGCAGTGTGTGAGGCCAACAAGGACCCTGTCTCAGCATAATACCCCCACGACACTCGAAGATGGGCCGAGTACCGTACGTAGGAGCGCTGTTATTCTGACAGGGCCGCCCGAGGGAGACGAGTGACGACGGACGCACCGCAACGCCAACAAACAAAATAAACAATAAATAAAAAAAATAAAAAAACAAAGTAGGTAGTTGAATAACATTAAATATATAAAAATTAATAAATATATTTTAGGATATACTATAAGATTTAAAATCTAGGCTGTATGGGCTAACCCCTGTGTCGTGTAAGTTGTCAAGGTGGAAGGTGACATGACATTTGAGTTGTGTGTGATAGGTAGATAGATAGCTAAACTATATAGGACTTCTTGGCGGGAAAGTGAAGCGTCATGTTTGCGGTTTTGCTTTATTTTCCAAAATTTGTGTTATGTCGAATATTAATGTGAAATAATGGTGGATTATTAACCGTTAAGTGTTCGTGAGTGTGCATAAGTGTTGGCAAATGAAACAAAACAGTGCAACGTCACTTTTCAAATTCTCTCAAGAAGCTCGCGTGAGGACTTAGTAAAGCCCCACATCTTTACTGTGATACTCGAGGGGTTGGGGGGTATATCATTTCTCACTTCCCAATTCTAATATCATTCATCATCATCATCATATATGAAAATATTGTTTATTTATGTATTACTTAAACTAATGACATGGCAGCATGGTCTATGACCTTAGCCGGTTCCTCAAGGAACAAACTACACTAAAAAAAAAAAATGATAGGTAGATAGATAGCTAAACTATATAGATGCCACGCATAAAGAAAATTGTAATATATGCCACGTTAGCACGTAATGTTTGGCCACATGTGGGCCACATGTGGGCCACATGTGGGCCACATGGACAGCCACAGCTCATGACGTTGCAAGCGAATGTTGGATGGAGGCACAGACTTAGTGGGACGCTATGGAAGTCAGGAAATAAATGCGGAAAGGAGGAAAAAGGATTGCTTGCCTCTACGGCAGTGGGACGCGATCTCAAAGCGCCAAGCAAGACGTGCAGAACGAGTAGGTAAATCAACTACTGAGGCACTGGCTATCTTATCAAGCTGCCGAAACACAACAATGCTACAAACATTGATGTTATGGCGCCATATTTAGATAAGATGGTGGTTACTTAAAACTTTGAAGGTCTTTATGATAGAATTCTCATTTTTTCACGTAAAAACCTTTAGTCCCTTACAGCCACCAATAATAATTCTCCATTATACGAATATATCTATGTAAAATATTGACGTAAACCAAATTTGAAACATTGCCTATCAAAAAGGTAAACAAGCAGAATTTGAATATTTTAATATATTACAATGGTCAGAGATTTGAATATGTAAATCGCCATTCATACGCCGACAGCGCTAAAATCAAACAATTTCCATTTTGTGTACGGTTGATTAATTTTATTGTTTTTTGGTAAAGACTTGGTAGGTACTTAGTAAATAGCTTATAACTGTCCCAGCAGTGGGCAAAGGCCGCCATCATTAAAATCAAATCATCACTACAATTGTTGGGTACCTATTGACTTAATCACCACGCTTGCCAAATGCGGGTTGGTGGTGACCAACTAAGGACTGTGATAAATGGTTATAAACCCAAGGGCCATGCATCAAAAAATTCGAACATATACTTTGCCCGACCTGGGAATTGAACCCGGGACCTTCAGGTATCAGGTCGAGTACTTGGCCACCGAAAAGCTTTATCGAAAATTAATTTATAAAAAATTAATAATCGTTTATTACAGTCAAACCAGGGATGGACAAACTACGGCCCGCGGGCCATCTCCGGCCCGTGAATGATCAAAGTCCGGCCCGCGACCATCAAACAAAAATTTAAGCGCGTGTGTATTTCAGAAAATGCATATCTATCAACATTTTTATTTCACAAAAAAAAATATTTATTGAAAAAATACAGCAAAATATTCAATAGCCTGTCCCGCCATAGATTTTGTTAGTAAATATTATCACGCGAATGTCCAAACTAACTTTGCTATAAACATTAATTTGGGCCATCCTAGCAGGCATACTAAAATGCCTGTTTCAGAAGGCGCCACTACTCCAAAACACTCTCATTCTAAACATTAGATTGACAGTATTATGTCTAATGTCAGGCGAAGTCACCGCTTCACTGTCTCAAATATTCCATCGCACTAAGAAATTTGGTGACTTGTTTCTTTGTTGCACCTCCAAAAGATGGAATAGTCTGCCAGCACACGTTTTCCCTCCTCCTTATGATATCCCCATATCAAACGAGGCGTGAAGAGGCACCTTGTGGGCCGGCAGAGTGAGGGTAACTGACGCTGCGCTGTTTTCACGTCGCTGCACCAGTTGTCGTAGTTTACTTAACACAGGTGAAATGGAGTCATTTGCGGTGTTACGTATTAAAAAAATGTAAATTAGTTGATAGGTGTTATTAATATGGCAATGTTTATACATATGTTTAAGTTGGCTGCAATGCAAAAAGTGAATGTGTCATCCATATATCAATGTTGGTAGTACATTTTTTATGCCTCCCTCACTTCCTGTCTATTCGTGTGTTCGGATGTGTAACTCAGATGAAAATTACTTATAATAAAATAATAAGTGTCCATCACAAAAGATCTGCTTTTTATTTCAATAACATCAATAGGCACTACTTACTTCCTTTAAAGGTATCCTTGGCGTACTTTTTAAACGGCCCGTCGTCGTTTCGACCAAATTATACCGGACAGGATCACGGGTTGACTGTCAAACAAAAAAGAATAAAGTGTCAGTCAGCCCCCTGACTATGAGCTCTTATAGTAGTATTATTGCAGTTGTGGAAAAGAGACGCAAATATATTCGCCGCTAGACGCGTCTCGTTTCCACAACTGCATTAGTACTGCTATAAGAGCTCGTGGTTACCCGCCAGGTGTGGGTTGCATTTTTTCGGTGATACGAGAACGTGACCCTCAAACTGTAATATTCCCTTTGTTCGACGTGCGTAACTGAGGTATTCTTGAATAATAACCAGTTATGAAATAGTTGATTTTTTTCTCCATTTCATAACTGGTTACGAAAGAGCTGTGGAAGTGGACAAAATTTTCTTAATTATTAAATAACCAGTTAAGAAAATGGAAATAAAAATCTTCTTTCGTAGCTGGTTATGAAACATGGTTACAAAAACGACAATTAAATTTTTTTTTTCGTAGCTCGTTTTCAATGCAAGAAAAAAAACCATGTTCGTAGCTGGTTGTGAAAGGTCAGTTACGAACGTGGACCAAAGGGTCAAAACGTCAGGTGTAGTAGTTTTCGTTAATGTCCGATAATTCTTTGCTCCCCGTTGATGTTAATAAACAAAATATTAAAAAAGAATGAGCAAAGGCTGTATGTAGCTAAGCGGTAATGAACTGTTCAAAATTCAAAAAAAAAAAAAAAATTTAAAATTCAAAATCATTTATTCAGTTTAGGCTACAAATAGCTCTTATGAACGTCATTTTAAGCCATCGGTTCGTAAGTCTATCTACTCTGGGCGGGAGATCTTGTACTGAGAAGAACCGGCAAGAAACTCAGCAAGTGTCCAGCTCTTTTCTCCCTTACAGCGTCATAAATATTGGAAAAAGCCCTATCATAAAGGACACTTTCCATCACAAATAAAAACACAAAATGTAAAGGACAATGTTGTTATTAAAACTAAAAATAAAACCTACAGACAAGTCTTGACTTGAATGAAATATGAGGCTTGTCGGATTTATAGACTCGGCTGGCGCGATGAAATAAAAAGCAAAGTTTCCTCTGAAATATCAAATGAACAATGGTGACGAACGGGGATTGAAAAAAACAGATGAAAACCAGAAAGTAATATTGTTTTTTTTATTTATCAAACGAAATGTAGTGATGTATTTGAAAGTAAATACCCACGAGTAATCAAGGAGTTTCGATGAGATTTTTTATTAAAAGCTTTTTATTCCAATACTTTTTTTATAAAATGAATCATCTTTGACCATGCTGTTTTTTTTAACTTATTTTCAATGACAGGTTTGTTGGCTTGTAAGCACAGACCAGCACAGACCATGGCCTGTGCTTGAAAGTGAAGAGTCATGTTTTAAATTGCAGCGATGACTGGTTAAAAAAAACCTACTCAGTGATAGGCACTTATAGAGGCTGATATTATATGCAAATGATGATGATGATGATGACTGGATTTCATTGAAAGGGGCCTTTGCCCAGCAGTGGGGCATTATATATATATCGCGATACAAAGATTAAAACCACAGTTCAGCGAAACAAACAAATCCGAATATATTCCAAACAACATAATTATATTCCAAAAGTGATTTAACTCAATATAATTTCGGCGAAACGTCGTCGCAGCCTAACGAGGAGATTTGTGAGGCCGGAGCGAGCATATGTCCATGTTAATTGTATTATGGAGTCGTAGTCTGGGATATTCAGAATAATATTGTTTAAAAAAATATTACCTACATTTCTTTATGTAAAATATTCTAATTATAATGACAATTATAATCGTTAATAACAACGTATCTATTAACAACTAAGCTAAAAAGAACTATGAATAAAAAAGTGCCGCTTCCCATTGCCCAGATCATAAATTATCCATCCGGCAAGAAGCTCTATCATACGAAGGTAACGTTAATAATAATGGTAACGTTATTTTATTTTTATTTTGTTTTATTTTATGCCAAGCATATCCTACGTCGTATTTTTACCGGCAAACTAACTAACCACTTTTACCGTACCGTAACGTAATTCTGTTATTTTTGACTTCCTTTTTTTGTCATAGTTACTTTGTGTATGTATTGAGTGGTTAATGGTTATTGTTGCATTCATAAAACTTAGGCCGAATTTTTTTTTTTGCACTTTAATGTAAATTTCATCAAAGTGCCAAGGTGAGTTTTGCCAAATGTGCGTGAATGAATGGTCAATGGCTGCTTCCATGCCATAATATAATAATGATTGACTGTGATGGTAACATAACAAGGAGTAAGAGGAAAACGCACTTCACCCGAAACCTCAACTACTAAGGTACTGGATATCTTATATCTGGCATTAAAACCATAGGTGTATATACAGGGTCTAACAAAATCAATAAGCAAACGTTTAAGGGTGGTATCTATACATCATTCTGAAAACAATGACAAAAATGGGCTCCACTTTTATAGTGATTTTTCAAAGTTATGTTTTCTAACAAACTAAATCAATTAAAATAATGCACATCATGAAACATACTGTATCTTTACTAACACGCACGCAAGCGTCAATAAAAAGATGGTGTACAGATACACGCACACAATTGGCATGTTAGGCTATCTTTGTGTACGTGTAGTGCAGCTGTAAGGGTTTGGAAAGGGTGTATTTTTTGGTGAATTATGATAATGTATTGTTGATTATCTCGGTAGCGAGCCTGTAGCTTTGGACCAAATTTGGTGAGCATGCTCAGTGTGATGTATAGATGCTCCCCTAAACGTTCGCTTATTGATATTGTTAGACCCTATAATAGATATTATACAATTTAATTTTTTTTTAAGGCGATACACTTAGATTAGATTGAGGTAGCTATTTATATAGGCTAAGGTAACCGTTTACCACCGGGTAAGTTTAGCTTATTAACACCTTACGCCCGTTTCCAATAATCTATCTGTAGTTTTGCCTACTATAGATACAAATTTGACATAAGCTCCATACAAATTATGTAAAATTTCTAACTCCAGTAAGCAAAACAACAGAAAGATAGAATATAGGGAACGAGCTTAGTGGTATAATGAAAACGTTTATAGCAAATACAGCTTACGTATTTAAACGTTAAGTAAACTCAGTGGTCTTGTAAGACAAGTATTCCTACTCATTTCACTACAGAAACTAAAAAGTAAACGCAGAAACGTTCAAATTAAATGAGCAATAACAATTTCAGTGGGGAAACTGAGAAATATTGTTTCTTAAAATTGAATTGGCTTCGTTTTGGTACTTAACGAATTTTCCGTTCCATTATAACTGGGAAGGGAAACTCCCCACGGGAATCACAAAGTCCGGACGGAGTTCAGCGAATAGGACCGCAAAATTAGGAGAGTGCAGAGGGTAAGATTCATGCAAACGCGCAACGCACACATAGACAACCTTTCACGGACACGGAATCTCGCGACACTTACGCGTGCGCTCGGACTGCTCCGAGCTGGGGCCCGACCGCCTAACCGATCGCTTTGACTTCGTGTGTGGTTTATGACGTCATCTTGTCGTATCGTGCCGCCTATGAAAGCAATATCGAAAGCTATAGCCGTTAGCTTTTGATATTGCTTTCATAGGCGGTGCGAGGTGGCCAGATGACGTCATAAACTATACGCGTAGTCAAAGCGATCGGTTAGGCGGTCGGGGGGCTGTTCCGAGATCCTTGCGCATGTCTATGGCGATTAAGAGGGGGTATAAAGGTAAATCCGCCAATCGTAGATTTGATTTTAACACTGGAAGACAAACCACGATTTACCCGAAAAAAATATCATAGATACTAGAGCATACTTGAAAGGGACTGGTCTAAGTGAAAACATAATATAACCAAATTTTATCGATTAAATAAAATCACGAACTTACGTCTACTTTTCAACTATTGTCAATTTATTTTCAATTTGACACATATCACTGAGCCAATATTTTAACACGTAATATCAAATTATATTACCAAGCGACCCTATTAGCGATTTGAAAAAATAATATTTATTTTACGAGTAATTAAACTAAAACTTATTCGGCGCTTACGACATTCTTGTTTCGCGCAGAATGCTCCAGTCTGTCGCACTCGCACCTGGCTGACCCGAGGTAACAGGCATGTTTTGTTTCATCGAACGTCGTGGTTAAAATCAAATCTACCATTGGATACCCCTTTTAACACACTGCCACGCACCACTCTGCATGTTGCGTGTCGACGCACCTACGCGCGACGCGCGTGGATGCATTTTCAGTGTGTTGGACTGTGCGTGGACTTTGCGTGTACAAACGGAGATACTTACAAGCAACGTTAGAACACGCATTCACGCGCTACGCTGCGTGGTGCGTGGCAGTGTGTTAACTGCCTATGCGTGCGATGCTCAGCGCGATACGTAAGATCAAGATTACCTTCTGTGTAGGTCTCCTTATTTGGTGATAGGACGTTGCATTGACAAACGCATTTCTAGGGTTGACGCTGAAACTAAAAAAATGTTTTATTTTAACCTGTCTCGCGCCATAGTACAAACGCCAGTAAGCCAGTTGTACACGGGTGCGTACATAATGTACATAGTGAAATGATTTTACAAACCGGAGGTAGAAATTACTGTTTGTAGGTAATTTGCTAAAACTTTGAAGCATCAGCAGTCGAACTGATATTATATAGAGAGAGAGATAAATTTTTTATTGCTTACACACAGATAAAAAGACGGTTACCTACACATAATCTAAAAGTTAGTTTAGAAAAAAAGGATGTCTTGTACTATGGCTACAAGCGATATCTTTAAACCACCTATATGTTTTAAGAATCCAATAAGGAGATAGTAGAATTACGCAAAAATTTTGTTTTTACTTTGTTTTATGTAATGTCTGTAAGAATACGGTAAATCGTGTATGTGTGTCAATAAATGTTTATCTATCTCTATATATATATATAATCCGTCGTCTGCTGTGAATACAGACAATATAGAATTTAAATTGTTAAGGGAACCGCATAAAAGCGGTTAAATTTAAATGTGAATTATAATTTCACCGCCAAAATTATACGTGTGTTACTGTTTTAGATTAACAAAACACAAATTGATAACCTCTTTGTGATGCCACGCGAATGTCAAATAGGTATTCCACAGAAACTACAAAGCACTCCCGTGTATCGAGTTTCATTAAATTTGCGTTAAATTGTATTGGGAAACGTGGCGCTGTCACAAGGAAGACCGCCTCTGTACCTCTGTAGTAAAGTGATTAAGACCTCTGGTCTCAGATCTAGAGGTCCCGAGTTCAATTCCCAGCGTACATCTTTTTGTTTGGTTGGTGGTAGGGCTTGTTGGTCCGCCAGCTACCACCATCTTATCTAAATATATCGCCATAATATCAATGTTTGTAGCATTGTTGTGTTTCGGCAGCTAGATATAAGATAGCCAGTGCCTCAGTAGTTGAGGATCCCGTGAAGTGTGCTTCCACTCCTTGGAGAACGGGCCATAAACCACCACGCAGGCCCAGTGCGGATTGGTGGTTGTTAACGACTACTAATGAAGCCATTACCAACGGCTTTACGTGCCTTCCGAAGCACGGAGGAGCTCGGAATGGTAAATTTTTGGTCACCCATCCGATTACCGACCTTTGCGTATGTTGCTCAGCCTCACACTCTCAGTTCGGGCGCGTTAACCACTGCTTAATCGAGCTCCTCAAATATGTTGCCAACTAAAAAAAAAGGCTATAGGTACTTCCTACGATTCCCTTTCGTGCTCGTTGACAACCCTACCATTTGGCACGGAACAAACAGACACACGAACGCTCTCAACAGCCGATGTCTCTAATTGCGTCGGCCGCATCCTAACGTCTTGTATATTGTTACGGACCTACATCCAATTATGTTAGTGCCGTTAATTAACCCATTTGGAATACGAGTTTAAAATGTGCTACAGTGCTTGAACGACGCTTGATGGTGATGCCTAGGATGCGACTGGGTAACTACGTAGTGGTCGTGTCTCACTTTTAAGAGTCTTCAATAATAATGAAATATCTAAATAACTAACCAACTGGGGTGGCGCAGTGACTCAAGATGGGTTTTGGCCTCCGATAATAACTGCCGCCACTTCTCCCGATCCCGCGCCACTTCCAGCCAGTTCTCAACGCGGAGCTCGCGCAGGTCCTTAACGACCTCGTCCTCCCAGCGATACCTGGGACGGCCAACCGGGCGTCGTACACTCGGCCGTCCCACGTATGCACGTTTCACCGCCCGATCCTCCCTCATTCTCTCTAAGTGGCAGAGCCAGCGAAGTCTGTGTGCTGCCTTTGTCTCGGCTCGGCCACTCACTCTTCGATTTCCCTATTAATGAAATATCTACAAGATGCAATTTTACTAGACAAAATCAACCAGCCTCAGGAAGCTCGAGTGGGAATCGAACCCACGACCTTTGGATAACCGGTCCAATGCTCTGACCGCTAAGCTACCGAGGCCCCAGAAAAATCGTTGAATTTTTCTAGTAGATTATGATTTACGCTCAAGCCGTATTACGTCACTGTGTAGTTACTACCCTTACAGTCGAAAGAACACTTGCAAGTATTTAACGATTAAGACGTTGGTAATAAATAAAAATAAAAAAAAACAAAAAAATATATATTATACCTATAATAATTCACTTGAAATATTTTGTTATTTTTGAATTTTGCATTCACAATGCTAAATAATTGTGTTTTTGCTGTACAAAATAGCGAAAAATTTTACAAAATCTGTTGTTTTGTCTGTACCTACGTGTTTCTTGTTTTATACATTTCTTTTAATTTTTTTTTTGAACCGGACCGTGCGCATGAGCCCACAGCTTGAGGATATTTTTTATTAATTGGTTTTATTTTGCCTTTAGTAAAGTTATCGTAATTTTTTTTTGCTTTATATCTTTAATGTACTTAGATAAGTTATGTTTCATCATTGTTTTGAATAAATAATTTATATTAAAATACTTCTTTAACTAATTAGTTCTAAGTCCACAATAATACTATGACACTTAATCCCTAACTTGTTTCTGTATTTTTTCTTTCAGTTCCACAGCCAAAGGCAAAATTTTAAATAGCAAAAGTTTTTTTTAGTATTTCCTTTTGAAAAAAATAAAACGAACTTTGGTTCGTCCAAATAACAACTGTTAACATCTTATGATAAAAAAAAACATATTGTTATTTGTGCTTTTTATAATTTTTTTTTATTTAAATAAACATAAGAAAAGTGCTTTTGAATCATCCAAAATATTTTTTGAACCTACTATTCAGAGCTAGCAGCTACTTGGGCCAGCGTATAAGTATAGCTATCCAACGTGGCAATGCTGCTAGCTTACTGGGCACTCTGCCTGATGGGGATGATTTGGGGCAAATTTTTTATTAGTAGTACCTAGTTATAGTTTATAGTTTTTTTTGTAAGTTTAATTTTAAGTAGTTTAATTATTATCTTGTTTTTGTCTTTGTTTTATTTAAATAAATAACGCACTATTCAGGACGTTTAGTTTTTAGATGTTGAGAAGAATGGGCGCAAGAAACTCCACAGCTTCCATATTAAAAATATATATCCGTGAAATGTAAACGCAATGCGAACTGAAGTTGAATTAAAGTGTTTGTATGAAACTTATCCAATTAATATTGTTTCATGTCACCCCAGTGAACTTTTGAACTCCGTATAAACATTTTGTTTTGGTACTGTTTTGGTATTCAGTCGCCCTTTTTTAATTGTCTACGAGAGTTGTGTTGTTTGACTGTTGTACGTACAAAATGTTTATATAATTTTTAACGCAAATTTTGTTGCGAACAAATTACAAAAACACGTGTTGAAAAAAAATTCCACAAGCAGGGTTTGAACCTGCACCCTTCTGACATACCATGTCATGAATGGTGTTGGATAACTTCAGCGGGCTGGTTAGAACCACGATGGCTCAATTGGGAGAGCACCTGACCCGGTATGTCAGAAGGATGTAGGTTCAAACCTTGCTCGTGGAAATTTTTTCAACATTTGTGTTGTTGTACGTATGTTTGTTTAGAAGAATGTATACTGTATCTTTTTTATCAGTAGGTATATAAAAGGAAAATAAAAGTCTATACTGTCCCACTGTTGAGCAAAGGCCTTCATCATAGAAATTAAGGCATCGCTATCGATGAGTAAATAATAGCTTAAAAAAAAAAAAGTTTTTTTATCAGACAACATAAAGTCCTCTTTATGTTAGTAATAAAGAGACTTATTTATCACCTATGTTAGTACTTAATAAATAATTTTTAATTTTGAGCGTGTGATTTGGCACATTATGTGCTCGATAAATGGACAGTCCCCACTATCGGCGATTGCTAGCAGGACGTTGTTACTGCTGCCGCGAACTCGCTTCAAAAGTGAGCCTGCTTTTTTACGAATGATGGTCGGGAAACTGTCGACCTTGCCACCTTGCCACGCTTGCCAAATGTTAGTTGGAGATCATAAACCCGATCTAGGCATCGAAAAATCCGAAACACACTTTGCCCTTACTGGGAATTGAACCCGGGACCTTCGGGTATCGGACCGAGTGCTCTGCCACTCGGCCACCGAGGCGTTCGCCATCGCCATCATACTCGTATGCGTTGAATATAAAAAATAATAAAACAAAATAAAAACTCATTTTGAAATGAAACAACTTTTATACGGATTTACTCGCGTTTATTTTACACGTTACTTTTAATTAATTAATGTTAATAATAACGAAAAACTTATTTATTTTGTAATCAACAACGCTATTCACAAAGTAATAATTCGTTAAAGACTTAATTTTCCTGCTCTATACTTCGCACACGAGCTTCATTTTACGCTTATTATTAAAACTTAATAATAATTTATCATAATACTAGCTGTGCTCGCAACTTCGTCCGCGTGGAATAGTGACTTTCGGCAGCATTTTTAATTTTTTAGGCTCTTTTCCCGTTTTTGCAACATTTTTCACTGATGCTTCGCTCCTATTGGTCGCAGCGTAATGTTATATAGCCTAAAGCCTTCCTCGATAAATGGACTATCCAACACAAAAAGAATTATTCAATTCGAACCAGTAGTTCCTGAGATTAGCGCGTTCAAACAAACAAACAAACAAACAAACAAACAAACAAACACTTCAGCTTTATATATTAGTATAGATTTACCATTTTTAAACTATGCGTTATTATAATTTGCAACGCCCACATATACCAAATATTGCAGGGCGTCACATATACCAAAGATTGTCAACTTACTATCATGTGACAAGCAATAAAGATTTGTATTTGAACTTGAAAAAGAGCTTTGCCCACTGAGCAGGATATTATCTTATCTCTAACTTTCGGAACACAACAATGCTACTAGCAACACAACAGTGTGGTACTAACAATGATGTAATAGCGACATACCATAGATAAACGAAATTAATCGAAAATGTCTTATACTGACAATCAACATGTTCAGTTTATTCTGAGAGTTTATTATAGAAAAGCCGATAGCGATACTTCTTTTAAAGTAATAGTAATTTCATTATTTTATCATTTTCTACAATCTTAAACGCCCATCATAAAGTACAAAGAAAAATTATTTGTTACAATTAAATATTGTGAGAGACGGGTGCCTGAGAGCGTAAGCCTGTCTCAAGATAGTTCTAACTAATACATCAAGCGAGAATAATAAATACCTAATTATAAATGAATGTGCTTAAAGGTTTACGGTATATTATTATAACTCATACCTAGATGGACTGTTTTCATAAAAACATGAACACATCATAATGTTATATGGAAGAGAAAGGCCTAAACGCGCTACGACGTACGCAGCGGACATTCATGCGGATAGCTTTTTAAAAATTCCTCCAGTGTATTTGGGTCAGCCATTTGTTTCAGTGTTTCAGCGCGCTTTTCATTTTTTAGCGGAGTATTGTTTACATGAGAAGTGTTCGCTTAAAGTGCTGTCTTTTTCAGAAGGGATGTTTAAAATGTCAGTTGGGTTTTCGGAGACACGTGGATTTTATTGGTGTTGCGGGGAAAGGTGCTGTGGCTATTTTTTTAGACGAGAATATTAATACCATCATTCAGCTTATAAGCCTGGGACACTGCTGGGTTTAAACGACGGCTTTGAAAAGAAGCACTTCTCCAGATATTTTATTTGTTGACCCATCCGGTGACCATACATTGTAAACTTGCTTAATTTGCAAGATTGCAAGCGTGTTCTCGCATCGCAATCAGGAAGTACTCGTGAGATCTCAGTAATGTCCTATATTTCATTTGAAACTAGAAGGATCGAGAAAATATTTTGTTCATTGTCTACATTATCTTCATCTATACTAATATTATAAAGAGGAAACCTTTGTATCTTTGTATGTATGTAGGTATGTATGTATGTTTGCAACGAATAAACTCAAATGAAATGAAATGAAAATCCTTTATTCAATTTAGGCATATAAATTGCACTTATGAACGTCAAGTAAAAAAAAAAATATATATATAAGGACCTACACACAATAATACATAAAATATATAATTTAATAAACAATACATATATGTAATGCGATTCTACTGCTAAAAACTACTGGACCGATTTAAAAAATTCTTTCACCATTAGAATGCTACATTAGCGCTGAGTAACTTAAGCTATATTATATAGTTATAGTTACTATAGTTACTATAATACAATTATAAGATATATTTTTTACTAAAAAAAGTGTTAGGCGACGCGGCCGGCGTCCTGCATCTGTATCTTGAGCAGATCCATGGGAGTGGTGACCACGATCTGGCAAGGGCCCGAAAGTCCGCCCGCCACCATTTGACGGAATATCTGCAGTTTCCTTAAAGCGAAGTGTTACGGTTTCCGAGATTCACATTATTTATATACATGTATACAAGAATTGCTCGTTTAATATTACATAGATATATAATTAATCTGCTGTTAAACATTAATCATAGGCCTTGTTCTTTCGACTGTGAGTGTAGTAACTCCACAGTGACGTAATACCGCTGGCTTGCAGCGTAAATCACAAACTACAACTAGAAAAATTCAACTAGTCTTCTTTGGCCTCGGTAGCTCAGCGGTCAGAGCATTGGACCGGTTATCCAAAGGTCGTGGTTCGATTCCCAATCGAGCTTCCTGAGGCTGATTGATTTTTTCTAGTAGAAATTTTACCTTAAGGTTTGTGACTTTGTTTGTTTGTTTGGTTGTTGTGGGTAATGGATCTGGATCTACAGGTCCGATTTCAAAAAATCTTGCAATGATAGAATGCTACACTCCTTGCGGACAACTTAAGCTTTAAATTGCATATTTTAAAATGTTTTTAATTAGTTTATATAATTTTTAACGCAAATTTTGTTGCGAACAAATTACAAAAAACACAAATGTTGAAAAAAATTCCTCGAGCAGGATTTGAACCTGCACCCTTCCGACATACCGGGTCAGGTGCTCTCCCAATTGAGCTATCGTGGTTCTAACCAGCCCGCCGAAATTATTCAACACTATTTACTTTTTTACTTTGAAAGCCAAATGCGCCCATTCAATGTCAACAACTACCGTCATTAACATCCGATCATAATATTTTTACAAATACTAAAGATCAGTTAAGAAGTAGGCAAGCTATTTATCAAATGTTTTTGATTTGTAAATAATTTTTTACGCAAATTTTGTTGCGAACAAACTACAAAAACACAAATATAAAAAAAAATAACGAGCAGGATTTGAACCTGCACCCTTCCAACATACCGGGTCAGGTGCTCTCCCAATTGAGCTATCGTGGTTCTAACCAGCCCGCCGAAATTATTCAACACTATTTACTTTTTAACTTTGAAAGCCAAAGGCGCCCATTCTTCATTCTTGGCTTATTTTATTTTGATAAAAAACTTATACGACGAAAGCCCACACATCACTATCCACGAATCGGTCCCTGTAATGAATTCTAAGCGGAATAAAGATTTGAAAATAAAGCTTCACTTCAATTACTAGTTCTTGTAAAGATAAGAAATGTACCTATAGGTATTTGCCACATGACTCCGAATCACGCCTTCATACTGTCGTCACGTGACCTCTACGCGTGAGTGAACCGTTTACCGGCGTATTGTGCCAAAGTTATTGTCCGTGTCCAAATAATAGCTTGGACAGTGAGAGGGTGACCATCCCAGAGAAATTTTATAGGTATAGTCACGGCATGTAATACAGGGCTTTGAATACCATTAAATAATTGGTATCGTTACTTATGTCAAACGACAATACCGGTTAAAAAAACTGGTATGCTTGGTATCGTTACCTGGGTGGCATTTTTACCGGTAAATTTACAAACCGCTCTACGCAGATTGGCTTAACAAAAAAAGTAGTGATACTTTACTAGATAACGTTACCTGCATTACCAGTGTACCAAATTCAGCATCTCAGCCAAAAGACGTCCACTGCTGGACAAAGGCCTCCCCCAAGGATCTCCACAATGACCGGTTTTGTGCTGCTCGCATCCAGCGACTTCCCGCGACCTTTGCCAGATCGTCGGTCCACCTTGTTGGAGGCCTGCCCACACTGCGCTTTCCGGTACGCGGTCGCCACTCCAGGACTATCCCGCCCCAGCGGCCATCAGTCCTGCGAGCAATGTGCCCTGCCCACTGCCACTTGAGCTTAGCAACTCTTCGGGCTATGTCAGTTACCTTTGTTCTTCTGCGGATCTCCTCATTTCTGAGTCGATCACGCAGAGAAACCCCGAACATAGCCCTCTCCATTGCTCTTTGAGTGTACCAAATAACCTTTCTAGAAATAACGTTACTTACCGGTACTTATAGTGGAAATCTAGTAACGGTATCAGTCCCTGATTTTTTTTTAATAGTTTACTGATTGCCTTAGTCGGCATTTCCAGCTTCACCGGGCTTTTTTGGGGGCGCCGAGAAACTTAAAGGGTTCCTCAGCCGTGTGATACAAATAAACCTTCGGAGGCTCGTGCCCCAGCAGTGGGTACATAAAATGAGCTGATGGTGGTGAGGGCGGTGTTTAGGTTAACTACTCAAAAAAATGTGTGGTAAAAATATTGTTATTTATTAAGACGACAAATCATAAAGCGTCCGCAGTTAGGTTCACAACTCATTGCCATCTATTCCATTATTTCAGCGTCTTATCGAACCAGCTGATCCATTAAATCCTTTTAAACTACGCCATTGGCCATCGCCGCTTTAAATCAGAAGTGAGCGTGCTTTAAATCACGCACGACATCCGTCCGGCCTGATTTGTGCTTGCACTGTTCTCGTAGGACTTGTAGATCTAATGCATCCTCGGTTTTTATTCATACAAATTTCGTGTAGGTATATTTTTTATGGCTGCATTAGCAGTCATTCATCATCATCATCATCATCTTCATCAGCTCATTTTATGTACCCACTGCTGAAGCACGAGCCTTCCCTATGGATGGATAGGGAGAATGGCTCATAAACCACCACGCGAGCCCAGTGCAGATTGATGGTTATTAACAACTGCTGATGCAGCCGGGACCAACAGCTTTACGTGCCTTCCCAAGCACGGAGGAGTTCGAGATGATACAGTTTGGTCACCCATCCGATGACTGGCCTTTGCGAAAGTTGCTTAACCTCAGCACTCGCAGACCGGGCGCGTTAACCGTTGTCGTGGTCTCCACTCAAGAACCCGAAATTAAATTTATTCTCAGTCTAAATCAAAAAGTCAAATTTCACTATAATTAAAGGTGAAGACTGCATGCACGAAATACAAAAAGCGCGTAACACAACAATTAAAAAATGGAAATTTAACTAATAAATTAATGTTTATCCACATCAAACTTTCCTTTGCTATTTTAATTTGCTGTAGTGCCCACGTGCGGTAGGTTTTATCGCATAATTAATATTTACTTTTAAATTTGTTAGTAATGAGGAGATATAACAACATAAGCTTTTCCGATCTTCAGTTTTTGTCATCCGTAAAAGTTTCCTTATGGCTGCGGATCCCATAATAGCATACCCTAAGAAAATTAAAGAACACCTATGAAGCTTAAAATGCCCCGTTCCATCAGACTGCATCCAAACAGCATAAATCTGCCATCAGGAAATGGACTGCAGTGGCGTTTTGCAAACACTCAACCGTCTTCGTGCGGGCGTAGGTCGCTGCAAATCAAATATGGTTAAGCAGGGCTATGCCGCAGTGCTCGACTCCGACTGTGGTACTACGATTCAGGGCACGACCCACATCCTCTCCTGCCCCTTTTGCCCAACCACCTGCACAAGGGAAGACTTAATGAAGGCCATAAGCGTTGCCATAGGCGTGGCCGACTTCTGGGTCAAGAAGATACAAGGTCATTGACTCAAAAAGAAGAAGAAGGAGAAGACGGAGAAGACTTTGTGTATAAGGCTGCTTCATCTCACCAGAAGGCGTTATTTTCTACTATCGCCGTCCGTAAGTGACAAGTGTCAAAATATTTTATTTGAAATGTCTTCATCCATATTTATTTGATCCGCTCGATAAATCTAAAAGACTCTAAGGACGATTTGTAGTTTAGACCATTGGTGATTGTTAAAACAAAATCATAGGTTCAATCATTTAAATAAACTATAAGATATCAACTAAACACCCGCCGCCACTAATTTTCATGATTTTTGGCCAAATTTAAATGATATTGTAGAAATTAGTTTGAAAAAGTGATATACCTTTGGAATACAAAGTAAATGTGACCTATTGGATTGAAATAGATAGAAAAAACTATAGTGTGTTACGAAATTATGGATAGGACTAATTGTGAACTAAATATGTATTTTCAAATCAACTGACAAAATGTAAAGTTAAGTTGACTGTTACACAAAACAGGTGTTACCTACTTGTAATCATTACTTATTGCTATTTACACAATAGGTTTGGTTATTCAAAGCATTTTTGTCATTTTTTGGTCGGCGCACCTTTAATGTAGGTTAGTATTTAAACTACCTAATTCTGTAAGGTTAGAAACCCAGTACACAAACATGTACCTACTGGGAATAGAACTTGGAACCTCTGGGTCTGACACCGGTGGTCTTAACCACTAAACCACAGAGGCGGTTGGAATAAACAGAGATCAACGGCTCAACGTGCCTTCCGAAGCATGGTCAACAAATCGCTAAAGCAAATATTACGGACCATAAGAATCAAAAATATAATTCCAAAACGGAATCTAGAAACCGTTCCACAAAATTCGGCCAAAAGCCAGCCATTTGTGTCACCCATAAGAAACGCAGAAACCAAATTAATATTCTAATAAATTCCACTACAGCATTCTCATTACAGCGTACTATGACGGTAGATAGCGAATCCCGTTTTCCGGTCACGTTCCCGCACAACGTCTGCCGAGATCCCGGACATAAATCCCGGGGTACGTAACGGACAAATTTGTTGTTGCGTTGCATTTGCACTGCTGCTGGGGATCAGCGGGGTTGGGTTGTAAATGGCGTTAGCAGCTTTTAAGCGGCTTTATTTAAGTGGCTGCGCTGCATTTTGTATTGCCTCAGTAATAATAGAGTTAGCATTCGCATTTATTATTTTATTTTTTATATTTGTATTCTTTATGTTTGTAGTGGTTAAGACCACCGGTTTAGATCTAAGTAGAGGTCCCGGGTTCGATTCCTAGCGGGGGTACATGCTTATGTAATCGGTTTGGATGGTGGTAGGTAGGGCTTGTTTGCCCGCCTGGCTAGCTACCACCATCTTATCTAAATATAACATCGCCATAACAGCAATGTTTGTAGCATTCTTGTGTTCCTTTCATCATTCTTGGCAGCTAGAGATAAGATAGCCAGTGCCTCACTAGTTGAGAATTCCGGGTGAAGTGCGCTTCCACCAATTGGCCTTATCGTCACTTAACATCAGGTGAGATCAAGGCACTTATACGTAAAATATAAAAAAGACGTGGAAATAATGTGTTGTTACTGAGACATAATTATTAACTTTAATTTGTCATGCAATGGTTAATGAAATATTTATATTAGTGAGTCATGCGCGTCAGGCGTGCTTAAGCAAGATGCAGTGGTCATAAATGTAAGAAGAACACAGAGGATACGAAACCACTAGGGCTGTAACTTGTTTATTTTAATGTTACGTCATAATAGAACTATTTAATTACAAATAACACATAACACATTAAAGTTAATAATCATGACTTAGTAACTCTGCATACAAGATCTAGATCGGATACACATTGGATCTTTTCATTTTGACCACACTTTTCGATTACACGTTGTATAGGCTACTACCTACTATTGTATAGCAATCCTGGTCAAAAATAATGTTTCCGTACGCGACAAAAGTTTTATATATAAAAGCCGGACGGGCCTTTACTTGTATGGGGGCGTATATTGAAACAAGTAGAGCGTTTACTTTATATATTGGTATTTTCAAGATATTACAATGATAAATCTATTAATAAGACGTCGTCGCTCCCGCGGTTGATGCTCTAGTCGATCGCCCTTTCTTCCGCCGCGTGTCGTTTTAAATTAGATTTGAACGAAGAACGCGATGGCTGCCAGTAGGTCCGCGCCTCCAAGCAGTCCCGATCACTACAGTACTAAGCGAAGGAAATCTAGGAACAAGACCTATCAACAATTTAAAAAAATACATTGTGTACTCTTTGCTTCTGTAGCCTATACACTTGACTAGACTCTGTTTAAAACATTGTCAGTAGCGTTAAATCAGGCGAAACCTTTCCAGATTAAGATACTTATCAATCGAACCCTGTCTTTGTCTAATATCAACTCTTACCACTTGACTAGAAGCTGGCCACTGCGAAACGAACCACATAATTAATTCCAAAAAGAAATTTGCCGATTCAGCCAATATTCTGAATCGCAAAACGACCAAAATCAATGCTCAGTTGAGGCGAACGCTTCCCAGATTCAGTTACTAAAGAATCAGAATTAACGGTACCCCTAAAAAAGCCATTTGGAAACACAACACTCAAAGTGGACCGTTTTAGCGATATTCGCTGGTGCTGTGGAATGCAAAACGCTCGCTTTTATACAAAGTACGTGATCGTATCAGATGTGGGAAGTGTGGCTGTGGGGCCCCACTGATAGCTACTTATATCTTATGCATTGAAATGAAACAACTTTTACGGATCTACTCGCGTTTATTTTACACATTACTTACCAACTAATTATGAGATAACCAACACATCAGTCACCCTGTAACCACGGACCCTGCAAAGGTTTTGAAACGTCAGGATAAACATTAAATAAGTAATGAGTAGAATAAACGCGAGTAAATCCGTAAAAGTTGTTTCATTTCAATGTGCAGTGTTCGCGTAAACTTTAGAAAACAATATTTAAAATAAAAATAAAGAATAAACGGAAAGGCTTAACTACGGACGATAGCACATTTCAATACACATCACTTTACACTGTTGCACGAGCACTACACTTATGGCGTCAGCTACCCTCTTCAGGCAACGGAGTAGGCAGGGGCGCGAGGCTGTGCTGGCTGCTCGAGCTCCCTGCGGCTGGCTCGTGTACCTTGAAGCTCTCGTCTCAGCATCTCAGTGTACCGATTTTTACAACAGCGAAAAACCAGGACAAAGATCGTTATTAGTAACGTTCCTATGATGATTCTCCCGGACCCTGCAAAGGGTTCGAAACGTCATGATAAACATTAAATAAGTAATGTGTAAATTAAGCGCGAGTAGATCCGTAAAAGTTGTTTCATTTCAATGTGTAGTGTTCGCGTAAACTTTAGAAAACAATATGTGATCAAATACGGACTGGAAATAGCCAACAAAGTGCGTCAGTTGGAAGATCTGAAAACTAAGCGCGCAAGAAAAGTTTAGAAAACAATATCTTTATATGCAATCAATTCATATGTATATTCATTTTTTTTGTACATCACATAGTATTATAAAGGTAAATAACGTAACGTGTTCAAAAAAACTTAATTTAGCACAGTAGACACGTGATACCCTGTTTGGGCACCGCTAAGTGTTAGAGCACTACTGTTTTGTTATCTATATAGATACAAATTATAACCGAACATATGCATTACAAACATATGCATTACAAACATTGCACTAACAAAATAATTTACATTTACAAGTACAAAAGTTTCCACGTTTCACAAACAAACTTCCATCTTAATTGTATTTTCTCATTATTGATTTTTAAAGTCTCCTTGTGACCATGGACCTTGCAAGGGGTTCAAAAAGTAAGATTAACATTAAATTAATGTGTAAAATGAACGCGATCCATAAACGTGGTTTCATTTATTTTTTCCCATTATTTTCATGTTTATATTTTTTGTATTATTTTAATAACTGTAATTAGTTATATCACATTAAAGCTTCTCCATTTACAATGTTAATTGTTTGTGTTTAAGTACAAGGGGTAATTTAAAATAATATAAACCATGAAAAATGCTACCTTTTCTTATATAATTCTGTCATTTTGTTACGATATGTACAACGATATGTATGTACGATTGTCACTTTCACGGCCATGAAATTTAAGATGATCCCTAGTCTATGTTAATTGACGGTACTCCGGCAGCTATCATTGCTTAGAGGCTACAAATTATTATGAACTAAAGGGCCTATGATAAAAATGACATGTAAGTCAGATAAACCGCTCGCCACCGGAACAGGGCACACGCACACTTCCTTGAGCCGCTGTTCTCTTGAACAGTTCATTTCCAAAGGAACTTTATTCCACGTACCATCAAACTGTGGAATGAGCTGCCATCCGAGGTTTCCCATTGAGCTACGACATGGATTCTTTAAAAAGTGGTGTAAAGAGGGTTTTCTTAGGTCGGCACAGGGTTGCCAGATGAGATTTCTCGAATTTTCCCTGATTCAAAATGATTTTTCCCCAAAATGATACGTTTTTTAGAAGAGTTCCCCAAATCTGATTTGACGTAATTTACAAATAAAAACAGCATTAATATATTATTTATATACAAAACTATTCAGTCAAACCGGATCAAACAAATTTAATGACTCTAACGAAACGAACGACGCTTTCAACTTTCAGTCAACAAACAATTTCCACTTTGTTTAGGCTAGACTTCGTTGAGTTATTCGTTCGGAAATAGTCAACCTCAAAGTTGAAATTACTTCCCCAAAAATTTCCCCTAGAATATAATTTCCCCAAAACTTCTCCAAATGCCAATTTATTCCCCAAAATGGGGAAAAAAAACCCCCAATCTGGCAACGCTGGGTCGGCAACACAATTTACACATAGTTTCCAAAATTGGTCGCTAGATGGCGCAGTGTAGCAACCTCCTGAATCACGCTATGGTTTCGTATCCCGCCGTGTATTTATACTTTTCACTTTGTAAATTTATTGAGGTATTTAAGTAACTCACATTTTTATAATCATTGAAATGGACTTTTTGCGTAACCTAGTATGTTAAACAAAACATATTTAAGGTACTACATTAATCAGTCAGACCAGACGGACTTCTTCAAACTAATAACACACACTAATACACTAATACACACACACACACACACACACGCACGCACGCACGCACGCACATGAAAAATGTCTAGGGATAGTACATTTTTAAAGTATCGTTATTCGTTGCGTTATGTTACAATAATATTCATAAAATAATTAATATCGTTATTTTTAGTTTTTTAGTGAATTTCACGATATGAATAAAAAATTTTTTTTTACATTGTTTAAATATGGAAAATTAAATGCCAATTTGAATTCCTCTAGAAGAGTGTAAAGGCAATTTTACAAAAGTAGCACAATTTCTGCACTAGAAGTGAAACCAATTGCATTTAAATGTTTAACCACATGCCATACACATAAACTTCAAAATATATTGAGGAAAATCTACCGTTTGTGGTAGTCTGATGTGTAGGCGTATGTACATGCAAAGACAAACATTTTATGAAGCATACTTCCATCTCCAAATATCACGCAATAATTTCCAAAATTGGTCGCTAGATGGGGCGGTATAGCATCCTCCTGAATCACGCTATCGTTTCGTATCCCGAAAATGATATTATGCCGATGATATTGTGACTTTGTTGGATTTAGAATCGTATTAGATTTGAAATTGTATGAAATTTTTGCGTAACCTAGTATGATAACATATTAGGTACCACCATAAAACATATATAATATACAGGATGGAAATGGAAAGATCGAATGCCACATGGAATGGATGGCAACAACTACCTTAAATATTGGAAATAGCACATTCTGCGTAAAGGAGACCTTCGAGAGTTCCTTTATTTTTTTAAAAAATCTGCATTTATGGATTTTTGAAAAATCACTTGTGGGACTCGAACCAGTCAAATGCGACAAAAAATAACATGTCGTATTTTAATGATGCAGATCGGAAGAGTTACTGATAAGGTTCATTTTTCTCTAAATAACAAACAATCAAAATAAACAATTACCTTTTAATTTGGTTTTCACCCGTCACGTGAAATGCACCGCAACTACTTTAATTATTGGAAATAGCAAATCGTATGCCATGGAGGCTTACTTTTATTTTAGAGAATAATAAATACTGTAATTATGGACTTTGAAAAAGCGTCTGTCTTAACCGGGATTCAAACCGATCAAAAGTGGTAAAAATAACATGCAGTTATTACTAATATTCATCACAATTCACTGCAAAGAGCTACGAAAAGCGAAAAGTCAATTCCTCAAAAGAACACATTTATGCATACGAGACAATGGAGCTCATTACCCGACTGCGTCAGAAGGAGGGTTATGTTTTTCGAGTGTATTTATGTATGTATATGTTTGTATGCATGTCTATTTCTTTGGCACGCCAGAGCCCAAACGGTATGGTGGATTTTAACAATGAGGTGTCGTTAGATTTGATTTGACTGTGAGAGTGACATAGGCTATAAAAAAAACAAAAAAAAAAGTAAAAACAATGGCCGGGTTAGCTATTGTAGTCTTGACCCCCAAAAACTGTAAGATCGACCACACGATCAAAATTCTTTAAACGAACTACAACATCTACGGAATTTAAAGGATATGGCCAATTTTTCTATGGACGTAGATGTAGTAAATAATTTTCATTTAGGAACAGTAATGTTTTATGGTGTTTTGTTTTCATTTTATTCCCATGTTTAAAAAATACTTAAAGAACTTGTCAGTCAAAAGTACTAGACGTCAAGAGTTTCGGTTTGACAATTGGTGTAGGTATGCGCTATGACATTGCCATCTAAAAGAGTAAGGCGTTTTAAATAATTATTATAAGTAGGTTTTGAAATGCTTGGTTATTTACTTTACAAAACTAAAAAGTTTGAAATAAACCAAATTATTAAAATAAAAGAAAACCCGACTGCTAAAACAACTATATACAAATATAACTGCAAAGAGAAAAAACTGAAAAGAAAAAAACAAGCTCTACGATCCCAGAATTCAATTTGAGCAATGTTGAATGCAACGTGAAATAATTTTTTGAACAACTGATTTGATTAGTTAGCAGTAAGTTTGTTAAATTGATACTGTTTTCTTTTGTTTGATTTAATTAGTTCTTACGGCCTTTATTTAATTCATGGTACTTATGTGTAAACGATCAATATGAAAGACTTTTTCGATCTGCACCATAATAAAATGCGGCATGTTATTTTTACCACATTTGATCGATTTGATTCCCGGTTAAGACAGACGATTTTTCAAAAATCCATAATTGCAGTATTTATTATTCTCTAAATTAAAATTAAGTCTTTATGGCGTTTTGCTAATTCCAATAATTAAAGTAGTTGCGGTGCATTTCAGGTGCCGGGTGAAAACAAAATTAAAAGGTAGTTGTTAGTTTTCATGGTCTTCCGTTATTTCGATTGTGTTAGTTTTTAAGAGCGTTTACGCCGCACACTAGCGCCGCCAATGAAAAAAAAAACATATCTAGTAATTAGAAATAGAAAATCAAATTATGCTCAACAAGTAAAAAAAAAAGTCTTTGTCTTTGTCTTTTGTCTTTGTCTTTGTCAAACTATCTAAATGAAGTAATTTAGCATTTTTACGTCACCTAATGAACACCTGACATGTTATGGTTTAGTTAAATATGGCGTTATAGTTAAAAGTGGCCGTAACGTCTTATTTAACTAAACCATAACATGTGAGGTGTTCATTAGGTGACGTAAAAATGCTAAATTACTTCATTCAAATAGTTTGTTGAGCATAATTTGATTTTCTATCTCTAATTACTAGACATGCTTTTTTTTCATTAGTGGCGCTAGTGTGCGGCGTTAACGCTCTTAAGAGAAAAATGAACCCTATCGATCTGCATTATAAAATACGTTATGTTATTTTTTTGTCGCATTTGACTGGTTCGAGTTCCACCTAAGATTTTTCAAAAATCCATAAATGCAGAATTTATTGATTTAAAAAAAGGAAAGTCTTTTTTACACAGAATGTACTATTTCTAATATTTAAGGTAGTTGCCATACATGTGGCATTCGATCGTTCCACCCTGTATACAACGTGTAACACAAAGGTGTGGTCAAAATAAAAAGATCCAATGTGTATCCGATCTAGATCTTGTATGCAGAGTTACTAAGTCATGATTATTAACTTTAATGTGTTATGTAATTTTTAATTTAATATTTCTATAGTGACGTCACATCAAAATAAACAAGTCTCAGCCCCAGTGGTTTAGTAACCTCTGTGTACTTACATTTATGATCACTGTTGAATATCAGCTACCGCTGTCCATTCAGCTATTTGTTGTTGAGCCACATTACCTTTTTGTTCCATATTGTTAGTTTTAAGTTAGTCGTAAAACTTGTAATTTTGAACAAACAAATACTTATTATTATTATTTAAGTAGTGGCTAAATACCTCTCGCCTATGGCGGTTAAGTCCGGCAATAGCACAATCGGCCGGAGTCAGGGCACGAGGGAGAGAAATCGGCGGACAATGCGCGCGGTATCAAGTACCACCGCTTTTTGCATTTTCGCTGAAAGCGAACTGCCGCCGCCGAATCCCAGCCTTTTTATTATTATTATTATTATTATTGCTGCTTGCTTAAGCGTGCCTGACGCGCATCACTTCACAAATATAAATATTTCATTAACCATTGCATGAAAAATTAAAGTTAATAATTATGTCTTATTAACAACACATACAAGTTCTAGATGGGATACACTTTGGATCTTTTCATTTTGACTACACCTTTTTGTTTCACGTTGTATACGGGTCGAATTGAGAAACCTCCTCCTTTTTGAAGTCGGTTAAAAATAGTGTTTTTTCACTACACGCAATTTCTATTTTTTTTTTAAATCTATATAATCACTAGCCTTTTGCTCGCGGCTTTGCTCACGTGGGCTGGCTATACACGACTTGTGTTTGTTCGTAATAAAATCCAAACTTAGTTTAGGAAAATATATTATGTATCTTTACACGTGTAAAAAAGGAATTAGTAAACGCGTATTTTTTACGTATACATGCTGCAAAAATACACAAACATCATACTTCACATCTCAGCTATATTTTATTAAATTCAATTATTTATAAACGGCTTGTTTTGAGGCCGCCTGGCTAGCTACCACTATCTCATCTAAATATATTGCCGTTACATCAATGTAGTAGCCTTGTTGTATTCCGTGCCTTAGTAGATGAGGATCCGGGTGAAGTGCGCTTCCAACTTCGGCCGTATCATCACCTAATTAATATCAGGTGAGTGAAGGGCACGTGACTTACCCGTTGTATATTTTTTTAAAGTGGCGTTGTGACAGCTTTTTTTTTTAGTTGGTGGTTTCGTGCGATTAGCACATTTGGCCAGTGTCAAAGTAATTTTTCTTACAAGTAATACATAAATAGACAATATTTCCTGTATGCTGATGATGAATGATAATAGAAATGAAAGTGAGAAATGATATACCCCCCAACCCCTCGAAGAGCTCAGTAAAGATGTGGGGCTTTACTAAATCCTCATGCGGCGGACTTCTAGTAAGAATTTGAAAAGTGCCGTTGCACTGTTTTGTTTCATTTGCCAACACTCATGCACACTCACGAACACTGAACGGTTAATAATCCACCATAAGTTCACATTAATAAGCCAAGAAGTCCGCCAAGAAGTCCTTCCGACAGTTTAGAGTTAAAATATCCAACTCAGTGCATCTGCTAAGTATCTCGGGTGAAGTGCGTCGTGTTCCATCAGGTGAGATTAAAGCCAAGCGTATGTTTAAAGTGCATGTGTCTCTGTAAACTACATTTGTTGTGTTCCAATTTGGGGCTTAGATAAACATACTGTGGCATGGTCCAGGGCAAGCTCCTCCTGATTAGGGGACACCGCAACTGAAGTTTACAGAAAGGTCTTTACAGGGTTTCCTTCTGCACTTCAAATTCTCCTAGCCCTCAATTTTGATAAAACTCGTAGGGTCGTACTTCTTCCCAGTGCAAGTGCATCCGTTTGGGTTAGACAACTAAACTTGTTAAGTCATTGCAACATTAAGATTTCCATCTGAAATATTATTAATAAAAAGCCCATATCTATGTGAGCTAGTCTCAAATACATTTGTAAAAAAAACAACGAAACTAAGATTACCTTATGTAGTCTGCAAGAACAAAAATTTAACAAAGCATACTTCCATCTCCAGACAGCGCGCAATAGTTTCCAAAATTGGTCGCTAGATGGGGCAGTGTAGCATCCTCCTGAATCACGCTATCGTTTCGTATCCCCGCCGTGTATTTATACATCAGTTTGAAACTTATTCAGCGGATACTTATTTATAATTTTCAATATAGAAATTTTTGCGTAACCTAGTATGATAAACTATACATGTCATATTTAGGTACTACATTCATCAGTCAGACAGACTTCTTCAAAATTTATTAATATTACACACATACACACACACACACACATACACACATCAAAAATGCCTAGGGATCAAGTACATTTTTAAAGTATCGTTGCGTTATTGAATTAATATTCATAAATGAATTAATGTCGTTATTGATTCTTTTTAGTGAATTTCACGTTATGAATGAAATATTTTTTTACATTATTTAGTTTTAGGAAGATCTCGTAACACCACTCGAAGACAAGACCAAAGACTAAAGACCAAAGACCAAAGACGAAGACAAGACTAAATTTGTAAATCAGTGATTAAATTAAGTGACAAATAACGTCTGCTAGTGTTTTTTCTGACAAATATTGTGTAGTTTTTAAATTATTTGCTAATGTAATTTTCCAACTGTCATCGCCAGCTGACTGTTAGAACAAATTTTACAAAAAGTTGTTAAAATAACTACTTTTGCCGTGGACTGCTGCAACATAAACCGGAGGAGTATTGTTTTCATTCCATTTATTAAAGATACCTACCAGTAACCTAAGTGTAAATCTTAACTAAACACTTCATTCAATTTGTATAAGTGTCAATGTACTAGGCCAATTAATCGTTATTTTTCTACTTTGTTATCAGATCAAAGGATTAGAAAGAAATATAACACTAATTTATTGTTATTAGACTACAATACTACTCATATTCATTACTTTACAAATCTCACATATTGTGAGTATCGTCACACCTCAAATACGATTTCGCTTGAGTTCGCTTGACTATATATGGAAGTGAAGTTGATGGTGACTTTGTTTTGCCACAGACATTCATACACTTCAACACATTACAACCAGAACTTGACTGCTTATTTGAAGCTCATAACTTAATTAATTAAATCACTAGCTGTCGGGTCCTTCCCACTGAAGCAGCGCTGCCCCCAAGGAACAGATGCGAAATAGTCTCGCATACCATCCCAATCTGCCGACGAGTAGTGCCAAATCTGCCGTTTCGATACCGCTGAAGGCGGTAGCAGGGCCAAAAGCACTTTACTGGATACCAAGCAGTGATCCGAAGATCCCAAAGGAGCTCGAACCTCCACTCGGTAGCCAGCTGGGTGACTCGTCAGCAGAAGGTCCAACAAAGAGGGTGCGTGACCAACAAGCAAACTCCCGCTTTGGCTTTGAAGGATTCTTCAAGCACAAAACCCAGATAGTGCAAGTGGCTGGTGTTGGCCGGACAGATTATTTGCATCTCCGTCAAAAACAACAATGCTGGCCGTGCCGTCTCAAGATGGTGGTGGACGGCATTGAGGTTTGCATGGAGTCCACGGATGTTAGTGAACTCGACCTCAAACGGTATGGTTGTGGTGGGGGTGTGCACCGCTGTAGGACCAGTTTTCATGTTAGGCGCTGTCATGGTGGAGAAAAAGAGGGAGGCGTGAATCGAGGAAATGCTACCGCGATGCAAATAGTCGAAGTGCAGCGGCCTGTTTCACCAGGGATCTGCCTACAGATGAGTATCATTAACCCGCCGACCGGAAGGGCCCCCGAACCCCCCCGGGAATGGCCGCCGGGACCCCACCTTCCGGTCACCAACCGGCACGATGGACCGCACCGAGATTATGCGTGGCATGGTGGGGCAGCCTCACGAGCTTGTTAGGCTTGCTTGGGCCCCTGTACTGTGCCACGGGCGGTGGAAGAACCTATCTCATTTGGATCAGGGGCAACCTCAATGCTCAATCCAGGCAGAGAGTATTGTTTTAGATGTGATCATCCCCTTGCGAGGCCGATTGGGTGATTCGTTTCGACTACTGCATGACAATGCACGTCCATACACGGCTAGAGTCGTAACACGCACCTTTGCCGATTCTTATATTAACGTCCTGCCGTGCCTGCACAATCACCAGACCTCAACCCAATTGAGCATGCATGGGACATGCTCCAAAGAAGAGCTCTGCCATGTATGGATGCCGTTCACACCCTACAAAAACTTTTTGGCTTGTAAGAAAGAACGTAGGCGGCTATTCATCAAAGTGATTTGGATGGATTTTAAGCATGTCAAATCGCTGTGCTTGTGTGATTCGTGTGAGTGGTAGAAACAAATTATGTTTTGTTAAATGTTTATATAATTTTTAACGCAAATTTTGTTGCGAACAAATTACAAAAACACAAATGTTGAAAAAAAACCCTGCTCGTGGAAATTTTTTCAACATTTGTGTTTTTTTTTATAATGTTTTGTTACTTGTTTTTACAATAAAATTTTAATAAATCAACCTTGTTCTTGATTTTTTTGCCAATTAGGTGACCTTAAATAATAAACCAAATTTTCCCCAATTTGTTAAAATTGCATTTTTTCTTAATTTTTTCAACATATTAGGGATAAAATAGTTTACAACAAATTGTTTAAAAGATAAAAAATAGAGCAAGAAGCTAGTCTGGAAAACCAGATTAGGTAAATATTATAAGAAAAAAAATTAACTTAACTTAAAAATGTATTTGACCCTTATACATGTTTCATGTGTGTAGTTTTCTTTGTAAGCAGGTAATATTAAACCCAAAGAACTAACCCACTTGAATTTTTTGAAATATACTTTCTTGTTTTTTATGGTTATCTATTTTAATCTATTTTATACTGGATGACCACAGATATCTAGTTACATATAGATACAAATTTTTAATACCATGGAACTTTTGGCCAATAGTAGGTTACTAACTTAATCAAATGGACTTCTTGAAGACAAAGTCTGCGGTTTTCTTTTATTTTCTAAAATTTGTGTTATGACGAATATTAATGTGAAATAATGGTGGTAATCTATTTATATTACTTTTAATAAGAAAACTACTCTGACACTGCCTAAGATAATCGCACTAAGCCATCAAATAAAATAAAATAAAACTTATTCAATTGATTTAAACAATGTTTTATAGTATGATGATAAACAATAATGAATTGTTTTAGATAATTGTAGTAAGTAAACAGGCTTATTGAAAAAAAATATTATTTTTAAGTATAACTACTTTTTGTTTTATCCAACAAAAGCCTACAGTTTAATTCGTCAAACTAAAATCATTAAGCAAACTACAAAACAATCGTATTATATTTCTAATAATAGTAATGTAATACGCGCATGTATTCCTTTAGTGTAAACAAATATTGGTAAATAAGTAAATAAATAAAATTATTCTAGACTATGTTAGCAATTTCATATGTTGCCTTTGAGTATTTGATATTTATGCAGTCTCATGCACTATAAACACCAGTAATATAAAAAAGAATCCTTTAAAAAACCTAATATACAAAATGTCAGTTAAAAGTGAAAGTATTAACTGCACAATACAACATTAAAATACGCCATCACTGACGCCACGTACCGATGCAAATGTCCACAGTTCGGAACTCCGCGTTATCTTTCAGTTTTGAAAAGATTTACGTGCTAGTTCTCTTTAAGATTCCCTTCGTACTCGTATACGTTACCCGCTACTGTTTGCTGTCGAACTATTGAAGTTGAGACGTTTGCAGAAGACAGTTTAAATATTCATGTTCCCCACAGATTGGGGTATGGTGTTTGATATTCTGCTAAAGATTTTAAGTAGAAATGCTGGTTTCGTGGTATTGTAGTTTTGTTCGTTTTTGTTTATGGTTGTGTTGTGGTTTCTTTGTGCACGAGTATAGCCATCATCCATGCTTTGGAAGGCATGTTAATATTTAAATAATTTATTCTAGTGTATGGTTTTGAGGTAAGCTGCGAAAAGTTGCCGCGACATTCTAGATCTAGCATCTCTACCGAAGCTTTCCAAAGACAGTTAAAGATCAGGAAACGTAGAAGGAAATGAAGGAGACTTAGGCCACAGATGTAAATAATCTCGGTAGTAAAGTGGGACAATAGAAGTTATAAAAAACTGTTTACGTTTCGGAATAACACCCATTTTCATCATTTTTAGATAAGGTAAATTTTATTGGCATTGTATTGGACGGTGATGTATTATATATTTGCACGTGTGTTGAAGTGAAGTTTCGATGTCTTAAAAATTTTAATGGCATTGTATTAGACGGTGATTTATTATATATTTGCACGTGTGTCGAAGTGAAGTCTCGATGTCCTAAACTATCTATGTAAGTACTCTATTAGTATGGTTATGGCAGAATAACAGACATCGTGGTCCTACCGCGACCACCGAGTCGTAAACCGTTTTATCCTAATTTTTAACCGACTTAAAAAAAAGAGGAGGTTCTCAATTCGACTGTATTTTTTTATGTTTGTTACCTCAGATCTTTCGACTGGGTGAACCGATTGTGATGATTTTTTCTTTATTTGAAAGCTGGTGCTTCCCGTGTGGTCCCATTTGATGGAATCTTTAAGGAATTGAGGGAAGTCCTGAAATATTGTAGGCATAACTATAGCGATTTTGGTATTTTCAGCAATAAATCAAGCATTTGCATTCAGAAAGTATCATTTGATGAAGTGTAACTGATGAAAAACACTACAGATTGCCACCGGAACTCTTCAATGATAAGTATTTCACGGGTGGCGTTACGATATCTCGATTAAGATAGTTAAGCGACTATGACGAAGCAAGAGAAGGCAGGCACCGTAACTCAGTTCTGATGATGAAATTCTTGATGAATTAAGGGAATTCCTCAAATATTGTAGGTATACCTATAAATAGCGATTTAAACGGCGCTGTCTGATACGAGCAGCGCGTTTAGTAGTTCTACCCATATTCGCTTTTGATAATAGATCGAAATGAATCACTAATAATTACGTAGTTTAGTTTGTTCATTCATTTACTTGCTATTAACCTTTATTATACCCAATCTTATATTCTTTAAAACTATGCGACTGCCATATACTTAACTTCACATCTAACAGAACACATATTAAGACAAACAAGAAAATTCCAAAGATTTACTTGCAATCCACTTAAAGAAACAAATAAAAAATACATTTTTAGACTGCTTATAAAGACAATCATTTTATTAGGAAAATATATAGGTAGGTAAAATTATTGTTGTTTTAGGAGCCGGTGCCAGCCAACGTAATTACCTAAAACTGTCAACATAAATATATATTGAAAGCTACCTTAATACGAAAATTTCACACTTAAGATTGATTGTTCAATATGATTATATAAATAGTACTTAGTCGTTAACCCCCTTACAAATAAACATATTTAAGCATTTATTTAGTTAATCATTGTTTTGTCTCTTTTTCTCAAATTGAGAACGACGTTTGTGTGACGTTGACAAAACAATGATTAACTAAGTAAATGCTTAAATAGTGTTTATTTGTAAGGGGGAAATGTTTATGTTAAAGTTACCTTGGCTGGAACCGAATCCAAAAATAGCATAAATTGTACCTACATATTTTCCTATTATAATGATTGTCTATATATTAACAAATGGTATTTTCTAATAAACTGCTGTTCATTAAAATACTCAATTTAATATACAATATACAAATACGAGAATTGAATAACATTGTCATTAACATAACAAATCTGAAACAAAACTCCCCCATTTGATTTGGACTTGTTGACTCCACGTTTTTAGGGGATGCCGTTCCCCGTTCGGCCCGAATTCGTAATGAAAGGTTCTCTCCAGGTGAACCAGTGATAAACAGAACGGAGCTCCCAAAGGATTGTGTCCTGAAAAATATTTGTGTAAGGGCCAAGACAAATAAAACAATTTTATTTGTTTACCAACACGACGCGACGGTGGAATAATGTCGCGCCCCGAAATTGCTTGTCGCAAAAATAGCAGGTATAATACTTTTTATTATGTTTCAGCTGATATCGGAGTTTTGGAGCGGTATCTACATATTAAATTATTATTTAAATTAAATTATTTATGAAAACTTTGTACCCCTTTTTACGAAAATTGCGCGGACGGAGGAGTATGAAATTTCGCACACTTATAATTTATAATAATATAGAGAAACCACTCCTTCTGCAGAATGCTAATATTTTTTTTAAATTATGCATAAAAAATACATTAAATTAAATAAACATTTTTCAAAAAATTCAAAAATGGAAGAGGAGCGGCCGAAATTTGTCAATGCCAATCCAAACTCACATTCTATCTTTTTTAATTTTCATTGCTTAGGATACAATCCGTGCAGCCTTAATAAAATACGGTTGAAATTCGACCACTGGGTGACCATTGGTAAAGCTTTAATACGTATTATATTTTTCGGTTTAAGATGTTAATATCTTTAAAAGAATGTAACAAATCACTTGCAACAGAAGGTAAATAAGAAAACAGCACGTTATACGTTAGTGAGTATGCAATAAAAGTAAAATATATACAAATGTTTTTTTTTAAATACTTACATGTTTGTGTAAAAACTTTGTGTCAAACAAACTGTTTTATATAATATATGTTAGAGACGAACAAACTTATTCAAATTCACAACGCATTTATATTTACGTAATAAGATACGTAAAATGAATAATAATTAAATCAAAAATGTGTATTCACATTTTATTTACAGTTACGTAAGTTTTTCATAAGTAGGCGTCCATTCAGGTGCAAACTTAACTCAATCGAGTGTAGTGGCTACCTCCCCTTTTAGAGGTTGAATTTTTAGAGCCTACAATCTGGCCGGGGATTTTCTCGAAAGATTAGTAAAGTTTGGATAAAAATCCGTTCAGCCATTTTCACGTGATGCGCGGTCAAATAAACAGACAAACAGATAAACTGACAAAAATTCTAAAAACTGTTGGAACGTGTTCTGTTATCGATTCCAAGTAGCCCAGCCAACTTTTTTTCGAATATCTTCCATGTACAGACTTTCGACCCTCTTTAGCTTTATTATATGTATAGATCTTAAAGAAAGTCGCACAGAAATCACGATCTAAGCAAAACTTCTTCTAAATAAAAACTATAAAAGAAAAATCTCTAATAAAGTAGCACTAGCCTGTCTCGCCCGTTCTTTAATTATATCCCTAAGGGCACTTCGATAATTTTATTCAACAAAGAATGTAATAATTTTCCGAATAAAATTCTAAAGTTCATTCAAATAAAAAACAACGAACCTAGACTTCAAACTTTTTATCTCGCTAACGAACGTTCTTTAGAAAGATAATTATAGAATTAATATTAGATAATACGGGTTAGAAATTCCACGTTTAAACAAAATATTTTACATACTTCCCTACATAGATATTTAGGGAAGTATGTAAAAATATTTTGTATCTTTGTTAGTCCTGTATGTACATATGTACATATATGTACTTCAATGCTATTGCCAAAACGTCAGAGGTCTGCGAACCAAAACTACAGATTTTTCAAATTATGATTTGTGTAATACTTTCGATGTGATTGTTTTAAGTGAGACATGGTTGAATAGCAGCGTATTCGATTCTGAACTCTTCGACGATCGTTATGTTGTTTACAGACGTGATAGGAATTAGCGGTTTCCACAGTAAAAAGGATGGGTGGGGGGGGGGTGTACTTGTCGCGGTTTCAAGTCGAGAGTCAACAGTGTGTTCGTAGTGGCTTGGAGTACTGCAGTTTGGTGTGGAATCCTTTTTATGACGTGTATTTAAAACGATTAGTAAGCATCCATAAGCGATTCTTTCGGCACTTAACGTTTTCGTGTAATCTGGGCAAGAGTTCATTAAAATATTTTGAGAGATCAAATCATTTTAAAATAAGTTCTCTATCGGATCGAAGACATCAAGAAGTTACGTCCTTGTGGATGCCTTGCAGGTCCAACCTTGGCCAGACTGCACCCCTGAATCGTATCATGGGAGTTTAATGGTAGATACAGCTAAAATCAAGAGTTTGGACTTGTTGATGGGTGACATTCGCAGCTTTATGAAGCCTCTCATCTCATCATCTCCTGATGTGTATTGTGATGATTTGACATAGTAAAATTAATATTTTCTTACAATTTTTATTTAAATTTAAATTTTTCATAATTATGTAATCTCAATTTTAATTCTCATTCTCATTTCTCATTAATACGTGAAACAAAAACTATGTACTCCTTTTTTTGAAAATTGCGTGGACGGAGGATTATGAAATTTCGCACATTTATAGTTTATATACAGAAGGAGTACATAATGTTAATATTTTTTTTAATTATGCATAACAAATACATTAAATCAATAAAACAAACATTACACACACTACCATGTATTTGACACACGCGCTTAAATACTCTTTTTAAAAATTTCAAAAATGGCTGAGCGGCCGAAATCTTTCAATGTCAATCCAAACTCACATTCTATCTTTTTTAATTTTTTATTGCTTAAGGCGACGCACCGCTAAACAATAAATCTCATACGTTTTGATACGAGCGTTTGCGCCCCGTACCATAAGAAAAACTGTTTTTTTCCTTCAAATTAAAACTACAAATTATTTAAAAAAAATGAACTACAATTTTGAAGTGTTTGTTAAGACTAATCTACTAAGAAAATTTTGATGCTTAAATCGTCCTGGTTAACCTGTAAAATGCAAATCTATGTTTTAAAAGAGGTTACTTTGCTATTTTTTTCTCTGTTTATAAAAAAGTTGTTGTTTGTAAAAAAGTTGACAAATCGTGTTTCTGCAACTAGCAAAATGAAGTCAATTAAATGAAAAATTAAGATCCCCGCCACGTAAATTTCCAATGCGTCGCCTTAAGATACAATCCATGCAGCCTTAATAAAATTACAGTAGAATTTCGACCACTGGGCACCACTAGTTTATGTAATTGCATGTAGTCTTCACCTATAATTGTATTGTATTATAACTATTTAAACTATCGTGGTCACTTGCAATAGAGTAATTATTAACGGAATTCTTACCATGTTTATTATTTGTGAGTATCCGATATATCGGCACAGTTGCATGCGCCATGATCACGGAATAACTGAAGTTAATGCGGGTGAGTATTTTATGAGCAGACAAAACGATCTACCCTCTACCTTAGTCGTTTTTGGCCCTCGATGCCCGTACCACCGGTTTCTAAGTCACTATAAAAATAGAATAATAAATAGAATAGAAATACAAAAATCTCAATTGTGAAGGTGGATTCAAACTGTCGCGTGTCTGGAATCTAGTGATTAGTATTGTTAAAAACCGCAAAAACAACAATAAAGGCGTTTAGCGTTCCGATACTTGACTAATATTAAACTTGTAAATGGATGTGTATTCTCGTATGCGGATGACACTGCTCTGCTTTTCCATGGAGATAACTGGCCAAAAGTATTTGCTAAGGCTGAGACTGGACTGACTAAAGCTGTAAACTGGTTGAACCTGAATTTGTTATCCCTTAATATGTCCAAAACTAATTATATTACCTTTTCGATTCGTAATTCATTGCAACCGGGAAATAATTTAAATATTTCTGTACATTCGTGTAAAAAAGATGATAACTTTAGTGATTGCAATTGTTATAAAATTGAACGTTGTTATGAAGCAACTTTTTTAATTGAAAGAAAGAAAATAAATGAAATTTAATAATAACAAAATATTTACAAAATCTATACAAAACAATTTATATACAAAAAAATCTAACAGTTAATATGGGGAGGCCTATGTTCAGCAGTGGACTAATATAGGCCGATGATGATTATCATGAGGAATCTATCAGCGCCAGATGGCGCTTCCTCAGCAGTATGTAGCGAAGGACTGGCTCAGCAACACTTCACAGGATCTCGGGGTCAGACTGTTTCAGCAGCACCGCACAGGATCTTGCAGCACTTCACAGGATCTCGGGGTCAGACTGTTTCAGCAGCAGAGGTCAGACTGGCAGAGGTCAGACTGGTAGAAGTCAGACCGGTAGAGGTCAAACCGGTAGAGGTCAAACCGGTAGAGGTCAGACCGGCAGAGGTCAGACCGGTAGAGGTCAGGCCAGGTAGAGGTTCCGCAGTCAAACAGTGGTTCCGCTGTCAGTCAGCGGTTCCGAAGTCAGCCAGAGGTTCCGCAGACAGCCAGAGGTTCTATAGTCAGCCAGAGGTTCCGTAATTAGGTTCTCCTTGGTCAGAACTCGTAATTAGACTGGCCTTTGACCGCAGGACAGGACGCTTATATACCCTTACCGTAGAACACAATTTAATTTAAATTTATACAAATTTAGAATTACATAAAAAGTTTACATTGCACTTTTAAAACAAAATATTGTCTTTGCCATCAAAACATTTGACATGGTTGTTAAGGCTTTGTTTATAAATTTTCATTGAATGGAAGTTATTTTATAATATCTAAAGAAGTATTGTAAGAAAATAAAGACAACATGTAATAATTTTGATAGAAAGATAAAAGGAAACAACTGGACCTAAAAACTACAAGAGATAAAAATATAAAAAACATGCTTAGCAGCAATAAAAATCGTAAGTGTTTTCGTATTTACACAAACCTTTCCCTATCCTCTATCTTATTAACATGTTATTAAAAGTGAATACTACAACGTATTAATCAAATAAAATATCTAGGTGTTTTTTTATATAAAAATTTATCCTGGTGCCCCCAGCTTGAAATGGTTGCAAATCGAGCACGTAAACTTATTTGGCTTTTTAAACACCTGCGTAACATAGCTGACAAAGAACTTATTATATATATTTATAAGAGTCTTGTTCAGTCTTTATTATTATACTGTATATCTATATGGGGCGGTACCTACAAAACAACATTTATAAACATTGAACGTGCACAGAGACTAATTTTAAAAGTAGCTTTACGTAAGAAGAGACTCTTTAGCACTAATTTATTGTACAAAGAAGCAAATGTTCTGACAGTTAGACAGTTATATATACAACAGTGCATTCTTTACGTACACAAAAATTATCCTTTTGATCCAAAACTATTAACTAAACGTAAAAAAAACACAGTAGTTCGCGTTAAAATTACCAAAACAACATTTGCTCTAAAACAATTCTCGGCTCAATCGGTGTCAATAAACAACAAAGTAAACAAAATATTAAACATTTTTTCACTAACTTACTTTGCGTGTAAAAAGAAAGTAACATCATGGTTAAAATTACAAAGTTACGAAAGTATTGAAAAACTTTTATCCGACAACTTATAGGTATTATATTTATAAAAAGTAGTTAAATGGATTAACATATATATGTGTATATATTAATTTATATTTATAATATGTAAGTTATATAATTTTACATATGTATATAGATTGAAGTAACATTACACAAAAAGAAAGTAGAAGGGAAAGCATTAAATTATTTGATCACAATACAGAAATATGCAAAATATCGCACATAAAACTAAATATACATCAAATATACACTATTTTCAAATCATAGAACCACTAACCTATAAGACCTACCTATGTACATAACTACAAAAAAAATTTATTGTACAGTAAAGAGAGGGGTCTCTTCTAAAACAGGTTTTTTCAAACTTAACAGAAGAGACCCACACATTTGTAAAAACTACTTGTAGTTAATAATAAAAATATTTTTGATTTGATTTTGATACTGTGTGTGAAATCAATTATGTTTTTTTATGTTGGTGATCATTTCAATAAATAAATATGTTGTTGTATGCATGCGAAGATTTTTGAATTGGTAAAACCTATTAACAAAACCGGTCGCTGTGGAGATTCTTGGGGGAGGCCTTTGTCCAGTCAGAACTTTTTTTGACTGAGATAGGGATATAAACCTAAATCTGAAGATTGGACTGATTTCAATGAGGATGATGATGAAACCTTATTAGGTCTAAGCCATCCATGATTTTTAAGGAGCCTGTGAAGCTCTACTAATTAGGCTGTAGTGATGATTCCATCATCACATCATTAACATCATCAGCTCATTTTATGTCCCCACTTTTAAGGCACGAGCCTTCCCAAGTGCAGATTGGTGGTTGTTAACGACTGCTGATTTAGCAGAGACTAACGACTTTACGTGCCTTCTGAAGCATGGAGGAGCTCGAAATGATAAATATTTGGTCACCCATCCGATGACCTTTGCGAAAGTTCTTAACTTCAGCAATTGCTGACCGGGCGCGTTAGCCTCTGCGCCATCAAGCTCCGACCACCTTTGCACAACTATAAAAAAAAAATATATATATTATATGACCCGCACCGTCTACCGCACCTCTGATTAGACGCTCTACCAATTAGGCTATCGATGGCTTTACATAAATTATGAAGATAATTGTGAAGACTTGTTAATAGTATATCTGAAGACCTCCTTGGTCGAGTGGCTTGCACACCGGTTTTCATGGTGTCGCCATCTCTGAGGTTCCGGTTAGATCAATTTAGAAATACCTGTTTTTCTAAATTGTTTCGGGTCTGGGTGTTTCCTATGTATAATAAGTATGTATTTAAATATATTAAGTATGTTTATCCGTTGTCTAGTTAACCATTTTAACAAGCTTTTCTTGGGGCTAGATAATTGGTGTGGATGTGGGAAACATTTATTTATTTGTTTATTTTATATGTTTATTTAACAACCTTAACTAAAGATGTTATTTGTCTGTAAATCTTCCTAGAAACAAATAAATAATATCTATACTAATATTATAAAGAGGAAGAGCTTTGTATTTTTGTATGTATATTTGTAACGAATAAACTCAAAAACTACTGGACCGATTTCAATAAACCTTTCACTACTAGAATGCTACATTAGCGCTGAGTTACACAGGCTATAATAAAAAAAATGTCCACCCGTGCGAAGCCGGGACGGGCCGCGAGTAAAATATAATGAGAGTCAAAGTAGTCACCGTAACCGAAACCGGACGGACAAGATCAATCAATCAAAGTATATAACAGAGATATTTATATAAACGTAATACATGAAATAACTAAATCCTTACAAATCATTTACAAACTGGAAAGTACATCGTCATCTAATAGTATGACAATATGTATACTTCATGTACTATTATATATACGCGCTATCTACCCTTGTATCGATTTTAGATTATATCTATACATTAGCCAAGTACCCTTTGCTATGTTCGAATCACACCGTGCACTCTATTTCTGGCATCTTAAAGTTCAAAATTATTTGCCAAAAGATGTATCGACGGCAAATATTGCCAGATGGAAGAATTTCTCCTGTCCCGAAAGGATATTTTGAAGACAGTTTATGATCGTTTTAGCGTAGATATCTACTTTCGAGAGCCCGAATGATAGCTGGTCCTTTCAGTTGAATTTAGATATTGAGATAATATTTTTTAATAAAAAAAATCTTGGGACTTTTTTAGAATAACAATGATAATGTTGTTGAAATATAGCGTAGGCGGGTTATAAGAGTCCTAGAACCGATAACAGATGTAGTAGAATAGTGATGGTGGAGTGGAGACCTAGGACCTACACCAGAAGTGTATTTTTATTTTTAATAAATATTAAAAAATGTTTTTGTTTTGTTTATATAGTTTTTTAACGCAAATTTTGTTGCGACAAATTATATAAACAAAAAAAAACATTTTAATAATAGCTTGCCTACTTCTTAACTGATCTTTAGTATTTGTAAAAAAAACAAATTATTGACAGTTTAATTAAAAATAAGCAGAATAAAAGGGTTCGTTCACTACTTTATGCATGTCCCCCAGAACACATCCACAAATATGTAGGTAGTCTGACTTATGTAGGCCCTATTTCAGATAAAATCGCTAATATCCTTAGGAAAAACAAGATCTACGTTACTTTTAGAACAGACCAAAATGTACGTCACCTTTGTAACGGTAAAGATCGTTTAGAAAACTCAAAAAAATCCGGTGTTTATAAATTAATTTGTAACGACTGTGATGGGGTCTATGTAGGTCAGACAGGCCGAAATTTTGACATTAGATATAAGGAACATATTGCCGCGTATAGGAATGGCCATCCAGATAAATCACATTTCGCAAAACATCTAATTGATACCGGCCATTCTTTGTGCGACAATAACAGCTATAATATTTTGCATGTTTGTAATAAAAGTTTTCGGTTGTGTGTGTTGGAGCAATTAGAAATAATGAAACATAATAATGACAGTCATGCGCTGTTGAATGACCAAACAAATTTAGTTCCATCCCCATTATTACGTATTGTCGCGGGTAGTACGTGACAAATGTCAAACGATGGCGCTTTATAAAAGCGGCCGGGAGCTGCGTAGCCGTAACAGTCGGTGCGCAGCTCTCGACCAGTCAACAGCTCCTGAGGATGCCCCGTGGAGGGGCGAAACACGTGTCGGGTATCGGTGTTGGTGTGCATTTTCGCTTGCACGCATTGTTTCTCCTGCATGTGCATACTTTTTGCGGGCGGGAGGGCGGTGCATGCGTACTGCATCCAAGCTGTATAAACGAGTGAGTTAGCGGAATTAACACTACATATTATTTAAATTACATTTATTTGTACTATGGATTTCCGCAAAATAACGCCTGATTCCATTAATTATTTGTAAAAATATTATGATCGGATGTTAATGACGGTAGTTGTTGACAATGAATAGGCGTCTTTGGCTTTTTTAAAAGTAAAAAAGTAAATAGTGTTGAATAATTTCGGCGGGCTGGTTAGAACCACGATAGCTCAATTGGAAGAGCACCTGGCCCGGTATGTCAGAAGGGTGCAGGTTCAAATTCTACTCGTGAATTTTTTTCAACGTTTTTGTTTTTTTTAATAAATATTATTAACGCGCTATTAACACGATAGTAGCAGTCTTACTATTATTGTCATTTAGATTCGAATTATTATTATTAACGAAAAAACTTTTACGGATCTACTCGCGTTTATTTTATAAAATAGTTTTAATGAATGTTTATCCTGACGTTTCAAACCCTTTGCAGGGTCCGTGGTCACAGGGAGACTGAGGTGTTGGTCGCCTCATAATTAGTTGGTAGCTTGTATACCCTCAATTTAATTTCAAAATTGAGGGTATACAAGCTACTGAGTTGACCTACCAACAATATTAATAACGAGATTATTACCAAGGTTTTTTTTGTGTAAGTATCATCGTATCATCGTGAGTATCACTCACATAAAAAAACGCGTTAAATAATTATTATCGATTTAGTTGTTCTTATCTTATCTTATCTAGTGGGGCCTGCTGAGGTTTCCCTCTGTCAGTAACACTTCGACCCATCGGGATCTTTTTAGCAACCCCATCCTTGCACTCTTCCTCGTCTGTAAAGATAGATGCCATAAGTTTGGCAACGTCCTTAAGGGTGCGCCGTCCATAAGTGACAAGTGTCATATGTTTTATTTGAAATGTCGTCGTCCATATTTATTTGATGCCGCGCGGCCATACTAATTTTGTATGGGGAATTTAAGGTGCTTAATAAAAAAAAATTATTTGAATAACCACTTGATGAATCGAAAATGTAGTCTAGCAATTTGTAGTTTATCCATTGATGATTGTTTAGACAAAATCAGTGGTACAATAATTTAGATAAACTATAAGAAATCTACTAAACGCCGCCACTCGTTTTCATGATTTTTGCCCAACTTTAAATGATATTGTAGAAAAAACTAAAGCGTGTTATGAATTTATGGTTCTGACAAATTGTAAACACGTTCCCTATGATACTAAATATATATTTTGTTCATTTAATACGATAGTATTTTCAATTATATCTACTTAACCGTAACTGCGTTTTTGGCATTTTTTTGTCGGCGCACCCTTAAGAGCGAAGAGCCTGAAGTCCTCCGGTTTCGGATAGGCCGACCCCAGGAGTCCCATTCCTTTCCTTAGTTGTTCTTAAACCAGACACAATAAAAAATCAATTGTTTATGGCACTGTGGTTACATTGGGCGTCCAAGTATTTATCCCATTACCAGTACTAAGTACAATACAGTAATAAGTACACAGTACAGTCTCCTACAGTTCAAGTATGAATTGGATCCTTGCAAGGAAAAATACAAGGCCAGAGAAGACCAAGACGCAGAAATGAGCAACGGCTGCAGAACCTCGCAGAGTGTTATCTGAGTACTTCAGAGCTTTTCCGAGCCGCAACATCACGGGCTCAAGTGACCATAATGATAGCCGACAGGAATAACCAGTCCTGTTAATCCATCTAGGAATCTAATTATGAAAATGAAAACGGAAAAATGATTTATTTTCTCTCACATGTAGGTTAAGTGTATGCATTATAGGTATAATATTTCATGGGTATAAAAAAAATTGATGCTGGTACCTTGTGTGTGAGAGACTCTCAAAGTGTCAAATAGGTATCTTAAGAATATCGATCTCCAAGGCTCCTCACCCCATGTCAGTTTCATACTATCATCATTATTCATAATGCCCGGGCATTATGAAAAATGTTTCAATTTATTACTTGGTCCATAACATATACATACATATACATATCTCATAAATTACATAAGTATTATATTTATTTTACTAAGGTAATGTAGCATTAAGTTTTTTGTATAGTTAGGTTTAGGTTAATGGTTAGTAGGATTAGATATTTAATTATTTTAGAAGTAAGTAATTTCAATTTAATTCATTTATCTTTACTGGTGAGTAAAGGTATTTCATATTATATCAATGGTGACGAAAATGCATTAGTTTAAATATATATTTTTTTGTATATTCATAGCTTGGCAAATGACTCCACTCCACCTGATGATAAGTGGAAACGGAGTCCAGACGCAAGGACAACTGGTGCAGCGTGAAAACAACGCAGCATCAGTCACCCTCAACCTGCCGGCCCACAAGGTGCCTCTTCACGCCTCATTTCCCCATGTCATAGGAAGGAGGGAAAACGTATGCTGGTAGACTATTCTATCTTTTGGAAGTGCGACAAAGAAACGAGTTACCAAAGTTCTTTGTGCGGATGGAATGTTCGAGACAGTACAACGGTGACTCCGGAGTGCAGCACGCGTACTCCTATGAAGGAAGGGAGAAGGTGGGATGAGGTCAAAGAGCTCTTCAGAGCACTCGCCGTGGTATAAGCGGTAGAAGACGCTGAGTGACGCTATATCTCTACGGAGCGAGTGCATATTTTGGCGGATGCAGCAGATTTTCAGTTTCTAAGTAGTCGAGGGTTTTTAGACAGTTCGTAATAGTTTTCCTACTGGTAGATTTTGTGAGAAGATACACTAACAGAATACTGTTGATTTTAATAAAGAGATATGGGCCCAGAAAAATTATGCTTGTGTTAGGCATGGGTTAGGTCAATAACCTAAAGGAGGGATGGGGGATTGAAACAACCGAGCATCTCTACGTTCGGCTACCGACGCTTATTGACGAGCTCATTCCGCAGCTGAAGATTATTCTTTGAATCAAAACAGCCGACACTAGTCCACTGCTGTATATAGGCCTCTTCAAGTGCATTTTCGATGGGTACAACAAACAAATTCAGCTCCTTAAGAAAAAAGGTATATATGAAATATGCCACCCTTTATAACTGGTCAGGGACATTTGAAGCTGATAGTTAAACTAAGGAGCAGAACTTTAGTGTCTATTCCTTTTAAGTGACCACTTATTTCAACTTCGTTGGTGTAAAAATATCGTAATAACGTCATATCGCGAGGGAGCTACAGACTCCTGCCTCCGTACAAGCGCCGCTGCGCGTGAAATGTATGCAATTTTGTAACAGATGTGACATGACGGAGATTGTTCGATGGGTATTCATTTAAAATGACATTTCCTTGTGAAATCGAGTAGGGAGGCGGGGTAATGTGCTTTGGGCTAAAGATTGTGTTGTAGGTATACTGGTATATCATAATGGTCGTGATAGATTTAAGTATGGTTAAGTACGGTTGCAATTACCGTTGGATAGATGGCGCACTGTGCCGCTATAAGCACACAAAAGTTAAAAAAGCAGTGACAAAATTCAGCGCTTACGTCAGCCTTCCCGGTAGCAGAGCGGTTAGTGCGGCCGCCCGGATTGCGGAAGACCCAGGTTCGATTCCTGGCTGGGTCGGGTAGGCGTTACATTTTTTCACTGTATTTTATAAGTATTATAAATATTTAATTTAGCTTCCGTCCGCCTGGCTAGCTACCACCATGTTATCTAAATATGTCGCTATAACATGAGTGTTTGTAGCATTGTTGGTGTTCCGACAGCTAGAGATAAGATAGCCAATGCTACAGTAGTTGAGGACCCCGGGTGAAGTGCGCTTCAACCATTGACCTTATCATCACAACATCAGGTGAAATAGAAGCACTGTGGTTACCCGTGAAATATGAAAAAAAGTATTAAGGTTGTTGGCCAGTCAGATCCTTGCCAGAATAATACCACCAGCCACTAGCTTTAGCACACTTATGGCTTGTAACATTTCAAAACCACCGCAGTACTAAAACGGCTTCCTCACAAGATAAAAATGTCGACAACCTGCAGTTCGTTATTCTGTGTGCACCAATTTAGAACGTCAAACGTTGAATTCTACATTTTCAACACCTAGTGAGACTCTTTACCGCTAAAAGTCGGTTATTCTGCAAGCGGTTTGAGCAAGAACATTTCAAGTATTTATAAAGGGTGTCCGGTGGCAGAATTAGAATTTTTAATTTAAATAATGAAAAATACAAAATATATGAGGAGCTTGATGGCGCAGTGGCTCGCCCGGTTTCGCAAAGGGTGACTAAAAATGTATCATCTCAAGCTCCTCCGTGCTTCGGGAGGCACGTAAAGCCGTTGGTCCCGGCTGCATTAGCAGTCGTTAACAACCACCAACTCGGACTGGGCAGCGCGTGGTGATTTATGGCCCGTTCTTCCTATCCATCCATAGGGAAGGCTCATGCCCCAGCAGTGGGGACATTAAATAAGTTAGTGATGATGACAAATATAAATGTTTTTTTTTTGAGAGAGATTGCTGATAGCCTCAAACGGCATTTTCAGCGTCACCGGGCTTTTAGAAACGAAACGTGACGACGACGTGTTGAAACGAATCACCTTCGGAGGTTATCTAGAGGGAACGGCATCGCACACAAAGTGCGCGTCCCCGTGCCCTACTAGATTCTCCGAAGGGTTCGGATCGGATCGTTGAGCGGAACCACCCGAGGGCGCCTCTAAAGGCTCGGACCTCGGCCCAGGTACACGCTTTTCTTAAAATTAATGTAAAGAAATCTGATGCGGAAACCCACAACACACACTATGCTATTGCTTAAAATTACACATTAAAATCGAAAAATCCACTCACAGTTCCATGCCGCTCCCGCCGTTCAGAACGGGATCCATATGGTCCGATGGGGCCCGAATCCGGCTCCGGGTCTTCTAGGGTTCCCTAATCACACCCAAACTACCCCAAGTGCACTTTCCCCCTGAAATACCTGTTCACTCCAGCAGCGGTGATGCCGACATCCACCATCCGACATCCAAACACGGATGGCGAATTGTACTCCCGATGCGATTCGCTCACGACACACACACACAAAACACAGGTTGCACAATATACTTAATTAGAGTACTACGGCTCCAAATGCCCTTATTACTACATAAAATCTATTTAATTATCAACACACGATAACCTATCAACCAGCCATATTGCCTTTCCAGAGACAAGTGTACCAACAAAGAAAAAAAAAAAGAACAATTAGTGATGGGGCCATTATGCCACCAAACAAAATTGAATCTCGATAATCGATTCGTCCATAATACAAATCAAAGTTTTATTTCCAACAAAAATAAATGCCTGTTTATTTGCAACATCCCGCCACCCAAAGCGGACGTACCGCTTTCTAGCCTGAAATCTTAAACTAGTCAACCGGTAATCGAGCTAAGGTCGCGACTGCGCGATTTAGCACCGATCCATCAACCAACACTTGCGCCACACGCGGAGTCCCGTCCGCGCCCCAGATTAACTTTAAAATGCGACCTCGTCTCCAAAATAACGATGGCAAATTAGCCTCTTTTAATAAAACCAGATCCCCCTCCGAAGGGGGCGACGTCCGGTCTGTCCACTTTACACGCTGCTGCAATAAATGCAGATACTCCAGTGACCAACGACGCCACAAGTCCTGACTCATTTGTTGTATCATTTGAAAACGAGACATCCGGTGTCTGCGTTCATCCTTCCAGGGATACTCAGGCAGGGCAGTGAGTGGCTGACCGACCAAAAAATGACCAGGAGTCAGGACTTCCATGTCATTTGCGTCAGAGGAGAGTGGACAAAGCGGACGCGAGTTGAGAACCGCCTCAACCTTACAAAACACAGTTGTAAGTTCCTCATACGTGAGGGTAGTTTCCCCGACTACCCGGCGCAAGTGGGTTTTTGCCGATTTTACCGCGGCTTCAAATATCCCGCCCCAGTGGGGACAGGCTGGCACACTAAATCGCCATGTGATTCCCCGCTGTGCGAGAGCTTGACTTATGCTATTTTAATTTTTATCCAGAAAATCGTTCACATCTTTTAAGTAGTTGGCAGTGCCTCGGTAGTTGGTACCGTTGTCGGACCGAATGAGAGAAGGTAAACCCCGTCGCGAAACAAAACGATCCAGCGTGGCGACAAAGGCTTCCGTAGACAGAGCCGAAACCACTTCCAGGTGGACGGCCTTAGTGGCCAGGCAGACAAAAACGCACAGGTATGCTTTCGTGACCCTAGTGTTACGATAGGCTGTGGTTTTCACCAGAAACGGTCCAGCAAAATCCGTACCGACCCCGTCGAACGGCCTAGTTGTCTGACAAACCCGGTCAGAAGGGAGATCCCCTATCTGTGGCTGCATAGTGGAGGCCTTCACCCGATAACAAGCCACACACTTAAATAACACGTCGTAGCTCGCATCCTGCAGCTCCAGATGCTGTACGAGCTGTCTGGGTTCTCCGTCTAGGAAGGAACGGAGATATGCCAGCTTTTCGGCCTTGGTGAAATCCTTCCGAGTATCCACCAAGGCCAAAAACATGTTCCGGAATCCAGCCCAGTCCCGCATACATCCGGTGAAATGCGGGACCTCCAGGGCACCCAATCTTCCCATGGCGCTGGGTCCAGGGGTGTGGAGCGAAGCGGGGCGCGCAACAGGCTTCCCCTCCCGCAGTCGCTCGATGTCTTTCACCCGCTGAAGGACCTCGTCGTAAATGTCTTGGAGTTGCTCCAGATCCTTGACATATTGGGCGTGGAGGGCCAGCTCCTTCTCCCCGACCGGGTCGGTTGACAATAGAGCGGTTACCGACCGCTCGGCCAACAAGAAACGAGCCTGCATTTCTTTCGAACGCGTCTCCAAGGCGTCCTCCCGGTTAGGCCGATCTACTAATGCAAGCAGCCCGGTGAACCACCGGAGCTGCTGAGCCAACTCCTGCCGTGACGCTGTCATTATAAATAATTTAAACTAAATAAACCTAAACACAAAATTAAAACGAGTCAACGAAAACACGGAATCGATTATCCCGAATCGACTCGATGCTTTCAATTGAACGAAATTAAATAACAATTAACGTTCCGAGAAATGTCCCAGCCCAAATGAATGAACGAACGAAAACAACGGTACTACCCACCTTACAATTCAACCGCACCTGTCCCGGAAGTGCGATTTTACACGAAATGAGCTTAACCTATTACGAACTAACAAAATACACAAAATTACACCGATTAACCTAGAGGTCCGGTAGTAACCACGCTCTGCTACCAAAATGTTGCGGAAACCCACAACACACACTATGCTATTGCTTAAAATTACACATTAAAATCGAAAAATCCACTCACAGTTCCATGCCGCTCCCGCCGTTCAGAACGGGATAAATATGGTCCGATGGGGCCCGAATCCGGCTCCGGGTCTTCTAGGGTTCCCTAATCACACCCAAACTACCCCAAGTGCACTTTCCCCCTGAAATACCTGTTCACTCCAGCAGCGGTGATGCCGACATCCACCATCCGACATTCAAACACGGATGATGGTAATCTCTAATCTCTAATTTGATTTGTATTAGATGGTAATCTTTGGACACGTTTTAATGGGACCGGTTTTCGACCAGGAGACGCGGGATGTCTCACCTGTCGTCGCTACTACCTCCATCGCTAGGACGATGCAAAAATTCTGGGAACTGGAAGAGCCTCCCATGGTCTCCCGTCTGGATCCGGAGCATGTGGAGTGCGAAACCTTTTATAAGGATCACACACGCCGGATGGCGTCGGGTAGGATCGAAACTCGACTGCCCTTTATCGACTGTCCCCCTCTCTTGGGAAAATCGAGGGCGTTAACTAAATCTTTGATTCGTCCATAATACAAATCAAAGTTTTATTTCCAACAAAAATAAATGCCTGTTAATTTGCAACAAAATCATTAGAAGTTTTTTATCTGACTGTACATAGCAGCTGTTTTTATTGGTGTCCGAATCGTCAGTGAAAAAAATAATAAAATTAAAAAGTGTCAATTCGGACACTGTGTCCGAATATAATGTGTCCGAACCGTCAGCGAGCCCTCTGTACCTGGTATAGAGCGCGTGTGAACTGGTTCTACGTACCTTTGTTCTACGAGTACGGTGTCTTGGGCCTAAACTGTAAATGTGTAGTGTCATTTAGAGGATCGGGCGGGATATAAATAAATTTCAATAACTGTTACAAAGAAAAGAAGATGATTGATGATTTTTATCATCATCTCAGCCAAAAGTCGTCCTTGCTGGACAAAGGCCTTCCCCAAGGATCTCCACAACGGCCGGTTCTCCGCTGCTCGCATCCAGCAGCTTTCCGCGACCTTTACCAGATCGTCCTTGTTGAAGGCCTGCCCACACTGCGCTTTCCGGTACGCGGTCGCCACTCAAGAAACGTTCCGCCCCAGCAGCCATCAGTCCTGCGAGCGATGTGCCGTCACAACGTTAGGTTTTATTTCTTAAAAAATATGTGGTCTTAATAATGACCAGGGTCAATCACGGACGAGCTGCAGATATTCTTTTAGGGAAATCATACCACATTTTTTTTTATGTTAATAGGAGGCAAACGAGCAGGCGGGTCACCTGATGGAAAGTAATCACCGCCGCCCATGGACACCCGCAAAACCAAAGTTATCGCAGATGCGTTGCCAACCTTGAGGAAGGAATTGGATCTTGAGGAGGGAGTAGGAATTGGAAGGGGGGAGGGGTGATAGATGGACCTCCGGTACTTTCACTCACCGGACGAAACACAACAGCAACGAGTGCCGTTGTTTCACGCCGATATTCTGTGAGAGGGTGGTGTTACGCCGGGCGAGCCGGCCCATTTCGTGCTGCAACGCAGCGTGGCTCTACCACTCAGACAGTGTTACTCATTTAGCACCACCCAGGGGTCACGTGTAGGGTCTCATGGGTAAACCTACGGACGCGAGTAACTTTAACCCCCAAAGCAAACCAAACCAAACACACATTTTAAAAGTTGCAAACGCGCCAGCTTCAGCGCCCTCGTTCCTTAAGAGTGCGCCGTCCATAAGTGACAAGTGTCATATGTTTTATTTGAAATGTCGTCGTCCATATTTATTTGATGCCGCGCGGCCATACTAATTTTGTATGGGGAATTTAAGGTGCTTAATAAAAAATAATTATTTAAATAACCACTTGATGAATCGAAAATGTAGTCTAGCAATTTGTAGTTTATCCATTGATGATTGTTTAGACAAAATCAGAGGTACAATAATTTAGATAAACTATAAGAAATCTACTAAACGCCGCCACTCGTTTTCATGATTTTTGCCCAACTTTAAATGATATTTTAGAAAAAACTATAGCGTGTTATGAATTTATGGTTCTGACAAATTGTAAACACGTTCCCTATGATACTAAATATATATTTTGTTCATTTAATACGATAGTATTTTCAGTTATATCTACTTAACCGTAACTGCATTTTTGGCATTTTTTGTCGGCGCACCCTTAACTCGATTCAGTCCATCGATTTACCTACATAATGTTATTTCTTGACAGTAGGTCACAACAAATTGTTTTCAAGGAACCTTTTTAATGAAGGACTGTCTTATCGATAAACAGTTTCTGTGTTCTAGTTCTTCGAACGAGACGCGAGGGCAGTGTGCACCGTTTCCCATAATTACTAAAGTTTTTTGCGATCGATACACTTCTAAGTAAGGATGGATAATGACCGGCATTGCATTTTTTATTTAAATCACAACCATTCCATTCTAGTGAAAAATATTGATCATAGATGGCGCTTTTAGACATATACTGATGATGTTCTGAATGTTTTAGAATTTATTTTTACTATTCGATCTAGTTGAAGTAATGTAAAGTACAGTTTTGAGGAAATACTAAGGTCGACTGAATTGAAAAATATGTATGAAAAGTAGATAAAATCAACGTTTCGTAGTCCCCTGATTCTTCCTTCAAAACTGGACCGATTTAATTACTTTTTTCATTTAAAATTAAAGAAAGGCTTTAGCTGTGTCCAATCTCAAAATTGAAACGGTTTTGGAGTGTTTGTCTTTGATACAGATAGGAGGGCGCGGTATGCGCATAAACTACGCTAGCGTAAGTCATGACGGGGTCTGTCGCTTGGTGTAGTGCGTCGCTGATATATTAGCTTAGCTTCTAGGTAAGTCACCATACCAGGAGTATTATTCTTCTTCTTATGGTGCCTCATCATTACTGAAGGTCACCAGTCAGTTTACGAAATCGTATCTTGTCTAGAGCAAGTCTGAATAACTGTTCCACGGTTTTGATACCGGTCCATTCTCTGATGTTACGAAGCCATGACATTTTTCTTCTTCTAACCTTCTGTTCTCCAGGACTATTGTAAATGTGTTATTAACGCATTATAAAATAACTTTTGCAACAAATTTGTTACTAAGTGATGCTGCTTTGAAAGTGCCCTACCACAATCAAATTCAAATTCTTCAAATTCAAATAATTTATTCTCAACTCTCTCTCAGTAACAGTCGACTCTCGATAGTGGCAGAAGTGACGTTACTGCATTGAAGTCTCTATCCTACTTATATTTAAAGCACCTTTTTGAAGAGCTATAATATTTCAGTATCATCATATTTTTTGTTGCTAGATTCACGAAAACAAAACATACTAACTGTTACCGTAAATCTCACCTGCTCACATTTGAAAAGTAAAATATTACTTGAAAATATCTTGTAGTAAAAATTTTGAACAGAACAAAGAAGCAAAACTTCAAGATCTTTGTCTCTGAGGAAATGCGAAAATCTTTTGAAGCTTATGCATAGTAATGTTATGGTTACAGTAGACAATATGTCTTTGCGTACCGGAAAGCGCAGTGTGGGCAGGCCTCCAACAAGGTGGACCGACGATCTGGTGAAGGTCGCGGGAAGCCGCTGGATGCGAGCAGCACAAAACCGGTCGTTGTGGAGATCCTTGGGGGAGGCCTTTGTCCAGCAGTGGACGTCTTTTGGCTGAGATGATGATGAGACAATATGTAAAAGTAAGCAAGTAAATCCATAGGCTTTGCTGTCCCACAGCTGGGAAAAGGCCTCCGTCATTGAAATCAAGTCATCGCTAAAGGCCTTTTTCCTGTCATGCGTTTTTTCACCCGCAAGCGGATCTCGTCCGCATGCGGGCTTCCCGCATCCTATCATTTCATACATGCTTTTCCTATCACGCGGGCGACACGCGCGCGGGACGCGGATTGGCTGCGGGCGCGCGCTACGCACGCGTGCCATCCGCTTGCGGGGCGCGTTCTTCTACTGCCAAGGTAGTTTTTACTGTCGTGCGGGTTACACGCATGGTTATTTCACGCATACAATCGCAAACAAAAATGAAAATTGATACAGAGAGACTTATTTTTGAAATGCATTTTCTGCCTTTGTTGTGGAACAAGCAGGACGACCTCTACAAACACCGGGATGCAAGGGTGGCTGCTTGGCTGGAAAAAACAATGACTATTATGTATGGGGGTAGCTTGCCTTTCTTTTTATTAAATTCTTCTTCTTCTGACATTGAATTTGAACACTGCGTTTCATTTCTAAACCTATATTTGACCTTATTTTTTTTAATTTTGATAAATTACATTAAACATTCCAGTAAGTGATCTAGTTTCAAGATAAGGATCTACTCTGAATTGTTTTTGATATTTTTTTATTTTTGAAATATATAAGCGATAATTACTTTTTTAACCTTCATCTCTGTGCACGAGTATACTCACTGGCGACAAGCACGACAATGCAGCGGCAAACGAAATCTTTGTTCTGCGTGTGGCCCGGAGCGTATTATAACCCGCATGTGGACGAGATTCGCATGCGGGTGAAAATACGCATGACAGGAAAAAGGCCTTAATGGACTAATAACCACGCTTGCCAAATGCGGGTTAGTGATCAAAATTAAAAATTAAAAATTCAAAATTCAAAAACATTTATTCAGTTTAGGCTACAAGTAGCTCTTGTGATCACAACACACTTTGCCCGACCTGGGAATTGAACCCGGGACAATGTGTAGTTAAAGTATATTATGTGCGGTCCTATTGAGATGAGAGCTATTGACTAGTAATTTGATCCTGCAAACGGTTATTAAACTGAAATTTGATCCACAAGCTTTGACAGAAATTAATGGCAATATAATAGTGTAGGTTACGGGTCACATTATTAGCTACTAAAGTTTCAGCTCAACTATATATTCCCATATCTGTATAATCTTATTGAATCAAATCAAATAATTTATTTTGCACATTGTTACGTAAATAAGGGTTTAAAAAAGCATAAAGATATTAAGTTGAACAGTGAAACAGTGGCTTAAAAGTCTGCGGCTCAGCATGTGTCACGGCATAAGCAAACCAATCGCCATGACGCTGATTTTCAGACGGAGGCCGAGTGACCTGGGTGAGTAAATATCGTAATTACGTAAGTACTTACATTTAGAATATATAATCAACACAACAAAACATATGACAGTCGTAATATTTGTGTAAAGTGTATTGCTCGTACCACAGTAATTAACACTGATTGTCTTTTCCAGATCTCGCCACTTGGGAAGAAGAAAAAAATAAAAAAGTGCAATAAGTAAATAAAATAAAACACCACGCGGGCCCAGTGCGGATTGGTTGTTAACGACTGCTAATGCAGCCGAGACCAACGGCTTTACGTGCCTTCTGAAGCACGGAGGAGCTCAAAATAATAAATTTTTGGTCTCCCATCCGATGACCGGCTTTTGCGAAAGTTGCTTAACCTTAAGTTGCTTAACTTTTTTACAGTCACGATCTGAATTTTACTACGTTTTTTTGCATTTAAAATCCTATTTGATTAACTTTTCCGATAAGAACTGTCACTTCTCTAACGTCACTAGTAATGTAAGTAAGTAAATAATCGCTAATATCTTATGAGTCTGCTGTTTCATATTCCACTGTTACAAAAGTATTCAAATTCATAGCGCAGTGCTAAAAAATCCAGACTTGAACATTAGCACTGAATTTGTCTGTATTTCAAAGAGTAATATATCATTTTCTTGTTTATTCTTAAAAACCGAAGTAAGGTAGCAGATTCAAATTCAAATTCAAATTCAAAAATCATTTATTCAGTTTAGGCTACAAGTAGCTCTTGTGAATGTAGCTATGCCATCGGTTCGTAAGTCTAATCTGGGCGGGAGATCTTGTACTGAGAAGAACCGGCAAGAAACTCAGCAAGTGTCCAGCTCTTTTCTCCTTTACAGCGTCAAAAAAAATTTGGAAAATGCCCTATCATAACACTTCACACACACTTCTTCACACTGTCCATTACAAATAATCACAAAAAATATAGAAGACAACCACAACATGTAAAACAACAAAATAAAAAAAATCTAAGTTATCAAATTTACATCAGGTAAAAGTTTCAATTTCCACAATGCTTATTATTAAGGTGCTAACTGACTCTGTGGTCTAGTGGCTAAGACCACCGGTTAAGACCCAGAGGTCCCGGGTTCGATTCCCAGCGAGGGGTACATGTTTGTGTATGTGTACTCGGTTTGGTTGGTGGTAGGAATTGTTTGTTCGCCTGGCTCGCTACCACCATGTTATCTGAATATGTCGCCATAACATCATTGTTTGTGTCATTGTTGTGTTCCGGCAGCTAGAGATAAGATAGCCAGTGCCTTACTAGTTGAGAATCCCGGTAGAGTGCGCTTCCACCAATTGGAACACTTAACATCAGGTGAGATCAAGGAACTGTGCTTACCCGTAAAACCATAAAAAAAAGTTAGGGGTTCTGAGTAAACTGTGCTTTTTCACAATATGCACTACATCATCATCATGAGCTCATTTTATGTCCCCACTGCTGGGGTACGAGCCTTTTCTATCGATGGATAGGAAGAACGGGCCTGAAACTACCGAGCGGTTTGGTGGTTGTTAACGACTGCTAATGCAGCCGGAACGATGTTTTCCGAAGCACGGGGAAGCTCGAGACAATACGAGTACGTTATTGGTCACCCATCCGATGAACGGTGTTTACGAAAGTTGCTTTCAAATATACACATAATTATAAACTCTCTTCGACGTTCCAGTTTCCAGTGAAATTGTCTTTGACAATTGTTTCCAACGATGCCTTCAGCCATACGAGGAAACCTTGCATTTTAAAGAGACTAGTTGCAGGAAAACAGTTTTTCAACGCCCTGTAATTTTTGTTGTTCGTAATAGAAATGTCAAACTTAAATAGATGTGTGAATCATATTTGCCATTGCTTGGAGAACGCATGAAGATATTGAGTTTCTTTGACTAATGTATTTACATGTATCACACCCATATCTTGTGATGGTTACACCAACTCAAAAACCTTATTTTTAAATACAAATCTAACAAAATCTGACCACCTGTGTGGTCTAGTAGTTAAGACCAATAGTTTAGACCCAGATGGGGTTGTAACGTGATCATACATGGAATAATGTAAACATACGCGGTCCCACGGAAGAGTTGAATTTGTCATACTCCGCAATACCCCCCCCCCCCGCGCTCCCTGCAAAGCGTGTGAACTTAAGAATTGAGAATTATTATAACTTTGGATTTTGTACTCAAAACAAGTGTTTCATTTTAATTACTAAAACCCTAGAAGACCCACCTTTCATGGCGACCTTGCCAGTTTTAGCAAAGGCCAATTCCATCGTCAACGCTGCATGTGCCGAAAAAACCATGGGAAAAACCTATTCCAAGGACGAAGTCGTCATCGCCCAAAATGCGAATGGAGCAACAATTGCGAACATAGGGATAGCGAAGGCTGAACACTCGAACGATATTATGCAGTCTCTGCTGATAGTTGCTGTCGTCATCCTCTCTGCAGCGTCGCATACAGGGTCTAACAAAATCAATAAGCGAACGTTTAAGGGCGGTATCTGTACATCATTCTAAATACAATGACAAAAAATGGGCTCCAGTTTTATAGTGATTTTTCAAAGTTATGTTTTCTAACAAACTAAATCAATTAAAATAATGCACATCATGAAACATGCTGTATCTTTACTAACACGCAGGCAGGCGTCGATAAAAAGATCGTGTACAGATACACGACACAACGGCTACCTTTGTGTGCGTGTAGTACAGCTGAACGGGTTTGGAAAGGGTGTATTTTTTGGTAAATTATGATAATCATCATCATCATCATCATCTCAGCCAAAAGACGTCCACTGCTGGACAAAGGCCTCCCCCAAGGATCTCCACAACGACCGGTTTTGTGCTGCTTGCATCCAGCGGCTTCCCGCGATAATTAATAATTAATTATGAATAATGTTTTGTTGATTATCTCGGTGACGAGCCTGTAGTTTAGAACCAAATTTGGTGAGCATGCTCAGTGTGATGTATAGATGCTCCCCTTAAACGTTCATTTATTGATATTGTTAGACCCTATAGATACATGTTTGTGTACTCGTTTTGGTTAGTGGTAGGGCTTGTTTGACCGCCAGCCTAGCTACCATCTTATATAAATGTACATCATCATCATCATCTCAGTATACATATTTTATATTTGTTGATTCAAAACACTTTATTCACAACTTTGTACGAAGGCGGACCTATAGTCTGAGGCATTCTCTACCAGTTAACCTTAGGGTGATGCAGAGATAACAAATGTCAAGGTGAACAACCAATGTAATGACTATTATGTTGATATTTCGCCTTTTAAATCAGATCCGTAGCTCCAAAAATTTCAATTTCTTTTTCGAGGTGATCAATAGATTCTTGTTAAGTGTATTAATAATAAAATCGTGTAGTTTTTGGTCGTTAATTGGTACGTTATTTTATATTTCACCGATTATGAGAAAAAGCACCATGCATCTGACGTCTGAACCATTTTATTTAGAAATGACCTAGGTATATTTAACAACAGCTGGTCTATTGCTAATTGTGTAGCTAAATAGTCCGACTTACAATAACTTTATTGCATTAGCTAAAATTAAATTTCCTTTTAAACCTTCAAGACGCTTTTATATAAAATTAAATGTGTACAAAGAAATCGATTGCTTTCATTCCCGTGTCTGCAAAGACCGTTTGAAAAGTTTTAATGAGGGCCGGTTGGTGGAATGCGTTAATTACTATACCTTGTAGCTAGCTTTGTGTTTAAAGGTGTGGTATAGGTTTGTACGTAACTTTCTTTCTAATTGTAGCTTTTTGATATTTTTCGGGTTGGCACTTGGCCTTCGTCTCACCTGATGTTAAGTGACGATAAGGCAGAAGAAGCGCACTTCACCCGGAATCCTGAACTACTGAGGCACTTGCTATCTATATCTTTAGTTTGCGGAACACAACAATGCTACGAACATTATCGTTATGGCAACATATTTAGATAAGATGGTGGTAGCCAGACGGACAAACAAGTGCTATCACCAACTAAATCAAGTATACAAACATTTACCCCTCGCTGGGAATCGAACCTAGGACCTCTGGGTCTTATCCACTACACCACAGAGGCGGTGGCGTGATGGTGATTGCTGAAGTCAAGCAACTTACCAAAAAATTTATCAGCGCTGGTCCAGTAAGGCCGTTCATTTGGGATACTTCATCGATTCACACCACGACTGGTTCGCACCACGGTGTGAATCGCAGAAGAACGCTTTTTGAATTGGCTGTTTCGAACCATGGTGTGAATGTAGGGAAAACTTGTGCTTCAGCAGCGAGGACCCAAAAAGGTTTAATGAGCTGGTAATATATTATTTCAACATGAATTAGTGCATGGTCATCAACACAAAATAAAAGTAGGCACTCTTAAGATCGAATAGCGTGTTGTTTGGTGATGAAAAGTGCTGCTTGATGATAGAAACGGCATTTTCCAAAGTAAGCATATAAAATAAATTTAATACATAACACTTGACTGGCTGGCACAATAAAAGTTTAGGCCCTAGACACCGTACTCGTAGAACAAGGGTACGTAGAACCGGTTTACACGCGCTCTATACCAGGTACAGACATGTACCTGGGCGCTTCTCTCCTCCTCCACGGCCCGGTCTACCCGAGCCGAGGTCCGTGCCTTTAGAGGCGCCCTCGGGTGGTTCCGCTCCCCGATCCGATCCGAACCCTTCGGAGACTCTAGTAGGGCACGGGGACGCGCACTTTTAAGTGTGCGATGCCATTCCCTCTAGAAATCCTCTGAAGGTGATTCGTTTCAACACGGCTTGAGGTACCCTTTACGTACCTTGCCACCCCAAAAAACCCCGGTGACGCTGAAAATGTCGTTAGAGGCAATCAGCCATCTCTCTAAAAAAAAAGGCACAATAAAACTAATAACCGTGTTTTAGAAAGTTTCGACTTTGTCTGCGTATCTACGCAGACAAAGTCGAACTTCTCCCCACCTCGTACTTGATTTCGAATTCTTATTATGAGAGAGAGAAAGAGACAGAGAAACAAACATTATTGACCACAAAGTAACCACACCTATATAAACCTTTAAGTAAATAGTTTCATTTCCGTTGGCTAAAACATGCTTTATCGGATCTCCAAACCAATTGTCACGTGACCTGGATTGCCTACTTGCGGCACAGGACACGCCGTCGCTTAGTTAAGTGCCGACTGAGCGCGCCCCACTCGGGAGCGCGCTGACTTGAGGCGACCGTTCCGTCAGCCTACGCAGCCCTTACAAGGGGTTTGGTCATATGTCTGACATATGTCTATCTCTAAAGGTAAACTACGAAATATCTTCTCGTCCGATATACCTCAGTGTCTCTAGACGAAAGTGTTTGACCAGTGTGTGTTGCCAGTGATGACATACGGGGCTGAGAAGTGGTCGCTCACTATGTGCCTCATAAAAAGGCTCAAGGTCACTCAAAGAGCAATGGAGAGGGCTATGCTCGGGGTTTCTCTGCGTGATCGAATCAGAAATGGGGAGATCCGCAGAAGAACAAAGGTAACCGACATAGCTCGAAGGTTGCTAAGCTCAAGTGGCAGTGGGCAGGGCACATTGCTCGCAGGACTGATGGCCGCTGGGGCGGAATAGTCCTTGAGTGGTGACCGCGTACCGGAAAGCGCAGTGTGGGCAGGCCTCCAACAAGGTGGACCGACGATCTGGTGAAGGTTGCGGGAAGCCGCTGGATGCGAGCAGCACAAAACCGGTCATTATGGAGATCCTTGGGGGAGGCCTTTTCCTGCAGTGGACGTCTTTTGGCTGAGATGATAATGATAGTCTATCTCAACCGCTTGAGTTATTCATACATGTAGTATTCACCTCCTCCCACCTCCGGGTAGTACAGATGGGTTTTCCTTCTCAGGGCGCAAAAAGAAAGAAAAAACAGTCAATCAGAACCTCACCTCATCCGCCTCAGCTTGTGTTATCATAATTATCATTTCAAATCAAAAATACATACATCAAGTGGTCTTCTGGTTGAGATCACTGGTCTCAGATCCAGATGTTACGGGTTCGATTCCCATGCGGGCGGTACATGTTTGTGCAGTTGGTGTGGTTGATGGTAGGGCTTACTTGTCCGCCTGGTTAGCAACCACAATCAAAAATGTCGCAATAACATCAATGTTAGAAGCGCTGTTGTATTCCGGCAGCCAGGGATAAGATTGAGGCACTTGCCCTCAGTAGTTGAGGATTCCGGGTGAAGTGCGATTCCGTCTTCGGCCTTATCGTCACTTAACATCAGGTCAGATGGAGGCCAAGTGCATACCCGTAAAATACAAAAAGTCTACTTTAGGAGACACTAAAGAGGTCACTCCAATTATTTCCTTTAGTTATCTATTTTATTATTTTCAAATTTCGAACATTTCGAACAAGAAATGAGTGCCACAACAAATAGAAATACAGCCAGCGATTTCAGCACAATGCCGCAAGCTCTGCGAACAAGTTTGTTTGTTGTTCCCAGCTCGTTAGCGAGACGATCGGCACATGTGAGCGGTGCGGACATACGGCCGTGTACGATGAACAGCGAGATGGATGACTCTTAAACTTTTTTCTAATTATACTCGATTGCGAATGACCCCTTAGCCTGGCATACCTAATAGGTTGTTGGAAAGAACTATTCCAATTTTTATGGTCAATCAGAATCGAATCTTCTATACAAAGTAAATATTATAAAAATCCATTCCTAATAAAAGTGAAGTAATTCATTATCCTATATATCATCCCACAGCTGGGCAAAGCTTTCTATCATTGAAATCAATTCATCACTACAGCTGATGGGTATTAGCCTAATCGCCATGCTTGCCAAAATGCCAATTAATTTTTATAAAATTTAAATAAGTAATTACAATAACAGTTTACCATAACTTAACCACAGAGGAATAACTAGTCTCATCATAGGTAAATCATAGGTAATGCAAAACGATAAATTAATATAAAATTAATATAGAATAAATAAAATCGGTAAAATAGTTTAATTGTGTGTTTTGTTATGTGATTCCAATAAATGTCTTTTATTCTTATTCTTTTTCTTATTCAAAAGTGAGATATTTTCCGCACTAGATATCTATATATTTACTGCGTGTTCCCCGACCCACCGCGTCGCATTGCGTTGCCCGAATGCTCTAGTATTTCGTATTAGCTTAGCGTTTTTTTTCTAAAGTTTTTTTGCTGATAGCGTGATGTTAAATAGCCTATAGCCTACCACAGAAATTGGGCTATCAAATACAAAAAGAATTATTCAAATCCGACTCGTAGTTCTCGAGATTAGCGCGTTCAAACAAAAAGCAAACTCTTCAGCTTTATATTAAGTACTAGCTGTGCCCCGCGGTTTCACTCGCGTTCTTTTAGTCATAACGTAATGTAATATAGCCTATAGCCTTCCTCAATAAATGGACTGTTCAACACAAAAATATTTTTTCATTTCGAACCAGTAGATTCTGAGATTAGCGCGTTCAACCAAACAAACAAACTCTTCAGCATTATAATATTAGTATAGAAAGATTACACGTACCTGTAGCAAGGCTATTTCTATACAATATAAACGCCTTATTCAAATAATGACTAATAACATTTAATTATAAAAAAAAATATAATATTTCCTAAATTGATACTTAAAATGTCACTCTGCAGGACAAAGGTCTTCTCCAAACCCTTCCATTTCTAACGATCCTCAAAAATAATTGTGCCCGAACTACTTTTCAGTGACATCCGGAGTCGTCTGAAGTAATTGAGCGGCACAGCCTCGCCATCGTTCTAATTGGTCCTTTGTTTTTTTTAAAATCACCTCCCCCTTTCTACTCCACGAGAAAAGCCTCGATTAAAGCAACTTGATTTCTTTATGAATTGATCTGGATTAAGTTACATTCGGCGTCTTTCAGAATTAGAGTAAGTAGAAAAATATTTTCTGAAATATTTCTTTTGTTACCGACATTTCTAGGATATGGCATTTTTTAATATTGTAACTTGTTCATATACTTATTTATTAATTACATAAGAATTTTGAATTGGAGTTTATTAAATTACAATTAAAAAAAAAAACATAATTCGCGTAGGTACGTACAACCTGTTGACTGCCAGTCGGCTATATGGATAAGCAATAGCGTGCCCTACACGCCAAAGACGGCAAGTATAGTTAACAAAAACACAAAATAAAAATATTGTTTTCTAAAGCTTACGCGAACACACATTGAAATTAAACAACTTCCCTGTGACCACGGACCCTTCAAAGGGTTCGAAACGTCAGGATAAACATTAATTAAAACGAATGTATACAATAAACGCGAGTAGATCCGTAAAAGTATAATGTTAAGTCCTTCCTTACCTATTAAGTTGACGTTTTGTATGAAGATTTTTTCTAAAATTATATTTTTCATACTAACGTTTTGTTAATTTTCTTACCATCTATTTATGTTAACACTATAGTAATTGTAGAGTAGTGTGTTTGTTTTACTAACTAAATATAGCAGACATTGAAAAGAAAAAAAATCAAGACCCTTCAAAGCTACAATGAAACAAAAGGTCAATTCCGAGAACAAAAAAAGAAGACAATTTTAAAAATAATAATTGGGCGATAAAGACACAAAATGAATAATCATTGTTAGTCCTGAAGCCAAAGTAAAATAACAAGGTGTATAATAATATTAACAACCGGTATTGACTTTTAGAAGTAATACACCTATTAATAAGTGAGAAAAAAACGTCAATTTCATAGGTAAGGACCTAACATTGTATAATATTTGGAAACTTTGGAGTCCCTGTTCCTGTTGCAAGTTATTACTCTGAATTAAATGCTTGGCGTACAGGACACGGCGACGCATTTATGCTGTGGCGGTCAAAAGTTTAATCATCATCATCAACATCAGCTCATAAATTCCCCACTGCTGGGGCACGAGCCTTCCCCATGGATGGATAGGGAGAACGGGCCACAAACCACCACGCGGGCCCAGAGCGGATTGGTGGTTGTTAACGACTGCTAATGCAACCGGGACCAACGGCTTTACGTGCCTTCCGAAGCACGGAGCAGCTTCAGATGATAAATTTTTGGTCACCCATCTGATTTTACAATTTTCGCAAAGGCGACCGGCCTTTGCGAAAATTGCTTAACCTCAGCAATCACAGACCGGGCGTGTTAACCACTGCGCCATCGAGCTCCTCAAAAAACAAGTTGAAAGTTTAATAAAAGCTTATAATACATTTTACCCCAACCAGTATGTCGTATAGACGCGCCCACGGATCATGCATACAAAATGGCCCGTAATTAGTTCCTCTGATGGCGACACGCAACGATTTTTGATTGCCCACGCGAACGCATGTGTTGATCCTTACAGTTTTATAATATTGGCGTTTTATGCTAATTTGTCATGGGTTTATACAGCGTGTTTGGTAATACCTGTATACATACCCGAATATGCCAAATAGGGTGTGCTTTTTTTGCCTAATACTCGTAAAGAAATAGAAAATGCAGCTATATTGGGCCACACCTAAATATAATTCTCATTAGTACGGCTATACTGCTAACTAACGGTGGCTCATAGTTTAAAAATAAATGTTTAACATCTTCGTAAAAAAAATTCAAGCTTCTTGGCGGGAAAGTGAAGAGTCATTCATGTCTGCGGTTTTGTTTTATTTTCTAAAATTTGTGTTATGTCGAATATTAATGTGAAATAATGGTGGATTGTTAACCGTTAAGTGTTCGTGAGTGTGCATAAGTGTTGGCAAATGAAACAAAACAGTGCAACGTCACTTTTCAAATTCTCTCAAGAAGAACGCCCGAGGACTTAGTAAAGCCCCACATCTTTACTGAGATACTCGAGGGGTTGGGGGGTATATCTTTTCTTACTTCTCATTTCAGGAACAGAACGAAACAGGAAGGAAATATTGTTTATTTATGTATTACTTGTAAGAAAAATGACTTTTTTTTTCTTTTTTTTTTCAGCGTATAAGCATAGCTAACCAACGTGGCAATGCTGCTAGCTTACTGGGCACTCTGCCTGAAGGGGATGATTGGGGGCAAATTTTTTATTTATAGTTAACAGTGGATATAGTTTATAGTTTTTTGTAAGTTTAATTTTAGATAGTTTTATTATTATCTAGTTTTGTCTTTGTTTGTAAATAAAGTTTTTCTTTGACACTGGCTAAATGTGCTAAACGCACGAAGCCATCAACTAACAAAAAAATTAAATTTTTTTTTAACCCGTTTCAAATTTCAATTATTCAAAACAATATTTTATATTTTATACTAACGGGGTATTATCATGTTTTTTGTCAGGGTGCCTGTGCGATTTTTTTTCGCCATTTGATCACGTTAACGAAAACGAAAATTTGTATGACAAAATGTTAACTCTTGTCGTATGTCACCAGGAGGCGCTACTTCTATGCCATACTAATTTTTGTTTTCGTAAACGTAATCGAATAAATACGGATCGTCAACAAAACTCAAATTATACACCCTGTATCCGATAATCTTGTAATAATTTTTTTTCCAATTTTCTTACCATTAAAGTTTAAAAAGTTATAATATTTTATATAAGTAGTTACAATTTAAAATACTTTTATATTCTACAATCTTCTATTCTCACATTCGCAATTAAGCAGTTACACCACAAAGTGTCTTCCAAAAGGAATAATGTTAAATCTATTAGTTCCCATCCCAACCGCCAAATAGTTTGGTGAAATTGTTTGAATCCCCAACTTGGGTCGGTACACTAACTCTCAAGTTTAAACGTTGAACTTGGCGAGGACACTAACTTGCCAGTATTTGCGAGCTGTTATTATACAGTTTTGTGTCAACTACTTACGGTTATGAAGTGGTTTGAAGTCAAACAGGTGATTTAAACGTGAAACTGTTTGACACAATAACTTGCAAAAGGTCATATTTGCCGAAGTAATAATGCAAAAGGTACAGTCAAATGAGAAACAGAAATGCAGTTCATTTCTGAAACTTACACCTTTAATATTAAAAAAGAAATACATACAAGTTTACTTTTTTACAGAAGCCAGGGCAATATTAAATTGTAAATTGGTGTTTGTTGCAATAAAAACATTTTCATTTTCATTTTCATTTTCACATAGTAAAATGATAGTATATAATAAGTAACACATTTTTGGTTCATAGGTATAAAATAGCGATGGCGCAGTGGTTAACGGGCGCGATCTGCATTTGCTGACGTTAAGCAACTTTGGCAACGGCGTGTCATTGGATGGGTGACAGATAATTTATCATCTCGAGCTCCTCCGTGCTTCGGAAGGCACGTAAAGCCGTTGGTTCCGGCTGCATTAGCAGTCGTTAACAACCACCAACCCGCACTTGTCCCGCGTGGTGGTTTATGGCCCGTTCTCTCTATCCATACAAAGGGACGGTTCGCCCTAGCAGTGGGGACATATAATGAGATGGTGATGATGATAAACGAAAATATATAGATATGGATATATCTATATATCTATGGATGGATAGGAAGAACGGGCCATAAACCACCACGCGGGCCCAGTGCGGGTTGGTGGTTGTTAACGACTGCTAATGCAGCCGGGACCAACGGCTTTACGTGCCTTCCGAAGCACGGAGGAGCTCGAAATGGTACATTTTTGGTCACCCATCCGATGACCGACCTTTGCGAAAGTTGCTTAACCTCAGCACTCGCAGGCCGGGCGCGTTAACCACTGCGCCATCGAGCTCCTTACTTAGTTTATTATTCCTGAATTCCTGTAAAAATAAATATTTAAGCGTTCCCATCGGAAACGTCACCTTGCGTCACACCTCATTGTTAAATAAGATCTCTGCCTAAATTAAGGTGAACATTTATTTTTATTTGCCGAACACCGTCCCACTCGAGACGCGAGCGCGTAGCAGGAGTAATTAAGTTACATTTTGTATGTTAACAGGTTTAGGTTTCGGTTCGCTGATGTAATCACTTCGGCTTTCGAGTGGATCGATCTTGCTCTTATGTACTGTAACTCGTTTTATGTACAAACGCCTGCGCATCAAAATATCTAATAAAACAGTCAAATTTCATTAGTAAATTTTAAAAAAGAAAATATGTTGAAAAAATTCCACCAGCGGGATTCGAACTCGCACCACATGACATGTCGGGTCAATTTAAAGAATTTGAAAAAGTTTTGAGAAAATTTCCACGAGCTGGATTTGAATCTGGGCCCAGTATGCTAGAGAGTGATCCACCTGTTGATAACTAAAAATTATTATCTTCAGAACAATAAACGTTTAAATGACATCACGTTCTTTAAAACATTAACCTATTTTTATTTGACCTACGCATAAATTTCTGTAACCTAAAAAGTTATTAATTAACACTCATTTGACGGAACACAATACAGTGACGTCATATTTGGCCGTTAAAAAAACAGTTACAAAAAGTTTATCTATCGACTAAAACTAAAAAAGACAGCAAATTGTTTGAATTGTGATGAAAAAACTTGCTTTAGGCACTCTGGTTTTTTTTAGAGTTTGCTAATTGCCTCAGACGGCATTTTCAGCTTCACCGAGCTTTTTTGGGGGCAGCGAGAAACTTAAAGGGTTCCTCAAGCCGTGTGAAACGAATCACCTTCGGAGGTTTTCTAGAGGGAACGGCATCACGCACTAGTGCGTGTCCCCGTGCCCTACTGGATTCTCCGAGGGGTTCGGACCGGATCTGAGGGAGCCTCTAAAGGCTCGGACCTCGGCTCGGGTTGACCGGGCCGTGGTGGTGGGGAGAAGTACCCTGCTGGTACATGTCTGTACCTAGTATAGAGCGCGTGTGAACTGGTTTGTCGTACCCTTGTTCTACGAGTACGGTGTCCTGGGCCTAGGCTAATGTGCATGTTTACTGTATTCTGTAAAATGAGTAGTGGCATTTAGAGGATCGGGGAGGCATTCTGGTGCTCATCAAGCTAAAATTAACGATTAGTTCCAGATCCAGGATACACGAGTCTTAATTCGATGGCCACGTGGAAACTCACAAATAACACAAAAACCTGTTTCATTTGCCAACTGACGAGTTGAATAATTCCTTTTTTGAACTGACTGTTTATAAATTGAAAATTTATATTTTTTTCTAAAGTTTACGCGAACACTACACATTGAAATGAAACAACTTTTACGGGTCTACTCGCGTTTATTTTACACATTACTTATTTAATGTTTATCCTGACGTTTCGAACCCTTTTATATTTATTTATATTATTTAAAATTAAATTTTTTAATGAAAATTTATATTATGAAACTTTGTTAATAGAATTCTGATTTATATTTCTAATTTTAACAAAAGAGGTGACACGTTAACTAATGAAGTTACACGCTTTGTAACCCAAGAGCTTTTTACTTAACTTTTGCCAATATCGTACATTATATATAAAATATATTATACATTAGATAACATCACGTACATTATTCTGATCCCAAGGTAAGCAGCTAAAACACTCGTTTTATGGAAATCATAAACAACGACGGTACCACAAATACCCAGACCCGACACAATATCGAAAAGTTCGTTCGACATTGACCCGACCGGGAATCAAACGCCGGACTTTGGGCGGCGCTAACTCTGAGAGTTAGCGCCGCCCAAAGTCCGGCGTGCAAGCCGCTCAACTACGGAGGTCGTCGAGATTATATCTCAAAACACTTAAAAATGAATAAACAACACTGTTTTGAAAATATTCTTCAAAAAGATTTTATCATATTTTTTATAACAATATTAGCGCTGTAGAAACTTTGTCATATCGACAGACAGACAGACACACACAATCCGAAGCTATAAGATTCAATACGAAATAGCAAAATGATGAATTAGAACGTGACATTTCTTTAAAAATCCAATTACATTTTCACGCCGCGCCGGTATAACACCGAAAATTCTTTCCCAATTCGTAAAGCAAAATATCGTTAAAAATTGTATTAATTTTGCGTCTCCGCGCCTCCCCCTTATTTTCCGATTGTTTTCACTCCCATTTTATGACTGAAATACGTATTTTAAGTGTCCCTTTTTTATTGCCTACTTGTTATCAGACTCTGGATTGGTCCAATAAAATACTTAAGATTTTATCAGGCTGGTTCCCGAGCCTATAAAGTTGCGTACTCGTTCGTCGTTCATTCATTATGGCGAAGTAAAATGGTATTGCGCAGTAAAACGGGCGAACGGAAGCTGTTACCGAACAGTTGTAACGACAGTTGATTGATCAATCAATTGGGTTTAGCACACCTTAGAGCTTACTGACGAAATCAAAGAATCCAACCATTTATACGTTTAGTATATTTATAAGTTTTTAGACGTGTATATGGTTTCTGCTTAATTTGGTACGCGTTACTGTGGCTAACAAGATTTTGGTTCAGAAGTTTAAGTATAGTAAGTAAGTAATAATTAGCTAGTTAATGCAGATTTAAAAATAAGAACTAAAATCATGGAAAAAAGAGAACTATCTTTTTTCCGTGAATCAAATCAGTCAAATTAAGCCAGAAACCATATACAAGTCTAAAAACTAAATAAATGGTTGGATTCTTTGATTTCGTTAGTAAGCTCTAATAATATCTAATAATAATACAGACTACAAACAATAGAAGCTTTATAAAATCAGATTCAGATCAGAGAACCAAATAAAAATTGGTTGATTTTTTTCTAGCGCGAACTTCAGTATTTAAATCGTAAATTCGTGATGACGTCATACTTATGATACTATGGTATAAATGTTTCTCTCTCTCTCTCCCTCTCTTATAACAGCACAGAATACCACGCAATTTTTATTTCGTTGACGGATTTTAGTTTTCCACTTTCTAACAAGAAGTTTTAAGATGCGACAGTCTTTATGCGAGGTCGAATGCATAATTTTTCATAACTGAACTTTTCAAAAAGCAGGAACTAGAGAGTCGGGGGTGCATTGAATTTTTACATTTTTCTTTAGAGCACTTCTCGCTGCCACTACTGCAAGGACTGGCCTCTGTCGTCGAGTATTACTTATGGACAGGGATGTCCAACATTGGTTTTAATAATTAAAATTACTTTTTTTTAATTTTGCCAATATACCCTAGCCGGGATCGTATTTGAAACCTCGAGGTGTGAGACCTACTATGGTCGGATCACTAGGCCACAGAGGCGGTTGCACGTACCTGTTTGTAGCGTTGAAATGAAATAACTTTTACGGATCTACACGCGTTAAATAATGATTATCCTGACGTTTCGAACCCTTTGCAGGGTCCGTGGTCACAGGGAGACTCAGTCGTCAAACTTCAGGGTAAACATTATTTAAAGTAATGTGTAAATTAAACTTTGGAAAACAGTACTGTTTATAGCGTTTTAAGCCCTCTGATGCTAAGGGGTCATACTATTTTGGATTAAAAGTTAGTTTTGCGGTCTAAACTTTCAAGCGACTGACCCAGGTGACGATAACAGCATGCTTAGAAAAAATAGAACTGTTTGTTTTTCGTTGAATCCACAAAAGCAGTGCCGCTATCTCGTGTTAGAGGCCTAGAATCCTCCGGGTCGCTGATCCAGTAAAGTAAGTAAGCATTTTTTTATTGCAAAGTAGGCAAATTACTGTTAGCAGAAGCGAAGACAGCTAGTCGAGCAAGAGTGTTATTGTTTGTGACTGAAGACATACACTAATCGTATCTTCATACGCAATTAATTCAATATATTCGAGATCGTTCCACGTGGAAGGAAGGCGTATTACAAAATAAAAAAAATATAAAAGAAAAATATAGAATTAATTGCAAATTACTTTCGGTGCCAACCCTAGCATTTAGCATTCGTTGAGGGCAGTCATCTTGGCTTTGTGCCATATTGGCACTGGACTTATATGAAATTGTCCTTAGAGTAAGCGTAAATATTTATAAAGAATCTCATTAGTATACAGAGGCGAATCTAATGTTATTCCTGTTCTAAATACTTTTCACAGTTTTTCTCTAGATAAAAGGAAAGTGGAAAAAGATCAGTATTTTCAAGTATATTTTCTTATTAAAACGATTTAACTTAAATTATCCTCGTATTATTAAACAAAGAATAACCTTGCAACTATTCTAAGCTGTTTTTTATATCATACCTACGTCTAAAGACTTGGTCTTCATCAGGCCGAACGTGGAAGCGCATTACACCCGGAATCCTCAACTACTGAGGCACTGGCTATCTTATCTCTAGCTGCCGGAACACAACAATGCAATACACATTGATATTATGGCGACATATTAAGATAATATAGTGGCAGCTAGCCAGCCAAGCGGGCAAACAAGCCCTACCACCAACCAAACCAAGTACACAAACATATACCTACTCTCCGCTGGGAATCAAAGCCGTGGCCTCTGTGTCTAATCAGAAGGCGATTAAAACGCCTCACGAGGTGGGGTCCTTGAAGGTGGGGTCCTGTCATAGGATCGAAGGAATACATGTGCTGTTCGACTAATTCGTCTTATAGAGGTGCGACAAAGAAACAAGCATTAAGCCCGGGCTCGACCGCGAAATGAGCGAGGTCATTAATGAGCCCTCTTAACTCGCAACGATAAGTTTCATAGTTGAGGCTCTCCGCTAGTCTCTTTCGCGGTCGAGCCTCAACTACGAAATGAGCGAGGTCATTAATGAGCCCTCTTAACTCGCAACGATAAGTTTCATAGTTGAGGCTCTCCGCTAGTCTCTTTCGCGGTCGAGCCTCAACTACGAAATGAGCGAGGTCATTAATGAGCCCTCTTAACTCGCAACGATAATTTCCATAGTTGAGGCTCGACCGCGAAAGAGACTGGCGGAGAGCCTCAACTATGAAACTTATCGTTGCGAGCTAAGGGGGCTCATTAATGACCTCGCTCATTTCGCGGTTGAGCCTGGGCTTTATACGCGTATAAAAACGCATTAATAAAAGTATTATGCTTTTAAACATAGCTCATAAATTTAATAATTGGATTGAAATGAAATACTTGTTTCTTTTAGAGTTTATTTTAGAGCATACTGCCAACATTTTACACGTGCAGCCTATGAGCTAATTCTACTAAAAGTGCTTACAGTTGCGTGTGGCATACAATAACATATTCAGCGCACTGTTCAGTCTCCCGCGTTACTGCAGTGCGTCTGGTATGTTCACAGACGCAAGCGCCGATGACTACTATGCTATTATGCGTAGGAGTGTTGCATCATTGGTGCAGCGGGTACGGGGAAGCCCTAACAGAGTCCTGAGTATGATAGGAGAGAGATTGGATTCTGCTCTGCTCGGTCAGCTCATCAAACTACATGTTGGATGAGCAGGCCGAGCAGGGGGATTCCTCAGGTTTTTCTCTTTTATCTTGTTTTGTTTAGTGTATTATGTTAAAAAACAAAAATTTGTAATACTGACAATAGGTTAAGGAAATTGTTACTAACATATGAGGTAAAGGCCTCGAAATAAATGGTTTTTATTTTTTATTTGTTTATTTTATTTTATTTTACATAAATATTATTTTATCGACTCCTAAGTCTTCCTGTGACCCTGAAATAATGAAAATGATAGTGATGATGGTGATGATGACGACTGATGATGAATGCACAGCCACCCACCGTTAGAGAACGTTATCTAACATCCAATATTGCACAAATACAAAGCATGTATTCGAAACAAAATATTTCACAAACAAATTCTATAACTGCTACTGTATTAGAGTTTATTATTGAAACAAGAAAATTAAGTTTGCTGTTGGTTATTGAAACTGAAAATGAAAAATCTTTATTGATACAGTCACCAAACATTTCATTCTAGCTATTAAATAAAATCAGTCAATCAAAAATATTTTAATTAATATTTAATTTTATTAAGTATTAGTTTATGTAAACATTGTTTTAAAAACATAATACCAACTTTTTGAATAAACAAAAATCATTGACTTCATTAACTTTTAAACTATGGTTTAAACAGATGGAAAGGAAGTAACAAAACTATAATACATCATTATCATCATCAGCCTATACTAGTCCACTGCTGGGCATAGGCTTCTAATACATACTCGTACATTTTCTAAAATCAACAAATTCCGTAGCTCACTAAGAAACACAAAGAATATTATTAGCGTTTTCACTTCATCTGTGATTTACTGAGCAGAGTGTAGTAACTGTAAGCACCTTTTAAAATCTGAAACATAAAGTTGTTGGATTATATACATGTATAATCAATGACAAAAACTAATTAACCTATATTATTGTACTATCCCCATGCTGGATCAAGGCCTCAAACATCGAAATCAAGTTATCGCTACGTAATACACACCCACAAACCTCTAAAATATTTTAGTAACGTTTTTTTCTACATAATATTATATTTTTAAGCTTTTTTTATGTGACTGTACTGATTGTTCAGTACAGTTCCAATAATTTAATAGTGTTCGAATCGTCAGTGAAAAATAATAAAATTAAAAAGTGTCAATTCGGACACTGTTTCCGAATATAATGTGTCCGAAACGTCAGCGAGCCAATTGATAGATATTCAATTCAATTCAATTCAATTATTTATTGCATTCCACAATGTAAACAATAGATGGTGAACATAAATAAGAGATCATCATGGACCCTGGCGGGCACGCAATAGGGTTTAGAATAGAGGAGGCGCTATAATGATAGCAAGTTTTTACTTTCAAGAAGAGTAATAAAATAATAATAGAGTAATAATATTGGCGTATTATAATGTAATATTGCCAAATGCGGGTTGGTGATCGCAAACCCGAGTAATGCATCGAAAAATCCATCCGAAACTTACTTTGCCTACCTGGAAATTGAATCGAATTCAGAAAAAAAATGTTTAAGAGCGTTTAAAAAAACATATCTAGTAATTAGAGAAAGAAAATGTAATTATGCTCAACAAACTATCTGAATGAAGTAATTTAGCATTTTTACGTCACCTAATGAACACCTGACATGTTATGATTTAGTTAAATATGGCGTTATAGTTAAAAGTGGCCGTAACGTCTTATTTAACTAAACCATAACATGTGAGGTGTTCATTAGGTGACGTAAAAATGCTAAATTACTTCATTCAAATAGTTTGTTGAGCATAATTTAATTTTCTATCTCTAATTACTAGATATGTATTTTTTTTCATTAGTGGCGCTAGTGTGCGGCGTAAACGCTCTTAACAAATGAATTACACATTTTTGTGCTTTTTCAATGCTTAACCCTTAAGTAACTCACCTGTAAAAATATGATAATGTTATAAGCACATTTACGAAATAAGTCATCAATATAAAGAGCTGGAATATCAGAATTAGACAATAGATCTTACATTAATGAAAGTAGCGACAGTGAGCTTCGTGAAAGGTCCAGCTGAGAATACTATGATATGGTTGAACTGAGTTGTCAATAGGCACAAGTTCTTTCGGTGCATCACACTCTGGACCCACCAAAGGCTTTCGTATGGGCCCAACGACAAATCTAGACTCTGAAAGGGGACAAAAATTAAGATACTTAATAACGAAATATACATGATTGTTTCCGAAATAATTTGAATAACGCTTTAAGTTTCTTTCAAGAACACCGGTTTTGATTACAAAAATATTTTTAAAAGAGTTAGCACCAGAGACTCGCACCAGACACCCAATGCAGGTATTCTTAAAAAACAATTAGATCGAATCTTTTGAAATACGATATCTATATAAATCCATGTTTACAATTCAAAAGAGATGTAAAGTAATTTTTTCACCATATTGGTTCTTCGCTCCCTCTGCCATCATTGGGATTATGTAATCGAGGCTTCTATTCCTATTTTGTTAACCAAAGGAGCCTTATTCAATTTTCATAACTACGTCATCAACATTCAATCTGAATATTTTACAATAAAACTATACAATTTTTTTTCAAAAAAATACAAAATAACTTAAAACTTTTTAATTTTTTTCAGTTTTCATTATTTTTATTATCTTAGAGCATTAAATTTAATGCTCTAAGTTTGGCCCAAAATAAGTCTCTGTCCACTTTGTTTAAAAAATACCCCCGAGAACCACACTTGCTGCTAATTCTAAAAACTAGCATGCAAAGAGGCCAGGCTGTTCAGTTCAGTACGAGTATTTCGTCTAAATTCTGGAAAAACTAAAACGGAAAGAACGGCAGTGAATGCTTTTAATTTCGGAGAATTCTGTGCATTTCTAAAGCCGATTTTAAGTTGCAGGAAAAAGAGCATTTTTTGTTTTTTTTTAAGCTACCGTGTGTTGCTTACTATGATCTAGATCTAGCTCAGTGGCATGCGTTAACATAATAATAATATATTCATTTCATTACCTACATATTTATACAAAAACACACACACATCTATCTATATATATAAAAATCAATTGCTGTTCGTTTGAGTCGCTAAAACTCGAGAATGGCTAAACCGATTTGGCTCATATTGATTTCGAAATATTTGTGGAAGTTCAGGGAAGGTTTAAACTGTGAGTTACATAAATAATAAGTAACGGTAAATACTAAAATTGACAGTTTACTTTTCCATAACAAAATGATTTGTTTGTTTTGTTGTCATGGAAACTGTCGAAGCGGTACGAAGTCCGCCGGGTCAGCTAGTTACCTAAAAGAATTTAGAGGTCTATGTCTAACAGTGAACTGATGCCGGCTGATTACGATGATGATAATGATAATCCCTGTGTGGTGCCGGGGATAAAGAATTGCACCACCCCCTCTTTTCCCGTGGGTGTCGTAAAAGCCGACTAAGGGACTATTCCAGAGGATGGGCAGCAGCATCTCTCTGAGGTTACCCTCAAACTACTGCGATCGCCAACCCGCCTGCCAAGCGTGGCGATTACGGCAAATACCCCTCATACCCTTGGGGGAGGCCTTTGTCCAGCAGTGGACGTCATTTGGCTGAGATGATGAGATGAATGATAATGATGTAGAAAACTATGAATTATTTTAAGGACGCTGCTCAAGCTGCGTCCTTCGATAATTATCTAAGCATGTAGTCTTGCCTATTTTTTATTTAGTATAATGTTTCTATCGGTCTAATAATAAACATCTTTGTCCATCCAAAAGATGTCTAGAAAAGATCACTCTTAGCGATAAGAACGCCGTGCACGCCGCCGTTTGTAAGTGTAATTTTATGTAGCTATTTCTCAAATTATTTGTTATTATTGGTGTACAATAAAGTATATTTATCTTACTTACCTTATCTTATCTTATTAATAAGATAAGATAAGGTAAGTAAGATAAGATGAGATGAGTAAGATAAAATAAATATACTTTATTGTACACCTGTGGTCTATTGGTTAAGATCACTGGTATCAAAACCACTGGGAATCGAACCCGTCCCGGGTTTGATTCCCAGAGACATGTGTATGTACTCGGTTTGTTTGGTGGTATAGGGCTTGTTGGTCCGCCTGGTTAGTTACCATCATTTTATATAAACTAGTGGTCGCCCAGTGGTCGAAATTCGACCGTAATTTTATCAAGGCTGCACGGATTGTACCCTAAGCAATGAAACATTAAAAAAGATAGAATGTGAGTTTGGATTGGCATTGACAGATTTCGGCCGCTACTCTTGAATTTTTGAAATTTTTGATAAAAGTATAATAAGCGTGTGTGTCAAATACACCGTAGTGTGTGTAATGTTGGTTTTATTGATTAAATGTAATTTTATGCATAATTAAAAAAAATATATTAACATTCGGATAATCTTCTCTATATCTTCTTCTTCTTAAGGTACGATGGCTAAATCCTGGTTTAATGGTTCTCTTACTGTTTAGTTTAATATATTTATAAATATATTTTAATCATATTTGTTCACTGTTGTCCATTTGTTTGTGCCAATGAATTGGAATTCTTTTTTTAGTTATATATATGCGGAAACATGTAAATAGTGCATAGTGGCAATTCAGTATTTGTTAATAATTAATCATCACTGTATGTTTTCCAAATAAAGCAAAATAATAAATAAATAAAATATAAACTATAAGTGTGCGAAATTTCATACTTCTCCGTCCGCGCAATTTTCGTAAAAAAGGGGTACAAAGTTTGTGCTTCACGTTTTAATATATAGATATGTCACCATAACATCAATGTTTGGAGCATTGTTATGTTCCGACAAGCTAGAAATAGGATAGCCAGTGCCTCACTAGTTGCAGATTCCAGGCGGTTATTCCACTTATTTCTACCAAAGTATTTCCCCCAGGGGAAATAGGTTTCCATTAATTTCTTCTGCTCTTATTATTTAATTTAATTTTGTTATTGTTTTATTAAATTTTTTTATTACTTTTAGACTTAAGATATTATCATAGATTTATATAAAAATACTTAGCTCTCTATAAATTGCCGTGTCCGAAAAGGGCGAATTTACTTTAAAATGTAACACCTTTTATGCACTTAGTTAGCAATTAAGATTTTGATATTTTTTTTTAAATTACGGTCGAATTTTGACTACTGTGCGACCACCAGTTTATATAAAATAGTGATAGCTTACCAGGCGGACAAACAAGCCCTATACTACCAAACAAACCGAGTACATAAACATGTACCTGGGTACTGGGTACTGTGTATCTGGGAATCATACCCGGGACGGGCTCGACTCCCAGTGGTTTTGATACCAGTAATCTTAACCTCTAGGCCATAGAGGCGGTTAAAAAGATGGCTAATGATCAGGTGGTCACTCTGAGATTGAAACTTTGTACAATGCTAGGTTAACAGTTAACAACACTTACAGCACAAAATACATCGTTACTATGCCAACAGTAGATAAAAAGCTGCGCAACTCCAAATATAAGGTACTCAGTTGTCAGAAAACGTTGCATGGCGCTTGTTTCGGACTGAAAAAAAAATAGGTACTTACTGCCGCATATAGAGACGACCACTTACATAAATAATAGGTAGGTTAGCTACGAAATATCTTTACGTCCAATATACCGCAGTGTCTTAAGACGAAAATCTTTGACCAGTGTGTTGCCAGTGATGACATACGGGACCGAGACGTGGTCGCTCACTATGGGCCTCATAAAAAGGCCACTCAAAGAGCAATGAAGAGGGCTATGCTCGGGGTTTCTCTACGTGATCGAATCAGAAATGAGGAGATCCGCAGAAGAACAAAGGTAAAATAGCCCGAAGAGTTGCTAAGCTCAAGTGGCAGTGGGCAGGGCACATTGCTCGCAGGACTGATGGTTGCTGCGGCGGAATAGTGCTTGAGTGGCGACCGCGTACCGGAAAGCGCAGTGTGGGCAGGCCTCCAACAAGGTGGACCGACGATCTGACGAAAATCGCGAGAAACCACTGGATGCAAGCAGCACATAACCGGTCGTTGTGGAGATCCTTGGGGGAGGCCTTTATCCATCAGTGGACGTCTTTTGGCTGAGATGATGATGACTTACATAAATAATTACTTAGTGCCTTTATTTTCCTTTCATAACAGTTCTTAGCACTTCTATACTATACATATTTTTACAATATTATTGTATTACAGGAGTTAAGTAATCATTGACGTTAATTACGGTATTTTAGTGCGGCAGGAAGTATATTTAGTCATAATAGTACATTGCATATAAACACAACAGTAAATAATATAGTATTAGTTAACTTACTATTCAAAGTCAAAGTCAAAATATTTTTTTTTATTCAAATAAACTTAAAAATAAGTAGGTACCTACTTTTGAATCGCCCAAACATTTTTTACTTACTACCAACCAATTCAGGACGTCTATTTTTTAGCTTTGGAAAATAATGGACGAAAGAAACTGTACTTTAAAAATAGCATACAGCTTAATATTTAATTTTATTGTTTGAATTGAGACTTGTATGTGAGTAAGTGTGTCAGTTCAAACAGCCCTATGATATGGGTGCCGCCAGCCTAGTACAAAATAATTGAGCGATTACTGCTAAGAGAGGCCATTGCGACTCTAGCCTAAGTTTCACTGTTATTTCGATAGTGAATTCTACTTATGCCCCTGCTAGCCCTTACTGTATCTTTACTTACAGTATCTTAAACAAAAGGGTTTGTCCCTTGCCACTATCTCAGTAGTTACCGTGAAACAGATTTATTGATTACTAAAATTTGTTCTTTTACCGTTATTTGAAAGGCTGTGACGCAAAGCATGACAGAGCACACAAACATATAGAGCAGCATTATTGGTGATAAACATGAGTCGAACAGTCGTGAGTACCTGAAATAAGAAACATACATACATTAATATAATAAGTTATTAAAAATAGAATTAAGTCTTTTAGGGTTCCGTACCTCAAAAGGAAAAAACGGAACCCTTATAGGATCACTTTGTTGTCCGTCTGTCCGTCTGTCTGTCTATTAAGACCCTTTATCTCGAGACCACGTGGAGGTATCGGGTTGAAATGAAAACCTAATTTCAACCCTAAAAAATCAAACTTCTAAGTTAACGAAAAAAAAAGATACGGCCGTTTACGTCGCAAAAAACGTATATTTCGACACTCTCAAAGGAATCAAAATTCATAGGGTACTTGCCGTTGACCTAGAACTATGAAATTTGGCAAGTAATATCGTCTTATACTACAAGTACAGGGAAAAATCTGTAAACTATACATATTTAATTAAATCACAAAAAAATAGGGTCTTTATGCAAGGAACTGGGGTTCAAATTTTTAAGTAAGTTAACCGTGTCATGTAGGGTATTTTATGAAAGGGCTTCATTTGCTCAAGCTTAACAGATCTTTAATTATTTTTATGATGTATAGTTTTTTATTTTTATGGTGTATTGATTTATGACGAAGAATGAAAAAGGAAATACCTTGGAAACTGAATTTCGGGAAAAGTTCGACTCGATTCCTGAACTATATAATATGTACCCATAAATATGTTCGGAACCCTCGGTGGGCGAGTCCGACTCGCACTTGTCCGGTTTTTTGTAATAGCTTTTAAATAAAGTTTTATAAACTGCCGCAAACAGAGACGACTATTCACATCAATGATTACTTAGCTCCAAAATGTCTTCGCTTATAGAACTAATGGTTTACAGTCTCGCAGCCAATTGGTACATGATATTATAACCATTGTTTTAATTTTGGACACTGAACCTGTTAATATTAAAGTCCTGAGTGCAGCAGTTACTGTTTTAAAACTAAACAAACCTTGCTTCTGCTGTAGTTTTTGTGATAGAACAACTTCGAAATTTCACTAAAACACTACTACTTTGAAACAAGCGAACATACGAACATTTACGTTTATTTTAAGCCAAAATTTCAATAACTTATTAACTATAACATTCCGTCATACATACTTCAACAATTCGACGTGTCTCCTATGGCACTCCTTCAACCTTTTGATGGCAATTTTATCAGAAACCGGTGATTCCTCCGTACCAAATATGTTAGCGCAATCAATACGCAACAACTCCAATTCAGCTTTGAAGAAAACCATAATGACCATCGCGTTGCTATCAAAAGAAGTGATCCAGCCACCACCGTAAATTGCCGCGTAGGACTGATAGAAAGACGCAATCAAATAACCAGGTATAGTATTTTTATCGAACGGCACCCAAGAACTAACAACTTGTAAATATGTATCTGTTCCATGTTTAACGTTATATCTATAGGCAGATGAAAGGAAGTATTTAAATATAGGCTGTACAATAACTATAACCACAGTTGTATACATTAGAGACCAGTATAATGTGGTGATTTTTCGACAATATGTCGTGAAGTTAGCGATGATTTTATTTTTATTGACGTCGTTGGTTGCTCTTTGAGCCAGATCAGCTTTGGTGACGTAATTGATGATACTCCACCAGTCTTTTTGCCAGTACAAGAAAGTCGACACCTTACAGACGCTCATGGTAGCGAGCATGGTGATCTTCAAATTGTTGAGCAGCAAATTCAAATCGCTTTTTATGAACCAAATGTCTACGTATTCGGTGGCTGTAAATATTGTCACTAATATATGCATGAGCAAATAGAAATGCTTCTTGAAATCGTTTTTGGGCAATAGTAGTCCCCAGAATTTTAATGCCTTCACATTTGGGCCAAGTAAAGGCCGTTTCGGATCTTCAAGTCTACTCAAAATGTTAAACATTTTACCCTGCTGTACGACGCGATATAATGTACTAATGAAATGGTTGCCACTTTTCGATATGGAAGAGATAATTATGCCACACTTTAATTGCGATCAACCGAATAGTGTTGTCTGAATACAATACTTATAATGTAAAAGATTGAAAATAATAAAATAAATAATGGAAGAAATATTTTTAACAACACACACACACACACATACTATACAAAAAATAAATAAGGCAGACAGTATACGCCCAAGAAAAAAAAATAAGATAAACAGAAAGAGTAATAGAAGAGAAACCAAAGAGTGTGAAGTTAAATGGTCCCTGGTTCAGCATATCCTTCTGTGTCATTCTCACACCAAATATCTAAGAGGTCTGTTGTGTCATTCGTGGATGTTCAGAATGACACAGAAGCACTGTTGTTCTGTCAGGAATGAGGAGTATTTTATTTATTTTACAGAACCCTAAGGGGAACATCCTTTATCTGACCAAATAAGACTAAGTAAAATATAACCCGCAAAATGACTGTGGAAGACTGACGTCTCGCTAAGTGACGTGTCTTCGACCTTACACAAGTTGAAGTTGTAGTGTAAGTTGAACAAGAATTGAAAGAAACTCACAAAAGCACTGCTATAAATTTATATTCAATGAAAATACAAGCATTCCAAAGATGCCCACACGTTGGGCGATCAGGCTAACAACGTATCACTGATGTTATATAATCCACCTGGGAGCCCTACTTTGATCATGCTAAATGTGGCGAGGTCACTAGAGAGGCGAGTTTACTTAAAATTGGTGATTTGATGCTCTGTTTACACAGTTGGGAGAAGGACGTCAGAGTATGTAATGTATGTATGTATGTTTATCTTATTCACTATTACATATCTGTAACATGAGAGTTAATTCTAAACGCCAGCTACAATTTCCATAATTATTTGATACTGCTCCATTAGACGTTACTTCCGTTTGGATAATATAATTTAGCTCGCACCCGTGTTTAGGTAGACAATATGGCATAAATACATTAATTTGGCAAAATCTAATCTGCCTATGCGAACAATATTTGATATCATTAGCTTTATTCATTCAACATAATCATATTCGAAGAATTGGGTATCTGAGCAAATTCTAATTTTGGTATTGGTAAACAAAAGTAAACATTAAAATTTTACTGCCTTTGGCGGTACACGAATTCTTTTGTAATTTGGGAGATTGTTCTATCAGATAAGCAACACACATTGCACTGGTTGCTCTGTAGAAGTTGGTTACTTATAACTGTTAGTTATAAAATAATATTACCAAGCAATAATATTTAAAGTATATTTGTAAACATAATTGTTAAGATCGCAATAAGTGGAATAAACGTTTACTGCTGATATAATATTAATAATATGGTTTCAGAGGATTTTGGTCTCGCGTACGCTCAGGTTGTGGGATGTCCATATGCTACGGTCTGTATGCCTAATTTTAACCTAGGTGGTATTAAAAATAATATAAAGCTATAACTAAATATGAAAGCAAATTACTGACTGTACTCCAACCTAATGTATCTACGAACTAATAAATAAATCTAATCAAACCTGAGTAGAGTATTACTTTAGAATCAGACTTTAAAAATTTGCACGATTTATAACCCCGAATACTATTTTTCAGATGTTAGAACGAAATTTCATTTTCGGTGTTTGAGTTAGCCGCGTAATCTAGAGCTTGTTGGCGATTTGGAGGTATTGAAACGATTGAGTCTATCTGCAAAGTCAATCTAGGATTAAGCTTAAGCTCAACGTTTTTATCTCAAAGTTTGGATTGGTAGAACAAATTGTATTTTCGGTGTAAAGGTTAAGGTGACACTACTGAAACGTTCTCAATGAAATTGGTATTATTTCTACAGAAAAATTAAAGAAACGCTGATCAACGCCGCCAAACAATAAAAATTATATTGTGTCTGTATTCACGGCTGACGACGGATTAAGTACTGTCTTACTGCTGCGTAAATGCCTTCATCATTGAAACTAAGTCATCGCTACAATTGTTGGGTATTGAATAAATGAGGGAAGGTGATCATCAATTCGACATATTCTTCGAAAACTTTAGACTTTTTTCATATTTTTAATTATCTTTAATTTGATCACACTGGACATCATTTTAGTAATCACTCTGCTGGGCAAAGGCCTCGATCATTGAAATCAAGTCATCACTACAATTGATGAGTAACGCCTCGGTGGTAGAGTGGCAAAACGCTCGCCCCGATACCCCAGGGTCCCGGGTTTAATTCCCAGGTCGGGCAAAGTGTGTTTCGGATTTTTTCATAGCCCGGGTTTGTGATCACCAACCCGTATTTGGCAAGCGTGGTGATTAAGCCAATACCCATCAATAGTAGTGATTAAAAACATATATTTTCATAATTAGGATGAATTGCAGAAACCAGAGATCCAAGAAAAGATTTTCTATCGAGTTCGTTACCAATTTTCCTGTTTTATTTTATCTAAAACCATGTATTGGAAGAAACTAGAAAGTAACAACGTTAATATCAACAACATTTTATGATTTATATTTTATAATATAAATATAATTCATTTTCACTGTCCCATCACTAATAATTTCCGAAACAATAATTAGCCCCATTATTACACAATCAAAGTGTATTATGCCGAAGGTGTCACTGATGTATATGTTTATCGCGTGTTGATTATACTGAAATTATCATTTATGTTTCTTGAAATAATAGCTTCATTTCTCGTAGGTATTCTAAATAAAAAACTTTATTATTTCCACTTCTCAATAAGAATTTTCATTTTATTCAATTCTATTCTTCGCCCTTATTAAGTAATGCCAGAGGTATTTTTTTATTAGTTCGTTTGTTCACGAACTGAGATTGTAAATGAATGAGGCTTTATGAAATTTCCAAATTTTTTAGAGGATTTCCAATACGAATTAAGTTAGGAGTAATTTGCACTATAAGCGTATATATGATTATAGTTAAGTTACTCGTGTGTCTTAATTAAGTTAAATAAGACACACGAGTACGCTACAGCCCAAGAAACCTAGGTCAAAAAACGAGTTTTTTTTAACTTTCCCATAATAACTATGCTCAGTCAATAGAGGCTTTGTATGGGAAAGTACAAAAAAACTCGATCAGTCCACTTGCGGGTCTAAGACGGTTTAAAAATAACGGTGTATATTAGTAGTTATGTATTTTAGGATTTAGTACGGAACAAACACGGCATGTAAAAATCTTTTATTGGTTTTCGACCTTATTTTATACTCGTAGTAAAGAGTTAAAATTAAAGTGTCTAATAAACCCTATAAAGGGTTAAGCATCAGCGTTCGTAAATTAATTAATTTTTGTAGGCCATGGATCTCCGTTAAGTGACGACTGATTCCATGGCTTAGTACCGCTAGCTTCATATATTATATCCCATCAACTCCAAATTTATTTCGATTAATTCGATTTATTCGACCAACTCCAAAAATCCGGCTTCCATTAATGATTTTGATGCGTAAAACTAAATAGAAAATGCAGGCATATTGGGACGTTTCGAAATTAAAATTCCTTTTAGTCTGGCTGTGCCGTTTACCTACTAACGATGATGCCTAGGTAAATATATCTGGGAGATTTGATCATTATTTTTCACTGCTCCTGTACATGTAGATTGATAAGGCAAAAAAAAATAAGCATCTGAATAGCGATCTCATCGAAAGATGCTTATTGTGGCGGCCTGCGGTCGCTACATAATTTCTTATCCTCACGTATGGTACCCGTCCCGCGCTATAGGTATATACGTCCGACGACCTTATGCACTACCGGTAGTGTATATGGCGCGCGAGGGAGTTTTGTAAACGCATTCCTACTCGCTTGTAGATATGATAAGATGATAAGACTCGGCATCCTCCCTCCAACATCTACATAGTTATTATTGTTTAAATAGTCTTGTAAGGTTTCGATAATAAGTCAGTCACAATGTAGTCACTGTAAATATACAACATCACATAAAGAGACGCAGTCGTTATTTACCATCGCCATGGAACCCTCCATCATCTCACGACCTCTCACATGTCGACCTGCGGAACACTTATCATCATCATCATCATATGTTAAGTGGAAATGGAGTCCAGACGTGAAGGCAACTAGTGCAGCGTGAAAACGACGCAGCATTAGTCATTCTAACCCTGCCGACCCACAAAGTGCCTCTTCACGCCTCGTTTGAAGGACCCCATGTCAAAGGAAGGTGGAATAACGTGTGCTAGTAGACTGTTCCATCTTCTGGAGGTGCGACAAAGAAACAAGTCACCAAATTTTCTGGATTGGTGGTTGTACATGACCAACGGAAAGCCGTTGGTAAACACGTAAGATCATCATCATGAGCTTCACGTCATCGGCTGATTAAAAGCCAAAAGTTTTATAACACTTTATTTGTGTGATACACTCAAAAGCACCACAACTAATTACTCTCAATACTAAAGACATTTTTTCCCCAAGAAATGTCTTTATCTTGACGACGGACTCGTCCATTTTCCCGAGATTTGTAAGTAAGCCCTGTTTGTAAGGATGCTTTCAAGGAATTAGCTGTTCCCACCGAAAGTTAGTAGATAATGCTGATGGTACACTGCTAGCTGCTAAATCTTTTCGCAACGAAGATATAAAATGTTTGAAGAAATAATTATGCTGTTTTTTGTTGGGGCCTGAATGTGTTAGAAATAAATAAACATCAGTACCTACAAAGTTAAAAAGACAAACAAGAGAGCAATATTTTTATCTTTTTCTAACCGTATTGACCACGTAAAATGCGTCGAGCACCAAATTGTCAATTAATGATAATAAAAATAATAAAATAATATGTTAGCGGCGTGGGTTTTGAGACGTTTAGAATAATTTAATTACTAATGATAGTCCAAAAAAACCATACGTTTATCTTACATTATTATCATAACAATAATAATTATTAAAGATACAACTATTTAAACTATCACGGTCACTTGAATCAGAGTAATTATTAACGGGATTCTTACTGTTTATTATAATGTGAGTATCCAATATAAACTAAATCAAATAGGTACTGACGCCTGCCTGCACATTAAACAATTCAAAGCTGTCAAACTTCTTCAATAAATAATCAACCATAATACCTTAAACTTAAAGCTCAAAGTCTATTGAGGAAATTGTGGACAGCTTGTGGTGGTCAGATGTGCAAGCGTGCGTACGTTTATATATATATATATATATATATATATATTTTATATATTAGAAGGAGGCAAACGAGCAGGCGGGTCACCTGATGGGAAGCAATCACCGCCGCCCATGGACACCCGCAAAACCAGAGGAATAGGCTCGTTTCTTGAAGATCCCTAAGTCGTAATGGTCCGGAAGTACCGCCGCTGAGAGCTGGTTCCACAGCACTGTTAAGTTTGTGGTAAAAAATTACGTGAGAAATGCACAGTAGTAGACCGCCATCCATCAAGATGGTGTGGATGGAAAGACAGTTGATTGCGTGTAGTGCGGTGAAGGAAATCAGCGGCAGGGATATTATGAAACATGTCATTGATATGCAGAAAAAACAGAGTAGGCGACAGCACACACCCCTGCGGGACTCCAGCATTCACGGGCTTCAGGTCATAAGCGTAGGTAGAAGATAGCGTTTGTTTTATCGCTTTCAGTGTAAATAACACTTTAAGACTGCGATCAAGGAGCTTGTTGCTTTTGTCTCGTATTACCCATTTGGATTATAGGATTTTCTTCTTAATTTGTCAAAAAGTGATGCTTTAAAATAATCTAAGGTAGTGGCTTACAAATTTTTCGTTACAACAAATTGAGGGTTTATTTTAAATCAGTTGATGAATAACCTATTTTATGTTATGTTTTATATTTTTTTATCTCTCACGGCTATGGACTTGGCCATCATCTCAGAGTGATTCTAAGTCTGAAGGTGAAGGTGGTATACTTCAAACCTTTCAAACAGATCCTGGACCGCTGTCTTGTCTCAACTGCACACACCAATGTTTCTAACAATGTTGTTATAGCGACAGGCAGACTTAAAACAAGCGCCATTAGCCAAACCGAGTACTTAATATTTACCCCCTGCCGGGAATCGAACCCGGGACCTCTAGTTCTGAGACCAATGCCAGTGGTATAACCCACAAGACCACATCGAAACTATCATAGCTTCGAGTGCAACCTGAGACAAATCATCGTTTTCCATTTGCTATTTTTAGTAACAAAAGTATTGTTGTGTTCCAACAATACTGTAAGAGATAAAATTTCTCAGTAGTTGTGGATTCCGCGTAGAGCACGCTTTGAAGATCAGGTTGCTACTTTGTTTTAAAAGAAATAATAACAAATATGTTACATAAAAAACTTACTTACCCAAAATACATTTTATTTATAGACTCAGCAAATGCCAGTATAAAGTACAATTAGTTCTAAAAACCTTTGAATTTTATTATGAATTTGTTTAATTGAATCAAAATCGGGATATTTAAATACGGTATTAAATATTCGCAGTATTTAGATGTTCCCAGTTTACTTAATTACTTTAACTTCAATGAATGTTCAAGTTACAAAACATAACTTATAAGTTTTCTCATATTAGACACTGAAACACGTCATGTAAATATAAAATAAAAGACGTTCGAAAAATGGGTTTTCTAAAGAACAGCGATATTAAATCTCTTTCACACGGCGCTAAAGCCAATAAAAACTAAGTCAAGGTTCCCCGTAACACGAGAGCACACGCGATAAGATAGCCATTTGTAAAGGGATGATCGATACTGATGTATTGGCCGGTAAACGAGTTAGTGGCGTGAAACAGTTTGGGGAGCGCTGGCTGCTCCTTTATAGAGGCTTATTCAGGTGCCTTGTATATACGCCTGCAATTCAGACTTCCACAAACCGCTGTCTTTCCTCAATGGACTTTGAGCTTTAAGACTTAGGTTTAAGGTTGAAACATTTATTGAATAACTAGCTGACCCAGCGGACTTCGTATCGCTTTAACAGTTTCTATGTCAACAATACAATCAAATCGTTACTATGACAACAAAACAAACAAATCGTGAAACATTTTGTATTGGAAAAAAAATATTTGGGGTGGACCACCCTTTTCACTTAGAGGTATGAAAAATAGATTTCGACCGATTGTCAAACCTACCGAATATACATATAAAATTTCATAAAAATCGATCGAGCCGTTTCGGAGGAGTATGTCAACTAACACTGTGACACGAGAATCACACTAATATTATAAATACGAAAGTTTGAGAGTACGTATGTTCGTATATTTGTTACTTCTTCACGCTGCAACGGATGGATGGATTTGGATGAAATTCAGCATACAGATAGTTTATAACCTGGATTAAAACATAGGATACTTTTTATCCCGATATTCCCATGGGAACGGGAACCACGCGAGTGAAACCGCGAGCGGCCGCTAGTTTTATATACGTATACAGATGACAGTTTTGGAAAGGTGGATGTGTAGGCGTTTGTATACTTTAAGTAATACCTTTGTAATACCTTTATATACTTTAGGAAATGATAATGGTAAACTAAACAGTTTTTTCTGAAATTTTCTTTAAAGTCAGGTAATAAACGCATTATTATTAGTCAGACTTGATAAAGTCCAGGTAGAAGAATAAGGTAAAGCTAAAGCTTAGGTAAGGTAAAGCTGAGATAATATGCTAAGGCCTCCTTGTTGCAGAACAAATTTAAATTGAAAAAAAAAACAAAAAACTATAAACTTTTTTGAAAAAAAAAAGACAAAATGTTGAAAAAATTTCACGAGCGAGATTGGAACTTGCACCCCATGACGTGATGGGTCAGTTGCACTACCAACTATGCTATCGTGGCTCAATCCATCTCGCCGAAATTAGTCAACACTATCTACTCTTACTCTGTAAGGCAAAGTTTATTTAGGAAGCCCTACTTTGTTATAAATGAAATAAAGTGAACTTGTAAAATATAGATTTTACTATTTTAAAACATTTAACATACTTTTAAGCTCTATTTAAAGTTGACAACTACGTCGTTGTGGTATTTAATATGTGTCTCTCTTTGTCACTATTGGATATCAGAAGGTTGCTTATAAGGTTGATGAATAAAACTATGAATTACGTAATAATTGTCTATTGCGTGTCACTACAATTTATCACTTACGAACTAAGTACACGTAACAAGACCGGTGGGAACGCGTGTAAGGATACGACTGGCGTCTGCGGCTACGGTGTTTGCTACGCCGGCCGCTACGACTACGAGCTAAACTGCTGACCCAACGCTACGTCGCTACATCGTAATCTTTGTCATTTTTCAAATAGTAATTTGTTCGCAACAATATTTGTGTAAATAATCATAAAATATAAACCTCCAAAAACTTCAACTCCCAAAACCAACGTCATTAAACAAAACGCAGTCGTATCAAAACGCTTCTGGTTAACAGCATGCAGATTCTGTGCCGTATAATGAATGTACTTGTACACATTAAAATATGAATAGGTCAGTACTTACTGTGGACCTGACATCAAAGAACTCACGCGAAACCTCATTTTTCAACATTCAACTCTAAAACTAAGTCGTTGTAGAACTAAAATCGTTTGTGTACGCAAAAAGGATAGAACCTTCTCGCATTCGAATGATAGTTGGATGGATGCCAACAAGCGAAATCTGAAACTAAGCCACGTATTTTAATCTAAATTATTTGGAGCCTAAAATAATTTCGGTCATACAATTTATCGTGTGGAAACGTACAGATAAAGCATGGTTTGAACTTAGGTTTCAATGAAGCTGAGATACGTTATCACTACTCCAGTCAATGATATTTTATAAACTATAGATACCTATGTTACGTTCATAGTAATTTGCGTTTCCGAGCAATCCAAAACTGCACACATTGACAAGTTTCACTGATAATGTAAATCAAAAGATACGAAATAGCACGCAAAAGAAAGAGGTAGCTATAATTTTAATGATTGCACTTCAAATGTTTCTACTAGATCGCTCTCTCTTTCTTTACCTGTACATGACATCTTTGCGTCAGTTATTTGATTGTTTGGAAAAATAATTTTATTGAAATATATACTAAACAATCTAAGTATCTTTGCATACTCACATGTAGTATAAGAGATCTATTGTATTTTGTTTACTTTAGCACCATAATTTGTGTGACGACTCGCTCTGTGGCTTGTTTGACGCAAACTGATTGCGACATGAGACAATTGGGCTATAAATGAGTCTTCTCAACGCGCGCGCTTATGACATATCTACTTCTCTTTTTATATAAATTATCATTATAATATCATTGGCTCCAGTGGAGACCGAATGATTGTAACATATTATGTGGGAGTAATAAGTAATATTTGAGTAATGTATTTTTGTATTTCCACAATCTTAACAGGGACATGGCCTAATAAATTATTATTCTAGTAAATTAAACTATTATGGCTTTTTTATATCTCACGGGTGAGCACTTGGCCTCCATCTCACACTGGTGATGGTGATGATGATAAGGCCGAAGGTGGAAGCGCACTTCGCCCAAAAGTCCTCAACTACTGAGGTACTGGCTTTCTTATCTCCAGCTGCCGGAACACAACAATGCTACAAACATTGATGTTATGGCGACATATTTAGATAAGGTGGTGGTAGCTAGCCAGGGGGGAAACAAGCCCTACCACCAACCAAATCGAGTACACAAACATGTGCCCCCCGCTGAGAATCGAACCCGGGACCACTGGGTCTTAAACGGTGGTCTTAACCACTAAAACACATCAGATGCGGTTGAAACTGAACTCATAAAAACTGTAACTACTACTTTTAGTATCCAGTAAGCTAGCAGCTTTACCTCGTTGGATAGCGAGGCTTATTCGCTGTCTCAGGTAGCTGCTAGCTCTGGGGTCCTGGGTGGTTTCTGTAATTTGATCCTGATTTTAAGTACAATTTAAAATGAAAACATTTTTATTTTATTTGGAACTTTTGGTTTTAAGTAGCTGACATTGACAATCAAGAATATTTATTGTTTACATTTGATAAAACAATAAATATACTAATGTAAAAATAGGTATTGAAAATAATAATGATAAGAAATGTACGTATAATTAATAACCGTAATTTTAAGATATTTTGTATGTTTTTAAGGCTCATTTTAGAGAAAACCTCAACATACCTGTTTTCATTTTGAATTTTTTGTCTTTAAAGTTTTATAAGGCCAATGTATTTCTTCAGAGTAATATAAAAACAAATCGTAATATCACTTATTTTTAAACCAGTTCATAATATTCCATGAGGCTTTCTGATTTGAACAATAGCACAATGAAAGAAAACCGTACTTTATAGTAAAACACAATCTAAACCTCTTTTCTTTATAACAAAAGACATTGGCAAGCGTTGTATTTCAATTAACAAATAAGTTGCCACTGCAAAATTATAGACCTCTCTACACCTTTGCAATAAGAGCTATTTTGAATCAGCTCAACAACGCTTCTGTAAAGACAATTTATAGAGGAACTAACGAAGGAAACACGGAGATTCAATTACTAAGGAATCAAGCTCAATAGAGCTGAGATGTCGCATTGTTACTAACGATCGATTGTCTTTGGTACTGATTAAAATAGTAGGTACACTGACTTCTTAGCGGGAAAGTGAAGAGTCATGTCTGCGGTTTTGTTTTGTTTTCTAAAATTTGTGATATGTGGTGAAATTATTAACCGTTAAGTGTTTTTGAACGTGCATGAGTGTTAGCAAATAAAACAAAACAGAGCAACGTCACTTTTCAAATTCTCTCAAGAAGTCCGCGTGAGTTTGTTCTTAGTAAAGCCCCACATCTTTACTAAGATACTTAAGGGGTTGGAGATATATCATTTTTCACTTCTCATTACTATTATCATTCATCATCATCATATAATAACAAAAGATATTTTATCTATTTATTTAACTTGTAAGAAAATTACTTTGGCACTGGCTAAATGCGCTATATAACCGCACGGAGCCATCAACTAAATAAAAAACACGCTGCCATGACAAAAAAGTGGTACCTATTCCGCAAACGTGCACTTGGTTTAAAACCTCCTTTAGAAAACAAGTTCAAAAGTAAAGATGACTTAAAAATGGTTTTTCAAATAAGCTATCCCCGAGTAGAGCGGCACCGACTATTTTAAGCCCGTTCTAAACCACCTGTTGGTAAGCAGCCGTCTTCGCAAATCCCTGGGGAACAACCGACTGATACATTACTCTGTTAATTGCAGTGAGTTTGTTGGTGCCTTTTCAACTGTTTTCAATGTTTCGATATTTCATTTCACTATCATTGACGTTTTTGTCTTACGCCCGTTCCTTATATTCTACCTGTCTCTTGTTTTGCTTACTGGATTTAGAAATTTGACATGATTTGTATGCAGCTTATGTCAAATTTGTATCTATAGTAGGCAAAACAACAGATAGATAGATTATTGGGAACGGGCGTTAGTGCATACAACATTTTTGTTGTTATTATTTATAGTTTCACTTTGGTTTCCTAATCAGTTTTTGTCTATTATCAGTACAGTGACAGTGCTGTGTGACATTGTAGAAATATTAATTGGAACCTGATTCGCAATACTATGAGATTTATTGTTTTCTAAAAGTTAACGCGAACACTACACATTGAAATTAAACTACGTTTACGGATGTACTCGAGTTTATTTTACACACTATTTTGATTTAATGTTTATCCTGACGTTTCGAACCGTTTGCAGGATCGGTGGTCACAGGTAGACTGAGGTGTTGGTCGTCTCATAATGAGCTGGTATCTTGTATTCCCTCATTGAAATTTAATCACGTGTATTTGCTAATCCCCGGAACAACTGATATGTTACTCTGCTAGTTACAGTGAGTTTTGTAACATTAGGTAGTTATTACTTCGTCAAAATATAGCCTGTGTTACCCGCAAGGAATGCAGCATTTTTTGGAATTGGACCTGTAGTTCCATTCCATGTTCCATGCGTACGAAGCGTTTTGCGTCCACGTTTTTCTTACGTACCGCAAAGCTGTGGAGCTCCTTGCCTCAGTCTGTTTCCTATCAAATATCACATTGAAGTCTTCAAATCACGAGTGAATCGGTACCTTCTAGGCAAGCATGTTACATCGTAGGCTACATCATCACTTACCATCAGGTGAGATAGTAGTCAAATGCAAGCCTATCCAACTATAAAAAAAAAAAAGTTTCAGTGATTAGCCCCGACATCAAACAAACAAAGGCAACGCATCTGCGATTCCTCTGGTTTTGCCGGTGTCCATGGGCGGCGGTGATTGCTTCCCATCAGGTGACCCGCCTGCTCGTTTGCCTCCTTCTTATATAAAAAAAATATATAAAAAAAAACAAAGTCAGAAACGTTATCTCTTTATTAATAGTATAAATAGATAGATAGATAAATTCTTTATTGCTCACACACAAATGGAAACAAAAGGAAAACAACAGTTAAACAAAAACTTAAAGCTAGTATACGGGCAAAGGCGGTCTTATCGCTACAAGCGATCTCTTCCAGACAACCTTTGGTTAGAGAATCCAAGAAAGAGATAGAGGAAGTGTTCATTTGTAATATAAGAACATCTTAAAAACCTTGGCGCGCATTGTTGCAGGCTGATCCAGTGTTCGCTAAAGTATGGGAAGTCCAAAAATTATTGTTTTATTTCGACCCACGTTTCTATAAGAAAGTTCTTATTTACCGATTCTGAGTCGCTCCAGAAAATTTTTGCACTGATAATAAAATTTTCCTGTAGATATAATAATATAACAAAAACAAGTTTCATTTTCCCCGCTTTATTAAGCACAACCTTTTGGCAAGTTCGAGAATAATTTCAGAGGATTTGGCTGTCATGTTTTATCTTACCCGAATCCTACTTTTTTCGCAGTCTGACGTCGGATTAGCGATGTTGCCTTTGCCTGAACCGGGTTTGTGGCATAAATAAAACTGTATTGTTCTAAGGTATACACGTCGAACGATTCAATGTGCCTTGTGTCCTTGTCTATGGAGGTCCTGGGTTCGATCCCCAGTCAACACTATTTATAAGATACAGTGAAAAAATTAAATGCCTACCCGACCCAGCCAGGAATTGAAACTGGGTCTGTCATCTGTCTGGACTATCATCTTATCCCCTCACTGGAATACCAGATGAAGAGCGCTTACTTTATCTGCTACTTTCTCACTTACCATGATGATGTTCCATAGAACAATACAGATTTATTGGAATTTTGAATTTTTAATGATGTTTCATTCAAAATTTAAAATTAAATAACATTTTTAGTGCTATCTTAGCACTGCTGTTGTAAAGTTTTATTATAATTTTGAATTCGGATTATTGTTTCATTCCAAATTCAAAATTCTTAAACAATTTTTAGAGATATCTTAGCTGTGGTAAAGTTAGGTTGGGAATATTGAAACAAATGAAAAGCTAATAAGACAGCTTTATTTTAAGCAAAAAAGGAACTATTCGCTCAGCTCCTACCTATTGAGCCGAATCATATTCTAATCAGTGGGAGATTTAGTTAAATTACCGAACGGTACGGCCAGGTTTCAGACAATTTGATGCGAGCGTTTTAAAGGATCCGAGGATTTTAGGGTTAAGTAGGGTAAGAAAAGGGTCTGAGGGTCTTTAAGAATGGACTTGAGACATTTTATTAACCGGACTCTTTTGTGTTTTTTTTGTCAGAAGACATATTGAAGGAAACCTCTGATTGTCCGAGTGAGTGAACAACAAATAATATTCACAGATGTGTTATAGGCATATTTTATCAAATAAAATGTAAGTAAAAAGAAGGGAGATACGGAATGAAACGGAAGGGAGATGGAATGCCTTTGCTCATTTTCTTGTCGGTTCTTCTCAGTACAAGGAGTCTAGCTTGTAAACTTACGAACCGTTGGCACATTTATAGTGGCTAGTTTTTGTCGCCTAAATCGAATAAATAATTTTGAATGAAAACACCTTCGATCAAACTAGATAAAGGATCCGAAACCAAAATGCATATCGAAAGTGGCCCTTTTTTTTCTTCAGTTGATGGCTTCGTGCGATTAGCACATTTAGCTAGTGTCAAAGAAATTTTTCTTACAAGTAATATACAGGGTGGAAACTTTCAGCGGGGCAGTAAGGGGAAGTACCTTATCCGTTGCAGCTACACGAAAATGGTCTTAGAAGACTATCCAAATGTAAGGGAAAAGTTTTTTGCAATTTGTGACTTTTTGAGTACTCTAACGATGGTTGGTCACATAGAAGTTTTGGATCAGTATTTGAAACAGGATCGATTGGCATCAAAAAATGTTTTTGTGTAAAATGGCCATTTTCTTGCTAACTGTATTTTTTTTTGAAAATCTTTGAATGGGGATCAAAATTCCATAAAAAATTATGGATAGTCTCCTAAGACCATTTTCGTGTAGCTGCAACGGATAAGGTACTTCCCCTTACTGCCCCGCTGAAAGTTTCCACCCTGTATAGATAAACAATAATAATATGTCCTTCTTGTATAGATGATGATGAATGATAATAGAAATGAGAAGTGAGAAATGTTATACCCTCCAACCCCTCGAGTATCTCAGTAAAGATGTGGGGCTTTACTAAGTCCTCGGGCGGAATTCTTGAGAGAATTTGAAAAGTGAAGTTGCACTGTTTTGTTTCATTTGCCAAGACTCATGCGCATTTACGAACACTTAACGGTTAATAATCCACCATTATTTCACATTAATATTCGACATGACACAAATTTTAGAAAACAAAACAAAACCGCAGACATGATTCTTCACTTTCCCGCCAAGAAGAAAAGTGGTACTTTGCATACCTATACATTTAAATTTAAAAAAAAAAACTGAAAAATTATTGGTTTGCATCAACAACTTCAGCTTACTATGAACCTTAAATCTGGAAAATAAAGTTTAATTAAGGTTTACCGTTTTTCAAGTGCTGAATCTAGTACGTTATGAGCGAAGGATAAAACGCTGTTATCTGCATGTTTGTCCATTTATTGCTGATAAATTGTGTTTCCTTTATTTTTATTTCACTTTCTTCAGAAAATTTTTACACATAACAATAATTATTTAAGTCTTCATGGTTTAATTATACAGGATGTTTGGTAATATGTCTATATTCCAGAAACGTACCCAAATTTTTTTTAACAATTTTAGTTTTCTGACGTTGGCATCTGTGACGTACACCATGTTACTGAAGTCGATGGTATGTCTGATGACAAAGAACTTTTGCTATTCTATCTTATAAAAGTACAAAATTATTGATTTGTGTTGTATATTTGCCACCGAGTTATAAAGATGAGCAATATATCGGCGTGCTCACTTGTATAGAAAATGCTATTTGTAAATTTCCCGCTCATGATTGTTTAATAATTGGTGATTTTAATTTAAATTCAACTAGTAGTACTGTAAAATTGCAATTTGAATCTTTTCTTGAATTTTGTGAACTTAATCAAATTAATAAGATCTATAATAAATATGGGAGCATTCTGGACTTTGTACTCACTCGCGTAAATAAGACTGAAACTGTCACTGTTGCTGAGGTTGAGCCGTTGGTCCCGATGGATTTGTACCATCCTACATTAGAGGTGAGAATATTGCTTCCACGCGGCACAATTCCTGCTTTGTATGGTGACATACCCGCTCTACCTAATAGCAAGCTCTCTTTGGAGTGGATCTTTGGTAAGGCCAATTTCCCCCAATTATATTCAGATTTGTTGAATGCAGATTGGACAGATGTCCTAAGGCAAAAAGAAATTAATCAAGCAGTAGATGCGCTTTATACTACTATTTATACTGTTATTGATAAAAGCGTACCACGCCGGTGTCTCATCTTCCAATGTAGAGCTAACTATGTATATCCAGAATGGTTTAGTCCTGAATTAAAACATTATATTCGGCTTAAACATTTTAATTTAAAGAAGTACAAATCGCATAAGTTACAGTTTAATCATGAATTGTTTAAGTATTACAGATATCTGGTAAAAAAACTAATTAAAAGGGACTACTCACTTTATATAAATTTAATGGAACGAAATATTACACGGGACCCGAAAACCTTCTGGACATACGTTCGTAAAAGACGCGGAAACAACAAGGTGGATCTACAGTTTTCCAGTTCTAATCAAAAACTTACTAAACAGGAGGCGGTAAATAAGTTTGCCGAGTTTTTCAGTTCTGTTTTTCAGTCTAAGGCACCTATTCTGGATGTTGCGTTTGCAGAAAGAAGTGCTATAGACTATGGTGATGCTAACCGGGTTAGCGTTGACTATGCTGCTGTTGTCGAACTGCGGCGCGCAGTAAAGCATCTCAAGTTTTCCTCGGTTGCTGGCCCAGATGGGTTGCCTTCTTTTCTCGTTAAGGACTGTATTTCTGCTTTTGAGTACCCCTTACTTCACATATACAACCTATCCCTCCAAAGTGGTTTATTTCCAAGTTTATGGGAAATATCCAGAGTGACACCCATACCGAAAAGTGAATCATCACAAGAAGTTTCAACATATAGACCAATAGCAGTGATGTCAACATTTAGCAAAATATTTGAAAGGATTATAAATCAGTCTATCACCACTCAAATAAATTCCAGTCTCGATGATGCTCAACATGATTTTCGACGTAGTAGGTCTACGACAACCAATTTGGTAGGTTTGGTGGATGAAGTTGCTTCTGAAATGGATTAGGGACGCCAAGTGGACGTAGCATATTTTGACCTTAAAAAAGCATTTGACCTTGTTGACAACGACATCTTGTTGCGAAAGCTCTCATCCATTGGTTTTTCTCCAAGACTTCTTAATTTTTTTTCTTGAGATGTAGTAATATGTAATCATGTGTTATTTGACAATATAGACAGTCTTTATTCAGCATTCATTGGTTTCATTTGTTTCTACGGCTCCCAACCTTACATGGCGACCCTGCCAGAGAGTGTCATCTTGCGCTAGTGCACCCGACGTTCGCGGCGGCGCCGCTCCCTATAAGGACTCATTTTATAAACATTGTCGCAGTACCTATATTCAAGATGAACAGCAGTTGGCCGATCTTCTATGACAACACTAGTAATCAAACAAATTACGCAAAATGGGAAAAAGCCAGTCTAAGGAAGAAGTAATAATAGCTCAAAACGCCGCCGGGGGCTCAAATAATGCCCATATTGAGGAGCTCAAAAAACATCTATCGTCAACCAATATACTGATGATCGTCATCGTGCTTTGTGTGGCACTGATTGTGTTATACATGATTTTTAAAATCTACCGGAAATGTCACTTGAGATGGATTCGACAAGAATTCCAGCAGAATAGCAACAGAGGTTCATTTTTTCGACGGCACTACGTACCAACAAATATTCCCAAGCCCCGCTTCGACGAAAGTAAAGTGTGAGTGCTAAAGTGCAGTGTATGGGCAATTCAGTGTTTTATATTTTAATTATTAGTGCTACATGGTGTGGTGAAAGGCGCGAACTATTTTAATCAAAGAGTGGACATTATTGTAAGTTTAAAGTTATATTCATGTTGGAGGATGTTACATTTCCTGTCATACAATAGTTAAAAGGTAAATAGTTACTGTATTATTATAATAAGTACTTTATGGCAGCATTTTTAAAGAATTTGTGTGAAGAATTATTACAGATACGAACATATTTGATAAAGATAGGACCGTCTAGAAGACAAGGTAATATATTGAATACAAAGTTTAGTGAAGCAAATGTAATTGTTCAACAATATAATAGTTATTTGCAAAATATAGGTAAAATTGAGAGGACAAAGGAAGAGAAAATATTAATCGATAAATACTGTGATGATTTTCAGAAGTTATATTTAGATATCAGTAATTTGTGTCAACAAAATAAGGACTTAGATAATTTTTTAAATATGGAAAAATTTGACCTGAAAGTAGCTTTGAGCTTATTACCGCTTATGACGGATGAAGTTTCAATTACTAGATAACTAATTGATGGCATAGATTATTATTCTTCAATTATTGATTCTGACTCGCAAAAGAAATTAATTGGGTTTGTTTTAAAAGGTAGACTATCACAGGGGGCTAAGCTAAAGTTAAAAACTCAATATGATTCAATTTCCGAGTTATTAACTGATATGAAAAACATTATATTGCCACAAAAATCGGCAAGTAGTTTACAGAAACAATTGCTTAATGTTCGGCAAAATGATATGAACATTGATGATTTTGGCAAAAAACTTTCCGAAATGTTCGTTGACCTTACGATTTCACAATCCGAAGGAGATTAGGAGAAATACAATGTCTTGAAAACAATTAACGAAAAACAAGCAATTCGACAATTTAGCGACGGATTGCGTAACCGTAGAATCAGCACAATTATTTCAGCACAGAGATTCGGGTCACTAAAGGATGCGATACAAGCTGCCTTTGATGAAGACGTGACGTCATCAAATGCATCACCTGAAATTATGTCAATGAGGTATAGTAACAATTCCTTCCAAACTAATTATAGGCAGCCCTACAGCTACAGGGGTTATAGAAGTGCTGATAGCAATACACGACGACGAGGTCGTGGCCGCGGCTCATACCGCGGCGGGTCACAGCGCCCCAGGGGCGCTAGACAGTGGGTCCAGCAGACTCCGTCGCAGCAATGGAGGTCCCCACCCCCGCTACACAGAGGTAGAACTCACTATAGGGGTAATTATTTTCATAATAGTCATAGGAATCACCTCATCATATTAAAGTTTAGATTAATTATTGAAGAATACGATTTTATTTTAGAGTATATTAGGGGTAAACAAAACTCAGCGGCGGACGCGCTTTCCCGTTTATGTATAACGTCAGACGAACTTAAGGAGATGAATCAATGTACTATCAATGTAATGACGCGACGTCAAAGGAAGGAAGAGGAAAGCAAGACTAAGCAGGCTCAGGATGTTATTGTTTCCAGCAACGATTGGCTTGATCACCCAAAAGTTGTGGAAATTAATAGTAAACTGAAATACTGCACGGAACTACGTTTTATTAGCGCTAATGAATTGAACCGATATCGTAACTTGAATGAGATAAAACACGAGAGTAAAAGTTTATGTTTTGTACCAATGACTAACACGATATTTATTAATCTAGCTTCTCGATCGCGACTATCGCCAGACGAATTCGCGAGAGAACTGAATAAATTTTGTAGCTATATTGACGTCAAAGAAGTATATTTTATAAAGAATGAAAATAATAATATTTTTATACAAAAATTAATACGTGAAATTCAAAATATTAAGACATGGTCCGGTCCACGCATATGTTCTAAAAGATGTAAAAAGAATAAGTGACAAAGACGACCAGAAAATAATATTAAATGATTTCCATCTATTGCCCACTAGTGGCCACGCGGGCATTAGACGGATGATAAATAATATAAAAAAATATTATTTTTGGTCAGGTCTCGAAGTTGACGTAACTGAATTCGTACGAAAGTGTGACAAATGTCAAAAACAAAAACATCCATCGCATTATACTAGAGAACCAATGAGTATTACTACTACAACAAATACTGCATTTGAGAAGATATTTTTAGATATAGTAGGTCTTTTAGAAAGAGATATAAATAATTACGTATACATTTTAACAGTACAGTGCGAATTAAGTAAATATATACAAACCTATCCATTACATTCTAAACAGTCATGTGAAGTAGCTAGGAGTTTTGTCAATAACTTTATCCTCAGGTATGGAGTTCCAAAGGAAATAGCCACTGACAGGGGAACCGAGTTCCTCTCATCTACTGTAAAAGAGGTATGTAAACTTTTACACACCTCACATAAACCAGTTGCAGTCAACCGCCTATCACCACCAGAGCATAGGAGCTTTGGAGAACGCACACAAACATTTAGGTAATTACTTACGCATCCAAACAGATAACCACCCGGAAGCATGGAGCACCTGCTACTCCCCAAAGGGGGACCTTTGGTAGAACTGGTGGTCTTGGATAGACACCTGAAAAACGCTCACGCGGGGTGTAATGCGTTACTGGCGATATTACAGAGGGAGTTCTGGATTTTGTCCTCTCGGAGAGTGGTTCGCAGCGTGTTATTTAAGTGTGTGGCTTGTTATCGGGTGAAGGCCGCGGCAACGCCACCTGATTGATCGCCTCGATCGTAGAGATCAGAGCGAGCCAAGTGTCGAGTGAGAGCCCTACCAGTGGCTCATCCCACGAGACTCCGAGTGTCCACAGTGTTTGCAATAAACACTTCGCCATAAAAATGCACGGGCTGATCCATCCATTTGGATCAAACATCCGAGCGATGGTGGAAAGGACCGTCCTTTTCGACCAAACTCTTGTAGTTTCCAGTTCTACCCGGAATGTGAAAATATCGTGAACCGGCTGATATTTAATTCCCAAAACGGCGATAGAGTTCGGGTCCCCTGCGTCCTCGAATAGCTGAGGATTCTGTTGGTGATCTTCCGGAATCCCAACCAGAAGCTGTGGCTCGTTGGATAACCATTTTCTCAACTCATAACCACCAGCCGCGAGGAGTCCGATAAGTTCATTCCTGATGATGAGCGCCTCCTCCAGAGAGGCTGCCCCTGTGCAGATATCATCTACGAACACGTCACGTGTCAGTACAGCGGCTGCCCGGGGAAAGCGAGCCCGTTCCTGCTCCGCCAGTTCCAGCAGTGACCGGATGGCAATGAAGGGACTCGACTTCAGGCCGTACGTGTTGGTGTTGAGCTCGTAGACGGTTATGGGATCCTCCGAATGTTCCCTCCAGAGTATTAACTGAAACCTCCTGTCCGCAGGATGTATTACTGTTTGGCGAAACATCATCCGGATGTCCGCACCGATCACCACCTGGTGTCTTCGGAAATTTAAAATGATGTCGACAATGTCCCGATGTAACTTCGGACCAGAATGGAGACATTGGTTCAATGAAACTCCAGTCGACGACGGTGCCGATCCGTCAAAAACAGTCCGTAGTTTTCCAGATGAGGCCTTCAACACCGCGTGGTGAGGCAAGAAAAAATGATCTGTCGTTGTCCAGTCGACAGTCGCCCGCGACATATGCCCCAAGGCCTCGTATTCTCGCATGAACTCGATATACTTTTCCCGAAGTACCGGATCGCGAGACATACGACGCTCCATGGACAAGAGTCGTTTCTCTGCCAACGCCCTCGATTTTCCCAAGAGAGGGGGACAGTCGATAAAGGGCAGTCGAGTTTCGATCCTACCCGACGCCATCCGGCGTGTGTGATCCTTATAAAAGGTTTCGCACTCCACATGCTCCGGATCCAGACGGGAGACCATGGGAGGCTCTTCCAGTTCCCAGAATTTTTGCATCGTCCTAGCGATGGAGGTAGTAGCGACGACAGGTGAGACATCCCGCGTCTCCTGGTCGAAAACCGGTCCCATTAAAACGTGTCCAAAAATGGTAGGTATAGCTACCAACGAAGAGCGGCCCAGACTCCGCTGAGGCCCTAAAAGGATCCAGCCCAGTACATCCGCTCCCAATATGAGGTCCACCGGAGCCGGCTCCTCGAAATGAGGGTCTGCCAGCATGAGACCTGATGTGTCAGACATTGCGTCCCGCGGAATGTCTGTCGGTGGATGCCAACCCAGCAGATTGTCGAGTACGATCGCGACCGCCGCAATCCGTATCGAAGCGGAATGCACAGGAGAGAAGAGAATGTGGGTCTGACCGGACAGACCCCCCACTTCTGTATCTCCGACTCCCCGAATCGGAACTGAGGGAGGCGCGCACTCCAGACGTAGGCGCCTTGCTACCCTCGTAGTAATTAAGCAGCCCTGTGCCCCAGTGTCTAGGAGGGCTCGTATCCGGACGAAGTCCCCCCTAGGTCCCCAAACGCGTACCTGCGCGATGGGCAAAAGAACCGTTTTCGGTTCCGACGTAGCCCGACCACAGGCTAGTCACGCGTCAGAGCCAGCAGCCGACCCTGTCGAACCGTGATGACTCGGCCAGTAAGTCGGACGCGTGCAGGCCACCATCCGGGGTGGTGCGTATCCAGCTGCCCTACCACACCGGTGATAGGGTGGGTGGTATTCCAACCTCGGGTACTCGTGCAGTACCGGTGAGAACTGTTGACGGTTCTCATGTCGCTGTTGTTCCGGCAACGGCGGCGGAGGATACGCGTACGAGTATCCGGGTGTTGGGTCCGGAGGTGGGGCTCCCTGTACCCAGTGGCCCTTAGAGGCACCAACTCCTGGTGTTGGTCGCGCCGGGTGCCGGGTTGTAGCCAGAACCTGGCTCCGTTCCGGCGGTCCCCAACTCACCTGAGCCGGGGTGTACGAGGGGTTGTAGTGTGGCGGCCGTGGCGGACTCCGTCTTTCCGGAGGCGGAGTTGACCCCGGCCCCAAACCGCCACCCGTGGGAGATCCCCTCTCCCGAACCGGTGCTGAGCCCTCAGCACTACGGGTGCACAGTAAGCGATGGTGCGGTCCGCCGCACACATCGCAAGGCCTCGCCTGGGGACACTCATTATACCTATGTCCTCCCAGGCAGGCATAACACAATCCTCGTGTCCGAACGAGGTTTCGGCGCTCTTTTGTGGGCAGCCCGAGAATTGCTGGACATAGCTGTTCTAAGTGCTGCTGTCCGCAAACCCGGCATCCAGAACCGGGGTTGATGGCGGCCGCAGCCACCAGCCTGCCGCGACCCTTCCCTGGGTTGCGTGGCGGCTGGGCGCCGTAGACTCCGGAAGTGCGGGCCGGCGCACTTGTTGGAGCCTCCTGGGAGGCTAGCTGGTTTTCCAGCAGGCCAGCCTCCTCTTACAAGGAACTCCAGAAGTTCCCCTATCGAGGGCAGAACGCTGCCGAGATCCTTGTGGACCAGTCGATTCCGCTCAAACTTGTCCCTCATATCCTGCGACAACTTGGCCAGAACGATGTGCAGAAGAAGGAAGGACCATTGGTCGACGGGCAGTCCGAGCGTCCTTAACCCGTTTAAGGACACGGTGAGCGGGGTGATCAGCTGCGCCCTCAGCTGAGCCCTATGGTTGACCCTCGGCAATCCCAGCAGATGGGTCATGTGCGCGTCCGCCTGAAGACGCGGCTTCTCGTACCGCTTCTCCAGCAGCTGCATGGCGGTGTCGTAGCTCGCATCCTGCAGCTCCAGATGCTGTACGAGCTGTCTGGGTTCTCCGTCTAGGAAGGAACGGAGATATGCCAGCTTTTCGGCCTTGGTGAAATCCTTCCGAGTATCCACCAAGGCCAAAAACATGTTCCGGAATCCAGCCCAGTCCCGCATACATCCGGTGAAATGCGGGACCTCCAGGGCACCCAATCTTCCCATGGCGCTGGGTCCAGAGGTGTGGAGCGAAGCGGGGCGCGCAACAGGCTTCCCCTCCCGCAGTCGCTCGATGTCCTTCACCCGCTGAAGGACCTCGTCGTAGATGTCTTGGATGTGCTCCAGATCCTTGACATATTGGGCGTGGAGGGCCAGCTCCTTCTCCCCGACCGGGTCAGTTGACAATAGAGCGGTTACCGACCGCTCGGCCAACAAGAAACGAGCCTGCATTTCTTTCGAACGCGTCTCCAAGGCGTCCTCCCGGTTAGGCCGATCTATTAATGCAAGCAGCCCGGTGAACCACCGGAGCTGCTGAGCCAACTCCTGCCGTGACGCTGTCATTATAAATAATTTAAACTAAATAAACCTAAACACAAAATTAAAACGAGTCAACGAAAACACGGAATCGATTATCCCGAATCGACTCGATGCTTTCAATTGAACGAAATTAAATAACAATTAACGTTTCGAGAAATGTCCCAGCCCAAATGAATGAACGAACGAAAACAACGGTACTACCAACCTTACAATTCAACCGCACCTGTCCCGGAAGTGCGATTTTACACTAAATGAGCTTAACCTATTACGAACTAAAAAAAATACACAAAATTACACCGATTAACCTAGAGGTCCGGTATTAACCACGCTCTGCTACCATAATGTTGCGGAAACCCACAACACACACTATGCTATTGCTCAAAATTACACATTAAAATAGAAAAATCCACTCACAGTTCAATACCGCTCCCGCCGTCCAGAACGGGATCCATATGGTCCGATGGGGCCCGAATCCGAGTCCGGGTCTTCGAAGGTTCCCTAAACACCCCCAAACTACCCCAAGTGCACTTTCCCCCTGAAATACCTGGTCACTCCAGCAGCGGCTTGGCCGACATCCCGGCTAATTGTTTTCCCGAAACAATTCGCTTACGACGCACACTCACAAAACACAGGTTGCACAATCCACTTAATTAGAATAATACGGCTCCAAATGCCCTTATTACTACATAAAATCTATTTAATTATCAACACACGATAACCTATCAACCAGCCATATTGTCTTTCCAGAGACAAGTGTACCAACAAAAAAAAAACAAATAGTGATGGGGCCATTATGCCACCAAACAAAATTGAATCTCGATAATCGATTCGTCCATAATACAAATCAAAGTTTTATTTCCCATAAAAATAAATGCCTGTTTATTTGCAACAGTTGTAGTTTAAGTACTTTATTATACTCACTTATTGCGTTGTTATATATCCGAGACAAAAACAACGATAGTTAGACAATGTAATCATTTATTTTATAATAAATATTATTTTGTATTGTAAAACAAAATGAAAATATATAAAAAACAAAAAAAAATGTAATACATAACATACATATTATTGTTAACACGTACCAACATTGCTTAAATAAAATATAACTTTCGTACATTTTATTTTTTGTGCCGGTGGGTGATGAGATGTAGTAATATATAATCATGTGTTATTTGACAATATAGACAGTCTTTATTCAGCATTCATTGGTTTCATTTGTCTCTACGGCTCCCAACCTTACATTCTGATTACCTCAAGGATCGTAAGCAGTATGTCCAACTATCTGGATTTCAATCTAATAAGTATTATACTCGTTCTGGTGTCAGTCAAGGGAGTACACTGGGACCTACGCTCTTTTCAATCATGATCAATGATCTTCCAAAAGTTACACGCTTTGTAAAGTGTCTGATGTTTGCAGATGATTTAAAACTGTTCCATCCTCTAACTACCATAAGCGATTCCATAGTCATGCAAAATGACATTGATGCAATCGTCAAATGGGCTGATGAGAACAAAATGTCATTAAATTGTTCTAAATGCGCAGTAATCACATTCACTCGATCGCGTGTACCTATTGAATTCACATATAAAGTAGCCGGAGATACTCTCAATAGGGTGAATGTGGTTCGTGATCTCGGAATTACACTTGACCGTAAACTAGATTATAACAGCCATATTGCGGATATTTGCAAGAAAGCAAATAGAACTTTGGGTTTTATTATGCGTACTGCCTCACAGTTTGGTGATCCCAAAATTGCAATTCTGCTATATAACGTATTCGTACGTTCTAAGCTGGAGTACGGTTCCATTATATGGGACCCTAATACTGTGAAATATACACAAATCATCGAAAAATTGCATAAAAAATTTGCTCGCTTTTTATACAAAAAAAAATATGGGTTCTATCCCTTTTTGTATCCATCCTTGTTTGTAGCTGGTATGCTAGGCCTCGATACATTGCGACTTAGGCGGAAGGAACAACTTTTTACTTTTTACTGTTTACTTTTACGCAGCAAAATGGACTGTCCAAAAGCAGCAGAGCGCTTGGGATTGTACGTGCCGCAAAATTATATGCGAGGAACAGGGCGCCGACGGCACCAACTGTTCGCGACTCCAGGTGATCTGCGCACGCGACATGCTTGCAACAGTCCCAGCGCTCGAGCGGTCTACCAACTTAACTCCTTTCTTACAAAAGTCCAGAATGCGGATATATTTGTAGATCCTATACCCATTCTACTAAGGAAACACAACATTTACCTTAGTTACTTATAATAATTTGTTATGATTAGTGTTATTTTTTGATGTAATATCCTTGCATATAAGCGTGTTGGCTGTATATATAGCTGTAAGTTTGTATTGTCTTTTTATATAAATAAATAAATAAATAAATAGTATAAAGACATGTTAACATGGGCACGTTTCAGGAATATACACATATTACCAAACATCCGGTATAAGATGTATATCACACTATAATATTATTAGAAATGCGAAAGTTTGTGTGTATGTATGTGTGTATATTTGTTGCATCTTCGCGCTGCAACGGATGGATGGATTTGGATGAAATTCGGCATACAGATAGTTTATAACCTAGATTAACACATAGGATAATTTTTATTCCTATATTCCCACGGGAATGAAACGTCCACCCGTGCGAAGCCGGGACGGGCCGCTAGTACCTGAATTAATATGCATGGGTACACAACATACATTATGAATAAGTACTTAAATAATTACGAATACCATTGTTACGAATTTCAAAATACTAAAACTCAAAATACCGTAAAATTTAAAATCGCTTTGCTTGCTCCGCTGCGCTTACTTAACCAACAGCTGGTCTAGTTTTAATTAAATTTCAATTATTAAAATTCGCCTTTTCAATTATTCAAAAGTCTTATTTTAAGAGTCAACTTTTTATTTCTTTGTATTTATGAAGTTCGGTTTTGTTTAAAATTAGAACATGAAATATTTCAGAATATTTGGGTGTTTACAATAAGATCTTATCAATAAATAAATTGAAGCTTTAAAAACAAGATAAAACTTTACTAGGAAAATCAACCAGCCTCAGGAAGCTCGAGTGGGAATCGAACCCACGACCTTTGGATAACCAGTCCAATACTCTGACCGCTGCGCTACCGAGGCCCCAGTTTTATCTTGTATTTATACCTAAATAGCCTCCTGAAACATCCTTTGACTCGTTCGGAATATTTCAGAGATTCTTTCACGGTCAAGGCTACAAGCCTTTGGAATAACCTCCCGCCTGATATCCGTCACTCCAAGTCACTTGCCACTTATAAGACTAAACTTCATTCGCATCTCTTGACTAAGTTTTAGTTTGCAACAACTTTTCCGTATGTGTAGTATGTTTATGTATTAGTATTATTTTTTGTTACTTATGTGTATACTTCAATAGGTACTTATATTTTTATATATTTTTATTTATTGTTGCTTTAAACTAGTGCACTACCTTTGTATTCAGTTGTCCTATACCTCAAAGGTTGTCTGGAAGAGATCGCTTTAAGCGATAAGACCGCCTTTGCCCACCCCGATATAAAATTTTGTTGTTTTGTTTCTACTTTTCTGTGTGTGTGTGCAATAAAGAGTTTTATCTATCTATCTATCTATCTAAATAGCATTGTGAATCCACAATTTAAAATAATAAAACCACTAAAATTAAATAAAAACGAGCAAGCCTTACAGTAGTCGCTAATTGATGTGTAACATTTGACATCTCACCATAGTATTAAGCAATTATAATAATAAATTCTGAAAACAACGACGTACTTATATTTTTTTACAAATCTTAAAGAGAATCCAGTAAATACTCATTAGAAGACATTTGACATATCAAAATGATGACACAATATGTCACTTAAGATACTAATATGTCTTGTTCCTAACCTCACAACGACTTCTTGGCGGGAAAGTGAAGAGTCATGTCTGCGATTTTGTTTTATTTTCTAAAATTTGTGTTATGTCGAATATTAATGTGAAATAATGGTGGATTATTAACCGTTAAGTGCTCGTGAGTGTGCATAAGTGTTGGCAAATGAAACAAAACAGTGCAACGTCACTTTTCAAATTCTCTCAAGAAGCTCGCGTGAGGACTTAGTAAAGCCCCACTGTTCGTGCATCATCGAGACCGCTCGGGCGCCGCCGCCGCCGGGGGTTCCCGTGCGAACTTCGGACGATTGCCGGAGGCGCCGGGCGCCACACTTCACACCAGCAGAGACACTTCGCCACGGATCACGGACGACACCAGACGCGCGCGCGACATTATAATAATACAATATACAAGTATATATACAGTCCACTTCTCTCTCTCATTTAAAGTCCTTTAGTTAGGACCCTAACACCCACATCTTTACTGAGATACTCGAGGGGTTGGGGGGTATATCATTTCTCACTTCCCATTTCTAATATCATTCATCATCATTTATGGAAATATTGTTTATTTATGTATTACTTGTACGAAAAATTACTTTGACACTGGCTAAATGTGCTAATCGCACAAAGCCATCAACTAAAAGAAAAAAAAAAAAACAATAACTAATAGCTTTAGTTATTATTCTGAAATAATACATAATAATCTTAATGGCGCGCGTTTGCGCGCTTCCGACTCCGTATATTTTTTTACAAATCTTATAGAGAATGCAGTAAATACTCCACCTACTCATTAGAAGACATGTCACACTGTTATCCTATCCTGCCGCGCAATTTATCAACACATTAAAGAACATGTGAACAGTTTTGAGAAAATAGATCGTAATGTCAGCACCTCAAATATCACAATCACAAACACAGTAAGTTGTGTTTACTGCGTTTATAAATTGTGCGGCAGTATCACACTGTTACGATCACATTTCTACGAAATCACTGCAATAAATTATTGTTTATATAGAAGGCGAGCCGATCACACTGTTACAGATCACACTGTTACGACCCTTCTTCCGTCACTTTTCTGCGAAATCACTTCCACAAATTGTATATATAGAAGGCGAGCAGAAAGATGTTACGCATAAATTTTTTTTTTATTTAAACGGTAAGTCGTGCTTGTTAAGGTTTTATTTACTTTGTGTTAAGCGAACCGCAAAATTTTTAGGTGCCATTAGGCTATCAGAGATACAGACATCGCATACGATTACAATTCCTATCACGAAGTCGAACTTTCAATTAGCAACTTCGAGTACCCGGTACACTCAACAGCATAACAAGAGTGCCATCAACGTTTCAACTTTCACCTTTAACCCATCAGAATAGAGTGTATTCTGAAATGGCAAAGTTTCAACATTAACCCTCGTTTGTGTCAATAAAATTGAATTGCGGCCAATTAGACCCTTAAACTATTAATCAAGTGTTCTTTTGTCTTATATATATGCCATATTTTATTATTTTACTATGCCGGCCTTTTTTAAACGTACAACAGGCAAGCGTTTGGCCTTTATCTCATCAAATGGTAGTGAAAATAAGGCCGAAAGTGCAAGTGCGCTTGCTGAAGTACTATCTTGCTTTACAATGCAGTAGCATTATTATATATATATATTGTATATATTGTTAGTAAACATAGGTGTTTTAGACACAGCTAATACTTGGACATGGTCGAACTATAGCTAAGCAGATCCTTTTGTAGTTTTGTGTCAGGCGGCAGAAAAAAGGTTGTTTTTTAAAACTGTTTTCTGTGTTTAATTTTTTTTGTAATCACTTTGTTTTGTGCTGTGATTCATTTTAAGTCGTATGTGAATCGCATGCGTGTGAGTGGCAATAAATGTTTTTCTTTCTTTCTTCTTTCTTTAGACTCTTATATTCTAGAACATAGAAGGCACTTAAACCAGGACAAACACTAGCCATAAATAAGTTTATGCGTTAATCAACATTATTAAAATAACATCCCTAAAGATCCAATACATTTTACGAGAACAGATCCGTTAGTTGCTTAGCTATATGCTATTTACTTAGGCCATTTATTACTTGCAGATTAACAAGAAACAAACAAAACTGAAGTAACTTATAATAACAAAGTTCATAGCTAATTAGTTTGAAAGATTACCTACCAAGGAGAGCAAATGGTTTTTGTACCTACTTTTGTTTAGAAACAGAGCAGCTATGTTATACAGAATGGTTGAAAAAGGGTAAAACATTGAACTGAATCACTTTACGAATCTACTCGCATTTACATTGACCCTTTTAAAAAGTCATGGAGGTTTCTGCGATTGCTAAGGTTAAGTAACTTTCTCAAAGGTCGATCAACGGATGGGTAGCTAAAAAACTATCAGGTCCAGCTCCTCGGAAGGCCGTGGCTGCATTAGCAGTCGTTAACAACCACCAATCTGCTTGGCCCGCGTGGTAGTTTATGGCCCGTTCTCCCTATCCATCCATAGGGAAGGCTCATGCCCCAGCAAGGGGAACATAAAAATGAGCTGGTGATGATGACAGGGTTTCTGGTTGCAAGGAGTGAGTCTATCAGTGACCAAGGACCATGATTTTTACATTTTGAATATGGAGAATCAGAGACAGGTTACTGAGACACGGTTGCTGACGTTATAGAATAAAATAGAATAGAAATCATTTAATTCAGGCAACAAACTTAAATATTTTATTTATTTATTTTTTCTTTTTTTGTGTTTTTTGGCGTGTTGTGATTGTCCTTTATATTTTGTGTTTTTATTTGTGACTAGCTGTGCTCGCGACTTCGTCCGCGTGGAATAGTGACTTTCGGCAGCGTTTTTAATTTTTTAGGCTCTTTTCCCGTTTTTGCAACATTTTTCACTGATGCTTCGCTCCTATTGGTCGCAGCGTGATTTTATATAGCCTAAAGCCTTCCTCGATAAATGGACTATCCAACACAAAAAGAATTATTCAATTCGAACCAGTAGTTCCTGAGATTAGCGCGTTCAAACAAACAAACAAACAAACAAACAAACAAACTCTTCAGCTTTATAATATTATAGTATAGATGGAAAGTGTTCTTTTATGATAGGGCATTTTCCAATATTTATGACGCTGTAAGGGAGAAAAGAGCTGGACACTTGCTGAGTTTCTTTCTTGCTTGCAGAGTAGATAGACCTTCGAACCGATGGCATAATGACGTTCATATGAGCTGTTTGTAGCCTAAACTGAACAAATGATTTTGAATTTTGAATTTTGAACAAATTATGTACAGATGGTAAGTTACATAGAGGCCCATATTATAAATACCTTACAGACTAACATACATACAATTTATATATACAACTTAAACTATGTATATACAAAAAAAAACTTGCAACAAGAAAATGGATTTAAAAATTTCTAAATATCTTTATTCTATAGGTATTGTCGATCATTGTCGTCGTTGGCGTGCAGGCTATCGCTTGTCGATTATAGCCGACTGCAGCGGTCAAAAGGTTAAGTTCCGGATACTTTAGAATAAAATAGATTAGAATATTTTTTAATAATAGAATATTTATTTATTAAAGTGACCAAGACTCATACCCCCTTACAAATAAACACTATTTAAGCATTTATTTAGTTAATCATTGTGTTGTCTCTTTTTCTCAAATTGAGAACGACGTTTGTGTGACGTTGACAAAACAATGATTAACTAAGTAAATGCTTAAATAGTGTTTATTTGTAAGGGGGTTAATGTGTTAGTATTAACTTATTCTATGTTAGTTACATGATATTATCTATTTTTAATATGAATACTTATTAAACCGCACTTCATTACTGCGCCATACCAGACGATATGGTGCAGTAATGATTTACGTATCGGCAGTCAAACCTGCCGGCGACCATGCTTAGTATGCTGTTGGTGCTGCCCCGCATCCTGCGCACCAGGGACGCGCATCGCTTTCGCATCGTTGTGTAGAAGCAGTTACTTTGATCTTGGATGGTCTCATGTCCCGACACATTCCAAACCCTGCTTCCCACACAACTAATTCAAGCATTATTTCTCAACAACATTTTTTATTTTTAAAACAGTGAACGCCTTTATTTTTCCTCTTGTAATCCATGCGCACATAAACGTTTCCATTTGGGACCGGTTAGCCGGTTCACGGCGTGTCGATACCCGGATTACCGGATACGCGTGACACTAACAAGGGTCAGATGCGGCGCGTCACCGCCCCCGTCACGGTTCCACTGCGACTTGTGACCTCAAAGAGGCTCCGCTTGCCAAATGTTCTCATTTTTTAAATTCTTTTCGGGTAAGCATCTGAGTAAGTGGTGATATGGCCGGTGAAAGCTCACTTCATCCAATAGCCTCAAACTACTGTGGCACTTTCTATCTTATCTCTAAACGTCGGAACACAACAATGAAAACTTTTAAATGAATAGTGGTTGCTGGCCAGGTAGACTGAGAACAAGTCCTACTACAAACCGATCCAAACCAAAGTACAATATAATGTACCCCCGCTGGAAATCGAACCAAATACCTCTGTAGTAGACCACATAGACTAACTAAGTTAAGAACAGTTTAGCTTTAAATGTAGGTTTAAATATGTAATTAATTAAGAAACATAATTAAAACTTAACATCGATTCTTCAATAGAAAGTACCAGGAGACCAAACCCATATGGGAGGTCATTTACAAGGCCCACAGGAGCGGGCGCGCGGAACATTTGACCCTTGTTAGTGTCAACCGCTGAATTCCGGTAATCCGTATATCGGCAGGCGTCGGACCGGTCAAATGCGGAAAATTGTCTTAGGACATACCGTTTGAAGTGTGTAATGAGAAAAACAACGGTTCGCCAATTTTCAAAAGGTTGTTTATTTCTGGACCGGCAGGCAACATGTCGCTTTTATCTAGGTCAGACAGTGTGTTACTTCGTTAATTTTACACATCGTTCTAATGGAAGGTTGGAATAAAGAATAACTTTTTTTAAGAGATTTTTAGATTGCTTTTGCCATTTCAGCTTCACCAGGCTTTTTTGGGGGCGGCGAGAAACTTAAAGGGTTCTTCAAGCCGTGTGAAATGAAGCACCTTCAGAGATTTTCTAGAGGGAACGGCATCACGCACTAGTTCGTGTCCCCGTGCTATCTAGATTCTCGGAGGGGTTCAGGTACATGTCTGTACCTGGTATAGAGCGCGTGTGAACCGGCTCGTCGTACCCTTGTTCTACGAGTACGGTGTCTACGGTGTATTCTGTAAATGTGTAGTGGCATTTAGAGGATCGGGCGGAAAAAAGATTATAGCACCGTATTGCGACCACCGGTACTCTATAACATGTATCGTAGCTTAGCTACTGCTTTCCTTATGAATTTTATTATTTTATAAATTGTAGGATATTGCAAAATGAAAGATGCGATCTGTTAAATATCGTAAGACGTATATATTCATAAATTAATTTAAAACTACATCGATCGAGCAGAGAGGGGTTGGGAACAATAAAGTGCTAGCAATGGCAACGTGCGTCAGTTCGATTCCTACGTGATGTAGCGCGAAGATGATTGGCGGTCAAAGGGTGGATGGAAGCGGAAGTTACAGTTTAGTGGCTAGAACATTCCAGAATAGACCGATTAGCCAATCCCGAACAATTATCGATAATATTAAGGGAAAAGGGGTCACAACTCACAATATTAGGTATAATAAAATTCCGTGTAATGTTATAGTTTTGCCCTTCAAGAAATTAAAGGCACATGTTGGGAATACTACCATTTGTCTGTATCTGTAATTTAGCAATACTAAGTTTGAAGCGTGTAATTAGAAAAACAACGGTTCACCAATTATCAAAAGGTTGTTTATTTCTGGACTGTCTAGACGTGGCTTGTAATTTAGGTCAGACAGTGTGTCACTTTGATATGTCTCAAAGAGCATTTTAAACTTCAGTATTCGAAATATACACTATCGGAATATGAAACTTATTTTGACACATTTTCTGAAGAAATACAATTCCATTTATTTATAAATTTGTAAAGCCGTTGGTCCCAGCTGCATTAGCAGTCGTTAACAACCACCAATCCGCACTGGGCCCGCGTGGTAGTTTATGGCCCATCATCCATCCATAATTGGAAGGCTAGTGCCCCAGCAGTGGGAATATAAATTGAGTTGGTGATGATATATTTATTGTTATTAAAGAGCAGATAATTGTGTAAGAGGCAAATTACATTGCAAACATTATTGATATAACTATGTCATTGGATATTTGTTAAAGATTATTATTAATTTGCTAAATATTAACACATAATTAGGTGTTAATAGCCGGCAAGCTACAACGCCTCTGTGGTCTGGTGGTTATGACCACTGGTTTAGACCCAAAGGTCCCGGGTTCGATTCCCAGCGGGGATACCTACATGTTTGTGTACTCGGTTTGGTTGGTGGTAGGGCTTGTTTGTTCGCCTGGCTAGCTACCACCGTCTTATCTAAATATGTCGTCATAACATCAATGTTTGTATAGCATTGTTGTGTTCCGGCAGCTAGAGATAAGATAGCCAGTAACTCACTAGTTGAGGATTCCGGGTGAAGTGCGCTTCCATCATTGGCCTTATCATCACTTAACATCAGGTAAGATCAAGGCACACGGCATAGCCGTAAATTTAAAAAAAAAAAACCCTTGTTTAGGTATGGGTTGAACCACGATTTCTAACATAATCAAATCTATACTTAAGTATTTAACGATCCAAATTACACATACAAATTTAACGATCGGATTAATCCGATCGTTAAATTTGTTGATACATCAGTTATTTTTGAATGCGTACCTACATTAATCCCCTACTAATTGACCATAATCCTCTTTAGATATGAATAACTCATCTGTCTCGCCAGAACCGTGTTAAAACAATTCGAAGGTGTTTCCTTTGAGAGAGTTTTATTTAAATACAAACAATAATTATACGAGCGACGATCTTCTATAATGTGGTTTGCCTGAGGATTCGCAAATTGAGGCTTATTTGATTTTGGATCAAGTCATAGAAAGTGGAGATGTACACACGCCTGCCCGACAGACTGCCACAACAACTGTGAAATTTCCTCGTTAAACTTTGAACTTTATAATTAAATGGCATACGGTTGAATATTTATCGAAGAAATTTGACAGTTTCGAATAGGTTTATTTGCAGGCGTCTGTACAAAGCACGATTATCTACGTCTGTACAAACATCGACATACTAGTGACACTTAAGCCTAGCAAAATTGCTGAATTAGGACAACCAGTAAAGTTATTTTAATTCGCGCATACAAAATAACTGTATTAGAAAAGTGGCCACGATATCACTATAAATAATAAATAATTAATATTAATTAAAGTAACTTTTTTATTTGAGCTTTGCAAGTAGCTAAGCAGTGTACGAGAATAAAATCTGTTGACCTCATTTGCACCTTTTAATAATATATTAGTGGATTTTTTCGCTTGCACCAAAGGTAAACTTCGCACTCCACTGGTGGAAACGCAGCTTTAAGCGCGTTTGCTCTTTTTCCTCTCCCAGTAGCACTTCAACCCATCGGGCTCTTTTGTGCAACCCTATCCTTTGATTCTTCTTTCTCTGTAAAGGTAGATGCCATAAGTTTGGCAACGTCTTTGAGAGCGAAGAGCCTGAAGTCCTCTGGTTTCGGATAGGCCGATCCCAGGAGTCCCATTATTTTCCTAGCCAGAGATTCACAGTGCACAGTAGGCGCTGCACTGACTCAGCTACTTTTTTGTATATCTTATATATTATAACATACATTAAATAGAAAAAATCCGGCTCGAAGGACCAATGTCAACAAGATGGTGATTAAAAACAAAATGTAATAGGTTCTTCTAAAAGGCGAGATTGGTTAATTGCTTGTATTGCTGTAACACGCGAGCGCGAGAAAAAAGTATCATTCTCTGGAACTGGAACTTAATACCGCCAACAATATCCGTTTAACTTACATTACGTAGAGGTTTGACTCCGTGCGACACTGTCACAAAGTAGGAGCTGCAAAAATCCAATTTAATAATAGTTCCCGCTGCCTCTCATGAAACAGACCACAAGTTTGGGTAAGTTTTAATTGCGTTCACCGGTTCTTTGTTGACAATGCAGATCATAAACATTTATCTGATGAAAGGCATTTACTAATTATAAATGTTGTTTGCGATTTTCTTCAGCGCTGGTAATTAAGTTTTGGATCTGTTGATAAATTTGATTTCGCTCAAGTACTTAACCTATTTGTATAATTATCGTAGGACTATCGATTAAGGGTTTAGCTGAACAAGAAGGACCAGGACAGCGAAACGAAAGCGTAAGTCTAAGATTGTGGAGAAAACTAAAATAAGTTACACTCACATGGAGTGTAACTTAGGCGCACTCGGGCTTATTACCAAAAAAGGCAACCAGTTGTTAGTGGGGTATTTGACAGGTTTTAGAAAAATATGTCTAATAGTTCATTATAGCATAATATATTTGCAATTTGATTAATTCGTTATGAATTTCTTTATTTTTATGAAAATCGCCATTAAAATTCATATTAATAAAATAGCCGCCAAAACGCTGAAGACGCCATGCATGCAGGTCACGTGATGTCGTGACGTCACCTGCTTGTAAGCAAACTTTTAGCTGTCAAATCAAACGTACAAAACTTTGATTGAAATTTTACTGTTTTTTGATCACGTGGTCAATCAGAAAAAAAATATTATGTTATTAATGTTTTTTTTTTTTAAATCATACTTATTTTAAAATTATGTGCTGGCTAAATTAGTTTAAAAACATGTTTACTATTAAGTTAACAACAGTTTGATCAATATTTTCTTTGTAGTCAAATACCCTATTGTAAAATTGCTACGCAACTGCCTTAGTTGCGGTCGATAAATTGGTATTAAGGCCTGTTTTCACTTTGATTAGTAATTAGTGCAGGTGACGAGTGCAGGTGCTTAGTGATTAGGAGTAAACTCGTGTGGACAGCGATTGATTAGTGCGAGTGATTAGTAACCTGCGTAGTAAAGTGATTAGACGCGGGTTCTATTTTTTTGCGAGTGGACTACGAGTAGCCACGTCCCGCGCGCCCTCCCTTTCCCCTCACTCGCAGCCTGCCTGCACTGCGCTGCACTACACACGTCTGGACAGCAGTGTTTAGTGTTTAGCGTTTGGCGTCGGACGCTCGCTTGTGAATTAACAACTGAATTTACTAAACACAGCCACTTGACAAAGTTGGACACTTCTTGCACTACACACCTGCGCTAAACACTCGTAATTACTAATCACCTGCACTCGCACTAATCAAAGTGAAAACAGGCCATAACGGTCACAAGTCGCTCAACGATCGCTCGCTTACTGCATTTGCGATTAAAATGTAGGTATGTATTAATAGTTTACATACATTGAGCTTCTACCCACTTCCACGACCCAGTCAATATGATAGGTCTCGCTGGCGAGATCTATCATTCATCTAAGATATATATATTATTATTTTTTGTCATATGCGTGGTATAATTTTATTGTACTTTTATTGTAATAGTTTGTTTAATTATTTAATTTGTGTTTCCGATGCTATAATTGTGATTTAATGCGAAGTTTAGTGTTGAAATTAGTAGGTATCCTAAATATTTGCATGCTATGTAATATGGCTAAATAGGTTATGTCCCATTTTATTAAATTTAGAACATCAAATTCTAAACACCCGTTTTAAAGCAAATAAACTTATTTGTATTTGTATTTGACTTGATGGTGGCAGGCCCAGCAGTGGGACAGTAGACAGGCTAGTTACTTATCACATTTTTTTTTAAATATTACCAAGGGTAAGCACCTCGCTTTCATCTCACCTGATGTTAAGTGACGATAAGGCAGAAGGTGGAAGCGTACTTCAGCCGGAATCCTCAGCTACTGAGGCACTGGCTATCTTATCTCTAGCTGCCAGATGCAACAATGCTACAAACATTGACGTTAAGGCGCGTATTTAGATAAGATGGTGGTAGCTAGCTAAGTGGACAAATAAGCCCTACCACCAACCAAACAGAGTACACAAACATGTAGCCCGCTGGGAATCGAACCCGGGACCTCTGGGTCTCAGACCGGTGATCTTAACCACTAGACCACAGAGGCGGTTAACCCTTTCTTATAGGTAAGTGTTACTGGTCACATTAACGTCCCTAATAGTTTAAAATAAATCTGGTCAAGAAAAGGGCGAAAATCGAAGGTTTATAAATTGCGTCACACTAAGAGGTTAAAGGTCAATTGGGTCACACTTTCATACGCCTCAAGGAATAAGGGTCAATAATCTTAATCCCCACCTTTCACGTAACTTATCCACGCGATTCCTTTGAATAAACTTTCGAGGCACTTCAAATTCGTCTATAATAGTTTTCGAATCGCAAGAGTATATAGCTTGTCTTGATATTATCCAAGGATTTGAGGATAATCTCTGTAGATTGAACAAATCTAAAGGAAATTGAGTTTACAGTAGATATTACTGTAGACGATCCGTATCTACCTACCGCTCATTTTAGATGTAAGCTTTCATGTTTAGGATTTGAGATCATAACGGTATCCAGAGTTTTGCGATTGACAATATCATAAGTGGACACTACACTATAAAATAAATATGTTTTGTTTCACGATATCTTGGAGCTGTACCATTGGTGAATCGCTGTATCGAAGTTTTCTTGTATTGTGATTAAGAGATCTCAGTAAATTATTAACTATGGTATCTTTTAGTTTCAACGTTGTTAAAAGAAACAGCGGGCGGAGCTGCAGCGCTATTCTCTAAGCAAAACAGCGTCGAACTCGACGTTGAACACGATCTAACTTGCAAACGAATTTCAACCTACTTTAAAATAGTAATAAAGTCTACATTCGTTTGCAAGTTGTGAGTGAGTTCAATGTCGAGATCGATGCTGTTTTGCTTAGAGAATAGCACTGCTGGACACAAAGAAATTACTAAATAAAGAAGAAAAAATGTATTATCTCAAGCTCCTCCGTGCATCGGAAGGCATGTAAAGCCGTTCGGTTGGTCCTGGCTGCATTAACAGTCGGTTACAACCTAAAAAAAACCATACAACCACCACCCTGCATTGGACTCGTGGTGGTTTATTTCCCGTTCCTCTCTATCCGTCGTGCCCCAGCAGTGGGGACATAACAATGAGATGTTGATAGAAGCACTTGTCTTTCCTCAAATACATACTGGCTATTTTATCATTAACAACTACACCGATTCACCCTTGTTGCGTAAGTTTCGGGTTTGGTTTTTCCATCCACAGGGTGTAATGTTGTTTTTACGAGTGTTAACTAAATGTACGAGAAAAGTTTTTGCAATTTGTGACTTTTTAAGTACTCCAACGATGGTTGGTCAATAGAAGTTTTTGATCAGTATTAGAAACGGGATCGATTGGCGTCAAAAAATGTTTTTGTGTAAAATGGCTATTTTCTTGCTAACTGTACATTTTTTGAAAATCTTTGAATGGGGATCAAAATTCCATAAAAAATTATGGATAGTCTCCTAAGACCATTTTCGTGTAGCTGCAACGGATAAAATACTTCCCCTTACTGCCCCGCTGAAAGTTTCCACCCTGTATATATATATCTTCATCATCAGCTCATTTTATGTCCCCACTGCTGGGGCACAAGCCATCCCTATGAATGGATAGGGAGAACGGGCCATGAACCACCACGCGGGCCCAGTGCGGATTGGTGTTTGTTAACGACTGCGCTAATGCATCCGGGACCAACGGCTTAACGTGCCTTCCGAAGCACGGAGGAGCTCGAGATGATAAATTTTTGGTCACCCATCCGATGACCGGCCTTTGCAAAAGTTGCTTAACTTCAGCAATCGCAGACCGAGCGCGTCAACCACTGCGCTATCGAGCTCCTCATATATATCTTTATCTATATAAATATCCATTTTTATATATATACTAGCTGACCGGCGGCGGCGGACTTCGTACCGCTTTGACAGTTTCCATGGTAACTAAACAAACAAAAGGTTGACAGTTTCCATGACAAAAAACAAACAAATCATTCGTCCGCTTAATAACACCCGTCACCCGTATCCCATGATGGACCCCTATAGCAGCGCTACCTGAGGAATTCAGTGACGTACACACACACGCACAGAAGATTTATATATTATACTAGATGACCCGGTGAACTTAGTATCACCTACATATAATTATTTGTGAAAAATATGGTCAAAAAATATTCCAACAAAACGGACCAAAGAGATCGGACCTCATACTACAGCTATGAAACAAACAAATTTCTGATCGCACTTATAAATATTTGAAAACCAAGTGACAATTTAGACAAAAGACATAGAATGTTTCACAGCTAGGAACATTTTGTATTGGAAAATTAAATTGTCGTTTTTAGTATTTTCCGTTTTTTATTATTTATGTTTCTCACCGTTTAAGCCTTCCCTGAACTTCCACAAATATTTCAAAATCAAAATTAGCCAAATCGGTCCAGCCATTCTCGAGTTTTAGCGAGACAAACGAACATAAATTGATTTTCATATATGTATATAGATTATCTTAAATATAACCAAATATTGTAGGATCCTGATTGATCTTTCAAGGATTCACTTTTCCTGCCTCCTGTTTTTCCGAACGCCCATCAAAAGTTAGCAATATAACTTTGGAAGGTGTTGCCAAACTCAAATTTAGAGTTTCGTTTCATTAACTTATCCCCCACGCCGTCCCTTCCCACCCCGTTGACAAGTAAAAAAAGCTAAGTCAAAACTGAGGTGTTGGAAGTGAATTCACGAGTTTCTTTTGCTAAACTGAAAACTGTTAACTGTTCATTTAAAAGTTAGCAGGAAGAGAATGGGAACGTTCCATTTATTCCTTAAATGCCTTTAACTTAAACCACCTCTTTTTGTTTTAACGGCCTCTGTGGTGTAGTGGTTAGAACACCATGAGGTCCCGGGTTCGATTCGCAGCAAGGGCAACATGATTTGTACTCGGTTTGGTTGGTAGGCTTTGTTTTAAGACCACCTGGCTAGCTACCACCATCTTATCAAAAGATGTCGTCTTAACATTATCAACGGTAGTAATATTATGTTCTAGTAAGTTCAACCACAACCAGTGGAATCATACTTATAAATTGTAATGTAAATAGGTAAAAATATTGATGTTTCTCAAATTGCAAAAGGTTGATAGTTGTTAAAAGCATTAGAGGGTTTTAGGAGTTTCCACGTCGTGATCTTTAAGTTTTTAACGGATGTGTCTCGAGCGATGACTAAATTTTGAATAAGACGTGAATCAAAAACTAATTACATTATATAATTTTTACAGAATTATAAGAAAATAGGTATATCTCAAAACTAGAAAGTCTTGGATAGCACTGTGATAGTATACTCATAAACAATAACTATACATAGTCTTAACTAGAATCATCACCAGCTCATTTTATGTCCCCACTGCTGGGGCACGAGCCTTTTCTATGGATGGATTGGGAGAATGGGCCATATACTACGCGGGCCCATGAGATTTCGTGATTACAACTGCTAATGCAGCCGGAACCAACGGCTTTGTATGCCTTCCGAAGCACGGAGAAGCTCGAGATGATACATTTTTGGCCTTTGCAGAAGTTGTTTAACTTCAGCATTCGCAAACCGGGCGCGTTAACTACTGCGCCATCGAACTCCTCAAATGCCTGCTTAACTAGAATATATTTCTTAAAATAACAAAGTCTTGCCTAACAAAATATAGACTAAGTAATTACATTACATAATTTTCACTAGGAAAGTATCTCTGAAAAAAAAACATATTGCAAATCTTTTATCGCGACAACAAGAAGACAAATGTCCCACAATCAGTTCTTGGAGGTCTTGCGAAGTAACCTGAATTGCTGACATTACCGTAACGGACTTTGAGATGATGGAAGCGTCATATATTCTAATCTGCCCCGTTGGGCTGGCGTTAATCCAACCAAGGATCTAGAAACAGCGCGTAGAAAGAAAAATCAGAGAAAATTATTTTAATGACATCAAAAATTAAACTGACGTACAAATACCATCACAATCACACGGGGCCCGAGCCTTCCCTATGGATGGATAGGGAGGACGGCCATAAACCACGGATTAGTGGTTGTTAACGACTGCTTATGCAGCCGGGACCAACGGCTTTACGTGCCTTCCGAAGCACGGAGGAGCTCGAGATGATACATTTTTGGTCACCCATCTGATAACCAGCCTTTGCGCAAGTTGCTTAACCTCAGCACTCACAGAGCTAGCGCGTTAACCACTGCACCATTGAGCTACATCTGGTCAATTGCTTCATGTTAAATAATATAAAAGGAAATACTACTACCTTCCAGATAACCTAACTCCACAACCTAGTGCTATGGAAATCGAGTCACGCGCGTTTCTAACGACTTTCTCATTAAACAGCCTTAAGGGCCCATCACTTCTGGCTGCGACTGTACCTGCCACAGATCTTCACTAATTGTTGTTTTATAAAAAGTTTCTCCCTCTAATTAGTGCACAACAACATTTTATTACCACCACGCGGGCCCAGTGCGGGTTGGTGAGAGCGAACAACTGCTAATGCAGCCGGGACCAACGACATTACGTGCCTTCCGAAGCACGGAGGAGCTCGAGATGATATATTTTTGGTCACCCATCCGGTGACCGGCCTTTGCGAAAGTTTCATAACCTCAGAAATCACAGACCGGGCGCTCTAACCACGGCGCCATCAAGCTCCTCAAAAAAACTGGAAATATGTTTGTGAGCAGTACAGTCGGCGGCAGATCAACCTACTCAAATCTGTCAAATTTCTCTAATGAATATTGATCCTTATAACCAAACCATAAAGTTCAAAATTGATTGTAGAAATTTGACAGTTTTGGGTAGGTTGATCTGCCGCCGTGTGTACAAAAATTATATTAAGTAACTATAATTCATCAAAAAAAAAAATACGCCTCCCGCACCAACCTCGATGGACCAGCGACCGTTCAAACTTTGCCAATTTTCTGTGTTATCTGGCGCGGGCCCGAACTCGAATCGGTTCTGTCAAAGAAAAACTCCTTCAATTTAATAAATTTATATTTTTAATATTTTTATTTTTGCATTCATATTGCTGTAGAGATACAAGATAAAGTTTTATTAGAAAGAATCAACCAGTCTCAGGAATTGAACCTAAGACCCTTGGAAATAATTATATTCTGTGCTTCATATGTCATATTATGTCGTACTCGTGAACGGGTGCCGCCTGTGGAGGCTGATCTGCTCTTGCTCTTGTCTTATTCTTATTATTATTGTGGCGTATTCACATCAAGTATGTACATTAGGTAAAACAATAACAAATCTAACTTAAACTAAATTAAACTTTTATATAAAACTTATATCACACTAATATTATAAACTAGTGGACCCGGCGGACTTCGTACCGGTTTGACAGTTTCCATCAAGTAATTAAATTCTCTTTGGTTTCCATGGCAACAAAACAAACAAATATTTTTTTGTTGGAAAATGAAATTGTCGATTTTAGTATATTTATAGTGTGATTCCCGTGGGAATATCTGGATAAAAAGTCTAAAGTAAAATCCTATGTGTTATTCCAGGTTGTAAACTATCTGTATGCCAAATTTCATCCAAATCCATCCATCCGTTGCAGTGTGAAGAAGTAACAAATATACGAACATACATACACACAAACTTTCGCATTTATAATATACTATAATAAATATTAGTAGGATGCGAAAGTTTGTGTGTATGTCTGTATATTTGTTCCTTCTTCACGCTGCAACGGATGGATGGATTTGGATGAAATTCAGCATACAGATAGTTTATAACCTGGATTAACACATAGGATAGATAAGACATTTTTATTCTGATATTCCCACGGGAATCACTCTATAAATATATTAAAAATTAAAAATTATATTAAAATAGACAATTTAATTTTCCAATACAAAATGATTTGTTTGTTTTGTTGTCATGGAAACCAAAGAGAATTTAATCACTTGATGGAAACTGTCAAAGCGGTACAAATTCCGCCGGTTCACTAGTCTAGACATAAATAAAAACGCAGACAGATCGACAGTGATAAACTGACTACAACGCGGGGCACATGCCGCTCGTATCGATACGTACACTTGCGAATCTGCTCACGCGCCGGTATAATTGCCGAAACCTATATTTTATTTTTACTGCTCCTTTTCAAACTCATCCAGTGGTGGAATAACAACACCACCACCATTAGTGGCGCACTCAAAATGGCACTACTGCCGCTAAAAAGCAGTCGAAATCAAAGCAGTGAATAAAATCAGTGCTTACAGCCTTCCCGGTAGCATAATGGTCAGTGCAGCCGCCGGATTGCGAAAAACCCAGGTTCAATTCCTGGCTGGGTCGGGTATGCATTTAATTTTTTCACTATATTTTATTTTATTTTATTTTATTTAGGATAACAACAGCCATGAACTTACATAGATACAATTTGTTTATAGCATGGAATTCTAGGGCCAATAACAGTTACCCACTTATTCAAATAAGAAAATAGAATCACCGAGTAAATAACATTATTATAAATATATACCTAATAAATGTCTGAATCCGTCACCCCCACCAAGACACGTAAGAATGACGGCACATTTTTATAACCGAAAAGGGGCGAATTATAATCGTTTCTCAGCTTCGGGCGTCGCTTGGAAACGGTCCGTCGCGATGTAAGTACCCACTTGTAACTCCAACATCTACTTTCAAAATGGCGAAAGAACATTTTAGGCGTTTTGAATTGGCACTTAGGTACCTGTGTGGTTTTTTGATGGTGACAACAACCTATTAGGGACTACGAAAGATTTTTAGCCTTTTGCGTAAATTATTGAAATGTAACTGAAAGGTGGCGGGATTGAAACTTACGAAAGTCTCTCATGGAAGAAAGGAAGTTATGAAGACTCGACAGTAAACAAACAAAACTCGAACGTCTGGCACTGGACTGGCTGAACTGGCAGCGTAGTTAGCTAAAAAGCCCACAATAATCCAATTTAAAAAGCTTGCTTTTGCTATGCTGAGTTCCAACAGTTTTTAGAATTTTTGTCTGTTTGTCTGTTTATTTGACCGCGCATCACATGAAAATGGCTGAACGAATTTGGTTGAAACTTTGCACATAGACAGTCCATGATCCGGACTAGGATAATTATAGGAGAATTTTTATCCCGGTAACAGGTTCCTGTGGGATAGTAGTCTTACGAAGTCACTGGCGACAACTAGTATTGAATATACATTAAGTAAATTTTAAATTTTAGAATTTTGAACAAGCCGAATACGAAAGCGAACCTCACCCGCAGGTTTAGGTACTACCAAAAAACAACCAGTTGTTAATTTGTACATACGTATGTAATATTAGGTCCTTACCTATGAAATTGACGAAAGTCCAAAAGTTCTAAAAGTCGATACCGGTTGTTAATATTATTATACACCTTTAATAAGGACTATGATACTTAGGCTTCAGTAATAACAATGATTATTAATTTTGTGATAAAGACACATTTTTTTTTTTATTGACTACTTTTTATGTTCGCAGAATTGTCTTTTTGTTTCATTGTAGCTTTGAAGGGACTTGATTTTTTTTCTTTTTAATGTTTGCTAAATTTTGCTAGTGAAACAAACACACTACTCTACAATTTATATAGTGTTAACATAAATAGATGCTAAGAAAATTAAAAAAACGTTAGTATGAAAAATAAAATTTATAAAAATCTTCATACAAAACGTCAATTTCATAGGTAAGAACTTAATAGTTCACATACATTGAGCGATGTGTGTCCGTAATTCCAATTTATCAGATGCAACTAGAACAGTCGCGTTCCAATTGTACAATAAAGGTGAACGCAGACACTGGCCGCACCGCACGCGCCGCAGTCGCCTCATTCGAATTCTTTATATGAAATTCTGGTCACACTCGCCACAGTGGCACACTTGCACAGAATTTCATATAAGAATTCGAATGCGGCGACTGCGGCGCGTGCGGTGCGGCCAGGAACAACTGATTGCTATTTTCAGTGACAAACATGCCGGAACCCTCAACAGCGCCTTACACTTTCAACTTGCCAAAAATTTCTTTACAACATCCACCCGAAATCAGGGAATCTCTAATTAGTTAATTCCGACTGCCTAATGTCTCTATAAAGCTAAACAAATAAATTGAATTCCACCCTTTTTCGTGTGGAATCCGCAACGCTCGCGCCTCTGCCGGAACGCAATCTCTCCTAATGGCGTAACTTTGCTCGTTAATGTCAAATAGCGATTGTTATGTGGGTCTGGTGGGAAGGCGACATCGGCGTGCAGAAGGATTGGATACAGCATACAAGCGACGTGTTTACGTGTGTTTTCATTATCTGACCAATAGCATCATCATCATCAGCTCATTATATGTCCCCACTGCTGGGGTACGAGCCTTCCCTATGGATGGATAGGGAGAACAGGTCATAAACCACCACGCGGGCCCAGTGCGAATTGATGGTTGTTAACGACTGCTTATGCAGCCGGGACCAAAGGATATACGTGCCTTCCGAAGCACAGAGGAGCTCGAGATGATAAATTTTTGGTCACCCATCCGATGACCGGCCTTTGCGAAAGTTGCTTAACCTCAGCACTCGCAAACTGGGCGCGTTAACCACTGCGCCATCGAGCTCCTCCTATTATCTGACCCCTGATGTTTTTTTAGGTTAGCCGCACTTTGGATGCGTTCTCTTACGAACAAGTCCAATACCCACAATACATCTTAGGTGGGTTGGAAGAGATTTCTTTTAAGTCAATCTTTGTTCACCATTGTTTTAGTTTGTACTTTGTTTGCTGTTTGTGGTTTTTGTGCAATAAAAAAAAGAGCTAAGTACGTCATCAAATAAAATAATATTTATTTATTAAAGTATTAAGTTATATATTAAGTATAATTATTTATTAAAGCGTTTGCTTACTTTATTTTACACAGAATCGGCAAGTATTTATAATAGCACTTCCCAAGTTTCTTGTGACTTCTCGGTACAGCAATCAAAAGAGCACTTTGTAAATTGTTCATGTAAGTTGCGCTGAGTTCGAATAGCTATGAAAGTCAGTTTCTTAGTAGAGGACTTCAGGTGAAACGCGCTTCTATCTTAGACAAAATATAATTGAATGAAACTGTATATAGTATATACCTTATTGTGAATAAAATAAACATAATATCTTTTGCTTTTGATTTTTATACCATTTTTAGGGTTCCGTATCTCAAAAGGAAAAAACGGAACCCATAAAGGATCACTTTTTTACATAGTTAAATTGCATTGAATTAGACTTAAATATTATTTTGTGGCGACCTTTCAACCCTTTAAGTACTAAACGCGAGTCAAATCCGTAAGGGGTTTTTCATTTCATTATGCAGTGTTCGCGTTATCTTATGAAAGCAATGCATATAAAAGACTGTCTTTTCTTTCATCACCATCAATCATCATCACCAGTTCTGGAGCATGAGCACAAACTTCCCTACGGATGGAAAAACCATCGAGAGAACGGGCCGTAAACCACCACGCGGACCAGCAGCTTCACCGCTGCAGCACGTAGGAGCTCGTGATGGTATATTGGTCACCCATCCGATGACCGGCCTTTGCGAAAGTTACTTAACTTTAGCAATCGCAAAGTGCGTTTACCACTGCACCCCGTCGAGCTCCTACTTGTTTCAACTAAAACATACTTTTTTTTTTGAAAATGTCGTTACTTTTATTAAAGCTGCGGAGTTTCTTACTACCATTCTTCTTTACAGCTAAAAAATATACGCCCTGAATGGGTAGGAGGTAAAAAAATATATGGACGACTAGGTGGCCGCTCGCGGTTTCACCCGCGTGGTTCCCGGGTTCACCCGCGTGGTTCCCGTTCCCGTGGGAATATCGGGATAAAAAGTATCCTATGCGTTATTCCCGGTCTTAAACTATCTGTATGCCGAATGTCATCCAAATCCATTCTGTAGTTTTTACGTGAAAGAGTAACAAACATCCAAACAAACTGTCGCGTTTATAATATTAATAGGATTCAAAAGCACTTTTCGTAAGTTTATTTGAATAAAACATTTTGACTTTGACTTTTGACTTTGACTAATATTACTAAAAATCTGCTTAGGCAACTTACTTAATATTAAAATTCTCTTAAGTTTCAGGCAGTGTTCCCTTTTGCGTATACAAGTGCCTACATATCATAATATTTTAATAATTCTATATTCATATACTTACGCTGCTGGTACAGCGAATATCGTCACATATTTTGTGCGAATATTGCCGAGATTACGACTGATCGTGATTGGAATAAAATGTACAAACGCCTGCACGTCGGCCTAACCAAAACTGTCAAATGTCTTCAATACATTGTCAACCGTAAGCCATAGTCATAGAGTTCAAAGTCTATTGAGAACATTGACAGTTAGTGGTTCTGCTCTGCAGGCGTGTGTACACAACCGGCCTCATTTTCCGTTTCCTCGCGCGGATGCCGGCAACGATAATTTGAATTTACAATAAGTTGCGTAAAAAAGGTCCCTACATACCTACTGCCTTCTATATGTTTATTTTATTAATACGTAAATATACAAACTTTAGGTAAGGTTAAATAGAACGAGTTATTTTTACTCTGACATGCAATGAAGGACAATTTAATATTTTAAATTTAAAATAAGTGTGACGAAATTTTACTCATTTTTAGGTGTGACGAGATTCTACTATGACGAATGTGGAACAACACCTAGCACTTAGCCCGCGAATTCGTCTGCGCGGATTACTTATTACTTAAAAAATATCTTATCTTACCTTATCTTATTTTATAAAAAAAAACAATTCTTCTGTCCCTCAATTCTTCTATGTACAGATTTTGGAATTAATATTATATGTTTCAATCATATTTTTAAGACAAATTACCTTACTTTGTGTATGCTTACATTTTTACACATATTTTTCAATTTTAAATCTTATCAAGCCATAACACTACATTACATTTAAAAAGTATATTGTTTATAAATTTCGCTGTCATGCTGTCCGATGAAAGAAGCTTAGAGCATTAACTACAACACAAATAAACATTTACAATGCTTAATATTTTGGATCGCAATAGTACAGGGAAGCTTTTCTCTAAAAAGAGATTTCTTCCAGCAGCCCATGGTGACAGGATAGTATGAAAGTACCTTAGCTAGTTAGATAGACAATCTGCACACACAGAACTATTAAGAAAATATGTTATAGGAGCTTTGATTATATAGAAGCAATCAAATCAATGGTAAACCTCTACAATATATTCTATGTGATATTGAAACTCCTTTATTCCCCCATGTATTAGAAACAATCGGATAAGACAAGTCCTAATACATACCGCTTGATTCTTATCGACTTCCGAAACAAACTCGATATATCTAAAAACCAAATATTTGGCTTTTTCAAAGGAAAATATGATTGACGAGCGCTCACCCTACTTATCCCCGCAATTGAGGAGTCAGAACAAATATGAGGGAAAGCGTTTCATGTGACATTTACGCGTTACGATTAATAAGTACGCTATTTTATTTTTAATTGTATTATTAATTGTAGGTAGCACAAAGCATGGAGGAAATGTTCTATTTATCCATTTATTTATTGATTACAAGTCACATTACATTCTAGAACAACACTTTTACATTTTACAAACGTTACAATTTTGTTGTTGCATATAATAAATATTGCATTATTTTAGATGCATGCATACTTATAAGAGTTAGCTTCGTCAGACAATTATTTTACGCAAACTTCTTCAAATACCCGACATAACAATGTATACTGGTTTTTGTAATTTGATCGAGACTTTTTTTTATATTTAACAGGCAAGAACAGTGCCTTGATCTCACCTGATGTTAAATGATGATAAGGCCAATGATGGAAGCGCACTTCACCCGGGATCCTTAACTAGTGAGGCACTGGCTATCTTATCTCTAGCTTTCGGAACAAAACAATGTTACAAACATTGATATTATTTCGAAATATTTAGATAAGATGGTGGTAGCAAGCCAGGTAGACAAACCAATCCTACCACCAACCAATCCAAGTACACAAACATGTACCCCCCACTGGGAATCAAACCCAGGACCTCTGGGTCTAAACCGGTGGTCATAACCACTAGACCACAGAGGCGATTATAAACTGCTACCAGAGGGCGTCTGACGTTGCGGCTTGGTCAGGAAGATTATGATGGTGTCAATTTTGCTGACACAAAAAGAAAAAGAAGAACTTAAGTACAAGTATGCACCTAATGCTGTACAACATATCTAATATTCAACATTATTAACTATAAAATTTACATAAATTGAATCATATGACACAACAATGATTTTTCTTACCTTCACATGTATGGTCTCACCTTACTTTCAAGGAGTCATCATTCATTGAATGAATGAATGGTCACGTGAGACTCCGTGAAAGGAACGCTAAGCGCTTCTCCGTTGTAGAACGAAAACAATCCATTAATCATTCAAATTTGTTGCAATGAGTCCATTCATAGTGTCAACAAAATCACACCGGTCGTGCAGTGATCGTGATCGTGTCGTGCCACCTAAACGCCTCTCCCGAGACTTAACCCTTCGTCTCTAACCGTCCTTGCTATATCCCCGAATATTACGCGACTGCTCCTCTCCAAGCAACTTCCAATAGTTTTTTTGCTTTGATTCGTGATGTCTCGAATTTTTATGACTGAATAAACTTTTGGCCTTGCGTTTGGGACTTTCGTTTTATTGTGTTTTTATCATTGTTAACAGTTTGGACAGGGCTTTCTTTCAGTTTAGGGTCCAATATTGAAGGGTTTATGTATTTGGATGTACTCGTACATATAGGACGGAAGTAAGATATGAAACTTTGATAGTTTTGTAGTTCTGATGAAAATACGAGTGTGTTTGTACATATTTTGACGACCTCCTTGGTCGCGTGGTTTGTACACCGGTTTTCATGGTGTCGCCATCTCTCAGGTCCCGGGTTCGATCCCCAGTCGGGTCACAGAGGTGGCTTGTGCCTCACTAAACGTTCTAAATTCTAGAGTACCCCTTTTTTTTTAGCTAGAAGATTCCTACAGGAATTTTAAAGTTAGGCTTCCATTCAGGTGATGTTTATTCTTATCTTATCTTATCTTAGTGGGGCCTGCTGAGGTTTCCCTCTATCAGTAGCACTTTGACTCATCGGGATCTTTTGTGCAACCCCATCCTTTCACTCTACCTTCTCTGTAAAGATAGATGCCTTAACTTTGGCAAGTGCAAAGAGCCTGAAGTCCTCCGGTTTCGGATAGGCCGACCCCAGGAGTCCCATTCTTTCCCTATCCAGAGAGTCGCTGTCACACAGTAGGTGCTGCATTGACTCCGTTTCCTTTCCACATGCCCTATACATAAACTATTTGTTGAAAGGTGCATTCTGTGAAGCATTTGTTTTGTGGCCATATTGCCCTGTCAAGGCATCGGTAGTTAATCGGGCCTGCCTTTTGATGCCTCCGCATATGAACTTACTTCGTTCTAAGGCATTTTCGCCTAGGAAGGGATTTGGAGTGTTTCATACCCGGCTGCTCTGCCCATTCGATGCCGTGCCTGTTTTCGATGTAATCTTTTAAGGCATTGTTAATGGTACTTTGTGCAAGTGCCACGAACGGCTTAGGACCAATGTGGTGTTTATTTATCCCGTCTCGTAAGTTTGAGACCTATACCAATTTCCTGGTTGCGATGAAGCATTGGTAGATTTTTGAGCAATGGTGTGATGTACTTTGAAGCTTATGATATAATTATCTACAGACTATGTACTTAACACAATTTTGGCACAAACGGGTATTTGTGTCTATGTAGGTCAACCTTGAAACGTAGTTTCAAAGCTAGCGAATTTCAAAATTCTCGCTAATTCCTAACATGAAACTATTTCGGTGCCCTACAAGGGAGCGCGACGTATTAACGTTTCTTAAAGAGATATCTGGAGAACGTGTCTAGCTTTAGACTTGGTGTTTCATTCGGGTTTACTTGAGTAGTATGTTCTGAAGGAGTAAAACTAAAAGCGTTCAAGCGCAAGCAGAAGGAATGCTACTCTACGAAAATCCAATTACATTAAGAGGTAGGTATCTACATACACTGATAACTGCATTTGTGGTTTAAGTAATCTTGTACTAAGTAAAAGCGGTGTGAAATGAGCCATTTAAATAATTCACATTGGAATTTCCCTACAGCGAATTCTTTCAGGCAGCTGGTTATATATCAATATACACATCCAGAAGCATTTTTTTTGGAATCGAGTACTCCTAGGTGTTATAGCAGATACCAGCCTGCTTCCATCTCTCGTATTTCGAGGAAATATGTCTTTTGCCTGTTTGAAGCATTGAGGGTTTTGTTTAGCGAATTTAGAAATTTCTAAAATGTACAAACAAGGAAGAGGTAATATATTTAATAACTTAAATAGAGGTGCACAAGGTTCATCAGGTGCCGCACCAAATATCGCCCTAATGCATTTTTTTGCGCAATAAATGCTTTATTTATTTCGGTGCTGTTACCCTATATAATGAGTCCGTACCGCAGTACTGACTCAACATAGGCAAAGTAAGCTGCAACAGCTGTACTGGTTGTTGCTACCTTTGTTAATTTATAGAGCGCATAAGCAAATCTATTTATCCTATTGCACACTCTTCCAATCTGCTGTTTCCAGTCCAAATTCCGATCTATGTCGATGCCTAGAAACTTTGTTACATTAGTGCCACTGAATTTAAGTCCTTGATAATTTATGTTTAATGATTGATACAATTTGTTGTTAAAGTTCATAAAATAGGTTTTGTTAATATTGATTATTAAATTATTATTTGTTAACTAGTTTTTTATTATATTCATTGTATCAATAATCTCATTAATATGATCATCCAATGTCAATTTATTATCTGTTGTGACTATAACAGAAACATTTTCAGCAAATAGGATGCAGCGGTGCTTTGTCAATTCAGGTAGGTTATTAATATATATAAGGAACAAGAGAGATCCTAGCATGCTCCCCTGTGGGACTCCAAATCTATTTTCCCTAAACTCAGACTGCTACCTTTGTGTTACATGCCTAGAGTCAACACAACATCTCCCCACTTAATTTTCAAACATTCAACATTTTTAAGCAATTATATAAAAACAAACAACGACTCTGATTATTTATGAGTTTACAATTAACTGAGGTTCTTAATCTAACTAACTATTTTTCATTTATTTTCTTAACACTAAATAAGACATTACATTATTGATTTATTACAATACAGAAAGCGTAAATAATACATAATACACAAATAAAACAAGGGATAAGTCTTATGTCTAATCTATCTCTGTTTATCCTTTGTCTAGTAACCATTTAATGAGTTTCATAACGAAGCTTCTCTTGGGCTAGATAATTGGTGTGAGTGTAGGAAAGTTTATTTATTTATATTTATTTTATCTCTAAGCCGATACGTTTAGAGTTAACCGAACTACGAACATGCAGATTACAACTGTTTCTACGTTAGAGTGGTCACACCGCTGGTTTATGAGTAAATCCATTATGTTCGCGAACCTCTCGCACTCCATGTTCGTGCAGCTACTCCCATTCCCCCATCCGATCCGAACCCCCCGGAGAATCTAATAGGGCACGGGGACACGCACTAGCGCGTCATGCCGTTCCCTCTAGAAAACCTCTGAAAGTGAACCCTTTAAGTTTCTCACCGCCCCCAAAAAAGCCCGGTGAACCTGAAAATGCCGTTTACATGTAACCACAAAATAAGGAGTCTTCTTAAATATTATAGTGATTCATAATAATAATAGCATTGTATAATATGAATGGAATGTGACAAATAACCACAATATAAAAGCATTAATGTTATATAGGCACATATACAAATTACATCTTTTAAATTAATATCTATGTTTTAAATGTATGTTTTATGTACGTGTTATGTATTTGATAATATTAATAGATATAATATTATATAATTTTATACTTATATGCAAATCTGCCGTGTCACACCTATCTAACTTATCTTGAGATAGGTGAGTTACGCGTAACAAAGCTTAATCGAATTGTTAGGGTATCATTTATATGGGCACTGTGTAATTTATATATTTTTTATGTTTTTACGTAATAATATTGGATATGGCATATACACTTAACTCATGTTTTTGAGTGATTCGTAACGGCGGGTTGCTTTATCTTTAGATAAAATAGAATTGCATTACAAACAATAACTTGCTGCAAACGCACATCTCTTGCAACATTAGTTACGTGAGATAGGCATTATAAAACCTGTAAGGACTTTTCGGCATTAATCGCGCGGGTCAAGTGTTTGTTTACCTACATAAAATCAGTTATTGATGAGAGCTCACACGCATACAATCAAAGTGCACTAATTTAATTAGTTTATGAACACTCATGTACGGAAGTGAAAGTTGGGTATGGCAGAAGAAACATGAAAGCAGAATAAATGCAGTTGAGATGAGAGCGTTAAGAAGTATGATGATTTTTTATTTTTATTAATAATAATTATCTTATTACATCGCCTATTTAATGTTTTATTTTACACTTTGTAACACCAAACACACGCAACACACCAATAAGCAAAAAAAAATTGTTTCATGGGGTCCTGAGGCTAAATGCACGGTCTTGGCAGAATAACAGCGTCTGCTGCTAACACAGTAGGCATTTGCTGAGTCAAGGCCCATTTGCTGCTGTAGCACACATACTTCAATATTCATTAGATTTTTATTTTATTATTAAATTATTAATGTTGTTGTTTTTGTTCATTTAATTCTGTTTGTATTTATGTTTCTCTCTTTATTGTAATTGCTACGATTAAACGTCTTGTATAAATGTATTTATGTGTGCTTATAGTAAATAAATGTATGCCTATGCCTATGCCTATGATAGGAGTTAAACTGAGTGACAGGATAAGAAATAGTGAGATAAGGAAACGTTGTGGTCTGAAAGAAGATGTAGTGTCAAAAATTGAGAAAGGTATTCTGAGATGGTTTGGACATGTCGAAAAAATGAATGAAGAACGATTGACGAAAAAAGTGTATAAGGGGAGTGTGAATGGAAGTGTTGGAAGGGGTAGACCTAGGCGGACGTTTCGAGACCGAATCGGGGACGTCTTGGAAAAAGGCCAGGTAAAGAGTACCCTAAACCGAAGAGCATGTATGAAGAAAATAATGAAAGTGGACGAAGCGAAACAATTATGTATGGATCGTAGCAAGTGGAAAAAAGTGGTCTCTGCCTACCCCTACGGGAAAGAGGCGTGATTATATGTATGTATGTATGTATGAATAGTTTTGTGAAATTTTAAGATTTAAGTGAATCATATCATGAGTGGCTTACGTACAAATGTGATGTTACAATTATCTAAACCGAATAAAGTGTTAGATACAAGTAAATCAAGGAATGACAATCCAGTGAGGTTTGTTTACGATGAATTAAAAGATCTTGAACGAGAACCGTCTCCGAAGTTTGACTTTGGTTCTCAGCTTGCTGATGACCGTGGAATTTCACCATTCAGTTGTGCCAGTGAATTGTGAAGATGCTGTACCCAATTACGGGGATGGATGATATTTTATTATGCAGAGATACTTCGCCTTTAATTTATCAAGATATATCTTCTAATCTCGTAACTCACAACTCTTGTAATGCTGAAAAACTAATAACTTTGAATAATGGTAATGAGAACCACACACAAGTTGGTGTTTCAATTTAGTCTGAACCGTCTGTTAAACCACCAATTTTACAAAATAACACGAAAAGTAGTACTGAGGAGATCAAAGAACCACCTTGTTGCAATATAAACGAAGATAGTTTCTCACGTCCAAGCACTTCAGAATCTATTAAAAATTAGGATCGTATAGTAAGTGACCCTTCTTCTGGAATTACGTTAGGGATAAATAAAATTAATAACAATCTTTCTAAATTTTAATTTGTAGTCCCGATACAAAGCTCTACACCAAAACGAAATTCTGTATGTCAAACTAGTGATACGGATAATTATGAGAAGAGCGCGGAAGAGTTAATAAACCAATTATCCCGCGAATCAAACAACAGTTCAAGTAGTAAGAATACAGAAAAAAAGAAAAAAGTATGAAATCCCCAGAAAAAAAACAGCTTGAGAAAAAGAAATAGCCTATGCTGAAGCCCTGTAAAGAAAGTTGTACAAAAAAATGTATCACAAAGTTTAATAATGAGGATCGAAAAAATATATGGATCTGTTTTAGAAATGTAAGCAAACAAAATCAGAGAAATTTCATATCACGCAATGAAGAAAAAAAACCTAAGCAAGTATCAACGAAATCTAATTCTCGGAGACATAATACTCCGATTTGGAATTTAACTGGCACACAAGTTTGTAAAACCTTTATTCTGAGTACATTATGACATAAACAATTTTATCCAAAAAATTAAAGAATCTAGAAAAAAATAGAGGTTTTAGAATTGTCACAAGCAGACATGATCATTTTCAAAGACGATTTGAAACGAGTATTTCCTAAAAACTATAATATTACATCACCAAAGATAGTAGAGTTCAGGCATGGTTCTCAATCAGTTTTCTTAAAAAAATCGTATGATGAAAAGTATTCAAAGAATTTTCAACACTAAAACCAGCAGTAGAAGCTTTGTTTCTAGAAAATAGAGAAGACCTACTTGAAACTATATGTCGAGAAATAGAGAAACGAGGGATAAGTTCGGCAAAAAAACAGGACTTGCTTAAACTTTGTCCTAGTATGCCAGCATCTCGCCGTAAATTCTTTGAAAAATTAATTGTTAATGTAAATGCCAAAGATCTAGATAATGAAATTTAATCATAAAGTTGTCTGCTAATCGTAAGTTTAGTAGTTTTTATGTTAACTTTACATTTTTTTTTGCACTACAATTGTTTTTGATTCATTACGTGTTCTACTGATCGAGAGGTTATTGTAGATTATACGTTGAACTTTATTTGTTCTTTTTATGTTGAGTTTTATTTGTTTTTTTATGTTGATTTTTACTTAATACTAGAAATGATATTTAATTTCTTCTATGACATCGTGAGTTCTTGTTTTTATTCTTCTTCTTGTGTTCTTGTTTTGTCAAAAATCAAAAATCAATCAATCAATATCAATCATTTGATCTATGATTTTATTTTTGAGAATTATGATGCTATGTGCGTGCCAAATCTGGCGACATGATTATTTTTTCGTTAAAAATATCTTAATAACTGTATTAAGTACTGATTTAACAATGTTTTCTAATCAAAAACTTCAGTAACAGGGTTTTTGTATGATTAAAAGTTAAATTATTTTCTTATAAATAGTGTTTAATTTCTATTAACAAATTAATAGTACCTACATTTCGTACTTTAATAAAAACCTAGATAACTAAAACCAACTGTATTTTAAATAAAACACATCTAAACCCTAGTTTGCTTAGTAGGGCCAATTTGTCGTATTTAAAGTTACAAGAGATAGCCGTTACAATAAATTATTATCATTCTAAGAAGCCAGTAACGGGCACGCTCACTTATGTCTAGATACGCGCACGGCGTTACAGGATTTGTATGGGATTCTGAGGCGCATGAAAACAAAAACCGGTTATAAATAGGATAAAATTAGTGTTAAATGACCAAAAAAAAAACCTTTTGTAGACATGGATATTAACAACAACTTTATTATAAAAAAAAATATATAAAAGTCTGTTATTTCATCAAATATGAAAGAAACTAGGAAAAATCCTTCTAAGCTAATTTCCCAAAAATTGTCTTTTTTGAGATAGGTGAGATAGGTGTGACACGGCAGAAATATGATATTCAAATTCCCTTTTTTGTTTAATTTGTTCAGTTTTATTTTTTGTTTTTAATTTAATTTTTTATTTTGTTATTATTAAAATTATAAAGAATGGAGACACTACTCATAATATATTTTTAAGTTAAAGTAACATTCACATTTTTTTTGCATACTGTACACCTTTCAATTTACGACCAGTCTTAACAGAACTGCATTGATATACAAAAAAACTGTCAGCGCGTGTCAATTCTAACTGGTCAATAGAGGACGGTGATCCTACGCTGCCGCATCACAGTAAATACTACTGCGAAGGGTATTTGTTGCTGGTAGAAGAAAGAATGAAAGAAAAAATGATTTATTGGTCGAGCTTTTAAACTTACACTAAAACTAATTAAATACAATTAAAATTAACATAATTGCCGACCAAATGGTTGCCACTCAGCATAATGCCATGACATAGTTATGCCAAGGCACTGGTTTTCTGTGGAACCATTAACTAAATTATGAGAGAGAGAGAGAACATTACAAAATATAAATTGATTTAAACTTAATTGAAAACAGTATTATCAAATATCTACCTACCACCACCACCACCACTTATTTGTGAAAACTGACAACAAACTACATATATATAGAACAATAAAATAATGGGTAAGTATAATAATAATAATTATGAGTAACCATAAATATATAATTTAATTTAAGAACACACATTTATACGCTCACGTAATTATAATATACTTATAGAAATAATTATAATCAACACAACTGCCTATGCATTGGATGTTGTAATTTGTAACTCTAAAAGACGCTTTTTACACTTTTGTTTAAACGAACCAATTACTGGTAGAATATAAAATCTATACGTTACCCGCTTTTGTAATATTAAAACTAGATGCATAATGTCATTGTTGTATAATGTACTAGTACCTAATACAAACCAATGTAAACAAACAAATAAATTAATTTCTTTTTAGAGAGAGAGTTTGTTGAACTGGCCCTTTTCAGCGTCACCTTAATTTGGGTTTGGAAGGAGACAGCAGAAGGCACGGTTCATATAAACGCGTTCGATCAATGCACACATAGACTACCTATATGCAATAATATTGGCGAGGGCCCGGTAGCACCCCGTCGTCGCTGCCCGTGCTTTTTCAATTTACCCAGAACGCGCACCCGACATGCACAAAACAACCCTACGCAAATAGCGCTGGCAACATTTAATGCGCTACTTTTTTTTTGAGAGAGATTGCTGATTACCTCGGACGGCATTTTCAGCTTCACCGGGCTTTTTTGAGGGCGGCGAGGTACGTAAAGGGTACCTCAAGCCGTGTGAAACGAATCACCATCGAAGGTTTTCTAGAGGGAACGGCATCACACACTTAAAAGTGCGTGTCAGCTGAGCTGAGCTGTTCCGAGATCCGTCTCCATGAGAGGGTCTACGTATGCGTTGGTCGAGCGCGGTATGTATATACTGGCTGTGCTCGCGACTTCGTCCGCGTGGAATAGTGACTTTCGGCAGCATTTTTAATTTTTTAGGCTCTTGTTCCCGTTTTTGCAACATTTTTCTCTGATGCTTCGCTCCTATTGATTGCAGCGTGATGTTATATAGCCTAAAGCCTTTCTCGATAAATGGACTATCTAACACAAAAATATTTTTTCAATTCGAACCAGTAGTTCCTGAGATTAGCGCATTCAAATAAACAATCTTTTCAGCTTTATAATATTAACTAGCTGTGCTCGCGACTTCGTCCGCGTGGAATAGTGACTTTCGGCAGCATTTTTAATTTTTTAGGCTCTTTTCCCGTTTTTGCAACATTTTTCACTGATGCTTCGCTCCTATTAGTCGCAGCGTGATGTTATATAGCCTAAAGCCTTCCTCGATAAATGGACTATCCAACACAAAAAGAATTATTCAATTCGAACCAGTAGTTCCTGAGATTAGCGCGTTCAAACAAACAAACAAACAAACAAACAAACAAACAAACAAACTCTTTAGCTTTATAATATTAAGTATAGATATAGATTAAGCTTTTCTTCTTCTAGGAAAAAAAAATGCCCATGCTACAGGAAAGAAAAAAAAAAAAAGTTCCTACACTCACACCAATTATCTAGCCCGAGAGAAGCTTCGTTATGAAACTTGTTATATGGTTACTAGACAACGGATAAACGTACTTAAAATACTGAAATACCTACTTATTATACATAGAAAACACCCATACCCGAGACAATGTAGAAATACAATAATTTCTAAATTGACCCGACCGGGGATCGAACCCGGGACCTCAGAGATGGCAGTGATAATGGTCAGTGCAGCCGCCCGGATTGCGGAAGACCCAGGTTCCATTCCTAGCAGGGTCGAGTAGGCATTTAATTTTTTCGCTGTATTTTATAATTATTATTATTATTATTTTATTTTTATTTTTATTTATTTATTTTTTTTTTTTTTTATTTTTTTTTTTTAGCCGCTGGATGCGAGCAGCACAAAACCGGTCGTTGTGGAGATCCTTGGGGGAGGCCTTTGTCCAGCAGTGGACGTCTTTTGGCTGAGATGATGATGATGATGATTTTATAAATATTTTTAATTCAGCTTCAGTGCAGCAATTAGCACTTAAAAATAAAAAGTAAAAATTTATTGAACTATAATTATCTAATTATATGTATAAAATCTAAATACACAAACTACTTACAAGTACACACATCTTTTTTTTATTGTATCCTATAAGGTAACTATGTATTTGTTAACAAAAATAATAAAAGTAAAAAGGTATGATTTAAAACTTCTTTAGCATTATAATAACACCCGCCCGCTTCGCTGTGCGAAAATTGTGAATATTTTTTTTATAAACTATCATTCGCCTAATCTCATGTCCTTACTACATACAAATTTTCAACAAGATCGGTCAAGTCGTTCTTGAGTTATAAAAGGACATACAAACAGACAAACAGACAAAAATTTCAAAAATCGTAGAATTGGTGTCAGTGAGTTACAAAACGATTATTTATCCCAAAATTTCTCAGAAAATGCATGTACAAACAGAGCCTACAGATTTATAGTAAGGACGTACCTACGTCATCAATACTACTTAATACGTCATCAATTAGGTAGGTACCTAATTTAGCAACCGAGTCATGGAAAATGGCAACCTGGGACCCGACCGCCTAACCGATCGCTTTGATTTCGTGTGTGGTTTATGACGTCATCTTGTCGTTTCGTGCCGCCTATGAAAGCAATATCGAAAGCTAAAGCCTTTAGCTTTTGATATTGCTTTCATAGGCGGTGCGAGGTGGCAAGACGACGTCATAAACTATACGCGTAGTCAAAGCGATCGGTTAGGCGGTCGGGGGGCTGGTCGCTATAATGATTTAGCATACGGGATATGCGCGCGTCTCCTGACATATGCAATATCATATGAAGTAAGTAATCGCAGCAGTAGTAATACTGATCTAAATGCTCATGGTTACATTACAAAGCCTACATCAAAAACCAAGTTTATTCATTGAATAATTTTTACATAATGACAGATTTTCTTTAGAAAAGTGTTTTATTTTATCGTACAAAATGTTTATTAAGTCTACAATGACATATGAACAAATTATTATGTACAAAGAACCTAAAAAACCAAGTTGATTTACATTACAAATATCGTAATACCCATAGTATGACCACAGATTACTTAATGTATAAGTATTTTCGTATGAAACGGGTGTTGTTAACCTACCTATGTAAGCTATAAAGTAAGCTAGTATGTAACCTGCGCAGTTTGACTCGAATCTACTTGAAAGACGATTACCAATCCCAATTCATCAGCTTTACTCGACAGTTAGTGCTTACCCACATTAAGTTGTTTATTTATAAATTTCTATGGTTTTCATCAAATCAGCTCATTTTTTGTCCCCACTACTTGGGCACGAGCCTTCCCTATGGATAGATAGGGTGAACGCGCCATTTATATAACCACCACGCGGTTCCAGTGCGGATTGGTGGTTGTTAACGACAGCTAATGCAGCCGGGACCAACGGCTTAACGTGTCTTCCGAAACAAGGAAGAGCTCCAGATGATAAATGTTTGGTCACCCATCCGATGACCGACCTTTGCGAAAGTTGCTTAACCTAAGCACTCGCAGACTGAGCACGTTAACCACTGCGCCATCGGACTCCTGTATGGTTGCAATAAGAAATAAATATCCTTTAAACAAAAAGCTTATGATTCAAACAGTCTCCCAACAACCCAATTATCAGAATCAGCACACTGAGAAAAAATTGTAAAGGTTAAAAATATTTATAAAATACAGCGAAAAATTAAATGCCTACCCGACCTAGCCAAAAATCAGACCTGAGTCTACCGCAATCTGCAATATTATAAATATTGAATTCAGCTTCAGTGCAGCAATTAGCACTTAAAAATAAAAAGTAAAAATTATTTGTAAATGTTTTAAGATAAAAGAATCCAGGTCGAGAACAAAGTGTTTTATTTCTGTGCTATTTACACTTCAGTAAAGACAACTAGGTGTTTTTCTCTATAAAAAAGAATTCGGATAACGAAATTTTTATAGTCGCTTGGACCGTTCTAGTCCACAAAAACTCCCAACCAGAACTAAAAAACACTAAAAATTTAACTAGCGCCCGCCCTTATCCATCCGAACGCAATAAAAGCGGAACCGGAAAGTGCTTTGGATGTGACAAAATGTGGGAAAGACGAAGTGCTGCTTACACTTAAGGTTCCTTAAGAAGTTTTAGTAAACTATTTTCTATGGCGTCAAATAAAATCATTTATTAATATAGGTAATTCAGGCAGGTAGTTGTTTTAACTTCTATCAGTTAAAACAAACCTAAATACCTAAATGAACTGATGATGATGATGATACCATTGCACCTGGAGACGCAGCTTAAGACGGATGTGTTGGACGCACCTAATCTCGATCACCCATCCGGTCACCGACCATACCTACAGTAGCTTAACTTTTGTGATCAATACAAAGAACGCATTACCAACGAAACCTCTTTGTGCCTCTTGCTACCTCCTCTAGATGCTCTTAGAGTTGGTATTAGAATGTCGAGAGCACTCATACAGCTTTCATAGATGTATCCAGCCAGTCTCCGATGACCCTTGCGAGAAAATAGTCTAATAGTCAAATACAAAAAGTAGATCCTTTTTTTCATTTATGTAGTTGATGGCTTCGTGCTATTAGCACATTTAGCCAGTGTCAAAGTTTTTCTTACAAGTAATACATATAAAAACAATATTTCCTTCCTGTATGATGATGATGAATGATAAAAGAAATGAAAAGTGAAAAATGATATACTCCCAACCCCTTGAGTGTCTCAGTAAAGATGTGGGGCTTTAATAAGATCTCACGCGGACCTAATGAGAGAATTTAAAAAGTGACGTCATACTGCTTTGTTTAATTTGCCAACACTCATGCACGCTCACTAACACTTAACGTTTAATAATCCACCACTATTTCACATTAATATTCGACATAACACAAATTTTAGTAAAAAATTTAATAAAACAAAACCGCAAACATGACTCTTCACTTCCCACCCAAGAACCCAAGAAGAGTTATTGAATAAACTTAATTTACAAATTGTTCTAAGTCTAAGCAAACTACTAAAACTAATTAAAATATTAAATGTTTTTCTAATGCTTACAATAGAGTTCTTTTTTTTTCTTTTTTTTGTGTTAAAAGGAGGCAAACGAGCAGGCGGGTCACCTGATGTTAATCAATCACCGCCGCCCATGGACACCCGCAAAACCAAAGTAATCGCGGATGCGTTGCCGACCTTGAGGAAAGAGTTGGATCTTGAGGAGAGAGTAGGAGTTGGGAGGGGGGAGAGGTGAGAGATGGGCTTCCGGTACTTTCACTCACCGGACGAAACACAACAGCAACGAGTGCCGTTGTTTCACGCCGATATTCTGTGAGAGGGTGGTATTTCGCCGGGCGAGCCGGCCCATTTCGTGCTGCAACGCAGCGTGGCTCTACCACTCAGACAGTGTCACTTATTTAGCACCACCCAGGGGTCACGTGTAGGGTCTCAAGGGTAAACCTAAGGACGCGAGTAACTTTAACCCCCAAAAAGTTCAATAACGCTTGCCAAACTTCTTATTTAATTTCCGACTCACGCTTGACCTCTTTGAACTTTTACCTAGTATCCTTCCTGGATCTAGAGTCTGCTCTCTTCAGTTGATCTCACTGCTTAGTTGCCACCACCAGGTTCCGTCAGGCTGTTCTTCTTTCACCATCAGACTCCACCAGGCTGCTGCCGCTGGCATTCATCACGTACTTTATCCACAGCGCTCCACTGCGAGTACGAGTTGCGGTGCTCACAGACCACTTTCTTCAAAAAAAAAAATCCGGCTCGAAGGACTAATGAAAAATGATTCTTATATCCGGCTCGAAGGACCAAAGGAAACTAGTATACCTTTGCACTAAAGGGAAATTTAAAACGAAGAAGCTACTAGCGGTTTCATTTTCAACCTTAATAGTATTCCGGGAATACTAGATACTTTGCCAAAACACTTCGATAGCGCGATTTACTCAGAATACGAACCACGCCATCTAGTAAGAACTATTTGAACTAAACTTATTATATTTACATGCGTCTTCGACAATTTCAATACGTAGTGTTCGCGTAAACTTTAGAAAACCATAAGTAAAAATTATTACATACTACTTCCCTTTCGGTGAAATAAAGGCAGATCAAATTGTGTAATACAAAAAGGGAGAACTCATCTACGGAACCCTAAAAATCCATAAAATATACTATCACATAAAATTTAGGCCGGCCGTATGGTGAAACTTGCCTACATAATATTATTAGTTTGGGAAACCATAAATGCCAATGGCTAAACAATTCATTTTGTACTAAACTGAACACTTGGCATAGTCGGTTTGTGAACGCGAATGTCAAGCTATCTTTGTAATGCCGCGTTTTAGGATGGGTGACCAAACTTTTTTGCGCATCCATCCATCCATTGCAACGTGAAGAAGCAACAAATATACGAACATACACACAAACTTTCGGATTTATAATATTAGATATAGTAGGATTAACGTAAATCTTTGACTATACTACTACTCCTCCTAGCCGATTTCGGCTACGGCGACCGTCTTACATTCCGCTGTTGTTGGCGTTCGTGCGCCCTTAGATGGCTTATATAGCCTACTTTCTTTAAGAAGGTGCGCGCGCATAGAGAGCAGGTTAAGACACCATTCTCAAAGTTATAACTGACACCCGCCGGTGGTCGAGCCTTCAGTTCATCGCGCTTGGCATCTAACTCAGAGCGCCGCAGTGACTCAAAATCAAAAACCTTGTCTCTGACTAGGGATCTCCACTCCGGGCGCTTTGATGCCAGGCGTTCCCAACGGGGGGGATCAATGTCACATTGCCTCATATGGCGTTTAAGCACATCCTTATATCGGAGAAGCTGCCCACCAAGCTTGCGCTTGCCCTCCTTGAGCTCTGAATAGAAAATGCGCTTTGCCACTCTCTCCTCCGCCATTTGCGACACGTGACCGCACCACCGAAGCTGTCGCCGCATAAGGTAGGCTTCAATGCCACCAACATTAGCTCTTCGCAGCACTTCAGTGTTTCGAACACGATCGTGCCATTTGATTCCCAATATTTTCCTAAGACATCTCAGGTGGAAGCGGTCCAGCGCACGAATGTGCCGGCGATACACAGTCCACGTTTCAGCCGAGTAGAGAACATTAGGCAACACAATCGCCCTATAAATAGATATTTTAGTAGCCAATTTTAAATCATGCGAGCTGAAGACCCTTGCATCTAATTTGCCGAAAGTTGCGGCAGCTGCTCCAATACGGCTATTAATTTCAACATCAAGGTCACACTTAGATGTGATAGTGCTCCCCAAATAGCGAAACTTATCAACCTGCTTCAGTACATTCTCATCGAGTTTGATGTTTAGTGACTGCTGACCATTAGTGTCTGAGGACATTACTTCCGTCTTCTTCACATTAATTTTAAGGCCGAATTTACGACAAGCCTCGTAAAGAGCGGACATTTGCTGTTGCAGGCCGCCAGGGGACTCAGTCAGAAAACAAAGATCGTCTGCATACATGATTTCTGATATCATCGTGTAAGATACTTTTGTGCGGGCCTTGAATCTCGCCAAGGAAAAAAAACCGCCATCAGTGCGGAAACGTATACGGATTCCCTCTTCCACTGTTTCCAAGACCTCCCGGATTACAACTGCGAAATATAATGCGAACAAAGTAGGCGCCAAGACGCACCCCTGCTTCACCCCACACGTAACAGGGAAGAAATCTGATTGCTCGCCATTAACTGCGACGCAGCACTGCATGTCGTCGTGCAGGAGTCTCAAAAGCCTCACAAACTTTTCAGTGCATCCAAGTTTACTCATTGTCATCCACAAGGCTTCACGGGGCACGCTGTCAAAAGCCTTCTCAAGGTCAACGAAGCAAAGATATAGCTGACGACCCTGTTCTCTACTTTTTTCCTGAAGTTGACGTACCGAGAAAATGGCCTCGCATGTGCCTCGATCAGGTCGGAAGCCAAACTGTGTTTCCGGCAACAGTTTTTCCGATATTTCCGTAAGGCGGTTCAAGAGAACTCTGGCAAAGATTTTTCCAGGGACCGATAAAAGGGAAATACCGCGGTAGGAACCGCAATCAGAACGGTCGCCTTTGTTTTTATAAAGGGCCCTGATGCGTGACACTTTAAAAGTGCGAGGGACTTGTTCTTCTTCCCACATTCGAACAAAAAGCTCCCATATCCATGAGTGCAGCTCCTCACCGCCGCACTTAAGCAGTTCACTCGGTATAGAGTCTACGCCAACCGCACGCTTGTTTGGCTGTTGCTTGATGGCACGAACAACTTCATCACGTGCCATCGGCTTGTCCAGCTCAATGGCAATCGGAAGTTGAGGAATCGAAAGGACGTGCTGCAGATTTGCTGAGCGATCAACATTAAGCAAGGCGTTAAAATGTTCTGACCAGCGGCTCAGGACGTCTTCCCTACTTTTCCAAAGTACCATTAGCTGATCTCAGAGGTACTGCCACAGGGTTAGACCTTCCAATTAGTTTTCGAACCTCAACGTAAAACTCACCAAGCTGGTTTGTGTCAGCAAGCCATTGAAAGCGACGTGCTTTGTCCTGCCACCACTTGTCTTTAGTTTCCCGAGTAAGTCTCCGCAGCTCCAGATCACTCTTTTTAATATCATCTGCCTTATTACCGCTATGGTGCCGGAGAAGACGACGGTGTTTATTGATAGCTTTCATAAGAGCCCCATCATTCTCATCAAACCAGTCTGCATTCACTCGGAGTTTTGGATCCAATACAGATGTGGCCGAGTTCAGAACGTGAGAAGACAGAAACTCCCAGTCTGCATCAATATCACCTGTCGTGGGCGGCACCGCACTTACTAATGTTTCAGTGTAGTCCTTCCTGACATCCAGGCGTTGAAGCCTATCTACGTTTAAACATGTAGGCCTCAATCTTCCAGATCTATGGGGTCGACGAAGGCAGAGACGCAACTTAGTGATTACAAGCCGGTGGTCGGTCCAGCAGTGTGCCCCGCGCATCACGCGAGTGATTTGGACTTGGGAAATATCTTTGCGTCTGACAATCGCATAGTCTATCAGATGCCAGTGTTTGGATCTTGGGTGCATCCACGTCGTCTTGTACTTAGCAGGAAGTCTAAACATCGTGTTTGTAATCGCTAGGTCAAACTGTGCACATATGCTGAGCAGCAGTTGACCGTTGCTGTTCATATTACCGACTCCGTGTCTACCTAGAACTCTAGGCCAGGCTTCATAATCTCTCCCAACTCTGGCATTGAAGTCCCCCAGTAACAGAATCTGCTCTTTGGGACGCATGGCCTCGATGCATTGTGTCAATTGATCATAAAACTTATCCTTGACGTCATCAGACTTGTCCAGCGTTGGAGCATAGACACTGATGACATTAAGGTAGTTGTCATTTTCCAGGTGGAGACGCAGTGTGGTAACGCGGCCTGATACATGTACCGGACACTCTTGGAGACGCTTTACTAATTGGTTTTTAATTGCGAATCCTACACCTGATCGTCTTGGTTCTGAGGTTGGGAGCCCTTTCCAAAAGAAAGTGTACCCGCCGCCTTGCTCCACCAACTCGCCTTCATCGGCAAGATGTGTTTCACTGAGTGCAGCCACATCCACGTTATAACGATGAAGCTCTCGAGCTACAATGGCAGTTTTCCGTTCGGGACAGGCGTTATTATCTCGATCCAAGAGCGTCCGAACGTTCCACGCGCCAAATGTCATGTCAGTTGTTACATACTTATTTTTTTTCTTGTGACGTCGACCACGATTTAAGAGATGCAGAGGCAGCCGCGGTTACTACCATCCTTAGGATTGGGGTAAGCATTTTTTGGGGCACCTTTTCTAGCCCCCTCCTCGGCTGAGCGAGGAAAGCAGTGCCTCCCTGAAAAGGGCTGCTTTGTCACTCCAGGTGCTGCCGAATCCTCTCTGTTACCCCAAAGTTGCAGAATGAAAACGACCACGGCGTAATACAACACCCCCAGTGCCGCCCATGTGCAGGCCTTAGACAAAGCCCGACTTGCATCGAGCCAGACTTTTCTAACTCAGCCCATCGCCACAGGACTTTTAACAACTCGGAAACCATTTTCAGAAGCCAGTCAAGTGCGCAGGATATATTTTGGTGCACAAACGTACGCGCAAACGCAAGTGCACACACCCGTCCTTCCTCTTCTTAATCCGGTGGAACGGAAGACCGCTACGACCAGAGAAGAGGTCAGATGAGGCTTGGAGTTAGATTTCGACAGGTCGCCAACCCATCGCCCAGACAAGGAACAAAAGTTTACGGTCCTTTTTCATTTGTCGCCTCTTACGACATCCATTGGAGAGATGGAATGGAGTGGTACTATTCTAATCTGCCGGAAACCACACGGAAGTACTTTGACTATATACATGTATTAAATCAAAGACGTAATTCAGTTTATAGCGATGGATAGATAGATAGAGCAAAAAAGTTTAGTTAGATAGAGAGAAAACTTAAAAATCTTTATAGGTTTGTCGCTAATTCTTCTCGTTCAAAGACTAACCCAAACTCTGAACTGGTAGTAAATTCAGTACGAAGTTTTAACGTAATAAAAAATATTAATAATAATAAAATATATATATATATTGTTAATATTATTATTATTATTATTATTATTATAATTGGGATATTGATATAGTTTTTGACGACAATAAGTGTAAAGGCTTAATATATTGAACTAATTAATCGGCGGACTTCGTACCACTTTGACAGTTTCCATGACAACAAAACAAACAAAACGTTGACAGGTTCCATGACAACAAAACAAACAAAACGTAGTTATGGTACCCCCTCGCCCCTCTGTATTAGATTAAGAGGGCTTACATAGTCATTTCTACTTTAGTTCTAAGAAATATAATTGTTTAGGCTAGCTCAACGGAGCAGCATCCTGCGTATTTTGTCACAGATATTATTCATTATTAAATAGGTCTCCAAATCGGCAACACTCTCTAGTTTTATTTAATTTTAGTTTTTAAAAAATCATTTAGACTCTCCCAAAACTTGACTGGCGCAGCCGGTAGGATTTGCTCAAGGCTGTGTCGTTATCGCTGTAATTAAAACGGGTGTCCAAATTCGCCTGTTAGTGATCGCGACGCGAATAGCATTTAGAGTAAATCCTCGAACAAATAAATTAGTCAAGAAAAGTGGTTGCTGAATACTGAACATGAGGCTGATCGGGTTGTGAGTACAGATTTTCGCCAATCCTTTCACATTTCCCTGTGTTTTTCATTATTTGTGTGTGTAAAACGTTATTGGTTACTTTGCATTAAAATCTGTAAGTGCCTATTAAGTTAAAAATAGTAATAAAAATAAAAGGTTTAAAAATATACATTTTTAAATACATTAAATTAAAGTAATAAAAATTAATTAAAATGGAGCAAGAAATTATAGCCATTCCAAATGAAGTTTTGCGTCTCATCCCATTGTATGGAGGTGATAAAAGACAATTAAACTTATTTTTAAGAAAAAGTGAATATGTTATAAGTAGATATAGAGGTTCTGAAGAACAAAATTTATATGTGTATCACGCCGTGACTAGCCGGCTTACAGATAACGCCGCCGCGCTCTTATCAGAACGCGAAGATATATTGTCTTGGTCCGAGTTACGAATTGTATTGGAACAACACTTTGGAGATCCGCGTAGCGAACAATGCATTAGTTTAGAATTAGAATCTTTAAAAATTAAAACCAATGAAACTTACCTAGATTTCTGTAACCGAATACAGAGTGTAAGATCGCTTTTAATATCAAAGGTGAACTTATCACCAGATGAAAATATGAAATCCGCAAAAATAACGATATGTCTTCAAAAGTATTTTTATATAATTTACCTGAGGAAATGGTGCGTATAGTGCGACTACGGTCACCAAGAACTTTAGAAGATGCATTAAAAATAGTACTTGAAGAAGTAAATTTCCACGAACAGTACAAAATACGGAATCGAATTCCTAGTAATACGCAAAAACCATTAACATCTGAAAATCAAGGATTTAAATTTAATAGTTTTCAACAGAATCGTAACTTAAATCCTGGATTCACACCAAAATTCAATTTCGGTATTTCACAACAAAATAAAGGTCCACAATTTAGTCAGCCTAATATGGGTTTCCGCCCACAATTTAACAAACCTAATTTTAACTATGCGAGTCCACAACAGTTTGGGTACCGACCGAACTTGATGCCACAACAGTTTGGGTACCGACCGACTTTAGCACCACAACAATTTGGTTATAAGCCTAATTTTATTAGGACCCCACAACAATTCGGGTACCGTCCATTTGCCGCTAATAACCAACCACAACAATTCGGATATAGACCTCAAATACAGCCACCTCACCATCAGAATACTGATGTGTCAATGAGGATACTTCCTCCTAGACCACAAGAAGGTTTTAGAATCAACGAATTAGACATTAATAACGAATACAATAACTTTGATTACGAACAGAATTACGACGAAACCTACTGCGAGGACAACGTTGACTATGACAATTACCTTACCGACCAACACGAATATGAATTAGTGACAGAACAAGATAATTCTCAACTAACTGAAAATTTTCCTATAAAAGCCTCGAAGAAAGAAACAAAATCATAGAATTAAATTGTGATCCTAATTTAAAATTACCGTATATATACATTCCTGAAATCGACGCTAAAATGATGATCGATACGGGAAGTTCTAGATCATTTTTAAGTCCGCGAATAGCTTATAAAAACTTTTACGATTTTATTCAATATGAACCATTTACCGTAATGAGTACGCACGCCTCTAGTAATCACACCGAAGTTATTAATATTCCACTTTTGCCCACATTTAAAAGCAGTGATTCTCATAAATTTTATTTATATGACGTTGACGCAAGATACGATGGCCTTATAGGTAATGACCTATTACAAAGTATAGACGCAGTCATCGATTTAAAAAATCTCACGTTAAAAACTAAAACTACTAGTATACCTATAGTAAATGACTTAAATTACACAATTTACTTACCTTCCCGTTGCGAAAAACGTGTTAAGTTACCGACAGATCAATATTCTGGCGAATGTATTTTAAATTTTACTCAATTTAATTCCGATGTTAGAATGCCAAGTGCATTAGTAAACTGCGAAAAAGGATACGCATGCACAATTATTCAAAATACATCTGATAAAACCTTACAACTTACCATAACACAACCTTTGACAGTTATAAAATATGAAAATACGAATTGCAGTCTAAATTTTACTGAAAACATTACAGACATAGAGACTGACGCATTACTTGAAAATAATTTACAAAAACTGCGACTTGATCACGTTAACGACGAAGAAAAAAACAAAATATATAATCTTTGTCGAGAATATAAAGACATTTTCCATTGCGATCAATTACCATTATCTTTTACAAATCAGGTAAAACATAAAATTCGTACAAAAAACGAAGACCCAATATATGTCAAACCATATAGACAATCACCCGCGCAGACAGACGAAATAAACAATCAAGTAAAAAAATTATTGTCGGACAACATTATTAAAGAATCACATTCTCCCTGGAATGCTCCCGTACATCTAGTCCCTAAAAAGATGGATGCTTCCGGAGAAATAAAATATCGCATGGTAATCGACTACAGAAGACTCAATGACATAACTATTGACGACAAGTACCCTTTACCCAACATTAACGATTTATTGGACAAGTTAGGTAAAAGCGTTTACTTTAGTACCATAGATTTAGCTAGTGGGTACCACCAGATCGAAGTGGAAGAGGACGACAGACAAAAAACCGCTTTTACTGCGAACGGTCATTTTGAATTTATCAGAATGCCGTTCGGATTAAAAACAGCGCCTGCAACGTTCCAACGTACAATGGACAATGTATTGAGAGGTCTTCAAGGATTACACTGTATGGTTTACCTCGATGACGTAATAATATTTTCCACAAGCTTAGAAGAACACATTTATAAATTAAGACTTATATTCGACAGACTGAGAACCACCAATCTTAAAATTCAACTCGATAAAACAGAATTCTTAAGGAAAGAAGTACTTTACCTAGGACATGTCATAACAGAACATGGACTACAACCTAACAGCGATAAAATTGACTCAGTACTAAAATTCCCTTTACCTAAAAGCACTACTGAAATTAAAAGTTTTCTTGGTCTTGTAGGATATTATAGAAGGTTTATTCCCAATTTTGCGAAAATCACAAAACCACTTACTTCATGTTTAAAAAAAAGAAATAAAATTATAATCGATCAAGAATATATCAATGCCTTTAATAAGTGTAAGGAACTTTTGACACATGCTCCTTTACTACAGTACCCTGATTATGATAAGCCGTTTATACTTACTACTGACGCCTCCAATGTAGCTCTAGGTGCGGTATTGTCACAAGGGACAATAGGCAATGACAAACCTGTTGCGTACGCTAGCCGTACCCTGAGTGACACTGAAGCTCGTTACAGTACTATCGAACGCGAACTACTCGCTATAATTTGGTCAATAAAACATTTCCGTCCATATCTATATGGAAAAAAATTCCTTATATATACCGACCACAGGCCATTAGCCTGGTTAAACTCTTTAAAAGACCCGAACAGCAAGCTCACACGATGGAGATTGCGGTTACAAGATTATAATTTCGAGATCATATATAAATCCGGTAAACAAAACACAAATGCCGATGCCTTATCCAGAATTAGAGTAAATGCATTAGATTCAGATGACGAAGGACATTCTATGCAAGTGAATGTTGATGAAGATGACGGAAACTTACAAGAACATATTGAAGATGTTATTAAAAATATAAAACAATTATCAAAAAAACAAAAACGCCATTCATCTTCAACAATGTCAATTTCAGATATAAGTAAGACTACTTCAGCAAGTCCGATAACCATTTCAGACGACGTAGAACAATATCCTATTAGATCTTTATCAACAGAATCTAATAAGTCACAAACCATACATTCTGCTATAGATTTAGAATCAACAGGTATACCCATCTTACACGAGGCAATTGACACTAAACCAAATCAAATTTTAATATTTTCCTGGTTTAAAAACGAGCTTCATGTAAAAGATATCTCTAGAAAAAGACAAAAGATTTTAGAAGTTTTTATGCCTACTGATAAACCGGAACTTATTAAACAATTTTTAAAAGAGTATATACGACCAAAAATTAAATATTTCATTTACTTCGAAGAGGAAAAACATCGTACACAGTTTAGTAAAATAATAATAGAGTTATTCAAGAAAGATATGGTACAGTTATATGAATGTACAGAAAGAATAGTATACATTGAAGATGAGGGTGAACAGAAGACAATAATATTAAAACACCACGAAGGCAAAACGTGTCATCGCGGAATTAGGGAAACATTAGTACGAATCCGTAGAAATTATTATTGGGAAAATATGCCAGAAACCGTTGCTGCTATCATTAACGCCTGTGAAGCTTGCCGTAAAATGAAGTATGATAGAAAACCACTTAAACCTTTACTTCAATTAACGCAAACTCAAAATGCCCCGTTTCAGGAACTGTTTATTGATACATTTTCCATCGAAGGAAAATACTATTTGACAATAATTGACGCTTTTAGCAAATTAGGCCAGGCGATAGAAATTTCAAATAAATCTACACCTGAAATTATAAGAGCACTGATGAAATATTTTTCTTTTTACGGCATTCCCAAGAAAATAAGTTCAGACCCCGGTACAGAGTTCAACAATGAACTTTTAAAAGAATTTTTAAGTTTACATAAAATTTCAATTCACATTGGTACACCTAACAACCCCAATTCTATGGGTTTAATTGAAAGACTACATTCCACAATCATCGAAATTTATCGAATCGCCAAATATGAAAGGAAATGTACTGATGCCGCATCCGTCATGACATATACTATAATGGCTTACAATCACACAATACACTCTGTAACTGGGTTAACACCGTTTGAAGTTGTCTTTGGACACACTGATACAGATAATCCATTCAATAATAATTTAGAAAGGTCATATGTACAGCAATTAGTTAAAGATCACTCCAAACGTACAAAATTCTTATACCAATATTTAACCGATAAAATAATAGGAACTAAAGAAAAGATTAGAGAAAAACAAGGTGGAGAAACAGGATTCGAGTTTCCCGAAGGTCAACTAGTTTACGTAAAAGATGTTAATAAGAGAAAAAGTAAAGATAAGGCAAGATATTGTAAGGCTAAAGTTACAGGGAAAACTTGTAAAAATGTAGTTCCACTTAAGGTAGGTGATAGAGATACAAAAGCACCGATTAAAAATATAAAACGCCCTCCACAGGTGGTGTATTCTGACCGTAGCGATGCCGATGCTGGCCCTTCGTCTGCAAAACCTTGAAGGAAATCCGGGGATCCTGCCTGTAAAGGAAGGTCAAGCTCAATTACAAATAGACAACTGGACAATTATAAAAAATGTAAATCTGGAAAACATTTATAATGATTTAATCTATACCATATCAAAATTTAACGAACTTAAAAATTTAGTTACATTAAATGAATCATTTCCTCATGATTTTATTAGTATTCTAAAACATGCGGAATATCTTCGCGATATAACAATAGATAAATATCACCAACTGATGCCACAGCAACGAGTTAAAAGAGGTCTTATAAATCCACTAGGCTCAATCATTAAGATTATCTCAGGAAATCTTGATCACGAAGATGCAATTAGATACGAAAAACTAATCTCCGAATTAGATAATAATCAAGTTGTTGTTTCCAAAAAGGTTACTTTTATTTCATCTATGCTATGTAGTATTGTAAATACAACTGAAATTATTAACAATAACACAATTAACTTAGACACACGTTTAAAACAAGTAGAAACCAGTTTAAATGAATTAATTAATAAGGAAAATGATTGGCTACTATCCTTATATCTAATGGGACTATATAATTTATTTGTTAGTAATTTCAGAACAATCTTTATTAGACTAAGTGAAATTGAAACTGCATTAGCACTAAGTAAAGGCTCTATATTACATCAGTCTATTATAAACTCAACAGAACTTTTGGCACATTTAAAGTTAATTTCAAATGTTGGAAACTTGGTGTATATCCCTAATGAAGATAATTTAGTTAAATTAGAAGAAACCTTTATTATAAAATCGTATTTAAAGAAAAACCAGATAACGTTCGTAATGGAAATTCCCTTAATAGATAACATTACCTATAATTATTTTAAACTGTATTCCTTACCTGTATTCCAAAAAAATGTTACCTTCACTATATTCCCTAAATATCCTTACCTATTGGCGAAAGGTGTAAAATACTTACCGATTATGAAAGCGTGTCGCAGTCTTGCTACTAGAGACCACTTCCTCTGCACGAATGATGACCGGACCCTGTACCAAGATGTCACCTGTATGGAGCAGCTTATGAAGTTTGAAAGTAATCTAAGTAGTTGTATTCAGCATCCGATTCGCATCGAAAACGTAAAAATACAAAGAATTAAACCTGGAAATTGGATTTTATACACAAAACTGAAAGAAACATTAACACAAAAATGCAATGGCGAAATAAACAGATATCCAGTAACCGGGACTTATATACTTACCCTGGAAGATCCATGTGAATTGGAGATATCCGGTATTCAAATTCATCACCACCAAATTTATACAGAAAGGGACTACGTACCTGCAATTCCCGTTATCAACCTACCGCAGCTACAAGTGAAAACGACGCTATCCAGTACACGTGCACTTAACATGAAGGAAGTTAACCTAGATGAAATTAAATACATGTCGGAAGTGCTGAAACATAGTGAAGTAATAGACAATGTTTCCAATAGTAAAACAGATTCTAACTTTAGTGTTTTTATTAATGTAATATTATGTCTTTTAACTTTAATTTTACTTATTATAATTCTTTATGTCTTAAAATTTAAAAATAAGAAAATTATGTCTTTTATGAAAAATTGTCGGAAAAATGTTAAAAATGATTCCGATAATTTTCATTCTGGGGATGGAGGAGTTATGGTACCCCCTCGCCCCTCTGTATTAGATTAAGAGGGCTTACATAGTCATTTCTACTTTAGTTCTAAGAAATATAATTGTTTAGGCTAGCTCAACGGAGCAGCATCCTGCGTATTTTGTCACAGATATTATTCATTATTAAATAGGTCTCCAAATCGGCAACACTCTCTAGTTTTATTTAATTTTAGTTTTTAAAAAATCATTTAGACTCTCCCAAAACTTGACTACGTTGACAGGTTCCATGACAACAAAACAAACAAATCATTTGTACGCTCAAGAACACCCGTATCCAAAGAGGACCCCTATAGCAGCGCCAACTACCGGGTCCAATAGTAAATCTAAACCATTCTCGAATCCACTTGAACACACAAAAATTTCATTCAAATCGGTCCAGCCGTTTAGAAGGAGTTCAATTTCATACACACGCACAGAAGATTTATAAATTAAACGATTTGACTTTGACTTACATTAGAGTTGGTATATTATAAAGAACATGATAATTATGAACCCCGTTTATAATGAATGATCCTAAATAGTACAAATAGTATAGTAAATACTTTACTTTTTATTATCTGAACTCTATTAAATTCAGTAACCTTTCAGTCACAAAAGCTCTTTCATTAGTAAATAGTCAAATGCAGGGCGAGAACAATCGGCCCTTAACAATTGACGCTCCTAAGATTTCTCCCATTGTATTAGAACTAAGTTTCTATGAATTTAAAACAGCTATTTATCAAGAGCCACTTTACAATTCTGAATCCCATACAAACTCTGAAGCTCTAATTCTTAGGGTGTATTCGACCAATCGCCAGTTATTCGAGTGTAAATTGAAATTTCATTTTACCACGCACTATTCAGAGTAGCTTACCTATTCGGGAATAGTCACTATACCACCGTTCAGCGTGGAATGGCAGAGATAATCCGAGAGTATTTTAATGGCGTCCGCGTACCACACGTTGTTTTTCGTGTCGTTTCTTGTATGTATTGTCATTTGAAAAGTCAAGTCAAGGCATTTTGCAATTTTTTTTAATTTATTTTTATTTATTTAATGGTACACACACAGAGATACAACAACAACACACAAAGCAAACGACAAAAAACAAACACGATATGTTGCAGCTCCAAAACAATTGTGTACTCACACATGCTGAACAGAACAGTAATTTAAAAAAAAAGAAATAAGGATATAAAATTACAATTGATTACATTCATATCTATCCTTACATTCACAAAGCTACATTACAAATTAAATTATTATTTGCACTGAAATTACAAATAATTTATAAAAGAATAACAATATAAATACACCTACTCGATGATAATAATAATAATAATCATAATAAAACAGGAAAAGTCAATTAAATTAAATTAAGTAGGTTACAAGAATAGAATTAAAATTAAAATTAATTAAAAAAAATATAAACTTTTTTTTAGTTATTTTAGTTATTATGAGGCGTTTAAGAAAGATTGAAGATAGTGATAGTGACGAAGAAGGGACACCTAGACGACCTAGGTAGATAAAAGAAAGAAAGGACCTATTTGAACACTACGGCGATCATGATTTTGCCATGAGGTTTGGTATCAAAGACTCGACATTGTCTCTGCTAATGCAAATCAAGCTTATCTTGGGTAACATTTCGGACCGGTAAGTTTACCTATCAGTGCATGTACTTATACAATAAATAAATAGGTACTACCTACGTCAATAAAAAATTGTTCATTTCACACCACTGAGTGGATAGATACATAATAACTTAATGTTTAACTATTGTAAACTTTAATAAACCTATATTAATTTCTTCTAAGATTCTTAAAATCAAAATTACATACACATACTACACAATTAGAATAAAATAAAGCTGATTCAAATGTGGATTCCTTTATTTTTATTATATCTATTTTTGATTTTTCAGGCATTTTTCAATTTCACCAAATGTTGATTAGCAAAAAATAATTCGCGAAAATACCACAAACAAAAATATTGACATCCGATTTGACAGCTCCAGTTGTGCACTAGACGACAAAATAGAGTTGTCAGGACTTTGCCTTTTAAATAGTTCGTTTATAGAACAATGACCATTGGCCGGATAATACGTTCATTCACCATTTAACTCGATAATGAAGAACTAGTGGTCGCCCAGAGGTCTAAATTCGATCGTAATTTTATTAAGACTGCACGAATTTTATCCTAAGTAATGAAAAATTAAAAAAGATAGAATGTGAGTTCAGATTGGCATTGACAGATTTCGGCTGCTCCTCTTCCATTTTTGATTTTTTTTAAAAGAGTTTAATACCTATATATTTTATGCGTGTATGTCAAATACATGGTGGTGTGTGTAATGTTTGTTTTATTGATTTAATGTATTTTTTAAGCTTAATTAAAAAAACTTAACATTTTGTACTCCTTCTCTATATAAACTATAAGTGTGCGAAATTTCATACTCCTCCGTCCGCGCAATTTTCGTAAAAAGGAGTACAAAGTTTTTGCTTCACGTATTAATACATAGATAATAATTCCAAGAGTAACTAGTCTGTGGATTGTGCGGAAAAATTAACATTTATTTATCAAAAATTCAAAAAAAAAAAATTCAAAATTCAAAATCATTTATTCAGTTTAGGCTACAAATAGCTCTTATGAACGTCATTCTAAGCCATCGGTTCGTAAGTCTATCTACTCTGGGCGGGAGATCTTGTACTGAGAAGAACCGGCAAGAAACTCAGCAAGTGTCCAGCTCTTTTCTCCCTTACAGCGTCATAAATATTGGAAAATGCCCTATCATAAAGGACACTTTCCATCACAAATAAAAACACAAAATGTAAAGGACAATCACAACATGTAAAAAAAAACAAAAAAATAAAAAATAACTAAATAAAATATTTAAGCCTGCAAAAACATAATTTACCAGTTTAATTTTTTACAATATCATACAGTACTAGTAAAAGTCAAAAAAACTATAGTTAATAATAATAAAAATAAAACTAATTGTAATGTTCAATGCAACGCTATTTTGTTATCTGCAGGACACTATTTATAAGTAGTATTATGTATATGTTTTTTATTATAGCCAGGCTGTTTTATCTTCTAAATATTCTTTGACTGTATAATAACCTTTTTTAAGTAAAGAAGACTTTACATGTTTTTTAAACTTATCTAAAGGTAAATCTAGTACAGTATTTGGTATTTTATTGTAATAGTGTATACCTTGCCCCAAGAAAGAACCAAGCACCTTCTGTAACCTGAACAGTGGCATTACAAGTTTTGACTTATTTCTAGTATTAAAATTGTGTACATCACTGTGTTTAGAAAATGAATTGATATTACAACGTACAAGAACTATACAATTATAAATAAATTGAGACGCCACTGTCAAGACATCAATTTCTTTAAAAAGATTTCTTAAAGAAGTTCGTGAACCTAGTCTATAGATTGCTCTTACTGCTCGTTTCTGTAAAATGAATATAGTTTCAATATCAGCCGCTGTTCCCCACAGTAAGAGGCCATACGACATGACACTATGAAAATAACTAAAGTAAACTGTTCTAGCAGTTTCAACGTCTGTTAACTGCCTTATTTTTCTAATGGCATAAGCAGCAGAACTGAGTTTGCCGGCCAATTTCGAAATGTGAGGATTCCATTGAAGTTTTGAGTCAAGGGTTATACCTAAGAAAACTGTTGAGTCTACCAAATCTAATCGATCACCGTTTATTCTTATATCGGTTGGTTCATTTTTGACATTTGGTAATTTAAAATTAATACATTTTGTTTTTTTTAGCATTAAGCTGCAAATTATTAATAGTAAACCAACTGAGTACATCAGAGAGTGCTTTGTTTACATCGTCGTAATTATTCTTACACCTACTTACATTAAAAATGAGTGAAGTATCATCTGCAAATAATACGATTTCACAGAAGTTCTCTACAAAGAATGGCAAGTCATTAATATAAATCAAAAACAGAAAAGGACCAAGAATGGACCCTTGTGGAACTCCCATTTTTACATGAGAAGCAGATGATTTCAAAAATTCAAAATTCAAAATTCAAAATCATTTATTCAGTTTAGGCTACAAGTAGCTCTTGTGAATGTCATTATGCCATCGGTTCGTAAATCTACTCTGGGCGGGAGATCTTGTACTGAGAAGAACCGGCAAGAAACTCAGCAAGTGTCCAGCTCTTTTCTCCCTTACAGCGTCAAAAATATTGGAAAATGCCCTATCATAGCAGAACACTTTCCATTACAAATAAACACAAAAAATATATATAAGACAATTACAACATGTAAAAAAAAACAAAATAAAAAATGTAAGTTAACAAATTTACATCAGATAATTATGTAAAGGTTTCAATTTCCACAATGTCATACAGCACCACTACAGTACTCTAGTAAAAGTCAAAAATTGTTTAGGTAAAACAAAGTCAAACTATAATTAATAATACTAAAAATAAGATAAGTATGCAAGAGCAGACCAGCCTCCACAGGCGGCACCCGTTCACGAGCATGACATATGAATCAGCCATCGCTTCGCTCAACCATATTTTAGGGAACGTAACGACCCGACGCACATGCCACCACCGCAGAGACAGTAAAGAGAGCATGACACACTCAAGATACTCTAAATAAAAACTTAATGATCTATTTAACGCAACGCTGTTTGTTATCTGTAGATCTGTAGGACAATGCTGTTAAAATAAAAAATGTAAGTTAGCAAATTTACATCAGATAATTATGTAAAAGTTTCAATTTCCACAATGTCATACAGCACCACTACAGTACTCTAGTAAAAGTCAAAAATTGTTTAGGTAAAATAAAGTCAAACTATAATTAATAATACTAAAAATAAGATAAGTATGCAAGAGCAGACCAGCCTCCACAGGCGGCACCCGTTCACGAGCATGACGTATGAATCAGCCATCGCTTCGCTCAACCATATTTTAGGGAACGTAACGACCCGACGCACACGCCACCACCGCAGAGACAGTAAAGAGAGCATGACACACTCAAGATACTCTAAATAAAAACTTAATGATCTATTTAACGCAACGCTGTTTGTTATCTGTAGGACAATGCTGACAAAGGCTGTCATATCAGTATAAAAAGTATAAAAAATAATTTTAATAAATTGATTCAAATATAATATGTGATTTTTATTATAACCAGGCTGTTTTATCATCTAAATATTCTTTGACTGTATAATAACCTTTTATAAGTAATAAAGACTTCACATGTTTTTTTAAACTTATCTAAAGGTAAATCTAGTACAGAATTTGGTATTTTATTGTAATAGTGTATACCTTGCCCCAAGAAAGAACCAAGTACCTTCTGTAACCTGAACAGTGGCATTACAAGTTTTGTCTTATTTCTAGTATTGAAATTGTGTACGTCACCGTGTTTAGTAAAGGAGTTGATGTTGCAACGTACAAAAACTATACAATTATAAATATATTGAGATGCAACTGTCAGGACATCAATCTCCTTAAAAAGATTTCTTAGGGAAGTTCGTGATCCTAGTTTATAGATTGCTCTTATTGCTCGTTTCTGTAAAATGAATATAGTTTCAATATCAGCCGCTGTTCCCCACAGTAGGACGCCATACGACATGACACTATGGAAATAACTAAAATAAACTGTTCTAGCAGTTTCAACGTCTGTTAACTGCCTAATTTTTCTAATGGCATAAGCAGCAGAACTGAGTTTACCGGCCAATTTCGATATATGAGGATTCCATTGAAGTTTTGAGTCAAGGGTAATGCCTAAAAAGACTGTAGAATCTACCAAATCTAATTGATCACCGTTTATTCTAATATTGGTTGGTTCATTTCTGACATTTGGTAATATAAATTTAATACATTTTGTTTTCTTAGCGTAAAGCTGTAAATTATTAATAGTAAACCAATGGAGTACCTCTGAAAGAGCTTTATTTACATTTTCATAATTAGTCCTACACCTAGTCACATTAAAAATGAGTGAAGTATCATCTGCAAATAATACAATTTCACAGAAATTCTCTACAAAGAATGGTAAGTCATTAATATAAATCAAGAACAGAAAAGGACCAAGAATCGACCCTTGTGGAACTCCCATTTTTACATGAGAACCAGATGATTTAGTACCATTTATATCGACAGTTTGAGTTCTAGAGCTGAGATATGACTGTATTAAATTTAGTGCAAAATCTTCGAGACCGTAATAATGTAGCTTCAACACCAGAGTCCGGTGCTCAAGGCAATCAAAAGCCTTGGACAAGTCGCAAAAACTCCAAGAGCATTTTGAGACTTCTCCCAGGCATCAAATATATGTTTTATTAGAGCAACGCCTGCATCAGTAGTAGAACGACCCTTAGTAAAACCATATTGCTTACTATGTAAAAGGTTGTTTGTGTTAAAATATGACATCAACTGTTCGAGTATAATTTTTTCATAAATTTTACTTAGCGCTGGTAATATTGAAATGGGCCGATAGTTACTGGGGTCTTCTTTGTTTCCTGATTTGAATAAAGGTATAACTTTACTAAACTTCATAAGATCAGGAAAGATTCCCTTATCGACACAGTTATTAAAAATTTCAGCAAGATACGGTGCAATAGAATAAATAATATTCTTAATTACTTTAATAGATATACCCCACAAATCACTCGTGTTTTTCATTTTAAGTGATTTGAATGTTTTAATAATATTCATTGAATCAATGTATTTAAAATGAAAGGAAAGATTACATTTTGGTACATATTTTTGGAGTAAAGTTTGTGCAGCTTCCGGTGATGAATCTAAATTTGATGTTGTTATTACAGGTATATTTACAAAAAAATCATCAAAAATATTAGCAATTTGTGAATCTGAATTGACCAAGTTGTCGTTTACTTTTAAAGTGAAAGTATTATCCCGTGGTTTAAATTTACCTGTTTCACGGTTTATGATGTCCCAAGTGGCTTTGATTTTATTGTTAGACTTTTTAATTTTTTCTTTAATGTAATTAGATTTTGCTACTATGCACACTTTCTTAAACATTTTCGAATAATTCTTTACATATTCCGTAAAATTAACATTTTGGTTATATTGTTTTAAACTATATAAATCATACAATTTATTTCTACTTTTATATATACCAGTCGTGGCCCAGTCACAGAACTTAAGTTTATGAGTAATTTTTATTGTTTTTGGTGTAAACACCTGGTTGTATTCGGTCTTGATTAAGTTAAAAAGATTACTATAAAGCACATCTGGATCATCTTGTACAAAAGGCAATGCATCTATTTTACAAGCTATACTATTTTTGAAACACTCCACTCGCTCTTTTGTAACTGGTTTACAGTTCACTATTATTGGTTCATCCCTAATATCAAAATCATAGGTCACCTTCAAACCGCAATGGTCAGACGTAAGATTATTAATGAGTGACTTAGAAACAGGGTCATAGTCTGTAAAAATATTATCGAGACAAGTGGCCGAATGTGAAGTTATTCTAGTGGGTTCGAGAAATAGATTCAAAAGATTAAAACATTTAAATAAGGCAAGAAGACGAACACTCGTTGGAGTGTTTTCTAAAATATTTATATTAAAATCTCCACATACTAAAACAAATTTCTTTTTTAGTTTTAATTTTCTAAGTACGTCTTTCATTACTGTTTCAAAAATATTGAAATTGCCCGAGGGGGGTCGGTATACACACTCTATTACAAAACTATTGAACTCCACACACGATAGTTCAATGTTACGCTCCACTGATAGGTCTACAATATCGTTGCGATTTTTGTATTTAATATTGCTTCTTACTAATATTAGAGAACCGCCGTGAATAGCTGAGCTTCGCACGTACGCGCTTGCTAGTTGGAAGTTATTTACATGGAACGATGTGTCATGACTTTTTAGCCAATGCTCAGTTATACAAAATACATGAATTACCTGACTTTTTGCTAATAATTCTAATTCTAAGTCCTTGCCAGCCAAACCCTGAATATTTTGATGTATAATAGTAATTAATGAGGACTTGGCTTTTGTCTTAGACCTCAGTTTAAACATGAGGTTGTTGTTACCTTATTACTAGTTGTAGATGTTGCATTAGTAAAACTACTAATGGTTACGTTGTTATGACGTAAAGACTTAGTTATACCATTTATAACTGTATCCTGTATATTATAAGCTAACAATTTAGCTATTTGGGTCCTACATTTCGTAGAAAGATACATAGTATCTGACGTCAAACTAAAGCTATTAATAAATTTATTTATATCAAAATATAAAATAGTGTCACTATAACGACAAATCAAATTAAACAATAATAAATTTAATTCATAAATGCGCTTATTTTGTTCCCAGGTCAAATTGGTACAATAGGGAAAAGCGCTAATTATTATCCTGCAATTTGTTTCTGATTGCAGTTTTATCAAAATATTAAAACTATTTATGATGTCACGTTTCTTCGTTTGTGAGCTGTCACCACATAACACAATAATATTAGTGTAACTATTCAATGAATCCTGTGATATTTTGTTTACTATAGTATTCAACGACTGACCTGGAGTACAAATATTGGTCATTGAATGGATAATATTTCTATTTATAGGCAACCCTAAGCCTTGACCCAGTTTATCAGAGTACATAACTGTTTTTCTTACTAATTTTGTAACATTAGGTTTAAGTATTTTTTGAGTAGAGGCCGATGAAGGACCGGGAACCAAAACAGACAAGTTTTGTGTGTTCATCTGAATATTTGAGTTAAGTGATAAAGACTTTTTGTGTTGGTTAATTTCATTATTAATCAATGAGCTGTACCGATCAGCATTGTACTTGCACAGATCAACTAACTCTGTGGCTGATTGGATATGTTCTTCAATCTGTTTCTGTGATATTGAGTATTTTTTAGTCATTATATCAAGAGACTCATGTAACCTTTGGATGTCAGTTTGTAATTGCTTAGTGTCCCGGTCATACATTTGCCTACTTTCCATTAACTTACTATTATATATATCTAAGGAATCCATAAGGCTAATACGATCCTTTCTGAGAGCAATATTTTTATAAAAACAGTTATTTTTTTTAATCAACTTCTCAGTTTTTTTTATAAACTTATTAATTTTTACATATTTTTTAATTTTAGTTTTGCTGATTTTATTTATTTTGTTGTTGTTTTGAGATTGCTGTAATGAAATTCCACCAGGTGATGCTATAAGTTCTTCAAATAAGGACTGAGTATGATCCACTTCATGCTGCTTCTGCAACTCAACTAATTGGGATATCTGGTGGTTTGCCGCACTGAGGTCCCTTTCCAACTCGGTGATGCGGTTGAGTGCCCTTTCATAGGTGTTATGCTGCTGCTCAAAATTGGAGATGACATGTTGCAGTTGGTCACGCTGGTGGAGCACATCCTGGTGTTGCATGTGCAGTTGGGCTAACTCATTCTTAAACTGTGAATTTCTGTCTATTATGGATTTTATTTCCATTTCACTGTCATCCCTTTCTTTTAGCAGCTGATTGCAGGATTCCTTGGATACTCGTAGCTCCTCAAGTGCCTTTCTGAGCTTTAGTTCAGTACTTTGAGTAGCAGCCTTACGGGTCAGCATTGTGAAGTTGGTTTTATAAACACCTGAAAATTAAAGAAGTATATATTAAGATATATTAAGACTTAGGTGTTGCAAGTTAGGTTTATCTAACTTCTATTTAATTTCTATGTGCAGCAATTAAGATTATTTAAAAATGAGATTTTAATTATAATAAGTAAGTGGGGGGTCACACAAAAGTTTGTTGTTTAAAATTAGAGTTTTTTATTGTAATTGCAAGTTATTACTAGATAATCTAGAAATGAAATTAATTAAGTTATAAGCTTCAAATAAGCAGTCACGTTCTGGTTGTAATGTGTCGAAGTGTATGAATGTCTGTGGCAAAACAAAGTCACCATCAACTTCACTTCCACATATAGTCAAGTAAAGAGAGGTTAACCAAGCCAGATCGTATTTGAGGTGTGACGATACTCACAATATGTGAGATTTGTAAAGTAATGAATATGAGTAGTATTGTTGTTAAATAGAACAAAAACATGTACCTAGTAACAGTATTTAGAAATAAGTTTTTCTCAATGTCAAATTTGTTCAATGTCAAGTTTGTTTGTTTTTGTAAAATTTGTTCTAACAGTCAGCTGGCGATGACAGTTGGAAAATTACATTAGCACATAATTTAAAAACTACACAATATTAGTCAGAAAAAACACTAGTAGATGATATTTGTCACTTAATTTAATCACTAATTACAAATTTAATCATAAATAAGCATAAAAGACAATTTTTAACAAATTTTTAATAGGAGCTATATAATTCGACTACTTAACCGGACAGTGTTGCCAGTGCCTTTTTATCGAGAATAAATCGTGGAATAGATAATATTCATGGTATAGTTATTCTCGTTTGTATTCAAGATTGGTCGAATCCACCCTTAGTGCCTTACAAATAAACAAAGAATAAGCTTCGGATAGTTATTCCATGTTTTGTTTCTGTCATGTAAACGTCATTTCAAATTAGAGTAAAAGAGACGAAACACGGAATAACCATTCGAAGCTTATTTGGGGGTTAAAGTTACTCGCGTCTGTAGGTTTACCCTTGAGACCCTACACGTGACCCCTGGGTGGTGCTAAATGAGTGACACTGTCTGAGCGGTAGAGCCACGCTGCGTTGCAGCACGAAATGGGCCGGCTCGCCCGGCGGCATAATACCACCCTCTCACAGAATATCTGCGTGAAACAATGGCACTCATTGCTGTTGTGTTTCGTCCGGTGAGTGAAAGTACCGGAGGCCCATCTCTCACCTTTCCATAATAGACTTAAACTTATAAATAAGTACTTTTAAATCGTCCATAAAATTTATAGCCGCTACCCAATGGGTAGTAGACAAAAAACTGCAGAGCTTATAGAGAGAGAGAGAAGAGAAATGCTATAGATACTATTATCCAAAGTAAGTTAAATTAAAGTCGGACTATTTGTTTGAAAGAATTACACCCGTATCTATAAACGAGTAAAAGCTCATACTGAAACTTAAGTAATTGCTAAAGTAAAAAAATGTATTCTTTAGTAAACCAATGGAGTTATAAACGTCAAAATACTAGAATTCTTAGCCAAGCAATAGTCACCAATATCTTTACTCAAGCAATCTAGTTAGATTTCTCAAAGAATTCATAGTGACAAGCTTGTGACAAGCTAGTTTTGAGGTTATATTCCGTGTGAAAGTTTGTGTTTTGTCTAAATTTTGATAATAATTATAATATTTTTATCTAATTTATTAAGAAAACTTCTATTCTAATATAAACGTTACTTATTTATAAAATGAAATAAGATCTTAGTGACATTTCTAAGAACAAAGTAATTGCTAAGTAATAGCTTGTTTATAAATACGGGTGTTAGAACTCTGAGTTTGTATGATGTACTGAAGTGTGTAATGGCTCTTAGAACAGTAATTTATTATACTGAAAGGAGTCAGAAGTGGTCTCTCAAACCGATTGATGTCGATACCAAACAAATAACTTTTGTTCTGCGATTTATATCTTTAACTGAAATTAGCTACGGTGATAAACATTCTAAGAACGCAGAGTTTAATCTACGATCTTTGTCCTTTGTTATTTTATGAATGTATGACAATATCGTGGAGAAATAAATGAATGAAAAAAGTTTTTTTTAATTACGCAAGAGTTGAATGGATTCACTTTTTTCACATCTATTGGCTTTTAATTTAATTGTACTATTTTATTATTTAACCGAATCTATTGTCTGGCGGTTAAAACCGCCGCGCCGCCGCCGGTCCCAGACCCAGAGGAGGGTACATGTTTGTATTTAGTTTAGTTGGTGGTAGGGTTGCCAACTTTTTGTTAGACCAAATTTTTTTTAATAAAAAAAAAACAAAAAAACAAAATTTGCGTTAAAATTATAAAAACATTTTATAAATAGCTTGCCTACTTCTATACTGATCTTTAGTATTTGTAAAAATATTATGATCGGATGTTAATGACGGTGGTTGTTGACATTGAATGGGCGCCTTTGGCTTTCAAAGTAAAAAGTAAATAGTGTTGAATAATTTCGGCGGGCTGGTCAGAACCATGATAGCTCAATTGGAAGTGCACCTGACCCGGTATGTCAGAAGGGTGCGGGTTCAAATCCTGCTCGTGGAAATTTTTTCAACATTTGTGTTTTTGTAATTTGTTCGCAACAAAATTTGCGTTAAAATTATATAAACATTTCCAAATATAGTATTTTTGGATTCAGTACCCATAAAAATACCTATAGTAGATAGGAAATTAATTAAAAAATATAATATATTAAAAAATATTTATATTATTTCTTAATGAATATTTATTGCTGCTTCGAGCTTTTATTAATAGGTTATTATTTCTAAGGAACGCTTCGTAACTATTATTACTTACAATCTAACTTTAAGTTACAAAACACCATTAACTCAGCTTGCATCAGACCGATACTGGCTTTGTTGCGCTTGTCTTTCCACTTTGTGTTCATCACAGAGAACTTACAGTAAAAATATAGTAGTTTCGCCTACTATAATATATTTTTAAAATAATAGTTGATAGACGCCTAAAATAGTAGGATACTATATTATATAGTAGGGTTGGCAACCTTAGTTGGTGGTGTGGCTTGTTTTAAGTCTTTCAGGGTCAGAGGGATGTATATATCCACCACATTTTGAACTTTATGTGATTGAGATAAGATTAAAAACTAAATGAAATATGTGGTTAAAAAATCAACCACCATGCCGCAAAGAGTTAAGTCCGCCTGGCCACCAGACCCAGGTTCTATTCCTAGCTGGGTCGGGTAGGCGTTTAATTTTTCCACTGTATTTTATAAATTTTATAAATATTTAATTTAGCTTCAGTGCAGCAATTAGCACTTGAAAATAAAAAGTAAAAATTTACTATAGCGTTGTGTTATCAAATTTGTGGTGTTTCATCTGCAAAGATGAATCTGCATAGCCATCAGTTGCAATTACCTTTGGATAGATGGCGCGCTGTGCCGCTATTCGGGTAGGCGTTTAATTTTTTCACTGTATTTTATAAATTTTATAAATATTTAAGGTATAACACCTTATACTAATTAGTTTGCGTTAATCCCCGTTTAAATTATTTGTTAGCTATAGAACGTGAAAGTTTAAAAGTGTATTTATCTATATATGTCGCCTTAAATGTTAGTAGTATTGTTTTGTTCCAATAATTGAGTTTCATGGATTTTAGGGATTTTAGGTAAGTTCCCATCCACCTTCGGCCTAACCGTCACCTAACATCAAGTGAAAATCAGATGAAGGTCAAGTTCTAGACTGAAAACGGTTCAAACCCATGAAAGGGTCCGTAGTCACATTTAATCTTAGTTATGGCAGTATTGAACCCACAAACCTTATTCATATTCATATTCATATCTTTATTGCACTCCATAAGTTACAAAGATGTTAAAAATATAAGTAGGTACATTTATGGACCCTGTAGGGCACGGCAAGTAGGAGAGACTAGCAGTCACCTTAAGCTCGTATTCACAATTTTTTATTTTTTAGTTTATTATATTTATATAAATCATGTATAGATAAATCTATATATTTAGCTTATACATAAATTACCAACTTTATTATGATAAAAATATTATTTGAGGTTTTTATCATCTAAAAATTCTTGTAGGGAGTAGTAGTTTTTCATCATCATCATCATCATCATCAGCCTACACACGTCCACTGCTGGATATAGGCCTCTCCAAGTGGCGTGCACTTGGAGAGGCCTAGTAGTTTTAGTATTTAATAATTGTTTTAATTGTTTTACAACCTGCGTTCGGCCAGCGCGGTGGGTACCCAAAGCATCATCATCATCAGCTCATTTTCACAATAGGCAAAGGCACGAGCCTTCCCTATGGGTGGATAGGAAGAACAGACCAAAAACTACTACGCGGGCCCAGTGTACGTGGGATTGGTGGTTGTTAACGGCAGCTATGCAGCTGGACCAACGGTTTTAAGTGCCTTCCGAAGCAAGGAGGCTCAACATAAAAAATGTTTGGTCGATAACCGGCTTTTGCAAAAGTTTTTTAACCTTAGCAATAGCAGACGTGTTACATTTAATAGTCTTATTAAACTAACGAGAAAGCTAATAAACTTGTGTCAGATATGGGTTCACGTCAGCAGGTGACGAAGCTTTCGGCTTGAACGACGATTTCCTCTATTCAACTTGAACTCCTGACGCGGAAATACTACAGCGCAATAATAGTCTTGTTTCTCGCATCGAAAATAAACCATTATAATATTGTTACAGAGCGCAAACAAAACGTTATTCAGAAGCTATAAATGATATTTGAAACAACAATACAGTATCAACAGAAGCGGTATCCGATTTCGTTTTAGCTTTGCCAAGTGGGAACTTGATTATAAGTTGTTACGGGTGATATTGCGATTATTATACCTATTCGTATATACATATCCAAAGTGTACCCGATCTAGATCTTGTATGCAGAGTTACTAAGACATATTTATTAACTTTAATTTGTTATGTGATTTTTAATTAAATACTTCTTTTGTGACGTCACATCAAAACAAACAAGTGACAGCCCTAGTGGCTTAGTAACTGTACTTACATTTATGATCACTGCTGAGCTATCTTATGGGCGGCTGACGCGCATGACTTCACTATATTGAATATTTTATTTACAATGAGGAACAACGAGAATTTTAGTTAGGTAAATATGTAGAATTACAGTCACATCAAAACCAATTATTTTAGTGAAAGAATTGAAATTGGACCAAAAATTACGAAGTTGGAGCTGAGAGAGAGAGAGCTGAGAGGAGAGAGATTTTCGTGCTGTATTCTCAAAAACGCACACCAATATAAACGATTCACTGATGACGTCGCACTCGCTCTGCAGTTGCCGCCCGCCACTGCGCATTCTACCACAGTTGCTTGCAGCGCGTTGACTCGTACGTAGTACATGTAAATGGATAATGTGGTCTTACAAATATTGTATTGTGCCACGATGCCAAAATACAAGTGTTGCTACGTCGGACAAATGGTTTTTGACATTGGAAATGTCTTTTCGTTCGCTCCAGTGTAGGCTTCGATTTCACGAAAAAGTGCGATCCCCTTATATCTTGGAGAGTTGTGAAGATATGATACTCAAAAGACGCGTATTCACGAGAGCTGTAAGGTGCAAAAAGAATTATTCAAGAAAGTCAAAAACGAAAAAGTTATAGTTGAAATATTAAAAAAAAAACCGAATTTTTGATTTTGGCGCTTTATATTTTGGAAACGAAAAATGATGTCAAAATTTGAGAAAAACTCTTCTGGACAATTTAGTCAGCTACAATTTGAACCTAATACAAAAATTATCGGGTTAGGGGTTGGCCTGTAGCCTAACCTTTTTAAAAAAAGTCAAAAAGTCAGAACGACATTTTTCACATGACATGTGAGACTTCATGTTTCGCAGAGTTCGTTAGCGGTGTTTCAACGTTGTAGTTCTATTTTGTAACCTTTTCCTTATCCCGACTTTCTCGTCGCTCAGCGACAATATTTTTTCGAATTGCGTAGATTCATTTCCAATGTGTTCGATAGTCGTGTGAGGCACGAAATCTGTGACTTTTTTGTGTTACAAAAGACCCAAAAAATACTTATATGTTACTAGAACGTAAGATAGTTTTAAAGACGAGAATAATATGAAATAATATTCAAAATAAGTACACGAAGTAGGTAACGTTGTACTTAACTAACTTATCAGTACCTGCCTATGTATAGGTACTTTGTATCCACTAGAAAACCAAATATAGGTGAAAGCAAATCTGCATACCTTTGCATTTTATCTCCTCGTATCTCTGCACTGGAAAGACTGGAATTGTTTTTAAAAAACTCTGCAACCATGAACGTATCAATCTTCGGGAGATTGTCCGACTGGGCCTTGGTAAATCCGACTTCTATATTTCCTATCTACCGATATCAATATTGAAATCTCTATAAAAGTTAAAGAAACAACGACTATATGTATATAAGTCTACTAAGTAAGTATCGTATAAATCATAACAAAGCACACCATGCACGATAAGGGCAAACAACCGACAACGAGTTAATAGAGGCGGGCGGCGGGTGGTGGAACGGGCGATCGTGGCACGTGACGTCATCGCATGTTCCGCGGAGCCGGCGTGTTTTTTTTTTAAACTTTGATAACTTTGTCATTTCTTGATGGATTTGAGTAATTTAAAAAGAAATTTACTCAGATATTTATATTGCATTTGATGTGGTATACAAAATTTATATATTCATTTGTCGAATTAATCCTCATTACATGACAAGTTAAAGTTAATATATATGTCTTCGGATACACTTTGAATCTTTTCATTTTTAAATCGATGTTTTTACCACACCTTTCTGTAACACGTTGTATATTTATAGGTAATAGGGATGAGAGAAGTCGCGGATCGTGCTCGGTGGCGTGCATTTGGAGAAGCCTATGTCCAGCTGTGGACTATGTAGGCTGATGATGATGATGATGATGATGATGATGATGATACATAAAATCTTTGTATAAGAACGTACAGATTTAAATATTTCACATGTGGTCGTTCATACCTACACTTCAATTTATATCGCTGCGAATATTATGAAAGTAACATAATATATTGCCAGGTTATATTTTAATTTATGTGTCACTTACTTTATGGGAATAAATACAGAAAGAGACTTAAATAGATTAATTATGATAGGCACTGCTAATTTAAAATTATTATTGCTTTAAAAATTTTTTTTTTATAAAAAACGATAAGAAAAATATTTATCATTTAATTTATCGTTATACATCAGGTGTGACAAAAAATAAAAATTAATGTTTACTAAATGCTTCATCATCATCATCATCTCAGCCAAAGACGTCCACTGCTGGACAAAGGCCTCCCCCAAGGATATTAGGGGTATTTGCCGTAATTGCCACTAAATGCTTACCTGTAAGGAATAAAAACATGCCCTCGGTAAAAAGTTTTGCGTTTTTCGATATATTTCTAAGAAGTCACATATTATTTCCAACCAAGTAACTTACTGCTCAGATATGTAACAAGGTAAAGGTACCTGCAATGTGCCGTGCCAACATCTGGGTTCTCATTGTCAAAAGTTTACGCTCGCCCAACTGCTATCGATTCGATTATGTCGAAGCTCAGCTTAAGTGAGGGACTAACTTAGTTGGAAATCGAACGTTTGCATTGGCTTTGCGAACATGTGGGGTCCGCAGCTTTGTGTTTGTGTAGGTAAGTAATTGTGTTACTTAAATACGCTTTTAAATTTTAATAAATCATTAGTTGCACAAAGGAATAACATTAGAACTCGCGTTACGCTAGACAAAGATTAACTTATCTTGAGAAGAGAGCTCTTTGAGATTGGCTAGCTGCGGTGAAATACATACACAATTTTTTACAACAAAGCATACATCAGGACATTCATCACATTTAAAACCCTATAACTATTACACAGGCGTTGCTTTAATTAAAGGCTGCCACGGCATGCTTAATTCATCAAACTACATAAAAGTAACTTAAAACTAGAGACAACAGAGCAAAATTATTCCGCTTAGCTTATTGTAAGTGTTATCTAATATTTATATTTTTTAACTTATTTAGGAACTAGACGTGCATTAACATTGATCTGTGAAAAAAGTATACAAAAAAGACTTGAATTTACGAATTGGATAAAACATGTCGGCATCAATAGACACTGCAGACGATCGTGACAGGTGGTCACAATGCCTCAGTAGTTGAGGATTTCGGGTGAAGTCTTCCACCTTTGGCCTTATCATCACTAAACATCTGGTGAGAGGAAAGTCAAGTGCTTACCAGTAAAATATTAAAGAAAAAACAATACACATACATATGAGGAGCTCCATGGCGCAGCGCCCGGTCTGCGATTTCTAACGTTAAGCAACTTTCGAAAAGGCCGGTCATCGGATGGGTGACCAAAAACATATCATCTTATGCTTCGCCGTGCTTCGGAAGTCACGTAAAGCCGTTGGTCCCGACAGAATTAGCTGTCGTTAACAACCACCAATCTTACAGACCACTAAACCAGTTGCGTTTTAGACCAGTTGCGTTTTAAACCAGATGCGTTTTAGACCAGTAGACTAGTTGCGTTTTAGACCAGTTGCTACATAGACCTGTTGCGTTTTAGACCAACTGAGACTAACTCATCCGCACTGGGCCCGCGTGCTGGTGTATGGCCTGTTCTCCCTATGATGTATCCATTCACGAACGCGGGCTATCAATTATTGTAAGCCGATTTACCGGGAACCGTAGCGATACGGATGCAATAGTTATATACCAACTACCGTCTACGCAAAATCGGACTCGTTCGCTTCTGGGCATATCGGTGCGTTGTGCGTAGCTTAAGCTGAAGATGGTGTAAATAAATAAACAAATATTTATGTTGGTCACCGTCGGTGACTCCAATGTGTATAAACAAACCCTTATGGGTTTTAATACACAATATAAGTAATATTTAAGATTATTTTAAAATGTAAGAATAAATAAATAATAAATAATAATCCATAGGGAAGGCTCGTGCCCCAGCACTGGGGACATTATGAGCTGGTGATGATGCCGATGACACATACATTCTGTAAAAATCAATTGTGCATGTACACACACACACACACCACACCCTCACACACACACCCTCACACACACACCCTCACACACACACCCTCACACACACACACCCTCACACACACACACCCTCACACACACACACCCTCACACACACACACCCTCACACACACAGACGTCCAACGACAAAAACTTTTTGGAAAAGTTGACGTTTGTCATTGTTTGACATTTGATGTGATAAAAAGTGACAATAAGTTCATAGTTCGTGCCTGACCGTGATCAATGACAATTTGTGGTAGTCACTCCATAATTCCTGACAGATTCAATTCGGGTCAAGGAAACTTTTACAGTTTGTCAGCTTAAGTCAAAACGAATTTCTCACGTAGAAAATGTTTTTATCAATATTTGTCACTCAGACGAGCAGTTGAAGCGAATTATATTTGTTTCCTTATTGTATTAACTCAATAAATAAATCCTCATTTTATTTAATCTATTTTGTTTTGTCACAAACCGTCTTTTTTAGTTATTTTTCTGGCCAGTTAAAAATGTGTAAGGACCTTTTTTAGTTGATGGCTTTGTGCGGTCAGCACATTTAGCCAGTGTAAAGTAATTTTCTTATTAGAGGTTATTCGTATAAAAAGATAACACATTTTTATTAATATTTATGATGATGATAAATTACCATAGTAATGAGAAGTGAGAAATGATATACCCCTCAACCCCTTGAGTATCTCAGTGGGGCTTTACTAAAACCTAACGCAGACTTCTTGAAAGAATTTGAAAGTGACGTTGCACTGTTTTGTTCTGTTTTGTTTTATTTGCCACGTATATAATATAAATTCACCATTATTTCGCATTCAAATTCGTTATAACACAAATTTTAGAAAATAAAACAATACCGCAGACGTGACTTCACTTTCCCGCCAAGAAAAAAATCCGTTTAGTCCTTTTGGATGTTTAAAATAAAATCAACCGGCTAGCTCACTTCATACCAACCGTCTTTTGTTTGTCATTTGTTTATACATCCTCTTGCCAGTTAAATATATTTTGAAACTTTTTGGAAGCTCATTAATGTTTAAAACAAAATCACCCGACTAGTGTCTAACTTTACGTTACGTCGCCGACCGTCTTTTGTTTGTCATTTGTCGCTGTCACCGCATAATTTCACGCCGGAGTTTCGTGCGGCAAGTTTAATTGTACCACCGAAACTTGCGACTCATGGTACATTGAACGAGCTCGTATCATATGTATCGTATGTAACTTATATCGTAATAGCACCAGTGTTTGGCACACTAACCCAGTGTTCGCTCGCCTTCTATATAAACAATTTGTGGGAGTGATTTCGTGAAATGTGACGGAAGTTGGACGTAACAGTGTGACAGGAAGTCGGGGAAGCACAAGCGCGTGCCATTTTGTAAATTTCAAATCGATATTAAGACAATACAGTCATATTATTATTATATGTGACATATTGTGTCATTTGTCAAATGTCTTCTAATGAGTATTTATTGCATTCTCGATTTATAAATAAATATACGTAATTGTTAATTCTTTATTCTATTTTCTATTGTAATATAGATTTCAACCATTTCGTGTGTAGGTAATAGACTTTTAAATTATATTAGTGAATATTTACTGATGATAATAAGTCTCAATAAAGAGCAGATCATTGATAAAAATCCAAGTAAGTAATAATGAATAATTATGCGAATAAAATATTTCAGTACATAGCTTTTTAAATTTTGACGTTAATTTCTGTCACTTCTTATTGGAAAAGTTTCCGTATTTTATGTTACACATCCTAAGCGACTACTGTAACTGTAAGGTTCACTCTTTTTTTTCCTTTAGTTGATGACTTCGTACGATTAGCACATTTAGCCAGTGTCATAGTAATTTTTCTTACAAGTAATACATAAATAAAAAATATTTCCTTTCTATAAGATGATGATGAATGATAATAAAAATGGGAAGTGAGAAATGATATACCCCCAATCCCTCGAGTAACTCAGTAAAGATGTGGGGCTTTACTAAGTCCTCACGCGGACTTCTTGAGAGAATTTGAAAAGTGACATTGCACTGTTGCACTGTTTCATTTGGCAACACTCATGCACACTCACGAACAGTTAACGGTTAATAATCCACCATTGTTTCACATTAATATTCAACATAACACAAATTTAGAAAATAAAACAAAACCGTAGACATGAGTCTTCACTTTCCCGCCAAGAAGTCCCGACACTAGTTTTCGTCACCAAAAATCATATAGAATTTTATTCAAATCTTATTAACTTACTTTCAAGCTAGTCTGTACTTAAATGTTGCTGAAGTCAAAAATCAGTAACCTACTAACTTCTATTTTTACCCGTTAATCATAAAAACTATTTAAGCATTATTTAGTTAATCATTGTTTTGTCTCTTTTTCTCAAATACAAAATGACGTTTGTGTGACGTTGACAAAACAATATATAACTTTAGGCCCGATTTTTCCCAGAATAATAACTAAAGCTATTAGTTATTGTTCTAAACGATTTTTCAAACCCCAGATAAGTTTTATCCAGTGATTAACATTGTCAATGTGACATATTTTCTAAAGAGAATCTGCCATTATGTCAAAATTATTCAATGAATAAACTTTAACTGGTTTCGACTGGTACCTGTCACTTCACTTCATTTTCTAAGTCTGAGACCGGCTGGCGTTCTAACAACTAGTACACACGGCAGCAGATCAACCTACCCAAAACTGTCAAATTTCTACAATCAATTTTAAACTTTATTGTTTGGTTATAAGGATCAATATTCATTGGAGAAATTTGACAGATTTGGGTAGGTTAATCTGCCGCCGACTGTACAAAGTCGACAATCTTATATACAATGACAAACTAAAGGTACAATTATTTATTTATTTATATTAACTTAAGCAAACAACTCTCCGTCAACTCATCTCAAAACCAAAGCGGGAAAACTTCAAAGCCACAGACAGGTATATAAGTCCGCTTGTGTCAGCAAATTAAAAACCTCTAGTTGGTCTCCGAGTTCTTTTAAGCACCTCTAAAGTCTGAGAGGGGACTAAGGGGGCTGAGGTTACTAACGATCTCTCGCGGACACCGCAATGCACTTCACAAGTCACCCGAATAATTCATGGCGAGCATTTCATTGCTCCTTTAAAGGATTTAAAAGAGAGCGTGTAGATAGAGGCTATACCTTAGGTCTGTACTAGCAAGGAGTGTTTACTGAATACTCGTTTTTACTTTAATCGTGCCTTTTGCTTTTAAAATTCAGTGACCGATAGGTACAACGTTCAGCTCGTTATAAGCAGGTTTAATTTTAAGGTCTGAAAAAGTGTGTGTTTGTTTATAGTTCGAGATTGTGATTATTATTATATTATTTATTCTAGTATTGGAAATACTATTACTGCAATCTAGAATAGAATTAATAATATAAGTAGGGATTAAACGATATGGCCATTACAATGACAATAGCGTTAACGATAGTATCGTTATGTCTATTACGATATATAATGATACCGTTAACGATAGTATTGTATCATTTGAATTTTGTCTATGGAATTTTGTTAAAGTGCATCACTTACATATAAAAAACACCTTTGGCTACAAACAAAATGAAACTAAACTATCAACACGAAATCAATCAAACGTAACCTAAAAATACTGTCATTAACCTTTTTTCAGGCGCCCTCAGCTGGCAAGCAAAACATTATTATCTATAAAGCAATTTATAGGTACTGTTCTGACTCAGGCTAGGCTATGTTTGTAAAAATATACTGCTGTCAAAAAACAATAATCGTAGTGCATCGGTAATGATAGTCGTAATGAACCGGTATAATCATTACGATACCGATGAATCGTATTAGCAATGATAATCGGCGGTTTACGATTCATCGCTTCGGTATCGTTTAATCCCTAAATATAGGTTTAAAGAACTTTATTCCCATAAGAAATATACATTTCACTTAAAATGAGATAACAATTAATAAATATACATGTTATGCATTCAATCGTCGGTGCTCACTGCTATGTGTGACTTAAGTTTACACTTAAATGCTTCCACACTCTCACAATTTTTAACGCTATAAAAGCTAAATAAAAGCAAGTGATATTAGCAGTGCCCTAAGGCACTGTTCATGAATACAGGACAATGCAAATGGCTGAATCAATTTTTTTCAAAAATTATTAAAACCTTAGTTTAAATTTTATTATAATATCTTTAAATCAATTATTTCTTAATTAGGTATTTGACTTCACGTAATTGATTAATGATTTGACTTTATTTGATTTAATGTGGCTTCTAAATGATTATAATGACATTTACAATTTATATAAGTATCAGTATAATTATTAATTGATATTTATTTATTCATGTTTTAGGTTTTTAATCTTAATAATTTGATTGTTTGTTCTGTAAATTGTATAACTCACTATTTTATATTTTTCTTTTGTCATATGACTTGCCTTATAACAAACCTTGTTATAAAAAAAAAAAAAAACACAAATGTTGGAAAAATTTTTACGAGCAGGGTTTGAACCTGCACCCTTCTGACATACCGGGTCAGGTGCTCTTCCAATTGAGCTATCGTGGTTCTAACCAGCCCGCCGAAATTATTCAACACTATTTACTTTTTACTTTGAAAGCCAAAGGCGCCCATTCAATGTTAACAACTACCGTCATTAACATCCGATCATAATATTTTTACAAATACTAAAGATCAGTTAAGAAGTAGGCAAGCTATTTATAAAAAAAAAAAAAAAAATTTTTTTCAACATTTGTGTTTTTGTAATTTGTTCGCAACAAAATTTGCGTAAAAAATTATATAAACATTTAAACCTTGTTATGTTTATGGCCAATAAATTGAATTTGAATTTGAATTTTGAAAGGATTCCGGGTGAAGGTGAGATGAAAGCCAAGTGCTTCCATCACCAGCTTATGTTATGTCCCCACTGCTGGCGCACGAGTCTTCCCTACAGATGGATAGGGAGAACGGGCTATACCACGCGGGCTCAGTTCGGGTTGGTGGTTCTTAGCAACTGCTAATGCTGCTGGGACCAACGGCTTTACGTGTCTTCCGAAGTACGAAGGAGCTCGAGATATTAGAGTTTTTGTCACCCATTCCATAACCGGACTTTGCGAAAGTTTGTTAACCTTTGGGTAACCTTTTGGCGAATTGACGAGCTCAAAGCGAAAAAAAATAAAAGGCAGGTACGACAGCTTAACCAAACATTAGAGCAACAGACACACAATTGTGTGTGTAATTTTTTGACATTTTGTGTAATTTTTTTTGTTTTGATTTGTTTAAACATCTTATCCCCCGTTATTCGCGAAGGTAAGACGAAACATAGCACACGATTATGTCTCCATCACAGTATCTCGTGAACCGTGAAATCCAGAAAGAAACAATCTCATAAATATTAATGACTCCAATCCGACCACGCTTCACATTATAATTGACGCGCCATTTATTATTCATGCAGACGAAATAACATACGAAAAATATAGGCTTTTTTTCGTATTTTATATGCGACGTTTTCACAGTCACTCACAGAGTAACGCACAAGTCTCGCTTGATGGAGTGCGAAGTTAGTTCTGTTTTATTTTGTGTTAATTTTGTTTTTACAATAACATTCATTTTTACTTTTACATGATTTAATTTTTCCAATAAACTACCTAGATGAAAAGTAAATGTTTCTACATAAGTCAGTTCACTCTCAGTAGCAATGGAATCCTCAACTACCCACGCACTGGCTATCTTATCTCTAGCTGCTGGAACATAACAATGCTACAAACATTGTTGTTATGGCGATAATTTTATAATGCATTCGTGCGCAGTAAGTTGGAGTACGGCTCGATAATCTGGGATTCAGCCACTCAGAAATAAGCACAACTTATTGAAAAGCTCCATAAGAAGTTTTCTCGATTTGTGTACAAGAGGAAATTTGGCCCGTATCCTTATCCCCGTATTTTTATCCTTCGTTATTTGTTACGGGTATGGTGGGCTTGGACGCATTGCAGCTTAGACGGAGGTTGCAACTGTAAATTCACTATTGTCTACTTCTGCGGAATGAAGTGGATAATCCGGAGGCTACTGAGCTTTTATGTGTATATTTTTGCAATGTGTTTTATATTATTATTTAATAATTTAAGTACCTATTTTGTTACTATTAGATTACTTTATATAGCATATGATAGGCCGATGATAATGATGATGATGATATAGCATATGCATTGCGTTTGATCATCATGTTGACAAAGTCATTGCAAGTGCCTCCACGGCTCTAGGATTTGTGTTACGTAGCTCCAGGGACTTTAAAGATATTAAGACTTTAAAAAAAAAGTATTGTACTTATGTTAAAAGTATCTTGGAGTATGCCTCGCAGGTTTGGAACCCCTGTTATAACGTAAACAAAACGCGTATTGAGCGTGTACAAAAAAGATTTCTGAAGCATCTTTGTTATCGTCTTCAATTGCCATATAGTGCCGATTTATACGAGGACCTATGTAGAAGGTTTCACATTTTGCCTGGTAGTGCGCTTGCCGTTTGTTAGATCTGTTAAAAGTATTTTCGTAAACTTCACAACAAAATATTTGAACAAGCTATTTATTATAGCGGAAAAGCCTCAAGCGTTCGTTAATGAAATTCATTACTATACTTTTATTGGTCGTGAGCATTTGACGATTATTATTATTATACTCTATATTTATTTTCTTTCTTAAAACTAGATTTTTACAATATTTTAATATAAACTTATATAATATAGTTAGTTAGCTTAATATAGTTGTTTTTCCAAATTGTCTTGGGTCTGGGTGTTTTCTATGTATAATAAGTATGTATTTAAGAATTTTAAGTATGTTTATCCGTTGTCTAGTAACCATTTAACGAGTTTCATAACGAAGCTTCTCTTGGGCTAGATAATTGGTGTGAGTAGGAAAGTTTATTTATTTATTTATAATTGAATACATACTACCAGCTTCCTAGCTGTCATCCCGTAATATTTTAATGTTGCACCAGTGTGTGACACTTTGAAAAAATTACTAATATTATTAATGTGTTTTTTTATTTATTTTATTTATTTATGAACATAGAATCCACAACACTTTATGAATTAAGCTATTACATTGTACACTTAACCTACTGCCAATTACAGATCCCTACTTTGTAAAACTATATATTTACTATGTCGCTTAAGCGAAATAGAAAACAAACAGACAGACAACACAATAATTTAGAAACGGCAAAAACAATTTAAAAAATAAATAAATTAAAAGGGCACGATTCAATACACAAAATAATAATAAATAATAATAATAATAATAATGAGAGGAGCACGCATTGTGAGGAGGTTCCTGTCTCTGGAGCCCTAATCACCGGTAGTTTGGACCCTGGTCCCGATGCCGGCGGACTCCTATTTTTTTATATTTTTAAATGTTTGTTTTGTTTTAGAAAATATTTAAAAAAAGTAAATTAATATGTAAAAAATAAATAATGAGATAATAATAATAATACAGAAAAGCAGTAAAAACAGTGGTACGCACCGAGCAGTGTTTGAGCATGTGAAATAGAAGAAAAAAGTTTTTAATTTGGCACTTCCAGTATCTTTAAGTCTCTTGCACAGCACAAGATGCCATGGCGGGGTAGCGTAAGTTCATCATTTGCATTTTAATGTACTTTTAATTACAAGCTCTCAACCAGTTATTTTACACCGCTGTACTTCATAGTACCTTGAAAACTGCTTTTAAGAGCCAGAGCCAGAGACATCACATTTCGATATGCCATACAAACTTCAAAGCTCTAAAATAGAAATTGTATGGGAATGGCGAACTATGACGTCACTATTATGTTCAGTCAATTGGTAATACAACTATAATCATACTGTTATAAAAATATTGGAGATAGACGATCTCGCTGTGTTCAAAAGAGATTCATCATCAATCAACTCAGCCAAAAGACGTCCACTGCTGGACAAAGGCCTCCCCCAAATCATCAAGGGGGGTATTTGCCGTAATCGCCACGCTTGGCAGGCGGGTTGGCGATGGCAGTAGGTTGAGGGTAACCTCAGAGAGATGCTGCTGCCCATCCTCTGGAATGGTCCCTTAGTCGGCTTTTACGACACCCACGGGAAGAGATGGGGTGGTGCAATTCTTTATCCCCGACACCACACAGGGAAAAAAGACATTCAAAAGAGATTAATCACCAGCTAATTGTATGTCCCCAATGCTATGGCACGAGCCTTCCCTATGAATGGCAAGACCACCAAGGAGAGCGGTCCACAAACCACCACGCGGGCCCAGTGCGGATTACTTTTGTTAACGACTGCTGACCAACCGGGACCTTCTCGAGTCCATTTGAACACAGAAAATTTCATCCCATAAAATCGGTCCAGCCGTTTAGAAAGAGTTCAGTGACAGTGTGTATGTCACAGAAGATTTAACTATGAAGATATATAAAAAAAATATTGTAATATTTAGTGAATTACGCTCGAGTTTCGAGCACTAGGCAATCAATCACTAGTTATTATTCTCATTAGAAACACCACTCACAAACAACACAAAGCCACTGTCATAGTCGTTTCAAAGTCTAATACCGGTAGACATTTCGCACAAACACCTTTCTATTCGTAAAGAAACAAAGAATAGTATAATGAAAAAGTTTCAGGTTAGACCGGCAACTTTGGGCGCGGGCCGAAGTTATGACAGCCTTCTGTTTTCCCGTTGCTGTTTTCGCAATCGGTGCGCATTTACATATTTCGACAGGAGACGTTTCCCGCAGTGTACCTACCGACCGTGTTTGCTCGTGTTTTGTTTTCTTGGGAAACACTCGTGCCTACGCTCGTATTGTAGGTTTGGCAGTAACGTGTAGGCGTTTCAGTTGGCATAAACAATGTTATTATTATTATTGTTATTAGCCCTCACTGTCTGACTGATGGGCAGAGGCCTCCCTCCATTTCTTCCACCCATTACGGTCCTTAGTTAATTGATTCCAATTTTTGGTAAAACACATCCAATTCGTCCCGCCCGCCGTCTCCTTCTCGTTCGCGTATCTGGTCTTTCGCAAAAGAAATTCAGGTCATTTGCGCATCGGGTCTTTCGCGAAAGAAATTCAGGTCATTTGCGTATCGGGTCTATTGCCTATAAGGTACTTCACGAATGAAAGCATGGTCATTTGCGTATCAGGTAATTTTCGTTTCTGGCAGTATGCGTCGAAATGGGTCTACCACGGCGGGCGGCGCCTCAATATGAATTCAAAGAACTTTATTTGAACTCATAAGAACTTAGTTCACTTATAATGAGCTTACAAATTAAACTTAATTAACTATAGTCTAGCTTTAGGCATAATTCTATTTTACAAAACACTTTTGTACACATATTCTTTCAATTTTGATTTGAAAACGTTAAATGAACTGCACTCGTTCACGTCATTGGGCAGTCGCACTAGGCACTGACATTGTTATCTTGTTGGTGTTCCTTAATTGATGTTTAAAATTCCTTTTTGTAAATAAAATTTGTGAATGTACATAATTGGTTTGTTAAAATTTTTCTTATCAAAATGCATGTTGTGTATGTGTAAATTTGTTTATATTAAGAATGGTTCCGTACCATTATCTATAAAAACGGCAAAAACAAATCACGTTTGTTGTATGGGATCCCCCTTAAATATTTATTTTATTCTGTTTTAGTTTATTTTAGTATTTGTTGTTATAGCGGCAACAGAAACACATCTGTGAAAACTTCAACTGTCTAACTATCGCAGATGGACAGACGGACGGACGGACGGACAGCGGAGTCGTAGTAATAGGGTTCCCGTTTTACCCTTTGGGTACGGAACCCTAAAAGCAGATCAGACGAGCGATTTTTGAATCTCACTAGTGATCTCGTAATAAAAAGTGATATAAAATACACTATCTACCTAATATAATTATTTTTTTGTATATGCAATTTGATTATTGTTACATACCGTTCGAGAATTGTCGGTGATAAAAATTACCTACCAGTGACTTTGAATAAGAGACAAAGGAACACTCTTAATAAAATTAATATCATGGCGTGAGAATTATCGACTGGTTCAAAAACCACCCCTCAGATGTAACTTAGCGGAAATACACGGTATGCAAAAATGCAATCTATATTATTAATTTCACCCACGTTCTATTAGTCATAGCGTGATATAATATAGCCTATAGCCTTCCTCAATAAATGGACTATTCAACACAAAAATATTTTTTTAATTCGAACCAGTAGTTCCTGAGATTAGCGCGTTCAACCACACAAACAAACAAACTCTTCAGCTTTATAATATTAGTACACATACGTAAAGTAAGTACGGTATTTATTTTATTTATTTTATTTTTATTTTATTTATTTAACAAAAACCACAGCTCTTTTATAACATAGATAAACTTAATTCTAAGTAATACAGCCAATTACAGTTTTACTTTGTATAAATTAATTGAGAGCAGTTTATATCCGTGTGCTTGGTGTGAGTGTGTGTGTGTGTGTGTGTGTGTGTGTGCGAGTGTGTGTGTGTGTGTGTGAGTCTGAATATTCAATTATACCCTATATTATACTTTATACTACTACTACCTTTTCACTTGTTATTAAGTATATCAACAATATTTTTTTTAAATTTACCTTTATTGTTATGGAATAGATCCACTGAGCAAAAGTGTTTATTATAAAAATTTTGCGTTCGACAGACGACAGAGTTTTGATAATAATTTGTATGTGCAAGCGGTACATGAAACAAAGAAGCATGCCTAGTACGGACTCTAGGAGTTTGCAGCCTTAAGAACAGTTCCGTGAGCTCGGTGCTATCGATAGCACTATGGCAGACATTATGCAGAAAGAGCATGTCCAGCACTTTTCTTCTGTCTTCCAATGTTAAAAGCTTATGAGAAGAACACAGCTCCCTATACTCACCCGAGCATTTGAACCTCGACCGGTAATTCAGGTGTTTTACAAATTTTGTTTGTATCTTTTCGATATCCTGCTTGTACATAACATATTGTGGGCTCCAGATATTGCTACAGTATTCAAGAATACTCCTGACATATGCAAAATATATTACTTTCAAGCAGTTGGTATCGGCGAATGGCCTACTCACGCGTAGGATAAATCCTAAGTTCTTATATGCTCTGCCGACTATTTCAGAGATGTGCTCATTAAAAGAGAGCTTATGATCGAAGGTGATACCAAGATCTTTGACCAACTGTGCTTTCTTTATAGAAATATGGTCCATTTGGTAGTCAAAGATAATGGGTTTCCTCTTCCTAGTAAAGGTCATGTACACACACTTGTTTGTATTAATTGTTATTTTGTTGTCTGCATAATATCTGTTTAGACGGTCTAAGTCTTGTTGGAGATCATGACAGTCACTCACGTCTTTAACAGAAAGATAGATTTTTGTGTCGTCTGCGTACATGAGATAGTCAGCAAAGTGAAAGCACTCTCCCACGTCGTATAAGTAGGCCGCGTAAAGCAGAGGCGACAGCACAGAACCCTGTGGGACACCGGAGGGTATCTCCACAAAGTCGGACCGATGTCCACCTACGACTACAGCCTGGCAGCGATTTCTAAGGTATGAGTCCACCCATCTCAAAAGATCCCCACAGACCCCAAGCTCACATAATTTCCGTAAAAGTATGGTGTGATCCACACGGTCGAAGGCTTTTTCGAAATCCGTGTAGATCACATCCACTTGCGACCCGCCATCCATTCTGTTTAGCACATAATTTGTGAATATGGCCAAATTTGTGTTAGTGGATCGTCTCTTAATGAAGCCGTGCTGTTGGGATGGGATACCTTTGCAGATAATCGGATACAGATGATAGTGCGCCACCTTTTCCAGTACTTTGCTTAATGTGTTTAATATTGAGATCGGGCGGTAGTTCTCAATCGCTGATTTAGTGCCTTTTTTGTGGATGGGCACTATGTGTGCTGTTTTCCATACTTGTGGAAAATAGCCCTCACGGAAGCAGCGATTAAATAAACAAGTGATTGGGGACGCAATCGTTTCAGCACAATTTGATAGAAAAATCGGTGGAATGTTGTCACTGCCGGCCCCCTTGTAATGGTCTAGGTTTTTGAGAAGCTTCTCGACCAAATCAGCCTCCACGTGTATAGAGCATAAGGGGTCCCCGTTAGCCACAATACCCGACAGACCACCCAGCTGACAGTTTGAGGGTGTACTAAAGTTTTTAAGGAAGAAATCATTAAAAGCTACACATGTTTCATTTTCATTATTTAAAATTTTATTTTCAAAAGTCATAAATTTAGGATATCGGGTATTATTACTTTTCTTACTTTTTACAAATGACCAAAATAATTTACGGCATGATTTTATATTTTTTTCCGAGAAATTTATATAGGACTTAAAACAACTGTCCTGCAAACATTTAACTTTAGCCCGTAAATAAGAGAAATGTTCATATTCCAATTTATTTTTGTATTTCTTCCAGTTCTTGTGCGCTTTACTTTTTTCTTTTATTAATTTAATAAGCTCCCTACTGTACCAGGCCGGATAAACGTAAGTATTAGATTTAGTTACCTGCGGCACATACTTTCCGATGATATCATAAAGTATAGAATAAAGGTTATGTACAGCTTCCTCAATGCTACAAGATGTAAGCAACTTGGACCAGTCGAAATCCTTTAAGCAGTTGTTTATTGTTGAGTAGTCCGCCCTTCGAAATAAGGAAATTTTCCGTGGCACTGATTTTAAAGGGGGTAACAAAATATCGGTCGCATCTAATAATACCGATGGATGGTATTTATCTTCCTGTACAAGTGGGCTATGTGCCTTTTGCAAGCCTAAAGAAAAGTTAGCAAAGATTAAATCGAGAGTGTTTTGACTTGAATTGACTAAGTTATTGTATTGAGTAAAGCCTGCATAAGAAGTTTCGTTTATAAGTGAAGATGAACAGTTCTGGGCATCGACAGAGCCCTTCCGTAAAACAATCGGGTCACCCGATGTCCAGTTTATAGAAGGCAAATTAAAATCTCCCGCCAAAAGTATGCTGTCATTGGGATACATATCAGTGATCTTAGCTAAAATGTCAAGCAACGCCCGCACGCGAATAGGTATGTGTTTGTCGGGTGGCAAATAGACGACACCGATGTGAAGATCGTAACTTGAACGGGTCGAAGCGCCGCCGGCAGTGGGGCCCGGCGATGTAGCCTTGAGCGCATGCCGCGGCACAGTCACACACAGGCATTCAAGATCGTCGCGTTGCCATTCGGGGCGCACCCGCGCACTAAGCCGCGCTGCACTCATTACCATAACCCCTCCTCCGAGCGAGCCACGATCGCGGCGGAACACATCGTACCTATTGTCACATAATTCGGAGTTGAGAATACCTTCACATAGCCAAGTCTCGGTGATAAGAATGATGTCTGCATCGCTCAATAATACATTATTGTAAAAGTCATACGTCTTCGTCCTGAGACCGCGTGCGTTTTGATATAATATTTGTAATTTATTGGAGTTTAGTTCCGTGGATTAAGGCAGTGAAACGTGTAAATAAACGTCTTATACTGAAGTAAAAACTCGGTCAGTCTGTCTTGTGTAAATAGCGGTAAGAAATAATTACATTGATCACACAAAAAAGTGATACGGTTATGTATGTTTAAAAGTATTTTACAGGTTATAGGTATGTAATACGCAGTGTTAGTATAAACGTAAAAAGTGATGTTGAAATTAAGGTATTGAGTTGTTATTATTATGTAGGAGTGATCAATAACATAAGATGTATCAAAGTATATAGTGTTGTAAAAATGTGAGCGTTGAGATTGTGAATGTTTTGGAGTATATAATAAGGTTGTGTTGTATATAAATAAAGTTTTTTGAATTTTATCTGTTGCAAAGTTATTTAGTGTAATTTGTCCAGATCCTTTGAACTTATGATCGGGATGGGAGGTGAAGTATCGGTCTTCCGCATATATATACGTCAGCTTTTTGTCCAGACATGTTTAAAATTAAATTCAGATGCTTTAGTTTTGCAAGCTTTTAGTAATTGTTTGTTTTCCTTGGTTAAGTGTTCGTTAATGTAAATATTTTTACTTTCACCTCCCATACCGAGCTGCCTACTAGTAATATTCCGATGCTTCCTGGCGGCTACGACGATAGTGTCCTTTGTGGCGCGCTGCCTGAAGCGGACGATGATGGCTCGGCTCATGGTGCCGCTGACTGGGCGCCGTGGCTTCACACGGTGTGCGTATTCGACGTCGTTGCTCTGCATGGAGACTCCAGTTTGAGCGGCAATCTTGACGATAAGGTCGACGGTTGATTCGTCTTTCGACTCGGGGAAGCCGACTACTTCAATGTTCTGAAGCCTGGACCATTGCTCCTGCCGCGCATGTTCAACCTCTAGATGCTTCGTTCTTGCTAATAGCGAATTAATGTTCTCATGCATCTGCTTATTTTCTTCCTTTAGAGTGGCAATGTCAGCTTTTGTAGATGAGTAGAATTTCATCATATCGTCGTATTGGGAGCTGAGATACTTAACGGATGATTCTAAGGTGCTCATCTGCTCTCTTAGTGTTTGGAACTCAGGTATGACCATATTCCGAACAGCATTTGAAACTTCACGCTTGATTATGCTTACTAAATCCGGGTGCCCTCCCTGGTTAATTCCCAACAGCGACGCCTCGGGAATGATCATTCCTTCCTGGGAAGCGGTTAAAGTTGGAGTACCTCTTCTTATGGTTACGTTTGCACGTCCAGGGTCGTCTGAGACGAGACCAGTGCCTGTCTTGATGGGAGTATCGGTGTTGTCGCCAGGTTTCGGCTGCTTGCTGACACACAGGGGGCACACCCAGGATTGCACTCTTTTGTATCCATCCGAGGAAAGATTTACACAAGCAAAATGGTACTGCCTAGCACACAGCGCACGAGAGCAGGTTGCTTTTTCAGATGCTTTTAAGGACTTTTTACATCCACTGCAGTTGGTCATGTTGTATTTAATACACAATATAATATATTTAACGATGAAGACTAATTTAATTATTAAAATATTTTTTAAATATCGTTAGCACACGTCTACTTGCTCTGAAGGTAGTTGTATGGTTGTTGTAGAGGTAACGGACATAATTTTACGATAGGTCGTTTGAGCATACCGCTCTTAGTTCTAACGTCTGCAACGCGTGCGACTCCGTCTCTACCAGGGTGCAACCCTGTTACAATGCCGAGAGGCCATTGTAGAGGAGGCGCGTTATTACACATAATTATAACAACCGTACCTATAGTTATAGGGTTGGAAGGCGTATTCCATTTCTCTCGCAACTGCAGATTATGGAGATACTCCGTCCTAAATCGTGTCCAAAAGGATTGGACTAAAGAGTCTAATAAAGAATAACAAGTAAGAAGATTAGTCCGTTCACTACTAAGATTAGTCGCGGGAAGAAACGCTAACGATGCGCTAGATAAAAAGTGTGAAGGAGTTAACGCGGTAGGATCTGAAGGATCAGAACTTAATAAGTAGAGAGGGCGACTGTTTAAAATCGCCTCTATCTGAGTCAATACTGTAAGAAACTCTTCATACGTTAATAATTGAGTACCTATTACTCTAGATAAGTGTAACTTTACACATTTAATATTAGCCTCCCATATGCCCCCAAAGTGAGGTGCACTGGGCGGATTGAGTTTCCACTCGATACGAAGGTTAGAAAGCTCATTAGAAAAAATTACAAAATAATCGTCAGATTTTAAAAAGGAGTGAAGCTCACTGAGATAAGATTTAGAAGCTATAAAATTAGTACCGTTGTCGCTGTAGAGACATTGACAAGGACCACGGCGAGATATGAATCTCTTCAAAGCGTCCAGAAAAGAAGCAGAACTAAGATCTGAAGCAAGATCTAGATGAACTGCTTTAGTAACTAAGCAAATAAATAGGCACAAGTATGCCTTCTGTGTCAAAGTAATAAAAAATGGGCCGGCGTAGTCTACACCCGTGTGTGAGAATGCTTTACTTTGCTCCACACGACACTCGGGAAGGTCGGCCATATTTGGAAAAGTAGGTTTTGGATTAAGCCTGAAACAAGTGTTACAGCGGTGAATACGCATACGTACAATACGCCTAGCAGATATGATCCAAAACCTTTGTCTTAATAAAGACAATAAAAGCTGAGGGCCAACATGACAATTCCGTTTATGATAATTATCAATAATTAATTCTACAATATGTCCATTGCGCGGTAACAAAGCGGGATGCTTGTTTGTAAAGTTTAGAGACGAATGAGAGAGACGTCCCCCGACACGTAGAATATCGTTATGTAAAAACGGAGAGAGCTTTCTTAACATAGGTGAACAAGTTTTATTATGCTTAAGTTTATCTAAATCTTCTTTAAAATATGATTGTTGGACAGCTTGTATCACTGCTAACTCAGCAATATCTAAATCTGACGCGGTAATTACGTTATTACGAGGAAGCCTTTTTATAAATCTTAAAAAATATACAACAGAGCGTAGGTATTTATCCCAGTTAGAAAAAGCTAAACTTAAAGTTATAAGTGGATGTTCCGTTTCTGGAGAGCTAGTAGCTACGTGCGTAGTTGTCTTCTCCTCAGGGAGCGCTGAGGGAGAAGGCGCGAAATCGGAAACCGGCCAGTCACTTATAGGAAGAGACATCCACGACGGTCCCGTAAACCAAAGTTCGTGGTGTATCAACTGCGAAGGCAAAAGCCCACGCGACACACTGTCCGCGGGGTTTTGGCTCCCAGGAACAAAACGGAAACTTTCTTTAGGAAAAAGAGACTGAATTTGTGCAATTCGATTTGCGATAAATGTATTAAATCTATGTGGGGACGAGTGCACCCAACATAGCGCTACTTCCGAGTCGGAAAAAGCGTATACGTCCGATATAGGGAATCGCTTAGACATAAGGTCATAAACAACGCCTAAAAGCTTCGACATCAAAAGGATCGCGCAAAGCTCTAGACGAGCGAGTGTTATGGTTTTGATAGGTGCAACCTTTGATTTTGAGCACAATAAACGTATAGTGTGCTGATTATCATTAATAACATATGCGTATATTACGCAACCGTACGCTTTTTCAGAAGCGTCCGAGAAAGCTACAAGATAAAATTTAGAATTATCATGAATGCCTAGATGGCGCGGAAATCTCAAAGTAGATATTAAAGGAAGTTCCTTTATAAAAGTAAGCCATAAATTTAAAGTAAACTGCTGCGGCTGATCATCCCAATCTAGTTTAAGAAGCCAAAGTTCTTTAATTAATAATTTAGAATAAAGTATAATGGGGCCAACGAGACCTAGAACGTCATACAAGCGAGCAGTAGCTGATAGGATGGTGCGCTTCGTACCTTTGGTGTCCGGTGGTGTTACTGTAAATTTAAAACAGTCGGAAGAAGGCAGCCACTGTAAACCGAGAAATTTTATAGTGGTGTTGTCGTCGAAAGAGACAGACTCCTGCTGGCGATGTGATGCAGGAATGGCACACAACAACTCAGGAGAGTTGCTGGTCCACTTATACAATTCAAATCCACCAGATTTGAACAGCTGGAGCAACTGTGATGCTGTCTACTGCTCTGCCTAGCGACAAAGCAGAGGAAGCTAAGTCGTCCATGTAGACGTCTCTTTCTAAGACTTCAGCAGCCAAAGGGAAGTTTTCTCGCTCATCATTAGCAAGTTGCCGTAATGTTCGAATAGCGAGAAATGGAGAACTACGGAGACCAAAGGTAACGCGATTAAATTTATAAGTTTCGATGGGATCATCTGTTGAAAATCTATATAAAAACCGTTGATAATTACGGTGCGCGGGATGTACTTCTATACATAAGTACATTTGCCGAACGTCGGCGAAAAAGGCTACTTTAAAAATACGTATATTAGTAAGTATATTAAATATATCGTTCTGTAAATTGCACCCGGTGTGCAAAACGTCATTAAGTGAAAGCCCGGAGTCGGTTCTAGCACTGGCGTCCAGAACGATGCGAAGTTTAGTAGTATCCTTGTCATCACGTATGATAAAAAACGTCTATGAGCATTAAGAAAAGAATTACCAAGTTGGTCTAAATTATGTTTAAATGGCAAACTAACAGAGTAGGTACCGTCAGCCTTGCGAGTAGTGGTAGCCACATAATTATCCTCACAAGCTTGTTCATCAGGCGATAAAAAAGTCTTAGAAGGCACCTCTTCTAATTTCCAAAATTTTTCTAATATTTCATAGACCGGTTCGCGGGAAAATGCACAAAAGGAATGTGTGGAAAGATAATTATAAGTTGGGATATTACCCATTAAAATATAGCCTAAACTAGTTTCCAAAGCGGTGGGTAAGTTGTCTCCAGGTATAATTTTGTTAAACATTAAAATTTCACAATATAAATTAACACCAATTAACATTTCTATAGGTCCCGGCAAGTTAAAATCATCATCCGCGATAGGTAAGTTATCCAAATAATTTAACATAAAAGTATCGACGCGGGAGTCAGGTAGCTGTGACGTAATCTCCTCGACAACAAGCGGTTGAGGTAAGTAACTATTCCCGCCATCAAAGCGCGATGTAAACTTAACTGTAGTTATACCTATACGCTGAGATGTACCACCTATACCTTGTACCTTAGAATATTAATTTTTAAGTGTAGATAGGAAGAGATAAGCGTTTACAACAAGATGTTGTTATATAATCGCTCTGCGAACCCGGGTCAATTAAACACCTAACATAATGAGCGCGGTTATCATTATCTATAATTTTAATTTTCGCGGTCCCTAATAGTGTAGTGAACGAGCGACGATCACCATGATCACGTGAAATGTTACAAACAGATGCATTAACTGAACCATTAGAAGGTTAAGCATTAGAAACTTCGACCTTATTGCAAGAGTACGATGGTTCATTATCGACCGTACAACGGTTATTACTTGAAGTGAAGTTGTTGCGATTTACCACTAACTGCGAAGTCGCAGTGGGCACATGACTAACGTCACGTTGTTTATATAAATGCAAGTTATCAAAATGTAACATGGAGTGATGATATTTAGAAGAACAAAAACGACAAGTACTATTAGAAGTGCATGTATTTAGCGTATGTTTATTACTTAAACAATTGTTACAAAACGCGTTGGACTTAACAACATTAAAACGTTCGCGTGGAGTCATTTTTATAAAAAGCGGGCAAAAATATAGTTGATTATTGTGATTATTATTTTATATTATTAAAAAAAGTTTTTTTTTTTTTTTTGGATTGCTCATCGGTAATATCTTGTATACATAAGTCATATATAGATTGCCTACGAGTAAAATATGCATTGCGTTTAGACTCCAACAATGCCAACTGCGTTTTATCATCAATCTCCGACATGTGATAACAAAGGAACAAAATGTATATAGAATACGATGTAAAAATATTAAATGTAAATATATAACGCCGATGTGTCTTGTCTATTGTAAGTATTTACTATAAAATGCCTAAGTAGGCTCGAAAAGGTTTCTAAGTAAGTACCAGAAATAAAATATAAAAATAACTAAATAATATACACGTATAGCACGGTATGTTATATCTCCTAACACAGTGTGTAGGGGCGGTGCGGTGAGTATTAACTCTAATAAGTACAAATTACACAACGAGTATATAAACTCTAATGTAAATAAGCGATGCGTAAAAAACCTAATACAATCGTAGCCGATGTATATTAGGACTCCTTATATTAACTATATAAAGTTATAAGTATATTAGAGGCGGTGCGGTGAGTATTAACTCTAATAAGTACAAATTACACAACGAGTATATAAACTCTAATGTAAATAAGCGGTGCGTAAAAAACCTAATACAATCGTAGCCGATGTATATTAGGCCTCCTAATATTAACTATATAAAGTTATAAGTATATTAGGGGCGGTGCGGTGAGTATTAACTCTAATAAGTACAAATTACACAACGAGTACATAAACTCTAATGTAAATAAGCGGTGCGTAAAAAACCTAATACAATCGTAGCCGATGTATATTAGGCCTCCTAATATTAACTATATAAAGTTATAAGTATATTAGGGGCGGTGCGGTGAGTATTAACTCTAATAAGTACAAATTACACAACGAGTATATAAACTCTAATGTAAATAAGCGGTGCGTAAAAAACCTAATACAATCGTAGCCGATGTATATTAGGCCTCCTAATATTAACTATATAAAGTTATAAGTATATTAGGGGCGGTGCGGTGAGTATTAACTCTAATAAGTACAAATTACACAACGAGTATATAAACTCTAATGTAAATAAGCGGTGCGTAAAAAACCTAATACAATCGTAGCCGATGTATATTAGGCCTCCTAATATTAACTATATAAAGTTATAAGTATATTAGGGGCGGTGCGGTGAGTATTAACTCTAATAAGTACAAATTACACAACGAGTATATAAACTCTAATGTAAATAAGCGATGCGTAAAAAACCTAATACAATCGTAGCCGATGTATATTAGGCCTCCTAATATTAACTATATAAAGTTATAAGTATATTAGGGGCGGGAGTTCGCAATAAATAATATTAGATATAAGTACCTAACTAGATATTTATGATAAGACGCGGTGCAGAAGTATCTGCGTTTGACTGACAATGTCAAGGTCAGGCGAGTACCTGTTAAGTAGAAGTTCTACTATTAGTTAGCTAGCGTTAACTAAAAGACAAGACACTAATTTATAAAATAATAAATCGGGTGGCTGAACCTGCGCGCGCGACGAGTAGTTACAAGAGAAATGGAATATTACGCTATAGAAACGTTATAATAGTTATGTTTACTTGGGTAATTATAAACTGCGTTTAGTAACAATTTAGGTTATAAGTAGATTAATTCCCTACCTAGGTTTAGCAAATCAGCATAAATAAGCAAGTACGTAATTTTTATATGAGATAAACGAGTAATGAATTAATCTTGGAATTTACTGTTTTGACATAAATAGAAAATATCTCGTAGGATCAAAAATGTATGATCCGCTCGAAGTGACCAAAAAATGTATGTATGTTATTTAATTTTTTTTTGTTTTTTTACATGTTGTGATTGTCCTTCATACCTATTTTATGTTTTTATTTGTGATGGAAAGTGTCCTTTTATGATAGGGCATTTTCCAATATTTTTGACGCTGTAAGGGAGAAAAGAGCTTGGCACTTGCTGAGCTTCTTGCCGGTTCTTCTCAGTACAAGGTCTCCCGCCCAGAGTAGACTTACGAACCGATGGCATAATGACGTTAACAAGATATTTGTAGCCTAAACTGAATAAATTATTTTGAATTTTGGATTGAATTTTGAAAGGAGACATGTTTACCCATTTCTTTAGCACATTGCGCGTACGGAGAGTGAGATTTGGCATAGTAAAAGTTGAGAAGAAGAAAGATAAAATCGGGTAAACTGATTTGAAGGGTTTTAGTCATCGCCCGCACATTTTATGTACCACTGACGGGGCACGAGCCTTCCTTAAGGATGGGATAGAAAAACGGGCCTTAGATAAACCACCACGCCGGCCCAGTGCGGTGCGGGCGCATTGGTGGTTGATAATGACTGCTTATGCAGCCAGGACCAATGCCTTTACGGCCTCCGAAGCACAGAGGAGCTCGAGATAATTAATTTTTGGTCACCCCTCCGATAACCGGCTCTTTTATGATAATTGTTTAACTTAGCAATCGCAGACCAGGTGCGTTAACCACCACTGCGCCTTCGAGCTCTATGGGCGGTTAGTAACTTCTTTATAGAAATCATTTTTGCTTGACTCTAGCAAGCTTACTAGCTTGCTAGAGTCAAGCAAAAATGAGTAACGTCCCCTTCCACCGAAATGGCAAGTTTACATTTTAACACAAAAACTGAGACACAACGCGGAGTTTTGAGCGCCGCGCGAGTTTTAGCGGAAACTTGTTGTGCCGAGAGCGTGTGGGGTGACCATCAAAACTTTTAGAAAAACAAAATAAATAATAAAAAAGTTAAGAAGTTTTTTAAAGAACAGTTATATTGCACTGGAAAAATGAAGACTACATACACGTACATGGGATTCAAAATTCAATTCAATTTGATATTGAAACTTAGCATATTAATATGTGGGTATATCGTCGGTGTAAAAGGAAAACTGTTAAACCGCCATAAATCAATTGGTGGGAAAGAAATGTAAAAATTAATACTTTAAAATGATATGTGTAGTGTCATTAAAGAGATTAACAGTTATTGTTGTTTTCATTAACGTGATTGAATGGTAAATTAAACTAGCACTCAGTACGCATATACTTCATTAGGTAGGTAAGCATAACTACATTAAATCACTACAATACAAAAAAATCACAACAACACAATAAAATCAAGCATTAAAATCCACAGTTTCCTAACAGCGAACATTGTGCATCTATTCTTACAAGCGAGCAACCCAATTAGACATCCATTTAAATTCTTTAGATACACGAAGCGGCCGCATCGCCACAGGTATCACGGCCATATTAATGTGGCCTGAATTAATACATAACTTATGAGGTTCCATGCGTTAACCGACGGTGCTCCGTGTTTAAGTGGCTGCCGCCGTAAACTGAGATTTGGGCCTGGTAGCAGCATACATTAGGGAAACGTGTGCTGACCTTTAAGAGGACTTCCTGACGAGAGAAACACGCTTTAGAATTTTACATGCTGAGGTTGGAGGGGATATATTTAGCTTAGGCATGTACACGGTTGTGATGTAACGTTTAAAAATGGTTATATTTAGACTATGATAGTCCATAAACAATACAAGTGAGAAATTACCTATGTTACATTTTGGTCGAATGAATATTGATGTTTTGTATGGAACACCTGAATTTTATTTTCGAGTTAGGGATTTGGTCCTTTAGTAAGAGCTGTTCGTTTGTATCACGGGACTCATCTCAAACGATTTGGACAATGATAAAAAAGTGACCCTGTATATAGGTGTACGTCTCGTTTCCACAACTGCATTACCTTTGGTGTTCTTACACACAATAAAGCTCCCAATTTTGCATAAATTGATAATTATAATGTAAAGTAAAGTTTCAAATTACTGACGGTAGGTGAAAAGCTGTCCAAGATCGTACACGGTGGCATAAACTGAAGGAGGCCTACACCTATGAGGTCGAAAAAAGCTAAGAAGAAAAAGAAGAAAGAAATCTTTTGAATACTAATTATAAGATATCAATATATCATCATTTAAAGGCTAGTTATCTAGTTTGAATAATTCTGATTGAATGAAAATAATGTTAGCTCTTCAGTTCATACCTACATAACACAACACAGAACACACTGTCAATGTCTATATATAATTATTTTTTTATTTTATATTTTAAATATTATCTGTTTGTTTAGATTTTTTAGTTTTTTACTTACCTATAAGATTATTTTTTAGGAACACGTCCGTATGCCGGAGGTGGGCGTTAATGGCTGCAACGCAGTTTTATACTAAAAGCAGCTATTTGTTAAGCTATGTTAAAATGTTCCAAATAAACTTTTTTTCATTTTCATTTTCATTTTCACTATATAATTCCCGTTTTGTCTCCCAATCAGTGAGAATGGTGCTGTCTGCATACATTCGCGGCATGACCAACACAATCTAGGGCAAACTTTCGGGAGACGGACGGTCGCGGACCCGGATCTCTCACCGGCGGCACCGGGACGAATTCCGGCCGTCGTTTCGTAATTATGGTCACCGTGCGAAATATCCGCGGCATTTCGGAACGAGTGACCCCTTAATGAGCATTTCTATTGTTTAAAAACTATCGCTGTTATTGAGTAGTTCTATGATGTTTAGTTTAATGCCTACATCTTCAATTACTTCCTTCTTAAACTCTTGCCGGTGTAGTGATTCCGGGTGAAGTGCCATTCCACCTCCGGGCTTATCATCACTTAATATCAGCTGAGATGAAGGCTCAAGTTCTGACCCGTAAAATATAATTAAAAATAAAAAAATAAAATAAAAATAGCAAAAAGATTAGTCGACATCACAGGAGACCGAAGAGCTGGCAGCTACCTCGGACAAAGAATTAGTCTAGCTATTCAAAAGGGGAACGCTGCCAGTATCTTCGGAACCTTGCCTAAAGGGACTCCTTTTAATAATATTTTTTAATTATTATATTATATATATTTTTTAAAGGTTTTTTAGATAAAGGTTCATTGATCTAGTATCTATCTTTTAATTATTATATCATTAAAATTAACATATTAAAAAGTATTTTCCATTCGTCACTATCATAGGCTAATTCATTTACTTCTTAATAAGACCTTATATGTTACAAATCTTCTGTTAAGAGCGTTTACGCTGCATACTAGCGCCGCCAATAAAAAAAACATATCTAGTAATTAGAGATAGAAAATCAAATTATGCTCAACAAAGTAAGAGGTTACAGCTAAAAACGGCTACTTTTAACTATAACGCCGTATTTAACTAAACCATAACATGTCAGATGTTCATTAGGTGACGTAAAAGTGCTAAATTACTTCATTCAGATAGTTTGTTGAGCATAATTTGATTTTCTATCTCTAATTACTAGATATGTTTTTTTTATTGACGGCGCTAGTGTGCGGCGTAAATGGTCTTAAATAAAATAAAGAATATCTAATTATTACAAATTAAGTTTACAAACATTTAAACATTTGCTGAAAGTTCTATTAACGACTATTGATAAATGCTATTGAGAGGTAACTTATATACCAATAATTATATATAAATCATTGTTTACTTTTACTTTCGTGATGAAATACGAGTGGATGTGTTCTTAATATTCATGAATCACAATTCGTTATTCTCTCTAGAGAAGACGAGCATGCAAACGGAAAAATTATACGGTTATTTTTAGAGAACAAACAGTAATTTTTCAGTTTGTTGGCAAAAAACCCAGGATTTCATTTTAGCGACATGATAGAATAACTGTATTATAAATAATTATTATGTCACAAGTAATAATTTAAACTTTTCATCATCATCATCATCATCGGCCTATACTAGTCCACTGCTGGGCATAGGCCCCTCGAGTGCACGCCACCGAGCACGATCCGCGGCTACTCTCGTCCAGCTTTTGCCAGCCACCCTGCGAAGATCTTCGCTCCAATTAGCCTGAGGCCGACCTAAACAAATATTTTTTTATTTACGATAAAAAAATGGTTAAATATTTCTATACTAACCGAGACGCATGTGTGGTAAACATTTTTCAATTCACTGCAAAATCATAAATCACTTTATGCAACTTAAAATTCGTCATTTGCATTTTTTCACAGTAATACATTCAATATTCACAGCAGGTACCCCATTTTGGGTGATCCCACATTTCTCTCACGTGGCACAGCCCTGCCAAATTTAAGGGGTACGAGCGTAACAGTTCGCATGTACGTGCCCATGTGTACGCTACCATTTGTCATTGCGCTGGTGACAACCCTGTCTTTGCCTGTGGACGTCCCTACCTAAACGAAACGTGGTATATTTCGGCTTAATATGGAGGAAGTGGAAAATGATGAATGGGGTATGCGCTTGACTGATTAAGGCGGCAAATAGGAGTAAGCCTATATCACGGGAGCGGGTTTAACATATTTTGCATAAAGTAAGGGTACTGACGCGTTTTCTATTACATCTTCCTAACAATAATTAGTTGGCAAACGTCTTCTTTAAAAATTATCTCACTGTTAATGTGTATTATATTGTACTGATTTCATACATATCAGACATAGTTTCTATCATAATTGTGATGGATAATTATTTGCAACAGATGGCACCTCGATAAGATAGATATATAAATTAATTATTGCGCAAATACTCACAGATGAAAAAACATCAGTTACACAGAATTTTATAGCTAGTAGATAAGTGTACTTAAGAATACATTTCATTATACTGTGAAGATGAATATCTCAACTTAAAACCATGAATTTATGAGCCTTTTTAAATATAGTAGAGTAGCTCGATGACGCAGTGGTTAAAGCGCCCGGTATGCGATTGCTCAGGTTAAGCAACTTTTCTAAAGGCCGGTCATCGGATGGGTGACCAAAAATTTATCATCTCGAGCTCCTCCGTGCTTCGGAAGGCACGTAAAGCCGTTAGTCCTGGCTGCATTAGCAGTCGTCAACAACCACCAATCCGTACTGGGCCCGCGTTGTGGTTTATGGCCCATTCTCCCTATCCATCCATAGGGAAGGCTCGTGCCCCAGCAGTGGGAACATTATGAGCTGATGATGATGATGATGATGATGATACCAACTTTAAAATTCAAAATATCTAGAACCGATTCTTATGAATCTTTCTCTTCTTCAGACGCACAGACTTAAGCACTGTAGAACCCGCATCTATCCATTCGGCTACCGACGACCCTACGTAATAATATATACACTATCTATAAACTATATATATCTATATCATCGTCATCATCATCAGCTCATTTTATTTTCTCACTGCAGGCAAGAGCCTTCCCTATGGATGGATAGGGAGAACGGGCCAAAAACCACCACGCGAGCCCATTACGGGTAGGTGGTTGTTAACAACTGCTAAGGCAGCCGGGACCAACGGCTTTACGTGTCTTCCGAAGCACGGAGGAGCTCGAGATCACACATTTTTGGCCACCCATCTGATGACCGGCCTTTGCGAAAGTTGCTTAACCTCAGCACTCGCAGACCGGGCGAGATCGAGCTCCTTCACATACCTATCTATCTAAAACACTAAAACACATATGTCTCCGTCCTAGTTTGAAGTATGTGACCATTGTTTACAGGTCACCGTGGGACAGTCTCGATCATTCTAAGCATGAATATTCATGGACACACGATCCGTGTCCCGATTAACATATAAGAACTTTTGTTTGCCTAACAGTTTCGGTATGTACTAGACAAAATTGTGAAATGAGTGAGAATACAAATCTTAGTGTTTAAAAAAATTACGTTGCGAACATAAATTACAATTCGGAAAAGTGATGAAAATTTTTGGATTTTATTTTAACTGTCCAGAAAAATTTTACGTGATTATGTGGCTCACACGCTACTACTAACTAAACTGAGGACAGTATGTATACCACTAGGAATCGAAGAGGGCGATTTTTTACAGAGTGACTAATGCTCACGCTGTGACTATCCGATCCGGACTACTAGGAATCTAGTAGGGCGCGTGACACGTGATTTTTTTTTGTTTTTTTTTTATTGTGGCACGCCAAAATGGCCTCACCCTGCCTGATGAAAAGCAGCCAGTGAAGCCCAAGAAGTGAAAGCGTTCATCACAGCGCTACCACGCTATGCCGAACGCTCACACTATGGCGGCCTGCATAAATGCTTTTTCACGCCCCGCTTAAATAACCCGGGAGAGAAAGAGAAGGGAAACACGTGTGCGGGAAGCGCATTCCACATACGGGCAGTTCGGCAAAGGAACGATTGTCCAAACTTTTTGGTACGTGTCTTGATGGTCAGCACGGTATGAGGGTGGCTTCTCAGACCTGCACGCGTCGATCTGGAAAGGAATGGAGAAGGAGGAATGAGGTCAAAGAGCTCCTCAGAGCATTCACCTTGGTAAAAGCGGTAGAAAGCACTAAGGGAAGAGAAGTGATGCCGTTCCCTCGAAGTTCTTTCGAAGATATTAGGTACAGATTTAAAATGCAGGGACATAGCGGTTGCGTGTATCAGCATTGCATCCGTGCGAAGCCGGGGCGGGTAGCTAGTTTATCATAATAATCAAAATGTAAGATTGGTATTTAATAGAGATAATTAATAACGTGATTTAATATAGAGACATGTTATGTAAATTAAGCAAAACTTATTAGTTCCTGTTTCGTGACTTTCTACAATCAACAAATCTCCCCCGCCAATTTCATTGTTTATAGATAAATATATATACTTGTATTTTTACATATTAAAACTAGTCAGAAATTATACTCCGATACATTAACCAGTTGTGTTATTATTTAACTTCGGAGCCTGCAACATAATGAAAAATATATTATATTTAATAGAGTATTTAATTTTACTTTATGGCGAGATCACCACCAGTGAGATTCAAAAATCGCCCGCCTCGGTCTAAAACCGTTGGTCAAACCATCAAAGCTGTTGTTTTAGTTTTATTTTTGAAGTGAAAACTTCTTTAGCGGCGTTGTACACTTTTTTGTAATGTGTAAAAAATGTTAATTTCGCGTCAGGACACGTGGCCTGATCGAAAATTCGTAAGACGGATGACAGCCGGCGCGGCGTAGGAGAGGAAGTATCCCCCTCTCTTTCTACGGTGCGGCGAAAATGTATGCCTGCTGTTTCGTTTAGGCGGCGCAGGGCGCTTGCGTGAATGTGAAATGATAGTACTTTTATACTGCTAATTGAAGCAATTCGTGCAAAATTATTCCCTAACCATTCCAAAATATCAAAAATGCGCAACGTTAATATTCAAGTTTTCACTTCTGCCGGCACTCCCGGAGTGCAACCCGTCGTTTTTTTTAAATGTTTTGTGTGCTAGGTACTTGTAATTACTTTATTTTTTTTATCGGCTCGGTAGCCGAGTGGCGATACCCTCAATACGACATCGACATCCGGAGGTCATGGATTGTCCATTATATTTTGTGTTTTTATTTGTGATGGAAAGTGTCCTTTTTTATATTTGACATACAAAACTGGTTGCAACGTTATCCATGTTAAATTTAAGTAATGTAAAAAAAAACTTATGCTACATTGCGACCTATTAGATGTAAGGACATCATGCCCCAACATGCTCCACTTAAAGTTCGGTTGTACTAATTACATTAATAAGAATTTAAAAAAAAAACAAACACCAAAAATTTTTTGATAAGGCAGGTCCAATACTTTTGGCGATTACAAGAAAAGAGCTTGACACTTGCTGAGTTTGTTGACGGTTCTTCTCAGTACAAGGTAGCCCAGAGTAGACTTACGAAGCGATGGCATAATGACGTTCATAAGAGCTATTTATATTTTAAAGTTAATATTGAATTTTGAATTTCAATTATAAGGTCAGCAAGCGTAAATCATAAATCATAAATTTACTGTTTCTCATGTAGTTTGACAGGGTGTTACAGATATTAAATTATAGTATCATACATGACCCAATTTGGGCATAACAATATGAAATTGAATTTAAAATACAGCACACAACACAAAATAAAATAATTGAAACATTAAAACAACAATAATTATCATCATTGAAAGCACAAAATCATTACAATTGGTTAAATAATAAAAATAACATTATTAACAATAGCATGCTATCAGTTCCATTGCCTTCAAAGAAAGATCGAGAAAAAAAAAACTATGGGGTGAGAATAGGTATATCTAGTACCTATGTATGTCTCTTTCAAAAGTTTCAAATTTACTAAAATTAAATGCTAAAAAGTCAAATTATATACTCAAATTAATTATGTTTTACAGTATTCAATTGAATGATCTTAAAATTACTTATTAACTTGCGTTTCGCAATACCCGATACATAGCCCGGGTTTGTGATCACCTACCCGCATTTACTACATTGCAATACCCATCAGGTGATAAGTAACTTGAATAGAATAGAATAGAAAGGAATATTTTATTTGCTAAGAATAAGGTTGGTATTACAATGACGAAGATCTTTGCCTAAGTGTAGGAACATACTATACCGAAATTACGCGACTGAAGTTCGGCATGATTACGCCTGCAATGCTATTTGAATTACTGACGACACATAATACCGAAATTACGTTGCGTTATAGCGTACAGCCTAACTTCGGTCGGGCGTAAGTTCAGCGGCAACTTATTCTATAGAGCACACATTATACGCGACCGAAGTTCGTTTCGATTGCCTACGAAGATCCGGGGGCGGGGCGTAAGTTCGGCACTTAAGGTGTGTCATATCAGCCGAATACGTCAGAACGTAAAATCAGCCGCGGAACTTCGGTCGCGTACCTTCGGCATAGTGTGTTTTTACACTAACAGTATGGCAGTATAAGCTATTTACTTTTACAACTTACTTTGTATGGAAGAAAGCTACATTTTTCTTTGACATAAAACGGCACACTTTAGTTATCAAAAGCCTACGCGATTCAATTAAAAGTGACACTGAAACCAGACCGTGCGGAATCCTGTAGCGCGACGGGAACTGGGAAACGGGGCGGTGTAACTAAATTTATTTGGACCGCGTTCCGGTTTAGAGATAAGATTAATTGAAAAGTTAGTGGGAGTTCGCGAACGACGACGCGCCCTGTATTTGAATACTTATGAAGTGTTTTATGGCAGACTAGCGGGCCGTCCCGGCTTCGCACGGGTGGACATTTCTTTTTTAATATAGCTTATGTTACTCAGCGCTAATGTAGCATTCTAATGGTGGAAGAATTTTTTAAATCGGTCCAGTAGTTTTTTATTTATCTTAGGAAAACCAAAGTTAACACAATTTTAATAGGGTTACAAAGTATATAGGTTCTCACCGATAGAAGTTACATATTAATTAAAACTAGAAGCACTAAGCAACGCATTATTAATCTCGCTCAAACTATTAACGAATTGGTATTACCGCAACAGAATATATAGTTACAAATATTATGTGGGTTCAAAAACCGCTCGCTCAACATCCGCCTAGCTGATGGTACACTGGTACAGAAAAGGTTCAGTTCAAACTGCTGTCTAAGTAGGTTAAATTTTTCACACACACGCCATAAGTAACTATTCTGCCTGTAATTGGTATTCGCTTTCGGTAAACAGATGGGACTTACGACTTTTTTGAAATCAGTTCGCTACCCTCTTTGCGTAAGTTGGCGTCTAAACGCCCAAGTCAGTATTTGGTCAATCGCTGTCGCGTCTTTGTGTTGCAGGGTGGCACTGCGTTTATCTTTATTTCATTTGTTTTATTTTCTTATCCATAGACATAACTTTTGAAATATTGTAACAATTCATTAAGTGTACTGCCATGTCGTTATAAAAGTAGTTTGCGTTGAACACCGTGAAAAACGCCACTCAAATAACTATCGGCTTTCCAATCACTACGGGAATCGTAAATGCTTGGAATCATTCCAATAAATCTAGGTGTTAACACAGTATTTAAGTACACGTTCATATTAATCGTGTAAGCTGTAAAAAGCACTTTGAAGTGAATTACTTTTGTGAGTATTAACTTCCAGTAAGTTAAAAACTTTCAATGATATTTTATTTAAATATTTCCTTTTATGTGAGCATACGAAAAAGAGAACGAATTTTTTTAGCCAATTCAGGTCTTTTTGAAACTGCAATATGTGTAGTTTCTTACCAAATGGCTGAACGAGCCATTCGAAGTACGGAATATAATCAAAAGTAATATAGAAACCATTTATTTTAACACAGACAAGAGACAATAGAAAGTAGAAGAAGTTACCAAAAAAGTAATAACATTTAGTGTCTCATGGCCGCGTTAAGTAAGTGGCCAATTCAGCTTATGTCAGGTTTATGAAACCTGACGCTAGTTTTCAATTGGCACCTTTACGTTCTTTACGGAGGACGCCGTAAAAGGATCACATTAACAATATATTCTTAGATAAGTAAATGATTGGTCTCGCGCGCTCGACTAGATACAAAAGCTCCGTGAACGCGGCAACTCAAGATTGTAGTGTGTGTGTAAGACGGTGTCCTTCTTATTAATCTTGTAGTATTATTTTTACACAGTTTAACTACGCAAACTGGCATTTAACTTCGGTTTATAACCAAAATTTAACAAAACATTCGGTACGCGCACCTCACACACAGTTCGCAACGCGGCTGACAGCAGGCGACTGCCTCGGGTACGCCGACTTTGGCGTAGTATTTTTGCCGGCATTTAGCCGGCGGTATCTAGTCGAGCGCGCGAGACCAATCATTTATCTAAGAATATATTATTGTAGTATCGTAGTAAAATAAAATTTCTACCTATCCTTTTTTTTTTGTTGAGAGTGATTACTGGATTGCCTCAAACGGCATTTTCAGCGTCACGGGCTTTTTTTGGGGGCTGCGAGGTACGTAAAGGGTACCTCAAGCCGTGTGAAACGAATCACCTTCGGAGGTTTTCTAGAGGGAACGGCATCACACACTTAAAAGTGCGTGTCCCCGTGCCCTACTAGATTTTCCGAAGGGTTCGGATCGGATCGGGGATATTTACCTATCTGGGTAAGCATTGGACCATCAGTTCGTCAGTCGTTGTGGGTTTCAGGTGAAGTGCGCTGCCACCTTCAGCATTATCATCACTAAGGTACCATTATTCCAGTTTGAAGCCATAGCTTTTATCATTGTGGAATATAAAATATAAAAGTACCAAGTGTAAACAACATGAATATTTTACGGGAGTTCGCTTGTTTTCCCGTCTCGCGGACCTGTCGGAAACTTTGGACCAAATTTTGACGGATCGTTGACAGCCGGATAATATCTAGATACTTTGACATTTTGTTTTAATAAAAATGTTAAACGTGAAGTATAAAAAATTTATGAACATTAACATGTAATGCTAATTAATTACTATATGTAAGGGGACTAGCCAAATACTCTATTATAGGTAAGTCAGTTTGATGGCGCAGTGCTTAAAAGCACTCAATCTGCGATTGTTGAAGCTTTCACAAAAGCCAGTCCCAGATGGGTGACCAAAACTTTATCATCTCAAGCTCCTCCGTGCTTTGGAAGGCAAGTCCGTTGGTCCCGGCTGCATTAGCTGTCGTTAACAACCACCAATCCGCACTGGGCCCGCGTGGTGGTTTTTTTACGGCCCGTTTTCCTATCCATCCATATGGAAGGCTCGTGCCCCAGCAGTGGGGACATAAAAAGAGCTGGTGATGAGGTCTAGTGGTGGTGGTGAGGTATTAATATTTCTTAAGTCAGTCAGAGCTTCACGATAAAGCAGTAGGGGAGCGAGGGGCTTGTTGTAGCAGGGGTAAGTAACAGGGCTTTTTCACTAGGAATTTAAACTTTATTAACTTATTTCTATGACTGAATCTTACCGTTATACCGCGCCGCGCCACGACATCACAGTCAGTGTCCCACCAGGCGGGCGCAGTGAGTTGATGTGTTACAATTATCGACTAATTGGAGCTTTCTGTATTTTATTTGGTGTTAAAATTTATCTATTTATGATGTTGTGTCACAGTTTTCAGTTTTCAAGATTACTAAGTTGATTAAATAGTTATTGTGATAAATATTAAGAATTATACCTTGGGGTTAATTGTAACAAAACCTTGGGGTTTGTTGTAACATGTTACAACTTGCCCCTATATTGTTGTATGTTACGGTTATTATTTGTAATGTAATTTACCTAATTGGCTTTGTTTTAGAATGAGAGAGTATATGAGATAGTCTGAGCGGGCAACACAAAGCCAGGAGGTAGATGAGTTAGCTGCAGCTGAAGTACTAACTAATTAAAAGGCTGACTATTGTAAGATGTAACGTAGAAGTAAGGAATAATTACGCGACTAAATTTGAAGGTTTAGATTTAACTTACTATGATTTTAAAGTGCCATGTTAATGTATAAGTACCTATTGGTATTTCAGGTATAAAATAAGATAAATATGTAGTTAAAAACTAAAATATTTAATTTGTTGATTATATAAAAAGTATGTTACATATAAGAATACATATTATTTTCTGTTGAAAACAAAAGCAAAGTTGTTCAGTGTATGAAAAAAATAAATTATTAATGGTGTTATATTCTCGTTTGTATTACTGTTACTATTTGCCCCAATGGATGTTACAACTAACCCCAAGCACGGGGTAAGTTGTAACACCGCCCTTTTTTAATAAAAAATGTAATAGTGTAAGAGTTACCTGTAGATTTGATATTTTTTCAATTTGACTTAATAGAAGAATAGTTGGTGCATCAATCAATGCTATGCCATGCCATCAAAGCCATGTCTATACATTTTTGAAATAGCCAAATTTGTCAAACTTAACCATCATTATTTTGAAACAGCACAAGTTATGTATCCCCGAAACACTAGAAATGGAAAAAGGTTGATGTCGGCCTTTGTTCCAAAAAGCACTCGTATGCAAAAGAATTGTTTCTGGATGTGCATAAGTATTTTTAATAAATTGCCTGAAACAATTAGAAAACTTATTGTAAAACAATTTCTAGCAGAGTTACATAAATGGCTTATGGCACACCTATTTTATTCAGTGAAAGATTTTCTTACACATACACTTAATAAATGTAAGATGTGTACCTAGATGTGTGCAAGCTAATATTTTAGTTTTATTTTTCTTATAAGTTAACGACATATTAATTTCTTTTGATGTCTGTAAAATACTATTCACCTTGACCAAACTTGATAAATCATTTGACTTTTATTATTATTTTATTTCTGTATATTATTTTATTTGAATTGCAAATATTTTAGTAACTTTTGACAACTGTAACTTTTCACAAACTTTTCTTTTTTCCTCTATGGCATGGACTACCATAGAGAAGAAAAGTTTACAAGCTCCACAGATTAAGTTAGGCCGCTGCGCTGTGGTTATAATACTGTTTTGACATATTTTTGACATATTTTTGAATATTTAGTACAACAATTTTTAGTAATTAATTTTGTATTTTTATTATAATGTAATTTAATTGGTATTTGACATTTTGGAGTATTAATTTTGTATTTTTATGTGTATGTAATTAATTGGAATATTTAGTCATTGTCATTTAAAGTTATTTGCATGCTACATTGTCAGCTGAGAAAGAGAAGAAAACTAGAATAAGACCAAAAATGTACCTTTCTCAAGCGCAAATTAAATATATTTCATTTCATTTCATTTCATTTCATTTCAATGTTTAGTTGGCGGTAATTTAAACAATACATCTCAAGATATATTAATTCGATTAAAATTTTTTACAACAAGCCCCTCGCTCCCCTACCTAAACAGTTTGTCCTAGCATCTTGATTATTATATACGAGTACTAGTGGTCACCCGCCCGCTTCGCTGTGCGAACATAATAGATCAATGAACGCTAATCAAAATAATTATTAGGTTTACTAACATCATATTATATAGCCTATCATTTGCACAATCTCATGTTCTTACTACATTCAAATTTTCATTAAGAGCCGTCACTCGCCCGCTTCTTCTTGTTCTTCTTCAGCCCGTCGCCACCCAATGCTGAGCGTAGGCCTTTACCTTTTCACGCCATCTCTCTCTGTTGGTAGCCATCCCAAACCAGTTCAAACTCGCCCGCTTCGCTGAGCGTAAACTTATAAATAAAAATTCATTTTTAATTTTCCTATCTCTTGCACAATCTCATGTTCTTACTACATACAAATTTGAAGCGTAACCTTTTTCCTTTTTTTTTTCTTATAGCCTATCATTTGCACAATCGCATGTTCTTACTACATACAAATTTTCATCAAGATCGGCCAAGCCGTTCTTGAGTTAAAAGTAAACATACAGACAGACAGACAAAAATTTCAAAAATCGTAGAATTGGTGTCAGTGAGTCATAAAATGAATATTTATCCCAAAATTTGTCAGAAAAATTGAATGTACAGACAGAGCCTACAGATTTATATAGTAGTATAGATATAGATAAACGTTGCGGCTATAAAATATGCTATTAAAAGTATGTATGATAAATAGCACAAAACCACTAAACGCAGTGCAATAAAGGGAAATTTTTCAAGCAAAACTAACTGTTTCCATTACCACTACAAATGAAAAGCTGGTAAGCGTTCCATGCAGTTGTTTTGAATACATTACGGCATATAACGAGAGTGTAATAGAGTCATTTCTTGTGTCTCACCCTATGGAATTGTGTAACGACCGTGTTAACAGTTTAAACAAAAATGATATATTGCTGCTTTTATATTTACTAGGTATATTCCGTGCTTCTGAAAGCACGTAAAGCCGTTGGTTCCGGCTGCTTTAGCCTTTCTTAACAGCCACTGCATTACACTAAGCCCGCCGCGTGATGTTTTATGGCCCGTTCTCCCTGTGGTGTTACATCCATAGGGAAAGCTCGTGCCCAGCAGTGGGGACATAAAATGAGCTGTTGAAACGTTGCTGATATGAAGCTATCATGAGCACCAGCTCATGATGGCTTCATATCAGCAATATTCCAATTCGTAAATTCATGTCTTTTTACCCGACTGCGTCAGAAGGACGGTTATGTTTTTCGAGTGTATGTATGTATATATGTATGTATGTATGTATGTATGTATGTATGTATGTATGTATGTATGTATGTATGTATGTATGTATGTATGTAGGTATGTAGGTATGTATGTATGTAAATATGTATGTATGTATGTATGTATGTATGCATGTATGTCTATTTCTTTGGCACGCCCTACAGCCCGAACGGCATGGTGGATTTTAACATAGGAGTTAGATTTGTTTTGACTGTGAGAGTGACATAGGCTATAAAAAAATCCGGAATATACTTTATAAAAAAACATGTTTGAAATAAACCAAATTTTTAAAACAAAACAAAAAACCCGACTGCTAAAACACTATATAAAAAACATTATATACTCGTAAAAACCAGACTAACATAAAAAATAACTGCAAAGAGAAAAACTGAAAAGAAAATAAACAAGCTCCGAGATATCGGACAAGGAAATATTTCAAGTTGCATTCAACATTGCTCAAATTGAATTCTGGGATCGTAGAGCTTGTTTATTTTCTTTTCAGTTTTTCTCTTAGCAGTTATTGTTTATGTTAGTACGGTTTTTACGTATATAATTGTTTTTTATATAGTTGTTTTATTTGTATACTTTTTGATGTGTAACGTCTTTCCGCTCGCCTTCTGTATAATATACAATTTGTGGAAGTGATTTCGTAGAAAAGGGACAGAAGTAGGGTCGTAACAGTGTGATCCTGTAACTGATAAGTGTTAGTCGGGAAGCCACCAGTGATCGACACTTTAAGACCCATGTCCGTTGTAGGTCGTAATATTTGTGGGAGTGATTTCGTAGAAATGTGATCGTAACAGTGTAACAGGTTAGGAGTGTGACATGTTTCTAATGAGTATTTACTGCATTCTCTTTATGATTTGTAAATCTATATTCTATTTTATGTTGTAATATTGATTTCTAAAGGTGAGGTGTCAAATGTTACTCATCATATGCGACTACAGTAAGGCTCGCTCGCTTTTTTCACAGATCAATGTTAAGGCACGTCTAGTTCCAAAATAAGTTAAAAAAAAATAGATAACACTTACAATAAGCTAAGCGGAATAACTTTGCTTTGTTATCTCTAGTTTTAAGTTACTTTTGTATTCTTGTTTGAAATTATGCATGCCGTGGCAGCCTTTAATTAGCAGCGCCTGTGTTATAGTTATAGGATTTTTATTGTAATGAATGTCTTGGTGTATGCTTTGTTGAATGTCCATAAATAAATAAATAAAAAAATAAACGTTCTTATCAGGGACGTTGATTGCAAGAGAACGCTATCACTCAACTAAGTATTAACTTACTTCCAGTGTTGTCTGGCTGCCTATGTTGTTTCGTACCTATATTAAATTGCTTCATTGTAAAATTATGCGCTAATTTATTAATTAAAAAGAACTTTAAATATTGTGAAAAGCTCTATTTACCTACTAATAATTTCTGGATCATTTAACCCGTATGCTAATTGCAAAATAGAAATCCTTTGGAAACGGCCCCCGTTCTGATGTTTCGCGTTTAGCTCGGTACACAGTACCGACAATGTTTTTGTTTTGAATACATTACGGCTCGAGAATTGATATTGAATAGTGGCATAGTTTGCCAATAGAGGCACTGCCACTGTGTTGTGTTAGTTAACGAATTTCGATGTTGAGCAAAACATTCGTTGGAATTTGGAAGGACGCATTCGTTATAATTGTTAAAAGATAATAACTATACATAAAGGCTACTTATAGAGATCTACTACTTCAAATTCAAAATTCCAAATTCAAAATTCAAAATCGTTTATTCAGTTTAGGCTACAAGTAGCTCTTGTGAATGTAACTATGCCATCGGTTTGTAAGTCTACTCTGGGAGGGAGATCTTGTACTGAGAAGAACCGGCAAGAAACTCAGCAAATGTCCAGCTCTTTTCTCCCTCACAGCGTCAAAAATATTGGAAAATGCCCTATTATAGCAGGACACTTTCCATTACAATAATACTATAGATGGGTAGTAGATATAACATTGGTTTTGGACGATACAAAAGTGGTTTTTAATTAACCACGTGTTAGGTAAAAAGTGTGTGTAAAATTTTATCGATTTACAAGTTCCCCTCAGCGACCAACCGATCATATATGATAATCGAAATACTCCGTCAACGACCGAGCGATCATATATGATCACGCCTGCCAACCGATATTAGAACTTAAATTTTGCTTATTTAGAGCCTACTTTTGTATGAAGCAGTTTGGCAATAGACAAACTAGAGTAAATTTGCGTTTATCAAACCCCCCAACATTTTATGCTCTGTGCGTCTACCTCTTTAAATTTCAGTGTCAAATTTTGACAATTGAGCGATCGAATTCGATCGACTCTATGTAGTCTATTTAAAGTCTACTTTTGTATGAAGAAGTTTACTAGAATAAATAGTTTGATCATGTAGAACTAATAAACTATTTTGGTAATCACATTTATTTTGATACCTGCCGGAGGAAATATATCAATTAGTAAATTGTCGTTTACAGAATGATAAAATATGATCTGGTTGCAACATATTTATTATTTTTGCGAATTACGTCATCGGCGCAGGTGCTGTCATTAGTTAATGAAACTGGATGCCTATTGGGAGTTTCATTCGCCATTCGATCTCGTTATGGGTGCGCCGTCCGTAAGTGACAAGTGTCATATGTTTTATTTGAAATGTCGTCGTCCATATTTATTTGATGCCGCGCGGCCATACTAATTTTGTATGGGGAATTTAAGGTGCTTAATAAAAAATAATTATTTAAATAACCACTTGATGAATCGAAAATGTAGTCTAGCAATTTGTAGTTTATCCATTGATGATTGTTTAGACAAAATCAGAGGTACAATAATTTAGATAAACTATAAGAAATCTACTAAACGCCGCCACTCGTTTTCATGATTTTTGCCCAACTTTAAATGATATTGTAGAAAAAACCATAGCATGTTATGAATTTATGGTTCTGACAAATTGTAAACACGTTTCCTATGATACTAACTATATATTTTGTTTATTTAATACGATAGTATTTTCAATTATATCTACTTAACCGTAACTGCATTTTTGGCATTTTTTGGTCGGCGCACCCTTAACGAAAACGAGAATTTGTATGGCAACAATTTAACGATCACCAGAACCTTAACAATCCGATGACCGGCCTTTGCAAAAGTTGCTTAACATTAGCAATCGCAAACCGGGCCTGTTAACCACTGCGCCATTGAGCGCTCCTTACTGACATGTAGTACTAAATTACATTATTTTGAATGTTTTATTTGTCCCATAAGAAATATGTTGTGACACTGAATAAATTACTGGATGCTTATAAAATACTATAAAATTCTGAATAAATCTGGAACCACGATAGCTCAATTGGGAGAGCACCTGACCCGGTATGTCAGAACGTTGCAGGTTCGAATCCTGCTCGTGGAAATTTTTTCAACATTTGTGTTTTTGTAATTTGTTCGTTCGTTCGTTGTTTGAAACAAAAACATTTTACTGAATAAATGTTTTCTATTTCTTCTTTCTATGCTCTCTCAGTGATTTATTCCACTTACGTCAGCTGCCATTTAGGTCAGATTGTTTTTTTACCAGTTACTATATTTTGAAACGTCACAAATAAATCCGTTGGCATTGCCAGTTAATTTTATCTTCCAATATCCACTCTGTTAAATATTGGTACAATAAATTGGAGTTTCACACTTCATTCGCGCTCAAACATCCCGGATTGATATTTATGTTGACACCAGAACGGCTTAATTGTATGTAAACTTTTAAAACAAGTTAAAGATCTATTGTAACGTATACTTTCTCTCACTTGTCAACGTTATAAATAAAGTGTTTGATACAGAATGTTAAGACCTGCCCCCCCTAGAGGAATTTTAATGGCAAAATGCTAATTGAATAGAAATTATTATTGTATGAGATTGACATAAATAAATAACCTTTCGTACACTCACACCAATTATCTAGCCCATGAGAAGCTTCGTTATGAAACTTGTTAAACGGTTACTAGACAACGGATAAACATACTTAAAATACTTAAATACATACTTATTATACATAGAAAACACCTAGACCCGAGACAATTTAGAAAAACAATAATCTCTAAATTGACCCGACCGGGGATCGAACCCGGGACCTCAGAGATGGCGACACCATGAAAACCGGTGTACAAACCACTCGACCAAGGAGGTCGTCAAAAATGTCATTTATACGTGTCGTTGACTTATGTCAACCCCGTTTGCGCTCAGGACGACTTCGTCATTTTCTTAAACTTGACACTTTCCTAACTTGTCTCTTTTTTAACTCGGCTCTTTCTTAGTTGGTCTCTTTCTTAAACTTGACACTTTCCCAACTCGTCTCCCCTCCGGACGACTTCGTCATTTTATTAAACTTGACACTTTCCTAACTGGTCTCATTTTTAACTCGGCTCTTTTTTTTAAATATACTATCATTATACAATCACATAAGGGGAAAGAAGAAAGTCAAAGTCAAAGTCAAAGTCAAATATTCTTTATTCAAATAAACTTTAGAAAAGTGCTTTTGAATCGTCCATAATTTTTTTACCTACTACCCATTCAGGACGTCTATTTTTAGCTGTGGAGAAGAATGGGCGCAAGAAACTCCACAGCTTTAATTCATTATGTAACGACATTTACAAAATTATATGCCGTTACGTTACCAAGTTATACAAGAAAAACAAGTTCTTTAGTATGAAGTATTATATTTATTAATTTTTTCGAATTTTTATAATGCGTAACCGGCGATCTTGTTATTTGAACCTTAACAGTTGAACCTAGGTGAACCACGAGAAAAAAAATTGCCCGTAGTTTACCTAGGTGAACTAATCCGGTGGACCACGGCTAAGGAGAGAGGAAAAACAGCGACTGAGAAAGAGCCGAGTTAAAAATGAGACGAGTTATGAAAGTGTCAACATTGCAAAAGAGACCAACTAAGAAAGAGCCGAGTTAAGAATGAGACGAGTTGGGAAAGTGTCAAGTTTAAGAAAGAGACCAACTAAGAAAGACCCGAGTTAAAAAGAGACAAGTTAGGAAAGTGTCAAGTTTAAGAAAATGACGAAGTCGTCCTGAGCGCCCGTTTGTTAATCATTCTAATATGTTATATTGAGCCTTAGTATTGAGCAGTATAACAAATAATACTTTTTTCGTCCATTCTGTTATATTGTATAACTAATAGTATAACTAGATAGACTAACCCATTTGATTTCTATTTTAATACCGTTTTGCCACTTGTCTAGGGGAGCTGATAAATGAAGGATAAAGGCAGACAAAGGAGCTATTATTTATTTATTGATTCAATTCAAACATGCCTTTAAACTTAACAGATGTCTGCATCCAAAGCGCTTATAAGATTAGGTACGATCAACAAACAACACAATAATTGATTCAGATAAAATAAAAAAATAAAAAAATCATAAATTGACAAGACTAAACAAAAAAAACCATTGCTACGATACCTACTTAAGATAAATGTCGCCATAACATCAATGTTTGTAGCATTGTTGTGTTCCGGCAGCTAGAGATAAGATAGCCAGTGCCTCAGTAGTTGAGGATTCCGGGTGAAGTGCACTTCTATCTTCAGCCTTATCGTTATAAGATCAGGTGAGATGAAAACCAAGTGCTTACCCTTAAGGATAAAGAATAATAAAACTAAGATAAGATAAAATTTATATATCAAAAACATATGTATGACATTGCGAAAGTCGTTAAACATTCACGTTTAACTTTTATACCAAATTTCACGATCTCGTAAACCAAATTACACTAATATTATAAATGCAAAAGTTTGTGTGTATGTATTGTGTATATTTGTTGATTCTTCACGCTGCAACGGATGGATGGATTTGGATGAAATTCGGCATACAGATAGTTTATAACCTGGGGGCCGACCGCCTAACTCGATCGCTTTTTCGCCTTCAATGCAATCAAGTTAGGCGGTCGGGGGTTGGATTAACACATAGAATACTTTTTATCCCGATATAGTTATAATAGTAAATCTTTATTGATCCACTAGCGGCCGCTCGCGGTTTCACCCGCGTGGTTCCCGTTCCCGTGGGAATATCGGGATAAAAAGTATCCCATGTGTCAATTTAGGTTATAAGCTATCTGTATGCCGAATTTCATCCAAATCCATCCATCTGTTGCACCGTGAAGCAACAAATATAAGTACACACATACACACAAACTTTCGCAGTTTTATTAGTGTGATATTTATAATATTAGTGTGTTCTCGATCTGAAACGCATGCACAAGCCACTGCGACATATATCTTTTATATACATAACTAAATTAAGTTTCTTTTTATACACTTCTAAATAACGCGCAACGTCCTCTTTTTAATATAAGTAGGTACTCTTCGCCCTATAATCGTACAACCTTGATCAAAATTTCGGGAAAAGCCACTTCGCGTACCGCCCAATTCAAATTCATCCTTCAATTTCATTCCAGAAATTTATCTGTTGCCGTTTCCCTAATTTTATGATGTTAGACTTCCTGAATTTAATGTGGAAGATGAGACGATCGAATCTTCATTCGACAACTCCCTAAAAGGAATGAAAAAAACATTTTATTGGTTGGGGCTTTAGGAAACACACTGTGACCTCACGAGTTGTATGACACTGCATGAGTTAGCTTAGCTTATATTAGTCCACTGCTGTATGTTCCGAGGGTCGACGTATGGGAGATTGTGATGATTGAGGGTTCCATGGCAATGGTAAATAATGACTGCGTCTCTTTATGTGATGTTGTATATTTACAGTGACTACATTGTGACCAACGTATTATCTAGAATAGAATAGAATAGAATAGAATAGAATAGAATAGAATAGAATAGAAATCATTTATTTGCCTTAAAACACGGTATTTAAGTTATCACAATGTTTAAAACGGTACAGCGTGTTTTGCCATTAAGATAGCATGCAAATACATAATAATTATTGAAATAAATTCTAAAACAGTATTAAAAAAATTACATTTTACTTTATTTTACTTTACAAGTCCAGAAACTCTTTCATACTATAGAAATTATATACATTTAGCCATTTATATAATTTTGTCTTAAATAATTTTAGATTTAATACTTTAATGTCATTCGGTAATTTATTAAATATTCTTACACACATACACAGACAACTCCTGTTGTATTTTTCTGTTTTAGGTACTTCATCTAATACAAGTCTACCGACATTCCGAATAGTTCGTGGATATAGCTCAATTGCTTTAACAAAATATTGAGGATTTTGTTTTACAAAGACACAAGCTTCATAAATGTATAAACATGGTAGCGGCAACAAACCAAGTTGTTTAAATAATGGCTTACATGAGTCACGCGGCATATTGCCTGTTATTGCTCTTATGCACTTCTTTTGTGCAATAAACGCTCGCTGTATCGCAGAACCGTTACCCCACACTATGAGACCATAACGAAGTACAGATACTACGTATGCATGATAGGTCGACAACACCGTGTTCATATCGGTAATATTTCGGAGACGCTTTAGTGCATAGACAAATTTATTTATTCTTTGGCAAACATGTTCAATATGTATGCTCCAGTTTAAAGCTATTAAAATTAATGAAATTAGTCTTAGTCAAGTTCATTTGTAAATTATTATTATCTAACCATTTACCTACAGCTTGTATTGTATTATTGATGTCTGTTTCATGTTCCTTCATATTAATGTCAGTTATTTTACTATTTGAGCTAATTGTAATAGAGATGTCATCAGCAAATAAGACACAGTTGTGGTCCGTTACTTCCGGGATATTATTTATATATATTAAAAATAGAAATGGCCCTAACACACTCCCCTGTGGCACACCGCATTTTTTACTTGCATATTCTGAGGTAAATGAGACCACTTCGTTTTTGCTATTTAATTTTGAAATCATTACACACTGTTGCCGATTTCCTAGGTAAGAGCGGATCCAGCCCAAAGGAATCCCTCTTATTCCTATCAGTTCGAGCTTATTTATAAGATTGTCATGATCAACAAAGTCAAAAGCTTTGCTTAAATCAAAAAACAGTGTAGTTGTCGCATGTTTTTTATTTATGCTCTTTAGTATCGACTTTATGAGTGAGACAGCAGCTGTGGTAGTCGACTTGTTTCTTTGAAACCCATGCTGTTCAGGTCGTATTAAATTAAATTTTTCGCAAAATTCTGATAGTCTTTGCAACATACATTTCTCAAAAATCTTTGATAATACTGAAACTAATGTGATCGGACGGTAGTTCGCAATATCACTTTTTACACCTTTTTTATGCAGAGGTTTGACAATAGATAATTTTAAAATATCTGGGTATGTTCCTGATGAGAATGATAAATTAATTAAGAAAGTTAGTACTTTAATAAGACTGCTTATACTAGCCTTTACTATCTTTGTACAAATTTCATCGTGTCCTACAGAATTAGTATTAGTTAGAGACATGACTTTTTTCTGTACTTCACTTTCTGTCATTGGTAGTAAAAACATTGACTGCGAATTCATGTTTGTTTTTTCGCCACCACCCATGCTTTTATTGTTGTCTTTGTTTGTCATATTTATAAAATAACTGTTAAAAAGAGTTGCTATTTCTAAGGGGTCTTTAACTAATTTATTATCATATTGAATGCTTTCCAAACTATCAAAATTATTTTTTGTATTACCAATTTCACTATTTATTATTGTCCAGGACGCCTTGCATCTGTTTTTGCTTTTATTTATATAATTTATGTTATGATTTTTCTTTAAGTTATTTATGCATTTTTTTAAGATATTCGAATATTGAATATATTTGTATTTGTTGTTATTATTTTTGTTTTTGTAATAATTTAATCTTAAAAATCTTTTTCTTTTACAGCTTATTATTGTGCCGTTAGTAATCCAATTAGGTCTTTTATTTTGGTGATTATTAATTCTTATCCTTATTTTAGGGAAACAAAGTTTATAGAAGAGACATACTAAATCATGAAAATTTCTGAATGCTATATTACTATCACTTTCTGTAAATGCTTCAATAAAAGAAAGACTACTTATGCATTCATTGAATTTTTCTATATTTTCTTTGCAATAGTCTCTCCTGAACATGAAATACGATTCAGCATTTTGGTTTAATCTAGTTGGGAACTTCAATATTTGGGCTGTTTCGTGATCTGACAGGTGTAAAGGCAGTACCAACCCAACGGCATTTTTACATTACTGAGGATATGATCTAAACATGAATTCTTCCGAGTTGGCTCATTTATGTGAAATGTTAAATTAAAGTTCAAAGCCAGATCATTGAAATAACTTGTGATTGTGCCTGGTTTTAACGTATTTATATTCATGTCACCTACTAAAATAATCTTTCGAGATTTATTATACTTCTTAATAATTGCATTAAGAACACTCTCTAGCTGTTTTAGAAACAGTATAGGATCGCTTTTTGGTGTTCTATAGACGCATATAATTGTAGTATTTTTTGATGGTATTTCAACACCACAGCACTCAAAACTTTTTGGCAATGCGTAGCTTTTTAAATAAGACATATCTTTGTAATCTTAATTATTTTTTACCAATATGCAAGTTCCTCCCCTCTTTTTATCATCTCTACAAAAGGAAGAAACAGTAGCATAGTTATGAACTTTTAAGTACTGTTCATACCCTGACTGTACAAAAGTTTCAGAGAGGCAGATTATGTCCGGCTCGTTACCATTTTCTTTTAATTCTAACAATGTTAGCTCCAATATTTCAGTTTTGGATAGTATGCTAGCAATATTTTGATGAAAAATCGTGAAATAAGTTTCTTTTTTATTTTCAGGAACGAAAAAAATGATTTTTTATGGGTTCTGTAGTTACCGGGTTTACGTCACTCTTTTCCGAATTTTTATTTAGGACTCTAAAATAATACGGAATAGTGCCTTTTTTTGTTGAAACTGTCTTTGTCTTTGTTACATGTGTTTTTTTATTTTTAATAGTATTTATCAAATTATATATATTTTTAAATGTCAAAAATTTATTTTTATACTCAATAAAGTCAATAGATGAATTAATTTTATTACAAATAATGCGAATGTCATAGTCATTATAATTATTACATAAGAAATTAGGATCAATAATGCTACAATTTTTAAATTGTTTAAGCCATACTTCCATAGATTTATATAAATTATATTCATTAAAATGTGGGTTATAATTGATAGGGACAATATAAATAACTGACTTAGCCAACATATTAACAGCTATACAAATGTTTGAATGAAGCAGATTAATATCATTGTCATGAGAACCAAAACTCAAGATCACAATATCATCTTGGGACAAGTTTTCTGATATACTTTGGCAATGTTTTAACATTTCTGAGCTTGAAGCGCCAGGTAGTATTGTTGCTGTAACGCTGTATTTGTCGTTCCACTTGCCAGACCTGGAGTGAGACATAATCGCAGATAGTCCTCGAAGCTGTTCATCCCCCAAAATGTGAATTTTGTGTTCCTTTTGCTGCTGAAGAAAATGTGACCTTCCCTTTTTGCTGGGAGATATTGTGTAATTTGATTTATTTTCAACTGTATTTTGGTGATTTAACTTTTCCTTTAGATTAGCGATTTCTTTATTTAAGTCATCTATTTCTCGTTGTGCATTTGCTAGCGACTGCTTAAGTTCATTTATTAGTGTTTGTAAATAAACAAATTTTTCCGAAGAACGAGATATTTCTGCTGTAGCGGTAGCTTTTGGCGGTGTAAAATAAACTGCGGAGTGTGAAGAATGTCGTTTGTTACTCCCCTGATTTACTTGAATAGTATTTTTGCATAGATTTTTTAGTAACTGTAGCTCTTTTGTAAGTTTACTTATGTTTCTCCTTAACTCACTGTTTTCTAACATATTATTTTCTAACTCGTTCTCAGTAGACATGAGTTTGATTTTTAATTGGTCAATTTCTTCTCGCAGTTCGTTTTCACTTGACGAGCTATTAAGTAAAGTGTTTTCCACGCTTCTAGACAGTCTGTCTGATGAGTAGCATCTCTCATCTGTCATATCATCCTGTGTTAAAATATGAGAATCATAAAATATTTCTGAATCACGTAATGGCGAAAGGAAAGGAGTTGAATTTTGAGAAGTAGGTGTGCTTATATTGACTGGTTCTGGGGATTTTATTAAATTAATTCGTTCTTTGTTTGAATTTCCCTTCCTCGTAGTGACGTTATTTGACTGGTCGGTGACCAGACTTTCTTGAGTTTTATTTGCTGCACAATCTGGACATTTCCATTTCTGTTTTTTTGTCGTATCCATCAAGCGATATAATTTCTCGGACATGCCTATACAATCGAACTCGTATCGATTTTTACATTTTGCACATTGAATAGTATTCTTCGCAATAACTGCAGTCTTACAGTCTTACTTACTTATCTAAACCTTACAAGACCATTTATACAATATAAACTATGTAGATGTTGGAGGGAGGATGCCGTTTCGTATCCTTAGTAGATCTGCACGCGATTAAGAATGCGTTTACAAACTCTTTAACCATACCTGAGGGTAAGAAATTGTGTGGTGGCGGCGGTCATCTCAAATTGTTACCGAAACATTAGGAAACATTGAAATTAAACAACTTTTACGGATCTACTCGCATTTAATTTACACATTACTTTAATTAATGTTTATCCTTACGTTTCGAACCCTTTGCAGGATCCGTGGTCACATGGAGACTGAGGTGATGGTCGTCACATAATCAGTTAGTAGCTTGTATACCCTCATTTAAATTTAATCAGGTGCGTTCCGTTTTCCGCAGAAAGAGCTTACAGTACTTATCTTTTAGTGTGGCAGTAGTAATGTGTAAATTAAGAGCGTTTACGCCGCACACTAGCGCCACTAATGAAAAAAAAAACATATCTAGTAATTGGAGATAAAAATGACTTCATTCAAATAGTTTGTTGAGCATAATTTGATTTTCTATCTCTAATTACTAGATAAAGAAAGAAGAAAGAAAGAAATACATTTTATTAGCGCACAACAAAAACTAATTACATTCACAAAAAAAATAAAACAAAAAATATATATACATATTGAAAAACAAAGTACTTTCTCAATAAAACAGAGGAGACAAAGTGTGGCCAACTAGGCCCAACCTCAGCACATGCTACAACGACATGAGGCCGCTGCAGCGCTGGTATTCTGGAAGGGCCTAATCGGTGACGTCATAACAAAAAAACAAAACAGAAAACCAACAAGTATAAATGAATAATAAAAATTAAAAAAAAAAAGAAATAACTTATAAAAATAACTTACGCCGCACTATCTTGGCTGTTTGCCTTTTCAGTCCAAAAAAAAAAAAAAAAAAAAAAAAAAAAAAAAAAAAAATAGGGACTTGACGGCGGCATCTAACATTCAGATTGGTTGGCAAGATGGCAGCGATTGCTTACAGTAATTACGTAATAATATAAAAAATGTCACCTCTAACCTACACACAATATTCCACGTCATCACAGCACGTGGCAGCACATGGACAACACAGACTACATAAAACAGTTAACATGTTTGTGACTTATTGGAACATAGAACTAACGGTAGCAACAGGACAGCAAAACGAATAATATTCGTTCTAAGGGTGCCGGAACGCTATTCCCGACATGTAATGCCTATCGTGACAAAACCGAAAGTAAGTCTAGATTGCTGTTTTCTGCATGTCAATAATGTATTTCTTGAGGTGTTTTTTAAAAGTATTTTCTGTTTTTAGGTCACGTACCGGCGGCGGGAGATCGTTCCAGCACCTCGAAGCAGCGAATCTAAAAGAACCACGGAAAGCCACCGTCCTATGCTGCGCAGTCACAAAGATGTTAGCGGTCATTCTTCTGGGGTATTTACTGTTGTCACTAGCCCATGCCAGCTTATCATACAGATAACACGGCCTTTTGGCCTTTAGTACGCCAAAAAGAAGAGCGGCAAGGTGAAGTCTTCTACGCGCTTCCATTTTCATCATGTTTGCCGTATTCAGAAAAGGAGTTACATGTGATCGAGGTGGTACATGAAAACAGAAACGCGCACAAGCATTCTGCACACGCTGGATAAGCTTACTCGTCTTAGACATCAGACACGGCCCGTAAACTGTGTCGCAATAGTTCAACCGTGACAATATCAGTGCTTCGCACAATGTGACTCTCAGTTCCTCGCTCAGATAAGGCCTAATCCTGTATAAAAGCTTTAGTCTATAAAAACAATTGCGTGAGCACTCGGCGACATGAGTCTCAAAGGTTAGGTGTTCATCCAATGTCAAACCCAGATTCCTAAAACTGTCTACTCTTTCTATTTTCTCTCCATTTAAGCAAACATTCAGAGAAGTATTGCTAAAGCGACCAATATTCTTTCTTGTGCCAATTAACATTAACTTAGACTTTTTTGGATTGAGGACTAGGCAGTTTGACCTGCACCAAGTAGAAATTCGTGTTAAGTCTTCATTTACCTTTGTTACAGCAACAGCATGATCTGCGTATTTAAGGGGAAGATGCAATTGCAGATCTCATATAAGTGATATTGGCAGTGACGGATGACTTTCGTGATATCAGCGCTGTACAGGATGTAGAGGATTGGCCCTAAAATGGACCCCTGAGGCACCCCACGAGTTACAGGAAGTTTGGCTGAACACAGTCTTGAGCCATCTGCTTTGTCCAACTCAACATACTGTTGCCTATTTTCCAGGTAACTATGAAACCATTTTATTGCATTGGTATCGACTCCATAATAAGCTAGTTTTGACAATAAGAGGTCCACATTTATAGAGTCAAATGCCCGCGAGAAGTCAAGCAGCAATAAAATATTTAGGTTCCCCTGGTCTTGAGCAGCTAATAACTGATCCACAACATCTGCGAGGGCAGTTGCCGTACTGTGGCCCTTGCGGAATCCTGATTGTTGTTGAGGGAGCATACTGTTTGCCTCAAGGTAGTTGGTCAGCTGCTTACACACAATTCTCTCTAACACTTTTGAGACACAAGAGAGTAGGCTAATTGGACGGAGGTCGCTTATAGTGGCCGGGTTAGTCTTCTTAGGCAAAGGCCTAACTAAAGCGACCTTCCAGCTGTCAGGAAAAGTGCATTCTGCTATTGATCGATTGACCATTGCGGTGATAGCCTTCAACGTCTGTGGCAATGTCAACATAATCATTTCAAGGGACAAACCATCGCTGCCTTGAGCATTAGATTGAAACCCTTTGATGGTTTTAAGTACTTTGTCTTCTGACACCTGGTGTAAAGAAAATGTTGAAGAGCTATGTCTATGGTACTCATGATATGTTAGCTGAGACATTGACACACATTTTTCCCCTGGAATATTTAGAAAATGCGCATTTATCAGATCTGGGTCATTGAAAGAAGGTGGAAGCTCTGCACCTCTTTTACTATCACCAATTACATTCTTTTTTAAATTCTGCCATAATTTTTTGGAATTATTGTTGTTGTTGTTGTTGTAAGCATTGCATGGCCTCCGAGTTCAGGTGTGTGCTTAACATGGACATTAAGAACCCGGGTATCGGTGCAGATCACATCAATCAGACTCTGACTGTTCTCTGTAAAATGTGTAGGCTCAGTTACCACCTGTTTCAAGTTGACGCAATGTAGGAATTGCATAAGTTGTTTAGACCTACTGCTACTGGCATCAAGTAGATTTATGTTGAAGTCGCCAAGCAATATCAACACATCACAATTAGAAAAGGAGGCAATAGAGTCCGTAATCGCTTCTAAAAAGACCCCCACATCCAACCAATGTGGTCTGTAGGCAGTTCCAATGATAACCCGCTGGTTATTAATGCGCAAACTCAGCCACATTTGCTCGACCTCAGGGTTTATAGGATGTTGACATGTACGAGCGTTAATTCCCTTGCGAATGTAATAACCTACCCCACCACCACGGCCCCTTCGCATATGCTCAGGTCTGGGGTTATGTCTTAGCCGAAAGCCCGATATCTTTGGTGCCTTATCATCCCCCTCAGCTGTCAACCAAGTCTCATTTATAGCCAGGATATCTGGGTCTAAGTCCTCCATGGCCACAATTAACTCTTCATGTCTTGTACCGAGTGACCCCGCATTGAAGAGCCCAACTTTAAGGTTTTTGGAACTTACCTCTTTGCTCTAGATATGTACATACTAACAAAGCGAACAACTGAGGCCAACACCAAGCGACACCGACATAACAATGCGGTGCATCGGAGCAACATACAGTATGTAATAGTAGTTACCCTGCTACAATGTAACAAAGCGAAACAATGTATGAAGTTCAATTTAGAGTAATATTTAGTATTTACGCTATTAGGGTATCTATGTATAATTTTTAATTCAACAATTTTAATTTTACCTAGATAAGTTGACCTTATAACAATTTTATTAGTTATAATTTTATTAAATAAATATAATGCAAGTTGTAACATATTAGTATCAATACATAGTTCCTTATAATGAATATGAAATTGTAATTTATATATATGAATAGATAGTTTTCTACAGACTATTGACAAAATGAAAATATGTAATAAATAAAAGTAACACTTTGAACAAACTGTGAGTATTTTTTGTGGCTATAAAATATAGCTATGAATATAGCTAGGAGATATGTTTTTTTTTTCATTAGTGGCGCTAGAGTGCGGCGTAAACGCTCTTAAACACGAGTAAATCCGTAAAAGTTGTTTCATTTCAATGTGTAGTGTTCGCATAAACTTTAGAAAACAATATTAGGAAACATTATTAACATAGTAACATTAGTAACATTATAACATTAGTAACATTTATGACATTGCGGGTATGTATGATTCTCACTTCGTCATCATCAATCAGCCTATACCTATTAGTCCACTGCTGGTCTTACGCATTTCCAAGTAACTTGCACTGAGCGTGATCCGCGGTTTACCCTTATCCATAATTAGGTAAATTTAAAATCGCAATTAAAGAAAAGGTCAATAAAAAGCGATGAGTGATAAAGCAATTTAACAACCTCTGTGGTCCCGGGTTCGATTCACAGTGGGGCTATTTGTTTGTGTACTTACTTTGGTTGGGGTTAGGACTTGTTTGTCCGCCTGGCTAGTTACCACCATCTTATCTGAATATATCGCCATAACATCAATGTTTGTAGCATTGTTGTGTTCCCGCAGCTAGAGATAAGATAGCCAGTGCCTCACTAGTTGAGGATCCCGGGTGAAGTGCGCTTCCATCATTACGTTACATCAGGTAGTATAAAGGCACTTTTGCTTACTCGTAAGATATAAAAACCCAGATCATAATCATCTCAGCCAAAAGACGTCCACTGCTAGACAAAGGCCTCCCCTAAGGATCTCCACAACGACCGATTTTGTGCTGCTCGCATCCAGCGGCTTCCCGCGACCTTCACCAGATCGTCGGTCCACCTTGTTGGAGGCCTGCCTACATTGCGCTTTCCGGTACGCGGTCGCCGCTTCAGGACTATCCACCCAGCCGCCATCAGTCCTGCGAGCAATGTGCCCTACCCACTGCCACTTGAGCTTAGCAACTCTTCGGGCTATGTCGGTTACCTTTGTTCTTCTGCGGATCTCCTCATTTCTGATTCGATCACGCAGAGAAACCCCGAGCATAGCCCTCTCCATTGCTCCATTGAGCATAGCATCTTGATGCATAGCCCGGATTTAGGATCTGTCAGCAGACCGCATTTGGCAAGCGTAGTGATTAAGCCAAAACCAATCAATTGTAGCAATGAGCACATGACTTCTTTCAGTGCCTTTGCACAGCCGTGGGACAGTAAATATCCAGGCATCCAGTATTGATTACTTTTTCAAAAGTTTTTGTTTGCGTGTTTGTGTGTAATAATAGTAAATATGTTATTTAATTCTTGTTGTTGTTGCACGTTACAAAGTGAAAGCTTTTATTGGTTCATAATATATTAGAATAAGTACCCTGTAATATAACTTTTATAATATTGTGTATTATATAAACTATTGTTGTGTATTACCGAATAATAAAAAAAATAAAACGAGATTTTTGATGGCATTGAAGCAATGGACTCTGACGACAAGTAATCACAATTAACTACTCTGATTACAACCAACATGGCAATTATAAGATTTTTAAACACACATAAAATCATTATTAACTGTGGAAGTTAAAGAATATGCGAGAGCTCCAGGAAGCTAACAGCTCTAGAAAGTTAAATCTTGAGCCAAACTTTTCAACTTGAAAGTAATACCATCCCACAGCCAAGCGTAAGACTATCAACTTATAATAGATATTCTTAAAGTTACAAGGATTTCAGGTGAAAAAGCAAGCGCGATCGTGAAAGGTAAGCAACCTTTTGGGGTGCTGGTCATTGGATGGGTGACCTTTAAAACTTGGTAATTTAACGATCCAGTGAGGTTAGGATCATAGTAGGTGGTAGGAATTGTTTAAGCTATTTAATTCAGAAAGGTTTTAAATTACCAATTACAATTAAAAACATTCTATCAGAAAAAGATTTATTAGGGAAATCAATTACTTACAGAAAAGAGTTACTATACATTACAAGAGTATTTTAAAGACGATCTACAAAATAATAAATTTAAATAAAATATAAAAGCACATCAAAAACGTCCTCCTCTCCCCTAATTTTTGCTGTGCTTATTTAAATACTGTTATTGACATTATTTTAAAATCCCTGTAATACATATGGAAAAGCAATAAAGATATAAAGATAAAGATAAAGAAAAAAAATAAAAAGCATGGATTAGCTACAACCATTATAGCTTGTTTGGTAGGGCACCTGATCTGGCTTGTTAGAAAACGCGAGCTCAATTTCCCTGTGTTGTAAGATTTTTGAACACATTCTTTCTTTAAATACAGAAGCAACTAAAAAATTCACAGCTTTTCTGTTTTGGTAGTATAAATCAACACACATTAAACAAGTTGCCCTCTTAAACAATGGACTTGTAACTTGTTACTATTCGCATTCGTAATGAATGATGCAAGCCAGCTTATTATAACCTACACGTGACATCCTCGTCGCTGGAAGTTAATAATTACGTTATAAAATTTCTGCTGAACTTTGAAATAAGTACGCATCCCCACAGTGTGTTTACGTTTGGTACAAGTCGTAGACTGGTCGCGATTGTAGAGATCGATCCGATCGGAACTTCTCGGAGAATCTAGTTAGAGGACACGCTAGCATGAAGCCATCCTTTATAGAAAGCCCCTGAGGATGTTCCCGAGGAACCCTTTAAGGCGAGAGTTACCAAATAAACGGTACTTTTAAATCAGTTTTATTCGAAACTAGCTGTCCTGGCAGACCTTGTTCTGCCCTATTTCTCTAAAACAAAGTTACATTGATTTTTTATGATAAAAGCTGCCCCGACAGATTTCGTTCTATCAAAAGTTATTGGCCTGTCGCAGTCTAATAGATATAAAATAACATTGAAAGACTTTAGTAATATCTAATGTGATGATATTTTTATTGTAATGCCTTATAGTACACGATATTTTTTGTATGATTACTGGCGCGTAAATAAATAAATCTGATTTCTAATCAACTTGAAGGCATACCAAAAATAATCCTTACGCGCCTTTGTTTTGTTTTGATTGACGTCAAATGTTCGACAGCTGGTGACAGAGTGGTTTGTATGGGAGAAGAAAATTGTTGTTTTTAGTATTTTCCTCGTATTTTTTCCTTTTTTTCTCTCCATGAGAAACTTTCTCAGACTTCATCAAACACAACAAAAAAGAAATCAGCCAAATCGGTTCAGCCGTTCTCAAGTTTTGCGATTAGCAACACATTTAGCGATTCATTATTATTTATTGTTAAATATGTTTACGGATTTTAATTATGTTATTAGTTTTAATTATGTTTAAGGATTTTAAATCCAAAAAAAAAATGTTATTCATTGGCCTTTTATCTAGTAATTTCAGCTGGTATTTTCACGATATTTTACAATTTCCTGCATCGAATATAATATCAAACATACGTCTTATTAATAAACTAAATATCATTTTGTTCAGGCTATACACCGTTTCAGACAAAGAAAAATATACCAAACCAATTAATTGTCTTTGAATATGTAATAGTTGTCGGCCATTATAATTTTAATAATAAGTAAACGTTCAATAAAATCCACATTATTACCTAATTCGACGCTCGCGCCATCATTCAGTCCCGAGCGGAACGCCTTCTCTCGAACGAAATCTCACAGTTGGAAATGCTCGCCTTAAGTTTCTTGCCGCCAATCATACGTCCGGCTACGCTGTAAGGACCAAAAGCGGCCAATAGCGTTCCCTTTCTAACAATAATTAACAAAAATGTTAGGTTTCAGCTGACACATGCTCTCATAGACGCTCTATAGCTCTGAGTGCCTAGTGAGAGTTGTATTTACTATCCGTATTCATTTTTGTATGGCCAGTTTTTAACTCTTCTCGTATGTCACTAGAAGACGCTGCTTCAATGCCATACTAATTCTCGTTTTTGTTAACGTAATCGAATGTCAAATAAAACACACGTTCTACAAAACATTCACTTAAGATTAAATAATAATAAATAAATAAATAAATGTTTCCCACACTCACACCAATTGTCTAGCTAGCCCCAAGAAAAGCTTTCTTAAGAAACTCGAGAAATGGTTAACTAGACAACGGATAAACAAACTTAATATACTTAAATACTTATTATACCTACATAGGAAAAACCAAGACCCGAAACAATTTAGAAATCAGGTATTTTTAAATTGATCCGACCGGGGATCGATCCCGGGACAGCAAAGATGGCGACATCATGAAAACCGGTGTGCAAGCCACTCGACCAAGGAAGTCGTCAATATAAAAACAATGATTATAAACCTTGGACTGTAAAGCTATTTGTGAAGGTTTGTTACTTGATTTCAATTATGTAGGTCTTAAGCCAGCAGTGGGTCAGTATATAGGGTACCTATACCTACTTTAGTTTTTTGGATTTTTTTTATTAAGTTAAATGTAAATGTCGCTAATTTAGGTGACTACCTAAATTAGCGACTTAGACCGGTTGGGTGAGAAATGAAAGCAGTCGTTAACATGTCTGATGCCATTCACGCGATATCGCGTGATCTGGTCCGCTAGCCGGTAGCCGTTCACGCACTTTCGCGTGATTCTTCCTAATAGATTTGTATGAGCTGTGGAATAGCGGCCACAGTGCATCGGCTCGTGGAACTTATTTCGGCCACTAGGGAAGGGACTTACGTTTCAAGTGGTGGGAGTGGCCTGCGGGAGCGCCATATTGTTTTTGTTACTCAGTCAATAGTCAGTTAGTCTAGTTTGGCCATCTGATGAAATCCAGCTTTTCAGGTCGGCATTCAACGTAACGGCTGACAACCATCATCAATCATTGAGGGCCTGTTCTCCCTGTAGTCACCAAAGTCACCGATGCTTTCATGTTTTATGAGAAACTGAAGATGAATAAAAAGTTATTCAGATTTATTTATTAAATTCTCGCTTCCTCTCACTCATTAGACCACCGTCATAGGAAGAAGCGAGATAGATAAGCCGAGTTGCTTTCCTCGCTTCCGTTTCACAGGCTGTGACGCAGATATGTATGGCGTGACGTATAAACATCGCCTCTTTAGGGTTCCGTAGTAAAACGGGGACACATAATAGTTTAATCATAATATATATACTCGTTTATATGTCATAGTCATTCCACGCGCCGACTACCACATTATTTAAAGTATTTTTTTAAACGTTTTAGAACGCCGCGGTATCATAGAAAAGAGCTTAATTCAAATATTGAAAGTCCAGTTTTAGATATTATTACTTTAAGTATTAAGTACCTTTAAAATTTAAGTAAACCAAAGTTGTGCAAAACATTTACTTATCGTCCGCCCCAATAAGAAACCTAAAGTTATAAACTTCGAATATTTCTGTTTTCATTAAAAATAACAACCGCTGGATGCAAGCAGCACAGAACCGGTCGTTATGGAGATTGGGGAAGGCCTTTGTCCAGCTGTAAAAGTTCTTTGGTTGAGATGATGATGCTGACATTCTTGTCCAATCATTAACGTTTTGACGTATACGACAGCGGCGATAACTGTACAAAACCCTTTCTGCGCAAGTCCTACTCGCTATTGGCCGGCATATACCGTTCGCTTATGTTTGTCCATAGAATTTGATGACTCATTTCGAGGAGTATAACCTAATCGATTGGACTTAAGGTTCAAAATGGCTTAACACTATTTTTTGATGCGAAGAGACAGTCGTTACGTGCGTATGATAGCTTCACATTTTCCAACATAATGTCGTTGTGATAAAAAGTTGTTACACCATTCGGTCAAGTAAGTTTGACGAACTACTTAAAACTATTAACTACTAGCGGCCGCTCACGGTTTCACCCGCGTGGTTCCCGTTCCCGTGAGAATATCGGGATAAAAAGTATGCTATGTATTAATCCAGGTTATAAACTATCTGTATGCCGAATTTCATCCAAATCCATTCGGTAGTTTTTACGTGAAAGAGTAACAAACATCCATCCATACTTACAAACTTTCGCGTTTATAATATTAGTAACACAATAACACGAAACACTTAAAAAAATGGTAAATGATAAAAAAGCACCTCCGACCTCCGTAGCCGAGAGCCTTGAACGCCGGAATTTGGGCGGCATTAACTGTGAGGTCCCGGGTTCGATTCCCGGTCGGGTCAAAGTCGAAAAAGAACTTTCCGTTAATGTGTCGGGTCTGGGTGGTCGTTGTTTCTGATTTCCATATAACGAGTGCTTGAACAAGAAGAAAAATAAGAAGCTGTAGCTACTTACCTTGGGATCAGAACAATTTAGGTATGTGATGTTGTCTCATATAATGTATATTATATTAAATAAAGGAGTCTTACTCATCTATTATAAGTATAAAAAGTTTAGAAAATAATTAAGAGATTTACCGACAATAAAACGAGCAGATAAAACATTAGCAAGCCCTCTTTAGCCTTCGGTTGGTTTAGTATTGTCGCGGCTTTTACATACATACATACATATAAGGTCACATTTAATCGACTGCAAATATTTTGACAAAACATCTAATTATATCAGAGAAATTAGGCTCTAAATTCAGGCAAGTTTTTTTTTACTTTTCCTGACACAAAAAAAAATATTGTTAAGAGCGGCCTCTCTCTGTCGGCTCCTTTGAATGAAACAATGGGCACGTGTAAGCGGTGAAGGCATTGCCGGCCTCTCTGTTTCGGCCCCTTTGAATTGAAACTACCGAATTTTACTTTTTAATCGAAATGTCTTTTGGCGTTTTTCTTGAAAACTAGCGTATTTAAATTTAAGGTTTTTTCATAAAAATAGTTTATATATATCATTTGAATTTATCCTCAAAATATTTGCAGTTGATAAAATGTGACCTTATACAACGTGTTACAGAAAGGTGTGGTCAAAATGAAAAGATCCAATGTGTATCCGATCTAGATCTAGTATGCAGAGTTACTAAGTCATAATTATTAACTTTAATGTGTTATTGCAATTTTTAATTTAATATTTCTATTGTGACGTCACATCATAATAAACAAGTCTCAGCCTTAGTGGTTTAGTAACCTCTGTTTACTAACATTTATGATCATTGCTGTTTGCTTATGCGCGCCTAACGCGCATTATTTCACAAATATAAATATTTCATTAACCATTGCATGACAAATTAAAGTTAATAATTATTTTTTTTGTGTTTTTTTTTATGTTAAAAGGAGGCAAATGAGCAGGCGGGTCACCTAATGGAAAGCAATCACCGCCGCCCATGGACACCCGCAAAACCAAAGTAATCGCGGATGCGTTGCCAACCTTGAGGAAGGAGTTGGATCTTGAGGAGGGAGTAGGAATTGGGAGGGGGGAGGAGGTGAGAGATGGGCCGGTACTTTCACTCACCGGACGAAACACAACAGCAACGAGTGCCATTGTTTCACGCCGATATTCTGTGAGAGGGTGGTATTTCGCCGGGCGAGCCGGCCCATTTCGTGCTGCAACGCAGCGTGGCTCTACCACTCAGACAGTGTCACTCATTTAGCACCACCCAGGGGTCACGTGTAGGGTCTCAAGGATAAACCTACGGACGCGAGTAACTTTAACCCCCAAAAAAAATATGTCTTAATAACAACACATACAAGTTCTAGATGGGATACACTTTCGATCTTTTCATTTTAACCACACCATTTTTTTATTACACTTTGTATACTCGTTACATTTTTTTTGTAACACGTTGTATACTCGCCATTAGTGACCCAACGCCTTAATTAGCATAATCAAAGTAGGGCTTCGAGATGGAGTATATAACATCAGTGATAGGTTGCTAGTCGATCGCCTGATGTGCCAGCATCTTGGAGCCCTTGTCCCTCAGTCGGCTCTTACGACATGTTCGGAAAGTTAAGCAGCTGATACATTCTTTTTGCGTTCATTACAGCGCTACCACGCTATGCCGAACTCCAACACTATGGCGGCCTGCATAAATGCTTTTTCACGCCCCGCTTAAATAACACGGGAGAGAAAGAGAAGGGAAACACGTGTGCGGGAAGCGCATTCCACATACGGGCAGTTCGGCAAAGGAACGATTGTCCAAACTTTTTGGTACGTGTCTTGATGGTCAGCACGGTGGCTTCTCAGACCTGCACGCGTCGATCTAGAAAGGAATGGAGAGGGAGGAATGAAGTCAAAGAGCTCCTCAGAGCATTCACCATGGTAAAGGCGGTAGAAAGCACTAAGGGAAGCAATATACATACGTAGCTGTAACGGCTCCAGACTGGTCGTAACGTCATCGTTACCGATAATACTTTTCACGTCCCAGACCAGCATGGGATTGTGATTCGGCTTTTGCTGATGTTATGTAAAAAATACTTTTTTATTAGAAAGTCCGCTTGGCCCCGAAGGCCGCGGGTTCAATTCACAGAGCAGGTAAAAAGTGTGTTTCAGATTTTTTGATGCATAGGCATGTGATCACCAACCCGCCATTGCCATTACCCATCTATTGTAGTGATGACTTGATTTAACGTCCTCCTTGGTCGAGTGGTTTGTACACCGGTTTTCATGGTGTCGCCATCTCTGAGGTCCCGGGTTCGATCCCCGGTCGGGTCAATTTAGGAATTATTGTTTTTCTAAATTGTCTCGGGTCTGGGTGTTTTCTATGTATAATATCTTATCTTCTTATCTTATCTTAGTGGGGCCTGCTGAGGTTTCCCTCTATCAGTAACACTTCGACCCATCGGGATCTTTTGTGCAACCCCATCCTTTCATTCTTCCTCCTCTGTAAAGATAGCTGCCATAAGTTTGGCAAGAGCAAAGAGTCTGAAGTCCTCCGGTTTCGGATAGGCTGACCCCAGGAGTCCCATTTTTTTCCTAGCCAGTGAGTCGCAGTTACACAGTAGGTGCTACATTGACTCCGTTTCCTCTCCACATGCCCTACATAAACTATTTGTTGAGATGTGCATTCTGTGAAGCATTTGCTTTGTGGCATAGTGCCCTGTCAAGGCACCGATGGTTAATCGGGCCTGCCTTCTGCTGCCTCCGCATATGAACTTACTCCGTCCTAAGGCGTTTTCGCCTAGGAAAGATTTGGAGTGTTTAATACCCGGCTGCTCTTTCCATTCGACGCCGTGCCTGTTTTCGATGTAGTCTAAGTATAATAAGTATGTATAGTATTTTAAGTATGTATATCCGTTGTCTAGTCATTTAACGAGTTTCATAACGAATCTTCTCTTGGAAAATCTAGATAATTGGTGTGAGTGTAGGAAAGTTTTTTATATTTATTAATTATGGGGACCTTTTCCCAGTAGTGGGAAAGTTATAGGCTTTTTACTTACTTACTTTTAGATTTAATATCGGTTTCAAAATTGATAGAACAAAAGCAATGAAGCCTATAAATCAACCTTCAATAAGCCCGCAGCTTACAGACCCACCACTCTTTACGACCAATTAAACTAAATAATGCATTTGACTCGAAAATTCCAATTTAGAACTTATTTAACCTCAAAATGGATATCCGAAAAACCATTGTGTTACCACAGAATAAGAGAGACTGCAGAAAGTTAGCCTTATAGATGACGCGCTCGAGCAGCTCGCTACCTCAGAATAATAACTAGCTTTAGTTATTGTTCTGAGCTCGCTACAGTCCGAGCCACAGACCAAAAATCTAATCTGTGCTCCGAGCGGAGCTGTTTTCTTTTTCCTTTTGTTGATGGCTTCGTGCGATTAGCACATTTAGCCAGTGCCAAAATAATTTTTCTTACAAGTAATACATAAATAGACAATATTTCCTTCCTATATGATGATAAATGAGAAATAATATACCCCCCAACCCCTCGAGTATCTCAGTAAAGATGTGGGGCTCTATTAAGTCCTCACGCGGACTTCTTGAAAGAATTTGATAAGGTGATGTTGCACTGTTTTGTTTCATTTGCCAACACTCATGCACACTCACGAACACTTAATGGTTATTAATCCACCATTATTTCACATTAATATTCGACATTACACAAATTATAGAAAATAAAACCAAACCGCAGTTAATACTCTTCACTTTCCCGCCAAGAAGTCGAGCGGAGCTGTTTGCTAGATTCCGTGTCGGTGAGAGGGGCTAGGGGAAAGACACCAAAAAGAACGCACTACCTATTTCTGTGGTACTCATTCATTTATTTTTCAGTGCTAATTGCTGCACTGAAGCTGAATTAAAATATTTATAAAATATGTATAGTGAAAAAATGTAATGCCTATCCGACCCAGCCTGGAAACGAACTTGGGTAGGCATTTAATTTTTTACTATAGCGTTGTGTTATCTGTAGTATTTCATCTGTAAAGATGAATCTGCATAGCCATCGGTTGCAATAACCGTTGGATAGATGGCACTGTTCCGCTAAAGCACTAAAGCTAAAGCACAAGCAAGCAATCACACATTCATGGGGTTAATAAATACTACGTACCAAAATGACTCCATGCACTGCACACGTTAAGTCACAGGCAAGTAGTTGCTAAAAAAATTATTATACCTCTAATTATGTCTCAACAATCACCAATGTCTTATTTACAAATCGTCTTTCTCGCATTTTCGATTTATCGAGCGGTTTTTCAATTTATTATTTTTCAAATCAACACGTTAATTTCCATATACAAAATTAGTATGGCCGCGTGGCATCAAATAAATATGGGCGAAGACATTTCAAATAAAAATATATGACACTCGTCACTTACGGGCGCCCCCTTAAGCCATGTGAAACGAAGCACCGTCAAAGGTTTTCTAGAGGCAATGGCATCACACACCAGTACGTGTTCCCGTGCCCTACTAGACTCTCCGAGGGGTTCGGATCGGGAGCGGAACAACTCAAGGGTGCCTCTAAAGGCTCGGACAGAGTGAACGAGAGTGCGGCAACAGTGCCGTGACCTTGAATCGACGTACCGAGCTGCACCTACCGGCTAGGGTTGAGTCACACATAGTTAATTTATTATTGTATGAATTTGGGTGTCTTTTATATTGTAAACTTACCTTGTTATATCTGTCGGCAAAGTAAAAAGGACAAACTCAACAGATTTTTTTTCCAGACATTTCCAATAGGCACCCACCTATACGCAACAAAACTCGCAATCGCGACACCCAAACCAAGAAAAATACGTGTATCTCAGTGACATACTTGTTATTCTCCGTTACACAGCAACATACGCTGCCCGATCCGCGTTTGCGGGGACAGCCCGCGTAATCGCGTACTCTTTTCCCGTGCTTTTTTCTGTGCGCTAATGTAGGGGAAGTACGAGCTTGTGTGCATGCGTTTCGGAGCGTTTGTATGAAGTTGCCGCACTCTCGTTCACTCTGGCTCGGACCTCAGCTCGGGTTGACCGGATCGTGGGAGGGTCTATGTATGCGTTGATCAAGCGCGTCATGTATGAAAGCTTACTTTCTGAAGTCGCCCTTATTCTGTGGTGTTACTCTCGCCGAAATTCTCAATCAATTAGACATTCTAATTAACTACGGCTTGTAACAGCTGTTGTTTCCAATGCGGAGATAAATTATCGGGCGATAATTCAGTACTTATTTAATTACCTACCAGAGATTTATGTGCAAGGGAATGTTAACCCTCATCCTTGGACCTTAGGGATTTTTTGGCGTAAACAAATTAATTCCAGCCCAAAACAAATGCCTCCGTTTGATGTATTTCCCCGCGGAGCACCTTAAATTTATTTTGTCGGGATAATTTTTTGGGGTTTTCAAAATTTGCGCAATTATGAGTACGGACCACGTTTTCGTTCTGTTTTTCCTTAATCAACACTTTTTAATGAAGAGGTTAATATTTGGATATTAAACACTTTTGAATGGATCTACAAGCGTTTTAAATTTACATAATGAATTGTAAGTAGTTTAATTTTAATGGTGTGTTAGTATGTATTATTCGTAAACTTAAGAAAATAAGATTTGTTTATATACAACGTATAATTTTAAAGACCCCAGACACCTCCACTATTTTTGAAACATAATTAATATATTTATATTAAACTACTTTTACGGACTACTTACTCGCGTTTATTATAAAATGTTTATCGTGATGTTTCGAACCCTTTGCAGGGTCCGTGGTCACAGGGAGACTGAGGTATTGGTCGTCCCGTAATCATTAAGCGAGTAGGTTCGTAAAAGTGGTTTCATTTTAATGTGTAGTGTTCGCGTACACTTTAGAAAACAATTTTTTACAAACAGTAAAAATGCATCTGGCTAAATGAATCGGCATAGCTATTGGTTGCAATAACCGTTGGATAGATGGCGCACTGTGCTGCTATTAGCACTCAAAAAATTAAAAGCAGTAACAAAAATCAGCGCTTACGTCAGCCTTCCCGGTAGCATAGCGGTAAGTGCAGCCGCCCGGATTGCGGTAGACCCAGGTTCGATTCCTGGCTTTGTCGTGTAGGCGTTTAATTTTTCCACTGTATTTTATAAATTTTATAAATATTTAGAATACAATATAATTATTATTATTAAATAAAATATAATGAAATGAAAATGTATCTATAAGTAACTATCTGAACACAGCAATGTAACTTACATACAATTTAAACTGTCATGGTCACTTGTATTAGAGTAATTCAACCGGATTCGTTGTGGAGATCCTTGGGGGAGGCCTTTGTCCAGCAGTGGACGTCTTTTGGCTGAGATGATGATGATGATGATGAACCGGATTCTTGCCATGTTTTTTAATTATCGAGTATCCGATATTTTGACACAGTTGCATGCGTCATGACCACTGTACTTGTTCAGCTACAACATCGGATACACATTAATAAAAATAACATGTTATGTAACCTTTTAATAATTACTCTAATGTATAGTCGACCATGAAATTGCATTGTCACTTTTGACAAAAACTTCCATGGCAATAAAATTTCGCTAAGGCTCATTGTCAATAATGACAACGTATCTGTCACTTGGCCTTTTAAACAAAAATAGAACTTGTTGTTTTATTTTATGCAAACAAAATTCACTTCTAAGGTGGTAAAGCAATTTCATTGTCGACTATACTTAACTTACAAAGTTTTTGATGTGTAACATATTTCCGCTCGCCTTCTTTATATACAATTTGTGGGAGTGATTTCGTAGAAAAGGGACGGAAATAGGGTCGTAAGGGACGAAAATAGGGTAACAGTGTGATCCGTAATAGTGAGATTGGTTCGCCTTCTTCAAGGTGTCTCATTTATATCGGTCAGTATGGGAAAGTCTGAAACTATAAGACATACGAAGATCTGTTCTTAAGAGCCATGTCATCGATTTTAATAAGAAGAAAAACTGCATTCAAACATTTTAAAAAACCGCTCGGGAATCGAACCCGGTTGTTTTGAAAAAAAAATACTTACATTATTTCTATTTAGATATCGATTGTGTAGGTCTTAAGCAGTAAATGGGTCTATGAAACATGATGTCTAAAATTAATAAAATGCATTGTTTTCACATACTTACTTTAATTTATTTTGAAACTGAAAAATTCCTCATGAATCTGTGAAATGAAAATCATGTGAAACGAACCACCGTTATAGGTTTTCTAGAAGGAACGGACATTTGCACGTGTCCCCGTGCCCTACTAGATGTTCGGAGTTCGGATCGAACCAGATGAACAGGTGATGATAATGATGGAGATGGTGAAATGACAATAGCAATCAAACTTACACTACAATACTCGGTTAATCTACAAAAATAATGCGGTTGCTTTTTCGACGCTGTGCACTTCCTCACACGAATTTCATAATTACCAGCCGTACGTATGCAATCGAATATGAGAAACACTTGACTGTACCTACTTCATTATTTCACATAACAATTTCAAGCTTGTAAATGCAAACTATTTTAACGACAGGCGGTGATAAGGATAATGACGATTCGGAAACAAAATAGCAAAATATTTGTAGATACACCCTACTATGTACCCTCCGTTGGGAATCGAACCAGAGAACCCGCTGGTCGACTGCCAGTTCAGAAAAACGAAATAGGTTTACTATTTAGCCCCAAAGGCTAAAGCGTTATTTCTTTTTGTGGGGCCGGAATCAATCCGTGCGGGTCCTAAAAGACCGATTAAACATTCCACTCTAAGTATGCCCCAGGGGCTAACCGGATGACCCCGGACCCACAATGTCCCATTTAATTGGCACCACGGGAAATCTATTCGGTTTTTACCCCTTACAAGTTAAATCCGCAAGAAACGAATTTGTGTTTCTCTCTTTGGGGACTTGTTTTTTTTTTCGGCATTTCGGTCGGGATATGTGTCACTGTGCTTCGCTATATGTTAGATTTATGCCGTTAGGCATATTTTATTTTGAAAAAAAAATCAGTCTACCTAAACAACATTCAATCTGTGAAAAATTTTATTCGTATAAAAAGGTGTACGCAGTGCTTTACTTTGATTGTATGTATGTACATCGGATATTTTATTGGGTAAATAGTAATAGTAGTAGATTATATCAGAAGGTTTTGTTTAAATTTAATATGACAATATTTATTTTTCTATAATGTTTTTTCATGTAAAAATATCTTTAGAATAATATAAATGTTGAGCATACAATATATTATAATTTAAACTAGCGCAATACTAGAGAAAAATGTATAGTACGTTTTTGATTTAGTAAGAATAAGAATAAGAATAAGAATATTTATTTGCATAAAACATGGTTTACATGGTGGAGATGTTATGCTTAAGTACCTTATTTGATCTCATGTTTTGCTTGTTTCACACAGCATACAAATTTTAGTGCACATGTTGGTGAAGTTAATCTTCATTTAACTAATTTCAATAACAAATATCTAATAATAAAATTGAGAAATAACAGAAACAAAAATAAATTAAAATAAATAATAATCAGTATCTTTTGGTTACCTTACTTATCGAAGAACTGTTTCAGGCTATAAAAATTGTTTAAATTGAGACATTTATATAATTTATTTTTAAATAAAGACTTATTTAAATCTTTAAGGTCTTTCGGAATATTATTGTAAATCCGTACACACATGGCGAGACAGCTTTTTCCGTATTTAGTAGACTTCGGTATGTCACTTAAAACTAGTCTGTAAGGATCCCTACGAGAACGTGAATTTTGTGCCTCACAAGACTTCTTGAACAAATGCATGTTATTGTTAACAAAATTACAAATTTCATATATATACAAAGACGGAAATGGCAGTAAACCAATATCTTTGAAAATAGGTTCACATGATTCATCCGGTCGAATTCCCGCAATTGCTCGAATGCACTTTTTCTGTGCTATAAAAGCTCTGTTCCAGTCTGTACCATTGCCCCACAGTACTATACCATAACGTAACACAGATTCTATATAAGCTCGGTAAGTAATTATTGCGGTATTTTTATTGGTAATATTTTTAACCTGACGAAGAGCGTACGAAAATTTATTTATCCTTTCGCAAACGTTTTCTATATGTTTATCCCAGCCAAGGGTCTGGCTTATGGTGACACCTAAGAACTTAGTCTGGGGTTCTTGTCTGATCTTGTCCACGTTTAATTTAATATTATATTTTTTATGTTTAGAGTGATTAAATTGTATAAATATTGATTTTTCTATGTTAATTTTTAATTTATTAATATCTAGCCATTCAATAATTCGGTCCGTGGTGTTATTAATGTCAGTTTCATGATTGATTATAGAATTATTTGCCTTTTTAGTCGTCACAATAATAGTTATGTCATCGGCGTATAGAATACATTTGTGATGAGTTATTTTAGTTATGTCATTTATATATAGAATGAACAGGATCGGGCCCAAAATACTCCCCTGTGGGACGCCATTTTTCACTTTTTGGTAGCTAGATTGGAATGGCAACATTTCGCCATCAAGCAGCTTTGACACCGTGACGCATTGAGTCCGATTAGCCAGATAAGAGTCTATCCACTTAAGTGGTATACCTCTTATTCCTACGTTGTCTAATTTTGTTACTAGTAGCTCGTGAGAAACAAGGTCAAACGCTTTAGATAAATCGAAAAATAATCCAGTAGTAAAATGGTTATTATTAATATTTTCCAAAACTGTTCCTAGAAAATCGTAAATTGCTAAAGTTGTAGATTTATTTTTACGAAAGCCATATTGGTTATTGTTTAAAATTTCGAACTTATTGCAGAACTCTAGTATTCTTTTGTACATACACTTTTCAAATATCTTCGATATTATTGGTATAATGGTGATGGGACGGTAGTTGCTATGTTCTTCCTTATTCCCTTTTTTGTGTATGGGTTTAACTGTGGAGATCTTTAGTGCATCGGGGAAAGTTCCAGAAGAAAACGACTCGTTGATAAGGTGTGTTAGGGTAGGCAATATTTCGTTAATGCAGGCTTTAAGTATTTTTGTACTGATCCCGTCATAACCTGAGGAATTCGTGTTCTTTAAAGCTAATGTTTCTCTTTTAACTTCATATTGTGTTGAGGGTATTAGGAACATCGTATTAGGTAAGTGAGTTTTATCAAAAATCTTGTCACTATCGGAATTGGATACATTATTATTTGAGATGTCAATGAAATAGTCATTAAAAGTCGTAGCTATGTCAGTCGGATTATGTATACTTTTGTCGCCAATTCGTATTGCCGGAATAGTTTTGTCAATATTTGTGTTGGTGGTTTCATTAGTAATAAGGGACCATGTCGCTCTGCATTTATTAACACTGTTTTTAATGAACTTCATATTTGAACATTTTTTTGACTTATATATGCATTTCTTAAGAATTGTTGAGTATGTCAAATATGCTCTTTTATCTAGTGTAGTTTTCCGTTTATAGAATCGGTATCGAAGCAGTCTTTTAGTTTTACAACTTTTTAATATGCCTCGACTCATCCATCTATTGTTTTTTTTATCACAGATTTTAATTCTAACGTTTGGGAAGCACAAGTTATAAAACAGACAGAAGGTCGTATGAAAATTATTAAAGGCTATATTCGAATTAGGTTTTTCATAGACGTCAGACCATGACAGACTTTTTAAGGATTCCCTGAATTTATTCACATTGTCGCATAAATAATCCTTCTTGTAAATGAAGTATGTTTTAGGTTTCGTTGTTTTCTTATGTACTGGAAAGCTCAACATTTGTGCCGTTTCGTGGTCTGATAAATATAGGGGAAGAACTGTTGTGGTTGCATTCTTTATATTGCTCAAAATGTGATCAATACAAGAGTTTCTTCTTGTAGGTACGTCAATATGAATTTTTAAATTATAATCGTCACAAAGATCTTGAAGATAATTTGTTAATTTCCCAGGTTTCAAAGTATTTATATTAATGTCACCTACTACAACAATTTTTGCTTTAAACTTGGTTTTCTCAGTGACGGTTCGTAGAAGACAGTCTAATTTGTCAAAAAATATGTTTGGGTCAGATGTAGGGGTTCGGTATATGGAGACAATTACTAATTTGTTTGTAAGGATTTCAATACCACATGCTTCAAATGTATTTTGAGAAGAATAATTCTGAATATAAGTCCGTTTTTTAAAATGAATGTCTTTTTTAATCAAAATACACGATCCTCCTCTATTTTTATTTCTAGAAAAGGCATCAGCAAGGACATAGTTGTCAATTTGTACATAATTTTCGTAACCCGCCTTTAAAAAGGTTTCCGTTAGACAAATAACATCTGGGTCCATATGTACATCACGCAGTTCCTGTATTGTCAGTTCCAAGATAGATTTTTTAGAGAGTACACTGGCAATATTTTGATGAAGGATTTTAAAATAAATTTGTTTAGTCTCGAAATAAATGACATGTTTTATTTATGATGGGAAAATAGTGTGGGATAGTCCCTTTAGATGCCGTTTTTGTAAGTGTTGCATTTTCATTGATAATGCTTTGTCTCCTGTCATCGTTGAACGATTTTAGCGGGAAATAGAAAGAAATTGTTCCCCTACTATATGTTACAGGTTTTTTTGTTATATTTTGATTATTTGGTTTACTGCCAGCCATCAGTGTTTTAAGGTTCTTAATGTTTAAATATTTCTCTTTGTAATCAATACAATCAATAACGTGACTAACTGATTTACACATAAAGGATAAATTGTTACGATAGCTATGGAAAAATGTACATAACTTGAATATTCTTTACATAACTGTTCAATAGAATAGTTTAGGTAATTCACATCAATATAGTCATTCTTGAACGTGTTTAATACAATAATAGTGTTTTTGGTAAATCTATGGAACGTAGTGCGTAACTGTGACTTCAGAATTTTCCAGTCATAATCGTTCTCACCCACAACATACTACCAACTTGTCTCCTATTTTTAGATCGATGTTTTGACAATTCCTTAATAATTCATTGCTGATCGCATAAGGCTTTATCAACGCAGTTATTTTGTACTGTTCATAATTTGATTTTGCTCTTGATCGTAACAGTGCGGATGCTAAGCCAACACATTGCTGTGTGCCAGTAATGAAAATGTTTTTTGTGTCGTTTTCTAGTACAGCGTTCGCCACTGGAGTCGGTTTAGTTACCGTTTTCGTAGGTTGCATATTATTATGTTGTTCCAGGATGCTCAATTTGTTTGTTAGAACTGTTATTTCTTGTTCTGCCATTTTTAGCTGCTCTGTTAAATGTAATATGTTTTGCTGAAGGTTCACAAACATGTCGCCTTTATCCAAGCCGTCAGTCTTGCAGGTTGGTGAATGCTTTGAAGTTGACAAAAGCAAAGAGTTTCTTTTTTTCTTTTTAGCGCTGCGATTCATTATATTGTCCGAAAGTGGCGATTGGCAGAGCGATTTAAGGGTGTCATTTTCCTTTATCAGTTTAGTAACTTGTTTACGGAGGTCATTGTTCTCTAGAAGCGTATCATCAAGCTCGTTTTGCGTGCTACATAGATCCGTCTTTAATTGGGTAATAGTATCTTTTAGTTCTTGGCATATAGCTACATCATGGAACTTCCCGCCACTTCATTGGCCTTAAAATTAATACTAATACACAATTATTTAAATAACACAATAACATTGTGGCTAATGCCTGTACATTTTTTGCGAGCAAACAAACTGTGTTGCAACTTGTTGCGGTAAAAAATGAGCGAGGCGCTTTATTAAAAGTTTTTTTTAGCGCAGAGCAAGCACATTTTTTTAGTAAAGTCAGCCCAATGAAGCTTCATTTAATGTTTGAATGTTCTGTTTAAAATTGTTTAAACAGTAACCGACCTTAAGTGCCAATTTCAACTAGTATTTATAATAGGAGTGAATTTTAAAGTGTAATATCTACCCGTTTATACGTGATGTTTTCATCATCTCAGCCAAAAGACGTCCACTGCTGGACAAAGGCCTCCCCCAAGGATATGAGGGGTATTTGCCTTAATCGCCGCGCTTGGCAGGCGGGTTGGCGATCGTAGTAGGTTGAGGGTAACCTCAGAGAGATGCTGCTGCCCATCCTCTGGAATGGTCCCTTAGTTGGCTTTTACGACGCCCACGGGAAGAGATGTAGCGGTGCAATTCTTCATCCCCGGCACCACACACGGGGTACATGATGTTTTAATAATCTGTAAAGAAATTGTAAAGTTTTATACGAACCTAAAAGCACCAAATTGGGCGAGTTATTGAGGTTGTCTGTTTTTAAGTAAAATTCAAAGTGACAACTCTATGTCAAGCTGGTATATTATTCTTGGTGACTGCGGGGTATGTTGGGCCAAGTGTCGGAATGTCCAAGGTGACATAATGTCCGGATGTTATAAAGACCGTTAGTCAATATGTACAAGTGTCAGAATGTCCAAGAAGTCATAACGTCCAGATGTTATAAAGACCGTTGGTCAATATGCACAAGTGTCAGAATGGTCAACCAGGTCCAACAAAACAATGTTATAATAGTTTTGAGGATAGTAAAGTTTATACATAAACTTTCATAAACCACTGAGATGCTTGTCATCATCGTCATCATAAGTAATAAATAATAAAATAATAAATGTTTCCCACACTCTTACCAATCATCTAGCCCTAAGAAAAGCTTCCTTAAGAAACTCGAGAAATGGTTAACTAGACGAAGGATAAATATACTTAATATACTTAAATACATACTTATTATACATAGGAAACACCCAGACCCGAAAAAAGTTAAAAAAACAGGTATTTCTAAATTGATCCGACCGGGGATCGAATCCGGGATCTCAGAGATGACGACACCATGAAAACCGGTGTGCAAGTCACTCGACCAAGGAGGTCGTCCAAGTCCAAGTGTCCAAGTAAGGAGAAATACCACGTCTTCACAGAGCTTATATCAAGGTAAACGGCCCAATAACTGTACTATATCTCGTCATTACGAAATAGGAATCGCACAAAAAAGAAAAAGTAACGTTACCCTGATAGGCCGAAGCGTAAGCACACCGTGGGATCCCTTCCCAACCCCATCTCATTTACATCCAACTTTTAATACCTTGAAGCTGGAGATAATGTTGGACTAAAGGCTTCCAAGCCTTAAACCGACTTATCCAAGTTCAAACTACACGGGGATGGGTAAACGCTTTCGGATATTGTTCGGCAACTGCGCTTTTACGGATAGAGATTCGGATACTAAATAAAAAATAAATTGTGTATTTGTGCGTGTAATCAAAGGGTACCAGTAGCAGCAAAAACATTTAAGCCAAGTTATCTTTTAAAAAATGATTATTAAGATAACTTGACTTAAATGTAGTCATGTTTTTCATTATGGCATGTCTACATAATGTAAGCCCTTAGTAGGAAGGCCTTAAGGTAACCCAACAGTGAGACGTTTTAGGCGTATGATGATGATAATAAATGTATCCGAACAAATGAGTTAGTTACGTTATTTCGTCAGTAAAGTGAAAATACGTAGTAAAATATGAAAGTTTATGAACTATGCTTCAATTGTGTTATTTTTTTCTGTTGAAATATAGCAAACATTGCTGTACTGTGCTACTAAGGTAAAGTCCAAGCCGTTCAGAAACACCATTATTTTTAAAGTATCTATAAATTAAAAGTTAGTTTGTCTGCCCTACCTCGGACAGACGAAACAACCTGATTTATGCACATATATAGTTGACCCGGGAGTGCCATATTCCACATACTCTTTGTCTCAATCAAATACAATGTCCCAGGAACACACGACAACTTTTTTTAACCACCTCGGTAGTCTAGTGGTTAAAACCACTGGTTTAGCCCAAAGGTCCCGGGTTCCATTCCCAGCGGGGATACATGTTTGTGTACTCGGTTTGGTTGGTGGTAGGGCATTATTATTTTTTTTTTTTTTTTTATACATAGCTCAGCAAATGACTCCACTCCACCTGATGTTAAGTGGAAATGGAGTCCAGACGTAAGGACAACTGGTGCAGCGAGAAAACAACGCAGCATCAGTCACCCTCACCCTGCCGGCCCACAAGGTGCCTCTTCACGCCTCGTTTGAAGGACCCCATGTCATAGGAAGGAGGGAAAACGTGCGCTGGTAGACTATTCCATCTTTTGGAAGTGCGACAGAAAAACGAGTCACCAAATTTCTTTGTGCGCGATGGAATGTTCGAGACAGTACAGCGGTGACTCCGGAGAGCAGCACGCGTACTCCTATGGAGAAAGGGAGAAGGTGGGATGATGTCAAAAAGCTCTTCAGAGCACTCGCCGTGGTATAAGCGGTAGAAGACGCTGAGTGACGCTATATCTCTACGCAATTGCAGGGGCTTGTTTGTCCGCCTGGCTAGTTACCACCATCTTATCTAAATATGTTTGTAGCATTGTTGTGTTCTGGCAGCTAGAGATAAGATAGCCAGTGCCTCAGTAGTTGAGGATTCCGGGTGAAGTGCGCTTCCACCTTCGGCTTTATCATCACTTAACATCAGGTGAGATATGAAGGCCAAGTGCTTACCAATTATTATTAAAAAAAAAACTTTTGTGTCATACCATATATAATGTCACAACCACGCCGCCGCGGGGAGCGTTAGGCGAGACACTGAAAAATTGCACCAACTTTTGTCGAATAGTTTAAGACTTAATATGACTTACGATTCTGAAATGTTGATATAGGTAAATTCATGTCTTTATCTTGAATTTGCTGGCTCAAATACACGATTGTGTAGTTTTGACTCAAACAATTATTTTCGAAAACACTACTAAAAATCACTATTGATGAAATTACATCAAAATTACTTAATTTATATGCTTGGAAACCACTCAAATATATTGATAACATCTATATTAGTAATTTAGTTGCTGCATATTTTGATAACCAAAACCAATATTTTTTTTAATATTTTTTAGGTTAACTGTTCATTTGCGGTCTATATTGTCGCAGGCGCTACGTAAGGATCAGCCTTTTTGAATGTTCACAAACCGAGGTGTCGTCTTAAGATATCGTTTCGGATACTCTTATCCAACGGACACCGATGTAAGCACATCACTACGCTAAAACTTAGGGACTTAAACGGACACATGATAAGGTCGTGGAGTAGAAAAAGAGGAATTAAAACTTCCCAAAGATTGGCTCAGACCTGCTTCGGTATAAGTTTGCGTGGGGTCGCGTACGTATCTACTCTGTTTGCTCCAGTTACTATAAGTTTTCCTTTTTCCCTTTGGTCTTCACTTTTCTGAGTTTCAAAACATGAAATATGATTTTATTTTATTATTATTATTGTATATATATTATTATTAACCTTAAAAAAAAAGTAAAAATTATTATGAATATGGTACCTATTATATAAAAAAACCAGCACTTTTTATATTGTAAAAATAATTAGCCTATTGTCTTCTTACTGCTGGATATGGACAAAGACCTCTTTTGATTCTAACATAATTGGACATTTTTTATGTTGAATAGGTATTAAAGCCTCTATAATTAAAACCATGTCAACTAAACTACAAAAATGGATTTAATCACAAACTCGGTATATATTTTGTAAAAATATCAAGATCGGATGTTGGTGACGTAGTTGTCGACATTGTATAGGGCTCCTTTTTGGCTAGAGTAGGAGTAGATAGTGTTGTCTAATTTCGGCGAGTTGGATTGAGCCACGATAGCATAGTTGATAGTGCATCTGACCCGGCATATCATGGGGTGCGGGTTCGAATCCCGCTCGTGGAGTTATTTCAACACTTTGCCTTTTTTACCCGACTGCGTCAGGAGGGTTATGTTTTCGAGTGTATGTATCATCATCATCATCATCATCGGCCTATCTTAGTCCACTGCTGGACATAGGCCTCCTCTAATGAGCGCCATAGCGCCCTGCCCTCAGCTTGACGCATCCAGCATCTGCCTGCAGTCTGCTGAGTGTATGTATGTATGTATGTAATGTTTGTATGTCTGTTTCTTTGGGACGCCCTACAGCCCAAACGGCATGGTGGATTTTAACATATTAGGTGTCGTTAGTTTTGTTTAGACTGTGGGAATGACATAGGCTATAAAAAATAAAAAAAAGTTAGAACCTTGGCTGGGTTAGCTATTAGTAGTCATGACCCCAAAAAACTGTTAGCTCGACCACACGTCACGATCAAACGAACTATAACATCTACGGAATTTAAAGGATATGACCAATTTTTCTATGGACGTAGATGTAGTTAATAATTTTCATTAAGGTACAGTACAGCAATGTTTTATGGTGTTTTGTTTTCGGGAGTATTAGCAGATTTTATTCCCATGTTTAAAAAACTCAAAGAACTTGTCTGTCAAAACTACTAGATGTCAAGAGTGTCGTTTTTAAGCCAATTGGTGTTGCGCTATTACTTTGCTAATAGGAGTAATGCGTTTTAATATACTTAATTATTTTATGTAGGTTTTGAAATGCTTGGTTAATTACTTCACAAAACAAAACCAAAAAGTTTGAAATTAACCAAATTATTAAAATAAAACTAAAAACCCGACTGCTAAAACAACTATATAAAAAATAACTGCAAAGAGAAAAAACTGAAAAGAAAGAAACAAGCTCTACGATCCCAGAATTAAATTTGAGCAATGTTGAATGCAACGTGAAATATTTCTAAATACATTAATATTGATAGTTGTCGCAGGCGGGGACAATCACCCACCAAAGAGAGTGCGGATTTAATTGGGCTAGCCACGGCCGCTTGGTCTTGCTCAAATAGAATTCTGGGATCGTAGAGCTTGTTTTTTTCTTTTCAGTTTTATCTCTTTGCTATTATTTTATATATAGTTGTTTTAGCAGTCAGGTTTTTTGTTTTATTTTAATAATTTTTTAAATTGTAATTTGTTCGCAACAAAATTTGCGTAAAATTATACATATTCATACATTTTATGTTTTTTTTAAATATTTACCCACGGATATCGACTCGAATGCTTACCCACTTAGCCACCAAGCAATACTCAGCTCAGTCTTTACTCAGTCAATTATTTAAAAATATATTTACGAGGATTATACCTTCTTCTGATTTACACAATCATAGATATCTATTAAAATATATCAAGTGGAACGCAATGTATGATGATATGTACTTGCGAAAGAGCAAAGGTCCAGCCAATTTTGCAATGGTCGGTCAGAGAGGAATACCTACGTCAGTGCGAAAGCCGTATCATCGAATGTTGTTAGTACGAAAACCTTCCATCGACATGTCTATACTGCGACGCCTTGTTAAATCGACGTCTTGTTACTGCGATGTTTCGTTACATCGAAAAACTGTACTGCGAACGATTTTACTGTGAAGCCATGTTTAATCGACGCCTTGTTACTACGATGTTATGTTACTTAGGCAAAACTCACTTTGAACGATCTTACTGCGAAAACCAAGTACCTACCTACATAGATTTTCTTTTCAAAACAATACCTAACGTTAGTTTTTAGAAAATTGTTTTGGAAAGTGTAGTTAATATTAAGTAAGTGATTTTTGCTGAAAGGGTCTAAAATGTATAAGTTTTGAAAAAAATATTAGTAAATTATGGTCACTAAGCCAATTAGTAGTTGTATTTATTATTCTATTTAAATTAAAGTTTAAGTCTTCTTCATTCGTGCAAAGGAATATTACTGACACGTCATCTGCGAAAAAACACTTTACAATATTTTCGGTAGATCATTTAATTATAGTACGAATAATATACCTACAGCCGTTCACGCCGATACTTTGTGCTGTCTTGTTATAAATGATGAAACACATTAACATAATCATTTATTTTTGTGAACGGCTGTAGGTATATTATTCGTACTTTATTTAAATGATCTCCTGAAAATATTATAAACCACAAGTGTTCTTTCGCAGATGACATGTCAGTAATATTCCTTTGCACGAATGAAAAAGACTTAAACTTTAATAGAATAACAAATACAATAGCTAATTGGCTTAGTGACCATAATTTACTAATATTTTTTTCAAAACTTATACATTTTAGACCCTTTCAGCAAAAATCACTTACTTAATATTAACTACACTTTCCAAGTAAGGGGTGTAAGGGGTCTCAACTAACACCATTCGAGGCCTTAGCCAACCTCTCCTGCGCGTGGCACACCCTGCTGGCCAACAGACGAGGCTCTGGCGACCGACCGATGGCGGGATAACCATCACAAACGAACGTAGCTACAAGTGCACAGACCGGTGTCGGGCAGCAGCGACATCCGGTGCGATTAGCTACGCACTGCGATTGCCAACCCGCATGCCCAGCGTGGCAATTATGGGCAAACCCTCCATGGCGACACAGAAAGGACCGTGGCCCCCAGTTCCCGGCCGCCCTGCTATTCCTGATCACGGCGGCGGTCACGGTAACGGCAGGGCAAGGGGTGCGAAGAATCCCCGGGTTACGGAAGGCCGCCACAAACAACTGACCCTGGCAACTTACAACGGACGCACGCTACGGCTTGACGAGCACCTGGCGCAGCTCGAAGAGGAACTCGTGAAGATAAAGTGGCATATTCTTGGGTTAAGTGAAGTCCGAAGAGAGGGGGAGGACACCGCCCAAGTAACAAAGTTCTCTTGTAGTGCACAGTTTACAAGCTTACAGCACTAGTACCTCTCTCTTAGTGATTCCAGGTTTTACTACCAAGCTTATAACAGGTTACACGGAGTTCGTTTAGGTTTATAGTACACCTGTTCTTATAAGTTGACTTATAGTCGTGTATAGAACGAAATTATAGGCGCAGTAAAGGCTAAGATGGTCTATAAAAGTGTTGCATGGGTGTAAATACACTTGAGAAAACTTGCCCCAGTAAGTTACACTTATAATCGGCTACAAGAAGTAATTATAAATCCGCTATAAGTGTCATACGCCAGTAATAGTAATTTATAGACTTAGAACCATTTGCACTTGTTACTTGACCTTATAGGGGTGTATAAGTCAATTTTATGTGTCAATTATAAGTGAATTAGTTCTACAGTGGTTTCTTTTAGGAGTAAGTGTACTTGGTATTATTGTGGACTCTCGAATGCTGTTATAGTCTTAATTTCTATATAAAGGTTACTTGTAAAACTATTAGTGTCCAAAGGTATCTTCGTGAAGTCCATTTAAGAAGACAATTGCTTTTAATATTTATCGCATCTTCACGGTCATTTTGTTTTCTTTTGAGTCATTGGGTTTTTATTAAATTATTACAAAAATGGATACAAAACTTAGTAAATACGCCGTGTTCAAAAGGCGAACAAAAATTGAGATGTAAAACACAATATACTTCACCGAAAATACTTACGCGTTTGCCGTGCAAACACGTATGCACGTATAATATTACGTGCGAAATACTTGTTAATTAATACATTTTATATAAAATAGATAAACTTACCTTTTATTTCTTTTATTTTTCTCCACAACCACACAACACAACACAACAACAATTCACAAATGTTTGAAGTAGCTAGTAATAGAAGCGCGGAGTACGTTACATGCCTGCCTGGTTCTATTGAATGCTCATAGTGAGCTTCGCGGGAGCAAATGGTTCTCCGGAGTCTAACTATAAGTGTATTATGGGCTTAAGTCGTGGCGTCTGGTTCTATTTTATGCTCATAGTTGGCTTCGCGGGAGCAGATAGTACTGCGTAGTCCAACTATAAGTGTATTATTGGTCTAAGTGGTGCTCGCCAAGTCTACTATGAGTGTTTTAGTAGCAAAAGTACGCGTATAAAATGGGCCCTTTTTCGTGGTTATAAACTTTTACTAGCCTGTTATAGACCTGGCTCCGGAACCACTACAAGACCACATTTTGTTACTTGGGCGTAACCCTTGAATCAGGCCACCTTATGTACTATCGAGAGGGAGACCAGCTATCCCAGGGTGGCGTAGGGTTCCTGGTAAATAAAGCCCTTTGTGACAACATTGTAGAAGTGCCGAGTGTGTCGAACAGGGTTGCGTACCTTGTGATCAAGCTAACCGAGAGGTATAGCCTTAAGGTTGTGCACGTTTACGCACCGACCTCAACGCACTCGGACGATGAAGTAGAAGATATGTTCGGGGACATATCCAAGGCCTTACACTTCACCACCAAGGCCCACTACAACGTTGTCATGGGGGACTTCAACGCTAAAGTGGGAGTACAGAATCGCCACGAATCGGTAGTAGGATCCCATGGTTTTGGTAGCAGAAATCATAGGGGGCAAATGCTCGTCAACTTCCTCGAGAGGGAGGGGCTATTCTTGATGAATTCGTTCTTTAAGAAAAAACCCCAAAGGAAGTGGACATGGCGAAGCCCCGATACTGTGACTAAAAATGAGATCGACTTCATAATGACGGACAAAAAGCATATATTCAGAGATGTCTCAGTGATCAACAGGTTCAATACCGGCAGCGATCACCGACTTGTCCGAGGCTCTCTGAATATCAATTTTAAGCTAGAACGTGTCCGTTTAATGAAGTCTAGGCTCCGTCCTAACCTGCTCCAAACTATCATAGGATCTGAAACATTCCAGTCAAACCTGGAGAACCGATTCGTTGCCGTGGAAACCACAAATGCTGTTGACGTCAACCAGGCCCTCAAAAATGTGGTCGGAATCCTCAGGGAGGAAGGTGTGAGGTTTTGCAAGATACAGCGTAAAGGCAAAAAGTCAAAGTTTTCGGAAGAAACGACGTGAAGACCCCCCTGTCACTTCGTCCGAACAACGGGCTATCAACCAGAAGATTGGCAAATTGGTACGCTACGACCTCCGACGCTCCAATACACTTAATTGAACGAGCGATTGAGCAAAATCGGGGGTCGAACGTGTTTGTCCGGTCTCTTGGGAGAAGCCACTTGACGAAGTTGACTACAACCAGTGGAGTAGTCGTTGCTTCGAAACCAGAGGTTCTTTCGGAAATTGAAAACTTTTACAGCCAGCTATACGCTTCGCATGCATCTCAACCTGATCCCGAAAATGAGGACACCAGAGCTACATTGACCCGCCACTTTACCGAAGACTTGCCCGAAGTCAGCCTGAGCGAAATTGAGATGGCTCTTAAACAGCTTAAAAACGGAAAAGCCCCTGGCGAAGACAGTGTTACATCTGAGCTCCTTAAAGCAGGCGGTAAACCTGTGTTAAAGGAGCTCCAAAACATCTTTAACATCGTTCTTTTCGATGGAAGAACTCCGGAGGCGTGGAGTAGGAGTGTCGTCGTGCTGTTTTTCAAAAAAGGAGACAGGACCCTATTGAAAAACTACCGACCCATTTCGCTCCTAAGCCATGTCTTCAAGCTGTTTTCAAGAGTCATCACAAACCGTCTGGCGCGAAGGCTCGACAAATTTCAACCCCCGGAGCAGGCCGGGTTTCGAGGAGGATATGGCACCATAGACCACATCTTCACAGTGAGGCAGATTATACAGAAGACCGAGGAGTATAATCGGCCCCTGTGCTTAGCATTTGTGGACTATGAGAAGGCATTTGACTCTATCGAAACCTGGGCTGTTCTAAAATCTCTGCAACGATGCCAAGTCGACTGGCGATATATCCAAGTGTTGAGGTCTCTTTATAATGCCGCCTCCATGGCCGTCCAAGTACAGAACCAGCAGACTAAGCATATCCCCTTGCATCGTGGTGTAAGACAAGGGGATGTTATATCCCCTAAATTGTTCAGAAATGCTTTGGAGGATATGTTTAAGACGCTGGACTGGAAAGGACGTGGGATTAACATCAACGGTGAATGCATCTCACACTTGCGATTTGCGGACGACATCGTCATCGTGGCCGAAACGTTGCAGGATTTACAGTACATGCTGAACGGCCTGGCTGATTCTTCTCTATGCATCGGTCTCCGGATGAACTTGGACAAAACCAAGATTATGTTTAATGAACATGCCATTCCGGGACCGATTGCAGTTCAAGGCAGTACTCTCGAAGTTGTTAAGGAGTATGTCTACCTCGGGCAAACTCTGCAGTTGGGTAGAAACAACTTCGAGAAGGAGGCAAACAGAAGGATACAGCTAGGCTGGGCAGCATATGGGAAATTACGTCGGGTCTTTACGTCGCCTATTCCACAGAGTCTAAAGACGAAAGTCTTCAATCAGTGCGTCCTACCCGTCATGACATATGGAGCCGAAACGTGGACACTCACGGTAGGCCTGGTCCACAAATTTAAAGTCGCTCAGCGAGCTATGGAGAGGGCTATGCTTGGAGTTTCTCTGAGGGACCGGATCCAAAACGAGGTGATCCGACAGAGAACCAAAGTCGTCGACATAGCCCACAGGATTAGCAAGCTGAAGTGGCAGTGGGCCGGCCATATTAGCCGCAGAACCGATAACCGATGGGGTAAACGTGTTTTTAAGTGGAGACCGCGTATCGGCAAACGTAGTGTGGGACGCCCTCAGACTAGGTGGAACGACGATCTTCGCAAGGTGGCTGGCAAGAGCTGGATGAGAGTAGCCGCGGATCGTGCTCAGTGGCGTGCACTTGGAGAGGCCTATGTCCAGCAGTGGACGTGTGTAGGCTGATGATGATGATGATGATGACACTTTCCAAAACAATTTTTTAAAAACTAACGTTAGGTATTGTTTTGAAAAGAAAATCTATATAGGTAGGTACTTGGTTTTCGCAGTAAGATCGTTCAAAGTGAGTTTTGCCTAAGTAACAACATCGCAGTAACAAGGCGTCGATTAAACAAGGCTTCGCAGTAAAATCGTTCGCAGTACAGTTTTTCGATGTAACGAAACATCGCAGTTACAAGACGTCGATTTAACAAGGCGTCGCAGTATAGACATGTCGATGAAAGGTTTTCGTACTAACAACATTCGATGATACGGCTTTCGCACTGACGTAGGTATTCCGTCAGAGAAGACGTGGTCAGTGTCACAATAATATATTATATTTAAATGTATAATCAATATTTCCTTAAAAATATGTATATTAAACTGGAGACATTATTAATTATTTAAGTCTAAAAACTACTTTTAATGTCTACATCCTAAATTAAGGCTTGTTTTTTTTCCTATAAATTAAAACAACAAATTATTTAAAAAAAATGAACTAGCATATCGAAGTGTGTGTTAAGACTAATCTACTAAAAAAATTTAGATGCTTAGATCGGTAAAGTGTTTATCTATCTATCTATCGGTCTGGTTCGCCTGTAAAATAAATCTGTTTTAAAAGAGGTTACTTTGATATTTTTCTCTGTTATAAAAGTTGACAAATCGTGTTTCTGCAACTAGCAAAATGAAGTCGATTAAATGAAAAATCATCTCATCAAATATCACTTTCATATGTTTTGTAATTGTTGGGAAAAATCAAGATCCCCGCCACGTAAATTTCCAATGCGTCGCCTAAATAGTTTACTTACTAAATAAGCACTTGAATCGTCACACAAGTATTTGGCCTATACCCACTATATTTAGGACGTCTTTCAGCAGTAGAAAAGAACGGGCGTAAGAAACTGCATAGCTTTGTTTTACTGATGGGTCAGCATATGGCTTTCATCTTACCTGATGTTAAGTGATGATAAGGCTCAAGGTGGAAGCGCACTTCAACCAGTATCCTCAACTACTGAGGCACTGGCTATCTTATCTCTAGCTACCGGAACACAACAATGCTACAAACACTATTTTTATGGAGATATATTTAGATAAGATGGTGGTTGCTAGCCAGGCGGGCAAACAAGCCCTACCACCAACCAAACCGAGTACACAAACATGTATCTTCCGCTAGGAATCAAACCTGGGACTTCTGGATCTAAGACCGCTTGTCTTAACTTAAGGTTAAAAATCTATATCATTATAAGTTATTTATAACGAATTCCAAACCTGATATACGTCAATACATCTATAATAAAAATTAAGCCATTTCATTAAAATCCTCTTTTGAGTAGTGATTAAGAAAGTTAAGCAAGTTTCGCTCCGGTTAAGCGGATAATGGTTGACATTAAAAAAAAAAAAAATTAATAAATGTTTCCCACACTCACACCAATTATCTAGCCTCACGAGACTCTTCCTTAAGAAACTCGACAAATGGTTAACTAGACAACGGATAAACATACTAATATACTTAAAATACATACATAATAAACATAGGACATACCCATACCCAAAACAATATAGAAAAACAGGTATTTCTAAATTGATCCGACCGGGGATCGAACCCGGGACCTCAGAGATGGCGACCGACACCATGAAAACCGGTATGCAAGCTGCTCGACCAAGGAGGTCGTCTGACATTGAATAAGGCTTTGGTGTACAAAATAAGAGTAAGTAGATTGTATTTATAAATTGACACAAGTCGGACAAAGCCATCCAGCATCATTGGAAGTGCACCAAACCCATTATGTCATAGGGAGAAGCTTCAAATTCCGTGGTTAAAGAAAGGTTTCCAATACAGAATTTGCGTAAAACTTTTAATATACACATACTTATAATATACTTGAAAAAGCCTTATTAGATAAACGGCAGCAATAAGCTAAATTATGAGTTAATATGAGCTGCGGAAATATAATAGCCACTTCATTTATTAACCATTCAAACAACCTGTGTGTTGCCATGTAACAAAATTACCCACTCCCCACTTAAGCCCTTTAAATTTGATATTCTTGTATGTTGCTAAATAACAGTGGGTAGATTTGGTAACAAAATAATTAACGCACACAAGGCAGCATTTATTTAATGTTCGCTGTCTCGCTCTGGCGGCACTTTCTAATCGTCTGTTTCACACGCGAACTCGACCTTGAAGGAAAACTGAAGCGTTTGGTGCATGTAGCAAGATCTAGCGATTATGTATTTAATATTGTTTAATATATACGCGTGGTGGTCAAATGGTAAATCACTCAACCCGATATCTGAAGGTTCTGGACTTAATTTATACGATGTTTATATAATTTTTAACGCAAATTTTGTTGCGAACAAATTACAAAAACCAAATGTTGAAAAAATTTCCACGAGCAGGATTTGAACCCGCACCCTTCTGACATACCGAACCTGACCCGGTATGTCAGAAGGGTGCGGGTTCAAATCCTGTTCGTGGAAATTTTTTCAACATTTGTGTTTTTGTTAATTTATACGGTTTGAATATAATGTGTTTCGGATTTATCGATGTGTAGCCCGGATTTGTAATCACAAACCTGCATTTAGCAAGCGTTTTCTTTCACCACCAAAGTTCTATTCGGCATTCTATGCATTCGGCAGTCATTTAAGTTGATTTCAATGACGGATGCCTTGTTCTGCTTCATAGAACTTGTGACGATATCATGAGGTAATGCTTAGTAGAATACGATTTTGATAGAAGTCATGTGCTGCAGACTATTTACATACCTAGTTTTTAGGGTCCCTTACCTCGAAAGGTGAAAACGGAACCCTTATAGGATCACTTTGTTGTCCGTCTGTCCGTTTGTGAAGACCCTTTATCTTGGGAACGCGTGGAGGTATCGAGTAGAAATTTAAACCATATACTCAAGTTTGTGGTCCCTTGAAGCTGTGTAAAAATCAAACTTCTAAGTTAACAAAAAAGATACGGCCGTTTATGTCGCAAAAAACGTATATATACGTATATTTCGACACGCTCAAGGGAATCAAAATTCATAGGGTACTTGCCGTTGACTTAGAACTAGAAGTTTGGCAAGTAATATCGGCTTATACTACAAGTGCAGGGCAAAGTCTGAAAACGAATTACACAAAAACAGGGTCTTTATGCAAGGAACGGGGTCCAAATTTTGAAGTTAACCGTGTTATGTGAGGTACCGTATGAAAGGGCTTCATTTGCACAAGCTTAAACAGATTTTTTATTATTTTTATGATGTAAAGTTTTCGATTTTAGTAAGAATTATGAGGTACAATTACATTTTAGTCAACCTTCATTATTTTATTTAAATCTAAGCGCCACAATGGATTTCGATACCGTGACTATTGATTTGGCGTACCACTTATGGAGTACGCAAACCGGGACGGTATTACAAAGTATTTTAATTTTTACCAATGGACATTCAAACATATCGAAATATAAATAAGACATAAATTCCTATGTTTTATAATGATCCAGCGGCATCGAAAGGGATATCATTGCCCGGTATTGAAAGACGTGCCACGGGATGCCGTGGCGCACTGCGGTAGGCAAAGGTATGCTGAACGACGCCAGCGCCGCGCCAGCGCGAAGCATGCCGTGGTAAGGCTCTGGAATGTCGCGGTATCTAAGCGGCTATTGCGCGCTGACTGGCGGCAAAATACTTTGCCATGCCGTCCCGAGGTCTGTGTACTCCTTTATAAAATTTTCGTAACAGCGTGTTCGCGAATCCGTCGATTACTCCAATCATTCGATACAGCGGTTTTCGATACAACGGCTTTTCGAGAGGGCGTACCACTTGAAAACTTTTTCGCAACAGCGAGCGTCACAAGAACGACTTTTGAACCTACATAATTATCAGATAATAGATACTTATTTACTTTCTTACGTTAATTACCGCCAATCCATTTGAAAACATCTTTCTTATATAATCTTTTAATAACTGAGTTCTAAGTTTTGTTCTTCAATGATTATTTGTATCCCATGGTAGGGGTATGTTTGTTTTTGTGTCTGGCCTATATTTTTTTCTAAATGTTTAGTTATTACTTATTAGTGTTCAAATGTATTTATTTCTAAGCTTGTTGTGTTAGTTGTTACAGATATCTTAAATAACTTGTAAGAATCTTAAAATTGAATCAAATAAAAAATATTTCATACCAATAATATATTTCAATGTAAACAATTGTTATAAGAGCATTAAAAAACCACATTTCTGATTTATGATATTTGAATTAAAATTACGTTTTAGTATCTACCCGCTTCAGCTCCTAACTCACACAGCCACTGTTAAAGCAATCATTGCGGTAAACTGTTCGTCAGCCGGCGCGACCGAATTGGAAGCAAGTGTCACTTTGACATTAGCCACTCCAGACAGTAACGAGCGCCGATAAGCCGCAATCTGGGAATATGGGAATATAGTAGATATGTAACAATATCAGGTACATATAGGTACATATAATGACTCGTCCTGACTGATTCATCATCGCCGAGCCGAAACCATTGAAGCTAATTACATGAAAGTTGGATTGTAGGTTAATTGAGTGATTTAACCAGCCACTAAGAAGGATTTTACGAAAAAATTTACTACTATCCTAAGGGGGTCAAATAGGGAGTAAAAGTTTGTAATTATAAAAATTTTATAAAATATTTGGCTTTTTGAAAAAAAATAAAGAATGACGTGTCTCAGGAATTTTGTTTATTTTTCTTTCATCATCATCATCATCAGCCCCTCCCGACCCACTGCTGGGCTTAGGCCTCTCTTTGCTTTTGCCATCCGCTTCGATCCTGCGCTACTCTGCACCACGTGCAACCCACGGTCTTGGTTATTTTTCTTAGGATAAAAAAGAGAAGAAAGTTTTTTTGGGGGAACTCGTTATTTTTAAAATAATAACTATAAAAATGAATAATAAAAGCGATCTATAGATTATTCAATAAAATGACGTGTTGGAGCATTTTTCGAAAAATCTTCCCTTAGAACCTTCCCATAAAAAACTGTGGAAAGTTAGTATGGAAAATCTGTCATTCCTTAAATTTCGTAATTTGGCCTGGTTAGAAATTATGAAATGTTTTAAGATTTTTGGAAAATGAACCCTTTTCATTGGGTTTTATTACGAATACCTGAACACAAGTCGTGTAGCCTACGTGAGCAAAGCCGCGAGCAAAAGCTAGTTACTTATATGTCGGCTGGGAGGCTGGATTGTAGTAGGACGGTTGAGCAAACTCTGATTCGTCGATAACACAGTTCATCTTGGATCTTCAAAATAAAGACGCAGTCGTATTCCTTACAGTCACTTTAATGTTATTTTAATATCACAATTAAAATATTTAGAAATAGTTGCCCGATGCAAATGGATTATAGAAACGAAGTGAGTTCTGCGCGTGCGTACTCTCCGGCCGCTACCATTCAAATGTGTTCAGTCCGTTGTTGCGCCAACTGACGTTGACGTTCCGCGTACCATAGAGCATAGGCTGCGCAGACCACACTCAAGTATAGACTATACTTGTCGTTTCTAAGCGATGCTAGCGCCATGTCTCCGACACGGCCACCCTGATGGAAACACGTCCTCGTGTTTTTCTCTGTAACAAAAGATAACCAAGCACAGTATTTCCCGATCGGTCTATCCTGACCAAACAACAATTGACTCTTAACATTTGGCTCTGCATTATGCACTACAATAGGCTCCACAGTAGGTTCTCCATAAGACCCTACATAAGGCTTCACATAAGGCTTCACATAAGGCTTCACATAAGGCTTCACATAAGGCTTCACATAAGGCTTCACATAAGGCTTCACATAAGGCTTCACATAAGGCTTCACATAAGGCTTCAAATAAGGTTTCACATAAAGCTCCACATAAGACTCCACATAAGACTCCACATAAGATCTCCACATGTCTCCACATAAGTCTCTACATAAGCCTCTACATAAGCCTCTACATAAGCCTCTACATAAGCCTCTACATAAGCCTCTACATAAGCCTCTACATAAGCCTCTACATAAGCCTCTACATAAGTCTCTACATAAGTCTCTACATAAGCCTCTACATAAGTCTCTACATAAGTCTCTACATAAGTCTCTACATAATTCTCTACATAAGTCTCTACATAAGTCTCTACATAAGTCTCTACATAAGTCTCTACATAAGACTCTACATAAGACTCTACATAAGACTCTACATAAGACTCTACATAAGACTTTACATAAGGCTCTACATAAGACTCTGCATAAGACCACAAAAGACTGCACCTTCACACGTCCTCGTGTGTCTCGTCATCGTAATTATCTGTGACGAACAAAATTACGGTCGATAGAACACCCAAGCTCGGCGATTCTGGCGTCACATAGGTGCTGTCATAAACATTTTGTAAGAAAACTGTCACATAGACAATATTATTGTCACACAACTATTTGTCACACAGACTATTTGTCACACAGACTATTTGTCACACAGACTCTTTGTCACACAGACTCTTTGTCACACAGACTATTTGTCACACAGACTATTTGTCACACAGACTATGTTGCAAATAAACAGGCATTTATTTTTATTGGAAATAAAACTTTGATTTGTATTCTGGACGAATCGATTATCGAGATTTAATTTTGTTTGGTGGCATAATGGCCCCATCACTAGTTGTTCTTTTTTTATACTCTCTTGTCTCTGGAAAGCAAATATGGCTGGTTGATAGTTATCGTGTGTTGATAATTAAATAGATTTTATGTAGTAATAAGGGCATTTGGAGCCGTATTAGTCTAATTAAGTGGATTGTGCAAACTGTGTTTGTGAGTGTGCGTCGTAAGCGAATTGTTTCGGGAAAACAATTAGCCGGGATGTCGGCCACACCGCTGTTGAAGTAACAGGTATTCCTCGGGGGAAAGTGCACTTTGGGGTAGTTTGGGTGTGTTTAGGGAACCCTAGAAGACCCGGAGCCGGATTCGGGCCCCATCGGATCATATGGATCCCGTTCAGGACGGCGGGAGCGGCATGAAACTGTAAGTGGAAATTTTTCTATTTTTAAGGTGTATTTCTAAGCAATAGCATAGTGTGTGTTGTGGGTTTCCGCAACATTTTGGTAGCAGAGCGTGGTTAATACCGGACCTCTAGGTTAATCGGTGTAATTTTGTGTATTTTTTGTTAGTTCGTAATAGGTTAAGCTCATTTCGTGTAAAATCGCACTTCCGGGACAGGTGCGGTTAAATTGTAAGGTTGGTAGTACCGTTGTTTTCGTTCGTTCATTCATTTGGGCTGGGACACTTCTCGGAACGTTAATTTAATTTAATTTCGTTCAATTAAAAGCATCGAGTCGATTCGGGATAATCGATTCCGTGTTTTCGTTGACTCGTTTTAATTTTGTGTTTAGGTTTATTTAGTTTAAATTATTTATAATGACAGCGTCACGGCAGGAGCTGGCTCAGCAGCTCCGGTGGTTCACCGGGCTGCTTGCATTAGTAGATCGGCCTAACCGGGAGGACGCCTTGGAGACGCGTTCGAAAGAAATGCAGGCTCGTTTTTTGTTGGCCGAGCGGTCGGTAACCGCTCTATTGTCAACCGACCCGGTCGGGGAGAAGGAGCTGGCCCTCCACGCCCAATATGTCAAGGATCTGGAGCACATCCAAGACATTTACGACGAGGTCCTTCAGCGGGTGAAGGACATCGAGCGACTGCGGGAGGGGAAGCCTGTTGCGCGCCCCGCTTCGCTCCACACCCCTGGACCCAGCGCCATGGGAAGATTGGGTGCCCTGGAGGTCCCGCATTTCACCGGATGTATGCGGGACTGGGCTGGATTCCGGAACATGTTTTTGGCCTTGGTGGATACTCGGAAGGATTTCACCAAGGCCGAAAAGCTGGCATATCTCCGTTCCTTCCTAGACGGAGAACCCAGACAGCTCGTACAGCATCTGGAGCTGCAGGATGCGAGCTACGACACCGCCATGCAGCTGCTGGAGAAGCGGTACGAGAAGCCGCGTCTTCAGGCGGACGCGCACGTGACCCATCTGCTGGGATTGCCGAGGGTCAACCATAGGGCTCAGCTGAGGGCGCAGCTGATCACCCCGCTCACCGTGTCCTTAAACGGGTTAAGGACGCTCGGACTGCCCGTCGACCAGTGGTCCTTCCTTCTTCTGCACATAGTTCTGGCCAAGTTGTCGCAGGAGATAAGGGACAAGTTCGAGCGGAATCGACTGGTCCACAAGGATCTCGGCAGCGTTCTGCCCACCATAGGGGAACTTCTGGAGTACCTGGAAGAGGAGGCTGGCCTGCTGGAAAACCAGCTAGCCTCCCAGGAGGCTCCGACAAGTGCGCCGGCCCGCACTTCCGGAGTCTACGGCGCCCAGCCGCCACGCAACCCAGGGAAGGGTCGCGGCAGGCTGGTGGCTGCGGCCGCCATCAACCCCGGCTCTGGATGCCGGATTTGCGGACAGCAGCACTTGGAGCAGCTATGTCCAGCAATTCTCGGGCTGCCCACAAAAGAGCGCCGAAACCTCGTTCGGACACGAGGATTGTGTTATGCCTGCCTGGGAGGACATAGGTACAATGAGTGTCCCCAGGCGAGGCCTTGCGATGTGTGCGGCGGACCGCACCATCGCTTACTGTGCACCCGTAGTGCTGAGGGCTCAGCACCGGTTCGGGAGAGGGGATCTCCCACGGGTGGCGGTTTGGGGCCGGGGTCAACTCCGCCTCCGGAAAGACGGAGTCCGCCACGGCCGCCACACTACAACCCCTCGTACACCCCGGCTCAGGTGAGTTGGGGACCGCCGGAGCGGAGCCGGGTTCTGGCTACAACCCGGCACCCGGCGCGACCAACACCAGGAGTTGGTGCCTCTAAGGGCCACTGGGTACAGGGAGCCCCACCTCCGGACCCAACACCCGGATACTCGTACGCGTATCCTCCGCCGCCGTTACCGGAACAACAACGACGTGAGAACCGTCAACAGTTCTCACCGGTACTGCACGAGTACCCTAGGTTGGAATACCACCCACCCTATCACCGGTATGGTAGGGTAGCTGGATACGCACCACCCCGGATGGTGGCCTGCACGCGTCCGACTTACTGGCCGAGTCATCACGGTTCGACAGGGTCGGCTGCTGGCTCTGACGCGTGACTAGCCTGTGGTCGGGCTACGTCGGAACCGAGGACGGTTCTTTTGCCCATCGCGCAGGTACGCGTTTGGGGACCTAGGGGGGACTTCGTCCGGATACGAGCCCTCCTAGACACTGGGGCACAGGGCTGCTTAATTACTACGAGGGTAGCGAGGCGCCTACGTCTGGAGTGCGCGCCTCCCTCAGTTCCGATTCGGGGAGTCGGAGATACAGAAGTGGGGGGTCTGTCCGGTCAGACCCACATTTCCTTCTCTCCTGTGCATTCCGCTTCGATACGGATTGCGGCGGCCGCGATCGTACTCGACAATCTGCTGGGTTGGCATCCACCGACAGACATTCCGCGGGACGCAATGCCTGACACATCAGGTCTCATGCTGGCAGACCCTCATTTCGAGGAGCCGGCTCCGGTGGACCTCATATTGGGAGCGGATGTACTGGGCTGGATCCCTTTAGGGCCTCAGCGGAGTCTGGGCCGCTCTTCGTTGGTAGCTATACCTACCATCTTTGGACACGTTTTAATGGGACCGGTTTTCGACCAGGAGACGCGGGATGTCTCACCTGTCGTCGCTACTACCTCCATCGCTAGGACGATGCAAAAATTCTGGGAACTGGAAGAGCCTCCCATGGTCTCCCGTCTGGATCCTGAGCATGTGGAGTGCGAAACCTTTTATAAGAATCACACACGCCGGATGGCGTCGGGTAGGATCGAAACTCGACTGCCCTTTATCGACTGTCCCCCTCTCTTGGGAAAATCGAGGGCGTTGGCAGAGAAACGACTCTTGTCCATGGAGTGTCGTATGTCTCGCGATCCGGTACTTCGGGAAAAGTATATCGAGTTCATGCGAGAATACGAGGCCTTGGGGCATATGTCGCGGGCGACTGTCGACTGGACAACGACAGATCATTTTTTCTTGCCTCACCACGCGGTGTTGAAGGCATCATCTGGAAAACTACGGACTGTTTTTGACGGATGGATCAGCCCGTGCATTTTTATGGCGAAGTGTTTATTGCAAACACTGTGGACACTCGGAGTCTCGTGGGATGAGCCACTGGTAGGGCTCTCACTCGACACTTGGCTCGCTCTGATCTCTACGATCGAGGCGATCAATCAGGTGGCGTTGCCGCGGCGGATCTTGCCGCGGGGCAAATACAGGGCAAGCCTACATGGCTTCTGCGATGCGTCAGAACGAGGGTATGCCGCAGTGGTGTATCTGCGAACGGTGGACTCGAAGGGTCGAGTCGCCGTCTCCTTGCTTCTGGCTAAAAGCAAGGTGGCTCCCCTCAAAACTAGGCTGACAATCCCGAAGCTGGAGCTTTGCGGGGCGCATCTATTGGCCAAACTGTTGTGCCACGTGCACAAGGAACTGACGTCTACGGTGGACATCCGGAATGTCTACGCCTGGTCTGACAGTCAGGTAGCTCTGGCATGGCTACGCGGGGCACCCCACGTATTGGAAACGTTTGTGGCCAATCGGGTATCTCAGGTACAGAACTCGGGCATCGAAATTTGTTGGAGGCACGTTCCCGGCCCCTGGAATCCTGCCGATTGTGCCTCTCGGGGCTGCACCGCGCCGGAATTGGTGCAGCATGCCCTCTGGTGGGGTCCAGAGTGGTTAAAGGAGGGTGAGTCATCATGGCCGGTCACCATGATCGATGGCTCTCTAGGGATGCTCCCTGGAGTAAAAGTTTTGGTGACAACAAACGAGTCAAGGCCAGATCCGAATTGGTTGACGGCTCGATCCAGCAAACTGGACAAATTGCTAGGAGTAACTTGCTGGATCCGGAGATTTCTACATAGCTGCCGCCATCCAGACAAGAGGCAGTTATCACCCGTGGCGGGTGCTGAGGAACGCAGGAGTTCACTGTTGGCCCTGATACGGCTGGTTCAAGCTGACCGGTTCGAGGACGAACTGAAGATTTTGCGCGCCGGTCGCGCAAAGCTCAAGGGAGCGATCTCTCGGCTCAACCCATTTCTGGATGCGGATGGACTGTTACGCGTTGGAGGTCGCCTCAAAAATGCCGACCTGCCCTTCGGTAGCCGTCATCCTCTGCTACTCCCCAAAGGAGGACCTTTGGTAGAACTGGTGGTCTCGGAAAGACACCTGAAAAACGCTCACGCGGGGTGTAATGCGTTACTGGCGATATTACAGAGGGAGTTCTGGATTTTGTCCTCTCGGAGAGTGGTTCGCAGCGTGTTATTTAAGTGTGTGGCTTGTTATCGGGTGAAGGCCTCCACTATGCAGCCACAGATGGGGGATCTCCCTTCTGACCGGGTTTGTCAGACAACTAGGCCGTTCGACGGGGTCGGTACGGATTTTGCTGGACCGTTTCTGGTGAAAACCACAGCCTATCGTAACACTAGGGTCACGAAAGCATACCTGTGCGTTTTTGTCTGCCTGGCCACTAAGGCCGTCCACCTGGAAGTGGTTTCGGCTCTGTCTACGGAAGCCTTTGTCGCCACGCTGGATCGTTTTGTTTCGCGACGGGGTTTACCTTCTCTCATTCGGTCCGACAACGGTACCAACTACAGAGGCACTGCCAACTACTTAAAAGATGTGAACGATTTCTGGATAAAAATTGTAATAGCATAAGTCAAGCTCTCGCACAGCGGGGAATCACATGGCGATTTAGTGTGCCAGCCTGTCCCCACTGGGGCGGGATATTTGAAGCCGCGGTAAAATCGGCAAAAACCCACTTGCGCCGGGTAGTCGGGGAAACTACCCTCACGTATGAGGAACTTACAACTGTGTTTTGTAAGGTTGAGGCGGTTCTCAACTCGCGTCCGCTTTGTCCACTCTCCTCTGACGCAAATGACATGGAAGTCCTGACCCCTGGTCATTTTTTGGTCGGTCAGCCACTCACTGCCCTGCCTGAGTATCCCTGGAAGGATGAACGCAGACACCGGATGTCTCGTTTTCAAATGATACAACAAATGAGTCAGGACTTGTGGCGTCGTTGGTCACTGGAGTATCTGCATTTATTGCAGCAGCGTGTAAAGTGGACAGACCGGACGTCGCCCCCTTCGGAGGGGGATCTGGTTTTATTAAAAGAGGCTAATTTGCCATCGTTATTTTGGAGACGAGGTCGCATTTTAAAGTTAATCTGGGGCGCGGACGGGACTCCGCGTGTGGCGCAAGTGTTGGTTGATGGATCGGTGCTAAATCGCGCAGTCGCGACCTTAGCTCGATTACCGGTTGACTAGTTTAAGATTTCAGGCTAGAAAGCGGTACGTCCGCTTTGGGTGGCGGGATGTTGCAAATAAACAGGCATTTATTTTTATTGGAAATAAAACTTTGATTTGTATTCTGGACGAATCGATTATCGAGATTTAATTTTGTTTGGTGGCATAATGGCCCCATCACTAGTTGTTCTTTTTTTATACTCTCTTGTCTCTGGAAAGCAAATATGGCTGGTTGATAGTTATCGTGTGTTGATAATTAAATAGATTTTATGTAGTAATAAGGGCATTTGGGGCATATTAGTCTAATTAAGTGGATTGTGCAAACTGTGTTTGTGAGTGTGCGTCGTAAGCGAATTGTTTCGGGAAAACAATTAGCCGGGATGTCGGCCACACCGCTGTTGAAGTAACAGGTATTCCTCGGGGGAAAGTGCACTTTGGGGTAGTTTGGGTGTGTTTAGGGAACCCTAGAAGACCCGGAGCCGGATTCGGGCCCCATCGGATCATATGGATCCCGTTCAGGACGGCGGGAGCGGCATGAAACTGTAAGTGGAAATTTTTCTATTTTTAAGGTGTATTTCTAAGCAATAGCATAGTGTGTGTTGTGGGTTTCCGCAACAGACTATTTGTCACACAGACTATTTGTCACACAGACTATTTGTCACACAGACTTATTGGAGAAGTAACACACATTGTCACTTCATTATGTAAACGTTTTCCTCTGGATATTTGACTTTTTCATCATAGAACTTTCTAAGCATCATAATCAATCATAATGAAACATGAAAACATCACCAGAAACATTCAGCAGTCCAGCAGGGTTGCCGATGCAGCCCAGGTGTCTACCCGATGGCGCTGGTTGTCGTTGCTCGCCACGCCGCCGCCGCCGGTGTCGGTGTCGCTTTTGCCGATGCCGGTTGCACCGCAGTTGCTAGTAGCGCCCTTCCCCGCGCCTCGCAGTGATGGTATGAGCGCGTGGGCACATGTTTGCAACAGGATCCGTGCCTTCATATCTAAAACATAAAACCAGGCGCGTTTGGTCGATGTTTGACAAAATAATTAACACTAAAAATAATGAAACGATAACATGACCTTTTATTATCTGTGGAGAGGCAATCGGTGCTGCGATGTCCCAGTTTCTCACTCATGAAGCATCGCGTGGGACCAGGGCCGTCGAGCAGTGAGAGTAGTGATGTAGAATACTTGATACAAATACAAACGAGGAGGCAACGACGATCATTTAAAAGCAGAATTAATTTCTCATTCACAATTACAGATTTCTGCTTTAAAAAAAAATTTCGGGTATGTAAAAACACCGTAGAATATTTAATTATTAAAATTGGTCATTGACTTTTTGTGCATTTCCTTTTTACACGCGATCAAAACGAACAATCGAAGATGCACCAGTGATTGATTTATCTTTTACTGTAGTAATATTTTTTCTTGTGCTGGCTCAGTGCATGGCAAAAGTTTCTATTCTAAAATGACATTCTTGAAACGAGCCATCACTGTCGTTGAAGGTCGTGAAGCATAAAAAGCCATGTTGTTTTTGTAATTTTAAAGCTCTTATGCAAGGCTTCACTGAGGAATCACTAATGCAGTGCACTTTGTACATTTTTCTCGGCTATACACTCACTGTCGAATGTAGCAATCCATACGTCGACTGTAGCTACGCACGCGTATAAACTCCGGTAATGTGAATCTCCTCATATCACGGTGCTTTCTAAACTTCAAGTCACGCCATACAATTCTGATTTTGCTGTTTCAACATTCGTTGTCATTTACGATAAAACTTGGCATCGTTTTTTTTCTAGTGGTTCACGTCGGTTACATCCCACTTCTGATGTCGGCTGGGAGGCTGGATTGTAGTAGGACGGTTGAGCAAACTCTGATTCGTCGATAACACAGTTCATCTTGGATCTTCAAAATAAAGACGCAGTCGTATTCCTTACAGTCACTTTAATGTTATTTTAATATCACAATTACAATATTTAGAAATAGTTGCCCGATGCAAATGGATTATAGAAACGAAGTGAGTTCTGCGCGTGCGTACTCTCCGGCCGCTACCGTTCAAATGTGTTCAGTCCGTTGTTGCGCCAACTGACGTTGACGTTCCGCGTACCATAGAGCATAGGCTGCGCAGACCACACTCAAGTATAGACTATACTTGTCGTTTCTAAGCGATGCTAGCGCCATGTCTCCGACATATATATCTACAGTCTGCAGTCTACATACAGTCTTACATACCGCGCTCGAGTATAGACCTTTTTTGGAGAGAGATTGCTGATTGCCTCAAACGGCATTTTCAGCTTCACCGGGCTTTTTTGGGGGCGGCGAGAAGCTCAAAGGGTTCCTCAAGCCGAGTCAAACGAATCACCTTCGGAGGTTTTGTAGAGGGAACGGCATCACGCACTAGTGCGTGTCCCCGTGCCCTACTAGATTCTCCGAGGGGATCAGATCGGATCGTACACATAGATTTCTATTATATATATATATATATATATATATATATATATATGTAGTAATATATAGTAGTATTTTATTCTCACGGACTCGGAATCCAACTAATACCTTGTTTTAGACTGTAGTTTTTGAACCTGTATTTGTACACCTTAAGTAAGGTGGAATGTAGTGAGACTTGTATACTCACTAGCGGCCGCTCGCGGTTTTACCCGCGTGGTTCTAATTCCCGTGGGAATATTGGGATAAAAAGTATCTTATGTTTTAATCCAGGTTAGAAACAACCTGTATGCCGGATTTCATCCAAATCCATCCATCCGTTGCAGCGTGAAGTAACAAATATACACACATATACATACACACAAACTTTCCCATTTAAAATATTAGTGTGATGACATTGACATACCTATGTTTCACAAATATATTCTGAAGAAGGGCTAGTGTAAGGGCTAGTCTAAGGGGTAATAATAAGACACCTGAAACTTCGGGTAAAAATAAGACAGACCAAAATAATAGAAAAATAGCTTGTATTGTTGATTTTATTACAGTTAGAAATAAACAAATAAGGCTCATTTTTAAATGAAATAAGATCAACAATACAAGCAAATTTTTCTATTATTTTGGTCTGTCTTATTTTTACCCGAAAATTCAGGTGTCTTGTTATTGCCCCGACTAGCCTAATAAGAAGAGTTCTCGGCCACCATTAGATATCAGCTACCAGACAGAATTAAGAACAGGCACGTGCTACCAAATGTCCAATGACATGAGGTAGACGAGTTACATGAATGGCCGTATTCATAAACAGTTGTATTTTCGCAACGTTTTGCACAAGTCGACTCGGATGATAGCGCATAATGACGCGATCGCGTTGCGGGCACATCGTTGCAAAATAATCCTTGTTTTTAGGGACTTTCGTTTTTATTTTGTAGTAAATTTTGACCCGCTGCTGGGCAAGGGTCGACCCAAATCTTTCCGTACGTCTTATTTAGTGGTCTTTCACAGATGTTACTTACTTACTTACTGGGGCGGCGCAGGAACCCAAGATGGGTTTTGGCCTCCGATAATAACTGCCGCCACTTCTCCCGATCTCGCGCCACTTCCCGCCAGTTCTCAACGCGGAGCTCGCGCAGGTCCTTAGCGATGTTAATGTTTTATATTTTTTTTTGCCTACTTTTCCGACGAAATTGCTTTAAGATTAGTAATTTATGCGGAAATCAAGAGAAAAACTGCATAGTTTTAGTCACAGGGGATTTTTTAGATTTCGTTTCTGCGTCCAGTTTTCAACATAAATTGCTTCATCGTAAAATATATTTTTAGGAGTAATTGTATGTCCCCACTGCTGGGGCACGAGCCTTCCCTATAGATAGATAGGGAGAATAGCGCAGTGGTTATCGCGCCCGGTCTGCGAGTGCTGAGGAATAAACTACATTATAATAAAATAAAATTACCCATTTTTTCTTATTATGTTAATTGATGACACGTTTTTCACTGTAGAGTTCGCGATCTTAGCAATGCTGCATGACGCGTACTTTTTGAACATAACTGGAGCTCCTCCGGGCTCCAGGAGGCACGTTGAGCTCACCCAATTGTTATTTTTAGATTACAGTCGTTCACACCACTTACCAACATTAGGGTTATATCCAGACCTCCGAAGCCCATTTTCATATCAAATGTCATTAATTAATTAGTTCGAATTCGAAAAATATTTGATATTGTAATTTTAAATGTACAATTATAAAATTACAATATCAAATATTATTTTCTTTCCTACAAGAGGGTAGCCGTGGAGGTAGTATGAATCCCGATCTGGTCCGAACCCTTCGGAGAATCTAGTATTTTTTGGAGTTTGGAGGTATGTCTCCAAATTTCAGCAATATCAACACTTACCATTAGGAGATATAAATGTCAAGTAATATATGTATATAAAACTCATGTTGAGGCAAAGGTAAAATGGTAATGAAGCAAAAGATTAATACAAAAAAAGGAATGTTAGTAATAATAATAATAAACTTTCCTACACTGACACCAATTATCTAGCCCAAGAGATGCTTCGTTATTTATGAAACTTGTTAAACGGTTACTGGACAACGGATAAACATACTTAAAATACTTAAATACATAGAAAACACCCAGGCCCGAGACAATTTAGAAAAACAATAATTTCTAAATTGACCCGACCGGGGGTCGAATCCGAGACCTCAGAGATGGCGACACCATGAAAACCGGTGTACAAACCACTCGACCAAGGAGGTCGTCAAATAATGAAAAATAAAATAAAAACATTGAACAATTGCATACCAAACAGGGAATGCAATCGTTCCCTCTTATGTTTCTCGCTGCCCCCAAAAAGGTTCCGGTGACGTTGAAAATGCCGTTTGAGAAAATAAGCAAACTCGTTCCAAAAAAAAATAGTGGGAATAAATTCATGGAGGTCTAAGAACCACCCCAGTGTTGGACCGCGATCTCAAGTCTGTTATTGCAATATAATCCCAATTGTACCTATCGTTGGAGCTGTGATTGGGAAAATTTACGAAATCATGACACCGACAAACGAATCGATCGGGGTTTTTTATATAGTAGAGTAGAGAGAACCCTGTGCCGGGGTAACAGTTGAATGAGTAAATTTTTAAAGAAAAACTGTCTTGTCATAATCGTAGCTGAGAGTGCAATTTTTTTATTTTTTTTTGGAGAAAAAACAATTTCAATTTAATTTAAACCAAAAAAGAAGAAACCTAATGAAATGTACAAAAAACTTTTAAAAGTTAAGGTGTACCCTTGCTGAGAATCGAACCCACTGGGTATGGGTGTAAGATTGTAGTCTAACCACAACCACAGACGCGGTTAGACAAAATGTTCAGATCAATCATCAGATATGAATCTGTTGTAACTTACTAACAAGTTTACTAAAAAAAGACTACTCGTGTAATAATTTTTCTATTAATAAAATTAGAATATCAATATAATCAATAAGCTTTTTCGTGTGCATGTTGAGATGATATTCTCGTAGTTGTTACGACATAATATATTTAAAAAATTAGGTAAGTACCTAACTGAAATAGTTATAAAAAAAAAAAATTTTTTTTTCAACATTTGTGTTTTTGTAATTTGTTCGCAACAAAATTTGCGTTAAAAATTATATAAACATTTGAAATAGTTATTGCACAAAATAATAGATATCATACTAAGAGGAAAGCTTTGTATTTTTGTTTGTAACGAATAAACTCAAAAACTACTGGACCGATTTAAAAAATCCTTTCACCATTAGAATACTACATTAGCGCTGAGTAACATAGATAGATAAAACTCTTTATTGCACACACACACAGAAAAGTAGAAACAAAACAACAAAAATTTTATATCGAGGTGGGCAAAGGCGGTCTTATCGCTTAAAGCGATAATAGGCGATAATAAGCGAGCATAGGCTATATTAAAAAAAAATGTCCACCCGTGCGAAGCCGGGACGGCCCGCTATAATAATAACTTAAACTGCGAAGAGGTGTTTGTTTTCGGTAAGAGTTTTGTCCAAAAATATATTTTTTTTTTAAAACAGAGCACAATGAAACCTATATAACTACGTGCTCTTTTTCTTCTAACTATCGAAACAGATTATGCTAACATTGTTTTTTTATAGAAAGTTAGGGGAATGACTCTGCTCTGTCTCTGTGCAATAAATTCCTTAAGATATCCTTATTCCTTAAGATCCTTCCTTAAGATGGGAGGACTTGTGGACCAGGATTGTGCCTCACCAGCCGTCCTCACGTTGCCGACCCGCAAGATGCTTCGTAAAGCCTGGTTTTAGGTATACTTAAAACAAGCGTTACAACTAACCAAACTGAACTGTCAAGCGCAGTGATTTATCCAACACCCATTAATTGCAGAGATGACTTGATTTCTCAGAACACATGCTGATAACCTTGTTACAAAGAGCCTTGGATTATATGGTAGTGGCTATAGTTAGCCAGACGAACTTAGGACCAGCTCTACCATCAACCCAATTAAGTACAATAATAGGTCCGTATCCGTTCCTAGGTGTCAAAACCGGTGACCTTTGGGTCTAAAGCCCTTGGTCACAGATATGGTCAAAACATGATTTGTATTTTTTTGTAGTTTTTACAAAATACAAAAAAAAACACAACAGCGTGCACCGGGCCGGTCGTAGCTTATTATCCAACGAATTGTGAAGGCCGTCGCTACAGTCTCATTCACTATAATGTTAAAAGCACACAGTCGCAACAGCCTCAGCCCCCCTCGTGGGTTGCGACAGCCCGCCCGTCCGTTGTAAACTATCAAATGTATCTTATTATAGTTAATCGTGTAAAATGAAGTGGTTGTGCGTGGTGCTCTCGTTTGGATTAGTTTTTTGCGACAATGTTACGAACGGTGAGCCGCTTTTTGATGATTTTGTGGGTTGACCTGTTATGCTGTGAGGGCGACCAAATTTTTCAAAATTATTTTTATGGATTTTTCTTAAATAACTTTTACTTAATTATAAGGTTTTAAGGTCTAAAGTAACGGAAGAAGGGTGAGTAGGAATTTAACGTGCAGTGAGACACACGAAACTTTTAATAACAATAATATAGGTCTGAAATAGTATTTAAAAAAAACCCTTTTAAACAAAATAGTTTCAATTGATTTAAAGGAGGGACATATTTGACCTTTAATTAATTAAGTCAATATTTTTTTAAATCTTTTGTGTTTGGAAATATATTTTTTACTTAAATTATTAATTAATTAAATTGGTATTTTTGTAATTTATTAAAAAAAAATTACGTTTTTTTATAAGTACTTTGATTGTCTAGGTTTAATTATCATTCAAAACCAAAAAAGTCTAAGGTTGATCTAACTACATCTCCTAACGCACACTATGCAGTAATAGCGGAAGATCTAGACAATATAATTAATAGTAGTTTGTAGTACTCTATGTAATACCTAGTCATGCTAAGTTAAGGACATATTTTTTTATGAACGTTCCACGATGATTTTAATTGTATTTCGTATTTGCGGCACAGATACTATATCTACTATGTATTGTTATCGCACGTTATCGCACCTGTGGTCTAGTTGTTAGACAAACGGTTTTACACCCGAAAGTCCCGTGTTTGATTCCCAGCAGCAGATATACGTATCATACTCGGTTTTGTTGATGGTAGGGCTTGAAATTTATACACCGTTACGCAACCGCTCTCAGACCTAAACGTTCCAGGTTCGATTCCTACTAGCGGGTACGTATTATACTCAGTTTAATTAGTGGTATACCCGTTTCTAATTCCGCCTGGCTTAGTAGTACCCCATCTTATCTAAGTCTGTAATCAAAACAATAATGTTTGTAGCATGTCTGTGTTCTGACACTTAGATAGATAATGTAGTCAGTAAGAAAGACCACATGCCTCAGGTGGGACTCGAAACAACTACCTTTAATATAGTTCTTGGGACAGCTCATCCAACTTAACCACATTTATAAAATATTTTGGTTTTGTTTATATGATTTTTAACTCAAATTTTGTTGCGAACAAATTACAAATGGAAGGGTGCATGTTCAAATCCTGCTCGTGGAATTTTTTTCAACATTTGTGTTTTTGAACTGCATTTTTTTTAATGTATGAACATGGGGACACCAGCTCTTTAAAAATTTAATACTAACGAGACATTATTGTAATTATAACACTTAAGTAGTGATAATAAATTATTTATTAAATGTCACGTTACGAATGATACATACAAACCTACATTCACGTCCTTCTTCCAAAATGGCGTAAACAAAATGGTATCGAATTCACTAATTTTGAGTGAACTCGCCATTAATGTGGTTAGGTGACCTTACGCCACATCCTACTAATATTATAAACGCGAAAGTTTGTAAGTATGTATGTTTGTTACTCTTTCACGTAAAAACTACTGAATGGATTAGGATGAAATTCGGCATACAGATAGTTTATAACCTGGATTAAAACGTAGAATACTTTTATCCCGATATTCCCACGGGAACGGGAACCACGCGCGTGAAACCGCGAGCGGCCGCTAGTTATATATATTATGCTACTTTACACCTTGCTGTAACTTCCGATGGATTCCAATTATGTACCTACTATATACTATGTTTGTAATAACTAATAAATATTTTTCATTTCATTTCAAAAATGAAATGAAATGAAATAATAAAATAATATTTTGTTCAAAACGATAAATGTATATCGAATATAGCATTTGCAAAAAATGCGGCGTACCTGAAGATGCCTGTAGGGACCTGTTTAAGTGTCTTAGCTGGTTTATTTACTTACTTTCACAATATGTATAAATAAATAAATAAATAAACTTTCCTACACTTACACCAATTATCTAGCCCAAGAGAAGCTTCGTCATGAAACTCGTTATAATAAATACATACGTATTATACATAGAAAACACCTAGAACCGAGACAATTTAGAAAAACAATAATTTCTAAATTGACCCGACCGGGGATCGAACCCGGGACCTCAGAGATGGCGACACCATGAAAACCGGTGTACGAACCACTCGACCAAGGAGGTCGTCCAATAATCGTCGTCGTATATGATTATGGTCGTCGTATGATTTTATTATCTTAATAATATGGCTTAAATGGATTAAGCCATTACCCATCAATAGTATCGATGACTTAATTTTAATGATGGAAGCCTTTGCCCAAAAGTGAGTCAGTTAAAAGCTGTTTACTTACTTTTTAATATTATGTATCTACATGACAGCTTAACAAATAAATTAAATTAAATAATTCTCTATCCGATTGGTCTAAAGTAGAGATGAAACGGATATCCGGCAACTATCCGGTATCCGGCCTATCCGGCTCTAATTTACTATCCGGCCGGATACCGGATAGTAACTCAATATCTGGCCGGATACCGGATAGGCATTATTTTTCTAAAAAATCGTTTAAAACGTACATGAAATAAGACAACAGCTCGCAATAATGATGATTCCCTTCACCACCTCGAGAAATCTGGAGTCGGCGCAACAAACAAACAGCAAACTTATTATTTTCAATAGAAATGTCAAAATATTGCCAAATAGGCGATCTTTTTACTGACGACATGTTTCTGTCCCTCAATTATTTTATTAACCTTCATCGGTTCTTCAATTCAATTTTCAATTCATTTCAATTCATTTATTCCTAAACAAAATTCATTTGTGTTGGAAATACATGCATGCAAAGTACGAAAATATAAGAATGTAACAATATTAATAATTATAACTAATTAAAATCAGCAAAAATAAATGTCAAAAATATTCTTTACCAGTTACTAACTAACAAATTTACTTGACCAATATTAATAATCAAACCAAATTAAATGTAACATGTCAATAAAAAGTACAAATATTACGCAATATAATCATAATCAAAATTTAAATAAAATTATATACAAAATCAATTAAGTCTAATAAATTCTTCTATGTCATAAAATCATTTCTCTAACAAGAAGCACTTAAGTTGCTTTTTAAATAAAATACTAAAATACTAAATTACTAAATTATTTTCAACGCCACTTGTAAAAACCAATCTAGGTCATAGTTCTCCAATAGCTAGAATGTGTAATGAATATAACATGCTTAATGGTAGGGTAGCTAATCTGGATATATTCCACGATTCTTTGCCCTCCTTTAAGAAAAAGGTGCTGGAACTACTTGCATAGTTTTAATTATTGCATAGGGTTGTTTGGAATGTTTTTGTTACCTATATATATTTTTTATGTTTTAATTTTTAATTATTTTTTGTAACTTAAAATTTTGGGTGTTAGTTATTCTTTAAATTGTAGTTTTAAACTTAATTTGAAAATCTTGTTAGAAGAAGTTATTGGCAAATGTTGTACGTACCTATTATAGGTGTACATATCAGTATTTGTCCTCTGTGTATGTAACCATGTCAATAGTAAATAATATGTACACTGTTGGTGTGTCTAATAAACAAAATAAAATAAACAAAATAAATACACTTACATTACCTATTGACTTCTTCGGTTCATATTGACCCGAAACTGAAATTTAACTGGCAATAAAAGTCGTAATTATTAATATAATTTATTACGACTTAATGACAATTATTAATTATGCATTCACTATATATTAGTATTGTAAAATTATGGTTTAGTCTCTTATCTAAAGAAAATTAAGTTTTTTTCCGTCTTAGGTTCTTCGGGTCAATAATTACCGAGTATAAAAAAGGTCCTCGGGTCAGAAAAATCCGTGTTCTGCAAGCAATAATGCTTTGTTGCAGTCTAAGAATATACTTACAACTTTTAAATGTTAGTCATATCTCAATCACTTAGCGTGTTATTGTTGAAGGTAGTTTGAGAAAAATTGTTTATTTACATTTGTGTACATTACTTACGTGAGACGGTTACTTTTATTTGATTTATTTGTTATTTGGACTTGACGTGTTCCGCTGGTGTTTGAAATGGCTTACAATTTGTCTGAAGTTATAATTTCGCAAATCCTAAACTACGATATAAATTCCGAAGATGAAATAATTAGTGAAACGGAGAATAGTTTGGATGAAAATCCTACTGACAATATTCAACCCAGTTTAGACAATGAAAGCAGTAGTGACGAAACAAATAGCGATGAAGAGCCTCTTTCAAGATACATTACCAATATTAATGAAATGCTAATGAAAACCAAATGATATCAAAAAATGGTGAATTTGTGTGGTCAAGAACCCCATTGGAAGTCAGAGGTCGTTTGAGTGGTGCAAACCTAATAAAACTTACATCAGGCATTACCAGGTACGCTTCTAATCGCATAAATATATTTAGAAGTTCTTTTTATTTATTTCTAAATTAACTTATTGTCCGAAGTTTATGGAAGACCTATATTTCGGGCAACAGTGTCCCTGAAACGTTTCAAACAAATTTCAGCGATTTTGCGTTTTGATAAACATTCTGATCGAGAACCAAGAAGACCGAGTGACAAATTAGCAGCTGTGAGAGATATGTGGGATGAATGGGTGAAGCTGTTACCTATGTTTTATAATCCAAATATAAATATCACGATTGACGAACAGTTACTTTCATTTAGAGGTAAACATATACAGGGTATGAAAAGAAGCTTAACGAAAACGAAAAATACAGATTGTTCCCATCATTACTATTACTTTCTTGTATGGAGCCATACCTGGGAAACTGATAGTTAAGGAGTTATTGAAAAACAAAGTCAAAACTTTTTTTTACGGTTTTTGCGGAATCTGTTTTAAAAGGTTATTAGTAAGTTTTCTTCTAAAGGAACATTAGTATTTTTCTTCCATTTTCAATTAAAAAGAGACGTTTTGAGTTACAAACCGCAATGAATGTCGAATGCACAATGATGCGGCGGCTCGCGGCCGGCCGCCTCGTATCGTACGCTATATGCACACTAAGTTGCACGCGTTCCATTGCGTGTCATAAATAACACCTGTTTTTGATACCCAAAAATAAAAGTCGTTTCCCAGCATTTATTTTTACTTAATGTTTCTTAGTTTGATGTACACTATGCGTATATTACGGCTTCGGTAAGGGTCTTTTCATACCCTGTATGTCCAAAACATTCTGAAATGTTGTGACTTTCGTGTTGCCAAGATAATGAATAATATACTTATATATAGTCGTTTAATGTGTCCTTATTTTTATAGTATTTGAAGGACCGAGAAAGGTTAAGTATCTACGTATTTTTACAAAATCTAAAGCCAATCAAATAACGCACGTACGGCCACACAAGCATCAAGTAAACGATTGATTGATTGATTTTCGCCTGTCATTCACTCACGAATGCGCACTATCACTCCCGACGAGTCCCGATGACACCCGAAACCGCTCGAAATGTTGCGATCGCGTTGCCCGCAGCTGCACGGCGCTAAACATGTCACAACTTGCCTCAGAGCATTTACTTACTCTCCGCCGGATATCCGGCCATCCGGCCTCACCGCTCGCCGGATATCCGGTATCCGGTATCCGGCCAAACAACTATCCGTTTCATCTCTAGTCTAAAGCGATAAGACCACCAAATTGTAACTATTTTTTCATATAAAGTTCTATGTTCAATGTCATATATTTCTATATATCCTTTTAGTACTAGTAGTAAAGTAGTGCCTTACGTTACATTTTCCAGGCACCTTGCAGTTTCACCTTTCTAGAAAATAACATATTTCCTAGTAAATACTGCAAGGAGTCGTATCCCTAACTGGTTCTTACGAAAGGGACCAGTCTCAACTGAGTTCGTAATACAAAACCTATTAGATACACGTATACATTATTATAGAAAGTAAATTGCCTTGAGAAGGATCTGATTGTTTCATTGCGTTTTTAAAGTTATTTAAAGATGGAAGAGGTCTATCAGGATAGTAAATAGCTTAACATCACTACATAGTATAAAACAAAGTCACTTCCCGCTGTCCCTATCTATGTATGTATGTATGCTTAGATCTTTAAAACTAAGCAACGGATTTTGATGCGGTTCTTTTTAATAGATAGAGTGATTCAAGAGGAAGGTTTATATGTATAAATACATGCATAATATAGTAGAGAAACACTGATAATTTTAGAGGTTTCACATTTTTTTGCGCTTACATTGCAAACGCTGGTTGAACCCTACGAGATAGATCAAAATAATGTACTACAGTATTGTACAACTTAAAAAGGTCTACAAAAAAGTCCGTGATGGTATATGTCTATCTCTTAGGGATAACCCACAATAATAATTTTTTATCCTTTGTTTTTTACGAGAAATAATGGCTTATTTACTAAACGATTTTAAGCAATACAGCATTAATCCTTACTCAATTAGGTAAAAAAATAAATACATAAATACAAAATAAATACCGTAAATACATTGTGCATTTAATATAGATCAATATGGCTCTTTACAGCATGTAATTTAAATGAATATTTTCGAAGATATTACAGATTTAAAATGCAGGGACATAGCGGTTGCGTGTATCAGCATTCCACCCGTGCGAAGCCGGGGCGGGTCGCTAATATATGTACCTATATTATACTGTCCCACTAGTCAATGATACAATTGAACGGTATTAACTTAATCACTACGCTTGCCAAAAGCCGCCTCTGTGGTCTAGTGGTTCAGACCACCGACCGCCGGTATCAGACCCAGAGGTCCCGCGTTCTATTCCCAGTGGGTTGTGCATGTTTGTGTACTCTGTTTGGTTGGTGGTAGGGCTTGTTTGGTCCGCCCGGCTAGCTACCACCATCATATCTAAATATTTGTGACATTGTTGTGTTCCGGCAGCTAGAGATAAGATAGCCAGTTCCTCAGTAGTTGAGGATTCCGGGTGAAGTGCGCTTCCACCTCCAGCCTTATCATCACTTAAGAGGGGGTATAAAGGTAAATCACCAATCGTAGATTTGATTTTAACACTAGAAGATAAACCACGACGTTCGATGAAACAAAACATGCCTGTTACTTCGGGTCAGGTGAGACAGACTGGAGCGTTCTGCGCGGAATAAGAATGTCGTAAGCGCCGAATAAGTTTTACTTTAATTACTCGTAAAGTATACATTATTTTTTCAGATCGCTAATACAGTCGCTTGGTAATATAATTTGATATTATGTGTTAAAATATTGGTTCAGTAATATGCATAGAATTGTAAATAAATTGATAATAGTTGAAAAATATATGTGAGTTCGTGATTTTTTTTTATCTATAAAATTTTATTATATTATGTTTTCACTTAGTTGAGTCCCTTCCAAATATGCTGTAGTATGTGTGATATTTTTTTCGGGTAAATCGTGGTTTATCTTATGGTATTAAAATCAAATTTACGATTGGCGATTTACTTTTATATTCCCTTTTAACTCATGTTAATATTAGTCAGATGAAGGCAATATCCTTACCCGTGAGACATACAAAACATTTAAAACATGTGAAAATATTAAACAATTATCATCGTTTCGTTATAACAACATATCAAGTAAGTAATATTTACCTACGGTTAACGTGTCCCTGTGTACATTGCCACAACATCCTGTGTACGGCAATACGCAAGAAATATGCATGTACCATTAAGAACGCGTAATGCTATTGCTTAAGGTAAAACGCCGAAGTACGAAGTCATCAAGAAGATTTGGTCATCAAGATGATTTATTTTTCACCCGTCACCAGCTTATTTTATGTCCCCACTGCTGGGGAAAATTTACTTGATTTTTTTTATGTGAATCTCTTAGTGATCTTAAAATAATAATTACAAAACACAGTACGGAAAATCTATTTAGATATTTATTTATTTGCATAGAACAACACCGTATAAAGCTGTTATACTGGTCGGTACAGTGTTAGATAGCATGCAAACTCCTTTTAATTATACTCATGAAAAACTAATACGTCATTAAACAAAGTATAAAAGAAAAATCATGTAACATAAAAGTTACAATCAGACTAGCTGTTACTGCAAAAAATAACTTATGTCATATGTCATTATAACTATTTTCAATAGACCACTTCTTTAGCCTATTTTTAAACCTGATTTAAAAAATAATTGTGACGTTTATTAAATAATTTTACCCTTAAATATCTTTATATATTTATATATATTAAGATATATTAAGTTAATTATTATTATTGGTTTATTTATCTATTTATCAATTCTGTTTTAATATCGTATTGGAGCGTATTGCAATCTAGGTTCCAAATATGATGGCTTCTATATTGCCATCAGCATCAGCTTAAGGGTTTAATCGTGAAAACTCAGTTAAAGAATTCTATTTGTTTTTAAATCTGCCTATTTAAATTAAGCTAAATAAAAAAAAATATTATCACCAGCTCATATATGTCCCCACTGCTGGGGCACGAGCCATCCCTATGGATGGATAGGAGAACGGGTTATAAACCACCACTGGCCCACTGCAGATTGGCGATTGTGAATGACTGCTAATGCAGCCGACAGCAACGGCTTAATGTGCCTTTCGAAGCACGAAAGAGCTCGAGATGAAACCATCCGTTGACTGGCCTTTATGAAAATTGCTAAACCTTCCATTCCATTGTCCACAGATGAGCAGCAGCTTGATTACTATTCAATGCCGGCTCTGTCGGAGCTGGACGACTTCGACTTATGCCTCAGGGACCCCGCCGCAGTCTACTGCATAATTGACATGGAGTTGATGGAAGACGACACACCCCTGTCCCAGTACATTAAGGTTAGATAAGCTTTTGTTTATTTATATACCATCACCCAGGGTGGTGTACTGCTCAACATCTAAGTAGTCATCATCATCATCATCATCTCAGCCAAAAGACGTGCACTGCTGGACAAAGACCTCCCCCAAGGATATGAGGGGTATTTGCCGTAATCGCCACGCTTGGCAGGCGGGTTGGCGATCCTGCGATCGCTGCTGCTAGTTTGAGGGTTACCTCAGAGAGATGCTGCTGCCCATCCTCTGGAATGGTCCCATAGTCGGCTTTTACGACACCCATGGGAAGAGATGGGGTGGTGCAATTCTTTATCCCCGACACCACACGGGGTTCTCTAAGAATCTAAGCAGGGGGGATCTAAGCAGTGTTCCTATTCAAAACGACTAAGAAGAAGGCTTCAACACAGCATCACACGCAAGTGGGTGCAGGTATCCATTGAAAAGAACATCCAACACAACTGCAACACTAGAAACACCAGGTGTGTTTCAACCAGTACATTAAGTTTGTCTGTCGAAGCTGGAACTTCGATTTTCTGTACCTCAGGGAACTTGTCGCGGTCAACATCCCCTGCCATTATAATCATCATCACCATCATCGCAGCAAAAAGACGTTCACTGCTGAACAAAGGTTTTCTCTAAAGATCTCCACAACGGCCGGTTTCATGCTGCTCTTACTGCTATTTAGAAGATTACCGAAAATAATTATATAAAAACCATTATATGGTTTTTTTTCGGACTACTTACGAGCTAAGTTCGTGTTTAATCTCAAATTAAGTTAAGAAAAATAATATTTATAATGAATGATACAAAAATATTTTATTTGACATTTTGCTAAGTAAAATTCTTCGAAAAACTGCGACGTTATATAACTTGATCGAATGAAACGTCAGACAAGTATAAAAAAAGCTATACTTGAACAATCTTCAAGTAGGAACAACATATTTTTGGACGATTTAAATATACTTTGTAAATTTTATTTTAATAAATAAATTTTGAAATGAAACTATTTTTACGGATCTACTCGCGTTTATTTTTTTACAATTAAACTTAAACATAAGCCCCCATATTCATAAAAACTACATATTTGAGCATTATTTAGTTAAATACTGTTTTGTTAACGTCACACGAACGTCATTTTGAATTTGAGAAAAAGAGACAAAACAACAATTAACTAAATAATGCTTAAATAGTTTTTATGAATAAGGGGGATAAAAACTTTAAATCTAATTAAAATTAAACCTAATTGTGTAAAATAAACGCGAGTAGATCCTTGAAAATAGTTTCATTTCAACTATTAATCTAAGCATTACTATATGTAGGTAGTGTTCGCGTAAACTTTAGAAAACCATAAAGTTTTTTTTACTTTGACTTTGACCTCTTAAAGTGATGCTGTATCTCAGAACATTAAAGCTTTAGTTATTATTCTGAGTGCTGTATAGTGATGGAACAGTCTGCTCAGTGTTCATATTTGACATTGATTGACAAAACAATATTGTTAAGTAGCGTCCAAGTATTTAATTTATGACATATTTTTTCTTCTGATTTTTTAAATCGTAAGTTATGTAAATTTTAAGTCATTGTTTTGCTTTAAACAGACGATAGTAATCATTTATTTATTTTTATATTTACTTTTTTCTTTCTTTTCGAAGAAATATTTGTTGCTCTTAAATTGTATGACAGCTGATTTTTTTTTAAGATTTCAGAGTTGGTTTAGTACTTAAAGTTGTTCCTATTCATGAGTACTAATCACCTGTATAGGGCAAACAACCACTTAAAACTATAGTGTATAGAGCTGTGCAGTTTCTAGCGAATATTATTTTCCACAGCTAAAATAAATTCTGAATGGGTATTAGGTAATAAATTTTTATGGAAATTTAACTTAATAATTACTTATTGAAACAAATGAAAACCTCAAGTGCCATACAAATAAACAAAGATTAAGGTCGGAATAGTCATTCGTCATTAAAATAAAAGAGACAAAACCACGGAATAACTATTCGGACCTATTCTTTGTTTATTTGTATGGGAGATAGTGTATAGAGCTGTGCAGTTTCTAACGAATACCTATTCGTTAGAAACTGCACAGCTCTATACACTATCTCCCACCTGGGTAGGAATAGGTAGTAGGTAATATATTTTTTTGACGATTCGATATTTCCTATTCATAAAATAAACTTAATAAACTTATTGAAACAAATGAAAACCTCAAGTGCCATACAAATAAACAAAGATTAAGGTCGGAATAGTCATTCGTCATTAAAATAAAAGAGACAAAACCACGGAATAACTATTCGGACCTATTCTTTGTTTATTTGTATGGGAGATAGTGTATAGAGCTGTGCAGTTTCTAACGAATAGGTGGGTAGGAATAGGTAGTAGGTAATATATTTTTTTGACGATTCGATATTTCCTATTCATAAATTAAACTTAATAAACTTATTGAAACAAATGAAAACCTTTACTAAACATTAGTGTCAATTTACAAAATTAAGAGTTATCAAAATTGAAGTCGTTTTTGTCTCGTGACTGCCAGTACCATGTTTCAAATCCTCCTACGTCATTTATAGAAATGCAACAAATGTCATTTGGATAATTTTAAAATGTGTTAAAAAAACCCACGAGCGGGATTCATACCCGCACTCTATAACATGCTGGGTCAGGTGCTTTATCTTTATGCTATCGTGGTTCTGTGGTTCTCCAACCTGGCGAAATTTATAAACACTAAGTTAGTAGGTACTCTTATTTTGTAAGCCAAGAAGCCTTATAAAATTTCGCCAACTACGTCATCAACATCCGATCTTAATTTCATAATAATATTTTGCAATAAAAATTATTGCACTGTCCACAATTTTAGCTTAGTTTTTAACTGATACGGTACACTAAAACTTGACAAGTAACATCTCAAACATAATTCAGACAGCAACAGCAACGCAAACAAACTCCCTACCTCCTTAAAGGAATGTCTTAGCGAAGTTTGCGCATATAAACTTGGTTCTGACCTAGTTGTTAGTGTTTTAGGTCAAATATTCATTGAAGATCTCATTGGTATATATTTGGTGTCCCCTTTTTATTTTTAACAACTGCAAAGCGCTTTCCCTTCATCTGATGGTAAGTGATGAGAAGCCGAAGAAGGAGGCCTTATACTTAAGCCGGAATTCTCAACTACTGAAATACACCAGTTGCGCCACAGTAGTTCAGGATTCCAGCTGAATATATAACTAGATAAATAGCAAACTTTACCAGCAGAATTCAATGTAGTTTTTATGGCGTAAGGTGCCAACTAACTAAGAGCAAGCCCAAAACAAACCGAGAACCAATTGTGCCACCCGCAGGATTCGAACCCTGGAGCTCTAGGTCTGAGACTGGTACTTACCCCAGTAGATCACAAAGGCAGTTGAAGATCATTGTTGATGTTAGTGGGACCTCCTCAGTTCAAGAACATTGTTGATATTAGTGGGAGTTGATGGAAGGTTTCCCTCTTCCAGTAGCATTTAGACTAGCCGGCATCCTTTGCTTCAAAGCGTTCCAGCTCATTGTATGTACCTACTGCTGGTACATGAGCCTTCTCTATGGATGGGAGCACCATAAGGAAAACCACCATGTAATACCACCAATACCACCAATACCACCATGCGGGCCTGATGCGGATTGGTGATGGTTAACGACTTCTAATGCAGCCGTGACTGGTTTTACGTGCTTACCAAAGCACGGAGGCTCAAGATAATTCATATTTGGTGACCTATCCTATGACCGGCTTTTGTGAAATCTACTTAACTACAGAAATCGTAGACTTAGCGCATTTACCACTACGATCAAGCTTCTGTTTCAATTGGTTGGCTGCTATAAATACAGACACTAATTTTGATCCACGTTCCGGCAGCCGTCAGGAGATCATACTAAAATACAACCTCTTTTCAGAACTTCTCCTCCTTGCCGTATATAAACTACAAGCATTCCAAACTACATCGGGGGGTCTGCGGCTCCAAGAACTGCGGCTTGAACAAGACCCATGCTGACGCTGGACCAGCCACCGCCATGGCTTTGAAAGAATGCTTCAACACCAGCATGTATCAGGGATACGGATTGCAGGTTTGTAACCAAGTGAAAAGTTAATAACCTCTACACTGTTCCACAGCTGGGCAATGGCTTCCATCGTTGAAATCAAGTTATCTCGCTACTTGGCTTAATCACCACGCTTGCCAAATGTGGCTTAGTGGGATGTGGGCCGGCAGAGTGAGGTTGACTGATGCTGCGTTGTTTTCACGCTGCACCAGTTGTATTCGCCCATGGTTGTATGGACCCCATTTCCACTTAATATCAGGTGGTATGGAGTCATTTGCCGTGCTAGGTATAAAATAAATAAAATAAAATGACACCAGGGTCCAGGATCTCCGGTTGTCAGGCCGAGCGCTTAGCCACTTCGCTCCAGAGGCGTACCTAAACTAAACTAACACAATTAGAAGTGTTTTATTCTATTTACTACGATAATTGAGATCTTATGAATGTCACTACGCCATCGGTTCGTAACTGTAGACTTGTAGCGGGAGATCTAGCACTGAAAGTACCGGCAGTAAAACTCAGTAAGGGCCCTGTCTTCTTATCTCCCATTTTTAAAGCGTCAAATATTATAATAATATAAATGACACATTCCATTATAATGAAACACACAAAATATAAAATACCTGTTTTAATTTTCGAATTGTTTCGTAATCACAAATCGATGAAAGTGCAGACGTGAATCGTAAATAATTTTGTCTATTCAAATTAAAAGCCTTTTCCAAACTAATTCTTTTACTTATTTGTAAGACACATCGTTCTTCTCTTTATTCACTTACAATTAAATAACTAAATTGTTTTTTTTATTTAACAGGTTGAGAAACTATCAGTGCGATACTGCAAGACCCAAGGTGACTGGGTACCGCCAGACATGGTAGACTACAGCATTGGAGCGATCATATTACTAGTGTTGCTGATCAACTTGGGATGCTCCGCGTACTACTTCCTGTGGTCTCCTGAGGACAGAAATGGTAATATCACCAGCTAATTTTATATCCCCACTGGTAGGGTACAAGCTTTCGCTATGGATGGATAGGGAGAACGGGCCATAAAACACCACGCAGGCTCAGTGCGATGCAGTGGTTGTTAACGACTTAGTAGTCGTACTCTTAGTAGAGTGAGGCCCCATTAGTGCGTTGCGTTGCGTTGCGTCGTCGCAATGTCAACGCGCGACGCTCCTTCAGAAGCACGGGTCAGTTCAATCCTAATCCGATCCGAACTCTTCGGAGAAACTAGTAGGTCACGGGTACACGCACTAGTGCGTGATGCCGTTCCCTCTAAAACCTCCGAAGGTAATTCGTTTCACACGGCTTGAGGAACCCTTTAAGTTTCTAGCCGCCCCCAAACAAGCCCGGTGAAGCTGAAAATGCCGTCTGAGGCAATCAGCAATCTGTCTCCAAAAAAAAACGGGTCAGTTCAAGAAAATTGATTCTTGGTCACTCATCTTTACAAAAGTTGCAACAGTTCTGCAATCGGAGACAGTCACATAGCTGTCGTCAGTCTTTGCACTGACGACAACCGTCAGGAAACTCAGCAGTGGCGTTTTTGCATAAGACAGATGCCTCATCACCATCATCATCACATCATCACCAGGTCTTCGCTGTGGGCTGCAGATGGCTTTTACATTGTTACGTGGTTTTGAGAAATTACCTTACTCAATACTCCGAATGTTAAAGCCTAAGTTTTTCATTTAGTGACATAATGCAAATTTAAAATTCAATTTTTTCTTATTTGTGAAACACTGGTATGATATGCGGTCTAACACAATCAATTAGAGCCTCTGTGATCTGCCTCAAGAGCATACAAAATATATTAAAATCTGATTATTGTTATTTTCAATATTTATTTTTACATCCTAAATCTACATTCTACAGTCATAATATCATACTTTCGGTATTTAATAAGCAATTCAATTAATTATGAAGAGGCAAATGATCTCTCTAGTATCAATGAGCAACTAAAAGACGAATTCTAATAGCTAAATGCTATCAACTTATGTATCAACTTTTCATGAAACGTAAAGTGCTTTCGAAACTTATTCTGCGATTTGTCTAAATTAATAATTTTATATGAGTTTCGTGTTTAAGTATTCCAGACAGTTAATGCATCTTCAAGAATGGAGTGAAGAAAACTATTAAAATGGATAATAATTATGAAACAATGTTTGAAATCTTTAGCAGTTTGTAATATGCACCCAAAAATTTGATGATGCTTTTGGATAATATTTCATTTGCATCATTAGAAGATAAGAGTATATTACCAATTGAATTACCAGTATCATTTTAGTTTAGGTTTTATAAAAGCAGTGCAGTTTCTGGCGCCCATTCTACCCTATATAGTTAAACGTCGCGTCGTCCTATGAATAGGTAGCAAAAACATTTTAATTAAAGATATATACGCATTTTTGAGGAGCTCAATGGCGCAGTGGTTAACGCGCCCGGTCTGCGAGTGCTGAGGTTAAGCAACTTTCGCAAAGACCGGTCATCGGATGGGTGACCTAACATTTATCATCTCGAGCTTCTCCGTGCTTCAGAAGGCACATAAAGCCGTTGGTCCCGGCTGCACTAGCAGTCGTTAACAACCACCAATCCGCACTGGGCCCGCGTGGTGGTTTATGGCCCGTTCTCCCTATCCATCCATATGGAAGGCTCGTGCCCCAGCAGTGGGGACATAAAAAAGAGCTGATGATGATGACACCTGAAGGTCCCGGGTTCAATTCCCAGGTCGAGCAAAGTGTGTTTCGGTTTTTTTAATGCATAGCCCGGGTTCGTGATCACCAACCCGCATTTGGCAAGCTTAGTTATTAAGCCGTTACCCATCAATTGTAGTGATGACTTGATTTCTTTCGATACGATTCGAACCATTCGGAGAATCTAGTAGGGCACGGGGACACGCACTTTTAGGCTTGAGGTACCCTTTACGTACCTCGCCGTCCCCAAAAAAAGTCGTCCCCGCAATCTCTCAAAAAAAAAAAGACTTGATTTCAATGATGGAGGCTTTTGCCCAGCTGTGGTACAGTTAGGTACTAGGCTATAGTATATAACTACTATAAATTTTGACATAAAGCCGCCGCACTTCCCGCAAATGCTGATGGCATAGTGTCATTCTTACGATCTTAGCAAGGTGGCTGGCTAGAGCTGGATGAGAGAAGCCGCGGATCGTGCTCGGTGGCGTGCATTTGGAGAGGCCTATGTCCAGCATTGGACTAGTGTAGGCTGATGATGATGATGATGATGATGATGATGATGATGTTATTCAGTTCATGGACTAACGAGCGTTCTTTGTATCACAACTTTGAAGTCGCCGAGAGCATTCAACCTTCTACTTACCTGTCAACCAATTCCAAGGTTTCATTGTACCTCAATAAACCGTATATGAGCAGCCATTGAAACGTATAATATGTTTTTAGTGAGCCGATACATGCTGGCGTTCTGCGTCCAGAAGAACTGGAAGGCGTTGAAGCATGGTGGCAGCGCTGATGGTGGTATCTTCAAATGCTTTCAAGCACTAAGGTAATTGTTTTAACAGGAACGCCCTTGCACCACCTTGCATCAAGCACCCCCATTTTTAAACGATGAGTAGGCAAATGGTTATGCTCTACCTGATGTTATGCAGAGATGGAGTCCAGATGTGAAGAGAGCAATTGGAGCAGGTAATATCCTTATTATCTTATGGTAGATATCTGACGATAGTTTCCATTACAACAATTGTAGTAATATTGTTAGTGACAGTTAAAGATTAGTTCCTCAGTAGTAAAAGATTCTGGATGAGATACGCTTCCACTTTCGGCGTTTTCATCACTTTCCATCAACTGAGATGAAATCCAAGCACTACTCCGATTTGGTATAAAGGAAAAGATGTCTGCACTGGAACCATTGAAAAACAAGAAAGGTTGCGGGGCCCAGTAATATCTACCCTCAGTTTGTAGCTCGATTTTTCTCGGAAGCACAAAAGTGTAGTTTTACCGAACCATTGTTGATCTAATTGAAATATCTAGAGCTCCTCCTCACTTCGGATTTTTGTCCAAAGACTCTTTTCTTCTTCTTAGGGTGCCTCTTCAACTAGTAGACGGTTAGCAATCAGCTCTGCATAATTGGTCCTGTCCACTTCTTACTTCGTCAACTCCTGTCCAAGAAACCCAATAAGTAATTCCGTTATGACACGAACTCCTGATGATGATGATTATTAAGTATGTCTCTTGCAGGTTCTACACAATGGTGATGATCCTTGGTCTCCATTCGATGATCTTCATCGGCTACGGTTACACGGCCAACCCGGAGTTCATTGAACATGTAAGTGTAATTTACAATAATAATTTTTATTTTTTCATCTTACTTTTTTTTTAATTTATTACCACATAAAAAAGTAACATTTAGCAGTTGCCTCCATCTCACCTGATGTTAAGTGATGATAAGGCCGAAGGTGGAAGCGCACTTTACCCTTACTCTTCAACTACTCAACTCCTCCCGCGGGCATCAAGAAGTAACGTCCTTGTGGATCAGCCTTGCAGGTCCAACCTTGGCCAGAATGCACCCCTGAATCGTATCATAAAGGAGTTTAATGGTACAGCTAAAATAAAGAGTTTGGACTTGTTCATGGGTGACATTCGCAACTTTAAGAAGTCTCTCGTCTCCTGATGTGTATAGTGATGATTTGACATAGTAATATTAATATTTTTCACAAATTTTTATTTAAATTTAAATTGTATTAATTCAATATCAATGAATTTAATACTGGTATTTTTAATTTTATCGCTTTTGGAAAAATCGATTGATAATTAATGGAATCAGGCGTTATTTTGCGGAAATCCATAGTACAAAAAAATGTAGTTTAAATAATATGTAGTGTTAATTCCGCTAACTCGATCGATTGATTTTAAAAATATGTTTATTTAATACAAATTTAGTAAGTATAAACAATAATCTAAGATTGGGACCATCCTAGTATGTGTATAATAATAATTGTTGCAGTAGGCCCAATGTCTAATAACTCTTTCAGTCGTAAAATTAGATATATTTTTAAAATTTCGGGCACTAGTGTTAAATTCGGTAGTATTTACAGCTCTATATTGTGTTCCGTTGTAAAGTTTAGGTAAATAATAGTCCGCCTATTCCAGACACTAGAGCGTCTAGTAGTTGTTATACTTTCGTCATAGTATAATCCCACCACACCATAAAAATAGTAAAATTTCGTCATACCTAAAAATTTGTCGAATTTGTCACATTGATGTTAATTTAAAATATTGCAAGTCGAATCTCGTCACACCACTTTATGGTTCAAATCAGTAACACCGACAAAAACAGAGTGTGCTTTTTATTCAGGAGATCCCGTAATTAACCCGGAATTAAACTTTCAATTTAGTGTTTTTATCATAAGTAGTAATGATATAATTCAATATGATGGAATGTTACGTTTTCTTAAATCATTACATATTCTGCATATTATTATAATTCTTTTTTTTTGAGATAGTAAAGATGTATTAAAGTTTAAAATCTGCGGTTTGTTACAAGTATTCGTAGTACGTTTGTGGTCAGAGATTCCATATTCATTCACTTTTGTGTTTGAGTAATGTCCTTTCGAAATATGTAGTTTAACACATGCAGGCAACTATATAGACTTAGTTATAGAAATAATATCTAGAATAAAATGGAAATTCAGAAAGGTTTGGCGGTCCTTTTTTTATTTAGCCTGAAAAACCAAAACAAATCCTAGTTCAGGCTTATGCGTTTTTTTTTATTTTAACAGTAAAATTTTTAGTATTCCGTTTACGAAGTAAAATAATTCATTAAAAAAAGTCTTTCTTTTTTACAATATTTTTTTTCATAACTTAAAAACGTTGAAGGTGTGACGGATGACATTTTAATTTCTTTTCTGTGAGACTGGTCCTTGAAACAGGTATCAAAAACATAAATTTCAATAATAAGTTAATGATAATTCACAATCCGTTAACCTAGATCGGCAGGTCGTTGCCCAATAAAGCTACTATTCTTGTGGTTCCTGTTGGGCCTTGAAACGAGCAATCAAACATCTTCACAAAGTAATATACCACTCACGTATTTACTCAGTCACTGCCATCACCAAATTCGACCAAAAATATTTTAAGTACTTTACATGGGTAATATCTAAGTAAAGAAAAAACAATGGGCTCATAAAAATAGCTATGCAGTTTGTTTTGTATAAAAGTCAAAACTAAGGAAAAAAATTCATCATAAAAATGCATTATAGGTATTATGCTATTATTGTTGTATTTAAAATGAATTTATTATATTCCGCCTGACAGGATTGACAATAAACATTACCATCTATAATTTGAAAAACCATTTTAACAGTGATGTATGAGACCATTTTTGTGATATCCCTTTTATTCCATATTCCTGTAGTCTTAGTTAAGCTAAACTAAAAAGCTAAAGATTTTTTTTACTTTTTTTCAAGTTAGGATGAAATCAAAGAAATCCAATACCCGCTCGTTCCGTGGCCCACCATGCGCTTGCGTCTCGATTGACCGGTTTATGTAGCGAAACGTACTACGCAACGTTTGGCAACAACTAGCCATTTAACGACCTATACCTATAGCTATATAGTTCTAAATTGCTCGTAATTTGTTATGTTGCCGCCTTGTGCGTAAGGTTCAGAATATGAAGAGTGTCTGTCTATGCAATTATTGGAATCTTGAAGGTCACCATTTTAAGGTTATACGTACACGGTGTTGTGAAAAGATATTTTAATTGACTTGTTACCAATTTGTAAATTACATTCTTTGACTTTTGTTTCTATACTTCCAGGGATTTATTGCTAAATTAAGTCTCTCAATTTTTATTTTACTGTAAAAAAAACTATTTAACCGACCTTAAAGTAAAGTAAGTATTTTTTATTGATAGTTATTTTTTTATGTATAATTATGTTCCCGCATGTGTTCAAAATTTATGCAATGATTAAGATGTATTTTACATTGCACTTGATAATAAGCGACGATAAGGCTACGAAGGTCAACGCGCACTTCGACCCGAAATCCTCAACAAATGAAGATAAATTATAATATTAAAGTAGATAAGTAAGAAACCTACTATCCCACAGCTGGGCAAAGGCCTTTTTTAATGAAATCAAGTTATTATACTATTAAGAAAACTCTTAATTAATTTTTCAAAGCTGTATTTGAACCGGGACAAATTGTAATTTGTACGCAACAAAATTTGCGTAAAATATATATAAAATATATATAATATGCGTATAATATATCATCATACTATGCTTATGTAAATACTGTTTTAATGTTACCACTCGCGATATAATTTAGCATGACAAATACAAGTTTTCTTCACACACCATGTTTAAAGCAGTGACCTCACTACACCATTATTGCATCAAAATCGTTAATTTTAATGTAACATTTGCCTAGCCTAGTCCAAAGCTCCAACCTTCATCTACGCGACCTTCAGAGTACACTCGACCACATTAATTCGTGCCCAACCAATGTCAATGACCCCAATGCAACCACAGAGCTCTTCAGAACGTGATGCCATCTGCAGAGCAATAAGATAAATCGTGAAGAACAGTTTACGCCTACTTTGTTAGTAAATGACACGATAGAGTAAAACCTTTTTTCTTTTTTTAGGGTTCCGTACCCAAAGGATAAAACGGGACCCCTATTACTAAGACTCCGATGTCTGTCCGTCTGTCTGTCTGTCTGTCCGTCTGTCACCAGGTTGTATCTCATGAACCGTCATAGTTAGACAGTTGAAATTTTCACAGATGATGTATTTCTGTTGCCGCTATAACAACAATTACTAAAAAACAGAATAAAATAAATATTTAAGGGGCTCCCATACAACAAACGTGGATAACGGCAACAGGTAGACGCTTGAAATATTCACAGAATATTGAGTTATATTATTCACTTTAAAAATAAATAATTATATTAAAATAAAATTATTATTTAAGGGGGGCTCCCATACAACAAACGTGATTTTTTCCAATTTTTTTCTCGACTCTTGTTTTTAATAACGATAACAGGTGGAAACTTGGAATATTTTTACTGATAATGGTACGGAACCCTTCGTGTACGAGTCCGACTCACACTTAACCGGTTTTCTTTTTCTTAATTAATGGCTTCGTGCGGTTAGCACATTTAGCCAGTGTCAAAGTTGTCCTTGAAACAGTATTTTATTTGTTATCTAAAATAGATGATAAGTAATGTTAATAGAAATGAGTATATAGTATATGGATTGATGATATATTTATCACATGTATGTGATAAACATTGATCGGAATAGGTAGAGTTTTTTGTAGTACTTGCATCATAACGTTATCAAAGTATGGATAAGCTTCCGGAATCTGGAATTTAAGACTAAATTTTCGTGTTTATATGATTTTTAGATTACACACACTGAAATGAAACTTTTTAAACAGTTATTTTTTATTGTTTGGAAGTGTACGTTACAATTTTAACACACCATTGAAATTGAACAAAAAATACATTAAATATGTGAAGCGCAGGTATATAATGCAAACTTGAAATGAACGCTTCTATTAGAGAATTTCTTTTTATTTAATTTTCACTATTTGCATGCCTATCTTGCACTGGTCTTAGTTCAAGAATGTAAATTGTCGTTACAGTATTGGATTCGAAAAAAATCTTTGTATACATTTATTTAAATCACTCACACACACAGGTAGATAGTTATCATTTGAAATATATTTAATAGAGGAGCTCGTTGGCGCAGATGGTTAGCGCCTGCGCGGCGCGATTGTGGTGGTTAAGCAACTTTCGCAATGGTTGGTCATTGGATGGGTGTCCAAAAATTTATTAACTCGAGTTCCTACGTGCTTCGGAAGGCACGTTAAGCTGTTGGTCCCGGCTGCCTTAGCAGTCGTTAATACCCACCAATCCACATTGAGCCCGAGTGGTGGGTTATGGCCTAGTCACCCTATACCTATATATTCTGTGTCCATCCATAGGGAAGGCCTGTACCCCAGCAGTGGGGGCATTAATAGGCTGTTAAAGCGAAGAAGTGAAAATATTAAATAAATGTATTAAGTTTACCGGATACCGAAAATAGCAAAATCTATATGGGCATATCCATGTTATGCAAACGTTGCAAAAGTACATGAAAAAACTCTACCTATTCCGATCTATGGTGATAAATGATATTTCCCCAAGACAGTATCAATATAGAACTCACGCGGACTTCTTGAGAGTATTGAGTATAAAAGTGACGTTGCAATGTTATTATTCTATTTTTATATTTAAAGGTTAAACACTTCACTTTGCCTGATGTTAAGTGATGATAACGTCGAAGGTGGAAGCGTTTTCATCCGGATTCCTCAACTACTAAGGCACTGGTTATCTCTAGCTGCCGGAACACAACAATTCTACAAACATTGATGTTATGGCGACATATTTATATAAGATGGTGGTAGCTAGTCAGGCGGACAAACAAGTTGAGTACACAAATATGTTACCCCCCGCTGGGAATCGAACCTGGGACTTCTGGGCCTTAACCACTAGACCACAGAGGCGTTTTTAAGTTAATGTTATATGTTTTATTTGTCAACACGCATGCACGTTCACAAATATTTGACGGTAAAAATAATCTACCATTATGTCACACTAGCGGCCGCTCGCGGTTTTACCCGCGTGGTTCCCGTCCCCGTGGGAATATCTGGATAAAAAGTATTCTATGTGTTATTCCAGGTTATTAACTATCTGTATGCCGAATTTCATCCAAATCCATCCATCCGTTGCAGCGTGAAGAAGTAACAAATATACGAACATACATACACACAAACTTTCGCACTTATAATATTAGTAGCATTAATATTTGACATAACACAAATTTTAGAAAATAAAAACAAAACCTTTTTTTCTACCTATTAAAATTCATTTTGTTTTGGAAAGAGTTTGCTGTTAGGCGCAAATGGCTTTTACAGCGTAACGAGGGCGGCAAGAAACTAAAGGTTTCTCAAGCCGTGGTGATCGAACGTTCTCATAGTGTTTCTAGAGGGGATAGCATCACGCTAGCGTGTTCCTATCCCTCACTAGATTCGAAGAGGCGTTCGATTCCGAATCGAGAGCGTAACGAACCGACGGCTTCTCAAGAGGAATCAGAGAGGGATGAATCTTCCATACATTGATTAATTACAAAAATTTCATATACGGCAGCGCCATCTTCCGTAAGAGGAACCTCAAGTTAATAACTGGTTATCCATATAATGTCACTAGATGGCGGTAGTAAAGATAGCATTTTAAATTAATAAGTTATTTTCTAGTAACTTTCTTATAGCCACAACTTTCGTCATCTCCTCAAAGAGCTCATTGGCCGAGCGGCTGCGACGACGCATCGCGATAGAGATATCCTAGAATTGATCCTTTGGCAATTAATAAATAACGTTTTGATTTTTATGTTCATTTATAAGTTTTTAATATGTTTTTTATCAATCTTACAATTAATATTATACACAAAAAAATGTTAACTGGTTTTTTGTAAATATTATATATATTTTTAGCGCCATCTATCGGGAAGAAGCGTAAACGCGCACGCAAACGTCAACTACCGCCATCTATTGTACAGGGAACCTAGTTTCCCATATTTTTTTTCTATGAGAGGCACATCTATACCCAATATTATACATAGTCTATGCTCCTCTCCTTCCTTCCTTCGAAACTCATTAGTATCAACCTGCTGTATCTTCAGTACTTCCGTCAGCAAGTAAAAGTAAACATGGTAATGGTTGGAGAGCGCGATGACTCAGTGGTTAACGCGCCCAGTCTGCGATTGCTATGGTAAAGCAACTTTCGCAAAGGCCGGTCATCGGGTGGGTGACCAAAAATTATCATCTCCAGCTCCTCCGTGCTTCGGAAGGCCAATAAGGCATATAAGCCGTTGGTCCTAGCTGCATTAGCTGTGGTGTTTCCATTCATAGGGAAGGCTCGTGCCCCAGCATTGGGGACATACAATGAACTAGTGTTGTAATTGTAAACAGCCTATAATTGTCCCACTGCTGGGCAAAGGCCTCCATCATTGAAATCAAGTCATCGCTACAATTGATGGGCAACCAACTTAATCACCACGCTTGCCAAGTGCGGGTTGGTGATCACAAACCCGGGCTATGCATCGAAAAATCCGAAATACATTTTGCCCGACCTGGGAATTGAACCCGGGACCTTCGGGTATCGGGCCGAGCGCTCTGCCACTCGGCCACCGAGGCAATGAACTAGTGATATTGTTATAATACAGAAATAAACAATAATAAATAACGTGCCAGAAAATCCCGAAAAGTTACTTTTTTAATTTATAGTTTGCCATTTACAAAACCTTTCTCGCTTACAATATAAATAAGTTACAAACTATAACAGTATTCACTTACACAATATCTAGACTTTGACTTACCCAACGTAATAGCAAAGATGTTTTCTTTTCCTTTTGCAAAGACAAATATAACAGAATTGCGATTAAATTGTAGTAAGTTTCAGCGAAAGCAATTTCAATTGAGCTAACAGTTTTGTTTTTATTTCTCGTCATAGAATAAGGAGAGAACAGAAGGCAAGCCTCACACAAACGCGAGTAACGCACACATAGACAAACTCTCACGGACACGGAATCACGGACTGTTCCGACCAGGGGCCCGACCGCCTAACCGATCGCTTTGACTTCGTGTGTGGTTTATGACGTCATCTTGTCGATTCGTGCCGCCTATGAAAGCGATATCGAAAGCTATAGCCTTTAGCTTTTGATATTGCTTTCATAGTGCGATGTGGCAAGATGACGTCATAAACTATACGCGTAGTCAAAGCGATCGGTAAGGCGGTCGGGGGGCTGTTCCGAGATCCGTGTCCGTGCAAGGGGTCTATGTGTGAGTATTTGCTCGAGTGCAGTATGTAAGGTAATGGCACCAGCGTTTGCCACTTTAAGAGTAAACACTTATGTCGACTGATTTGAAAAATATGTATTAAAAGTAGACAAAATCAACATTTCGTAGCCCCCTGATTTCTCCTCCAAACCTGGACCGATTTAATTATATTTTTAATTAAAAAATAAAAAAAATATTGATAAAATTTTAAAAAATACAGAGAAAAAATTAAACGCCAACCCGACCCAGCCAGGAATCGAACCTGGGTCTTCCGAAATCCGGGTGGCTGTACTGACCGCTATGCTACCGGGAAGGCTGACGTAAGCGCAGGATTTTCATTTTTTGAATGTCAGTTTTTTTTAAATTTTTTTTTTGAATGCTAATAGCGGCACAATGCGCCATCTATCCAACGGTTAGCAATTAGCACTTGAAAATAAAAAGTAAAATTTTATTAAAGAAAGACTTTGGCTGTGTCCCTATGTTTTCCTATTTTTCATAAATTAATTATTAAAAAAGATATGAACCTTGATAAACCTTAAAAATTGGCCAGATTTTCCGCTGTCTTTTCGAAAACTGACGAGATTATATAAAAAAAAGCAAAACATAGGGAGGGACACAGCCAAAGCCTTTCTTTATTTTTTTATGAAAAAGTAATTAAATTGGTCCAGTATATGAGGAGGAATCGGGGGACTACGAAACGTTGATTTTGTCTACTTTCATACATAGTTTTCAATTCAGTCGACATTAGTATTTCCTGTTAAGGCCAGTGTTCAACAGAGTTTTGGCCGCCAAAAAATAACACCAAAACAAAAACGCCAAAAATAACATCTTCCCTCCTTTCTATGACATGGGGCGTCAAACGAGGCGTGAAGAGAGACCTTGTGGGCCGGCAGGATGAGGGTGACTGATGCTGCGTTGTTTACATAGACTTCCATTGAAATACCATGGGAGAAAGCAAGGAAGTAGGTGGTCGGCATTGAAGATAGAGATAAAATAGAGATAGGTCGGCTAGACATAAAAAAAACAGTTGCTGAACCCCATGTTTAATGATAAAAAGATAAAAATGATCGTAATGCTGACTTGCTTGATAAACTTGACAAATTACTCAACAACAGTATCCGATTCATTTACATACTCAAAAATAAAATTTTATTTATTTTATTTATTTTATTAGTACAGGCATAATAACAATTAATTGACTGTTGTTTTGCACTATAAAAGGATTTACATAGTAGGTTTTGCTAGCCAATTAATCTAAAAAAAATATGCACAACATTAAAATGTACTAAAAATAGATTTAAGAAAAGAGAACAAACAGTTAGTAGTTTAGTATTATCTAATAAAAAAATTACGTTATTCAACCTGGAAAAATGACACCCAATACTTGAGTCTTAAATAAAACCAAAAATTAATACATACATGCAGTTATACAAGACTATTAACCTTATAGGTTAATAAGTCCTTAAACTGTTGAAAATTTTGATGGAATAGGTCAAATCTGTCAATATGACCACATCTTGCAGTTCAGGTCGGTGCTGAAATGGTTGCCTTTTCGCCAGCGAACGTTTACGGGCCACCACAAACTGTTTTCGCTTCTAAATTATTTAAATGCTCCTTCTTATCTTGCTCCCCATTTTCACAGTACCTTTGCTCCTCTAATAGTAAAAATCTCCGGTCCTCAAATAATCTTCTCCTTCTCTGTCCCTCTTATACATCTTGTTTTGTTCATTCTTCCTTTCACATTCTATCCGTTCTCCTGTAGAAAGCGCTGCTTCTCGAAATCAGGATGGCTACGAGTCGTGACGCTAAAAAGAAAGTCCGCAAGCTCTTGTTTGAAAGAATCATGGCAGAATCATCTCAATAACGTCCTATTAGAATTAAGAATTTATGCTTGTTTATTTATTGTAGTTTACATATTTACAGTACACATAAAGGTTTATGTAGGAATATTTATGCATGTATTATATCATCATCATCATCATCATCTCAGCCAAAAGACGTCCACTGCTGGACAAAGGCCTCCCCCAAGATGGGGGGTATTTGCCATAATCGCCACGCTTGGCAGGCGGGTTGGCGATTATGTATTATATACTTACATTTAAATTATTTATAATAATATCTTAATTGCACCTACCAATGTTATATCTGCACCAGCCTATGTTTGACTGGTAGAGAATGCTTCAGGCATTAAGTCCGTCATGTAATATTTATGTTGCAAAAGTTTAAATAAATAAATTAAAAATGTCGGAAAACCGGTCCTTGTCGAGCACTGGTGCCTCTAACCTGTTAAGCTTACCTTCTGGGCCCTCTTTATTTTGTGTCAAAGTCAAAGTCAAAGCCAAAGTCAAAGTCAATTCAATTCAATTCAATTCAATCATTTATTGCTCTCCATAAGTTTACATGAGTTGTTACAATACTAGTTAGATAGAACGTGTGAATAGAATGGGCTGGGCCCGGATTGGGCACGACAAGGTTTTGAGAGGAAATTAATATCTAATCTTGTTCTACTGCTAATATAATTCAAATATAAGTAATATAATATAAGTCAAATATGTTTTATTCAAATAAACTTTTGAAAGGTGCTTTTGAATCGTCCAAACATTTTTTTACCTACTACCCATTGAGGACGTGTTCTTGTAGAGTTGTGTTTTTAGAAGGGTACCCACTATTTTTGGACGAGGTTACGTTTGTTAACTATGATTTAATTGTGTTTGCGTGCGTGCGTGCGTGTACCATAATGTCCTACTCTCCGAGAATCCCACAGCTGGGTAAAGGCTTCAGAAAGGGAAGAAGAATGGTACGAGCAAAGCAATGCAAAAATTCAAATTCAAAATTCAAAATCATTTAAGTATTCAATTTAGGCTACAAATAGCTCTTATGAACGTCACTATGCCATTGGTTCGTAAGTCTATCTACTCTGGGCGGGAGATTTTGTACTGAGAAGAACCGGCAAGAAACTCGTCCAGCTCTTTTCTCCCTTACAGCGTCATAAATATTGGAAAATGCCCTATCATAAAAGGACACTTTCCATCACAAATTAAAACACAAAATATAAAGGACAGTCACAACATGTTAAACATGTTGTTATTGTCCTTCATATTTTGTGTTTTTGGGCATTTTCCAATATTTTTGACGCTGTAAAGGAGAAAAGAGCTTGCTGAGTTTCTTGCCGGTTCTTCTCAGTACAGGTCTCCCGCCCAGAGTAGACTTACAAACCGATGGCATAGTGACGTTCACAAGAACTATGTGTAGCCTAAACTGAATAAATGATTTTGAATTTTGAATCTTTGGTCTAATCATTATAACAAACTCCATATCAACACTGACATATTTAATAAAACGATCGCTACTTCTAAACTTAATATTAGGGAATGTATGGAATCATAATATGTTTATTTTTAATTTTGTACATCTACTTTAGTAGGTACCCAAACATATGTAGGTATAATGTAACATTTATTAACAATATTGTATAGTATGTTTCCCAAATAAAGTAAAATAAAAAAAAATATAAACAATACCTACATAATATCAGAAATGAACTCTTAAACTTACATAAATAATGATGAATTAATAGTAAAAAAAAAATTTTGTCAAAGTTAAAATAAATGAAGAATCCATTAGTACCACTCATTAAGGTGATCTACAAATCCTTAAGTTTTTCGTATGGCGACCTTGTACCGTGAACAGTCGACAGCAGATCAACCTACCCAAATCTGTCAAATTTCTCCAATGAATATTGATCCTTACGGCTTAAAAATAAAGTTCAAAATTGATTGTAGAAATTTCACAGTTTTGGGTAGGTTGATCTGCCGCCGTGTGAACAACCGGTTCCCCTTGCAAAGAACCGTTACTGTTTCTACCGTTTACGCAACGCACTGTCGCAACAACGTCCGAGGTAACCAAGCATTTAGGAAATGTTGTTTCTGTACGCCTTTCGCATATTTGAGCTGATTAAGTCAATATTTATACATTTTACGCAAATTTTGCTGTGGACAAATTCATTATCACCATCAGCCCCTCTTGACCCACAGCTGGGCATAGGCCTCGATTTTGCGCTAGTCTGGGGCATGTGCAACCCACGCTCTTGGTTATATTGTCGACCCATCTCGCCGGTGGACGTCCCCTTTTTCTGTAACCGTCTCTCGGCCACCACTCAGTCAGCTTTCTGGTCCACAAATCACAAATTACAATTCGGAAATTATAAACAGCTCATTTTATGTCATGCTGAGGCCGGAGCCTTTCCTATGGATGGTAGCACCATAGGGAAAAAGGCCATAAACCACCACGGGCCCAGTGCGGGTTGGTGGTTATTAACGACTGCTAATGCAGCCGGGACCAACGGCTTTACGTGCCTTTCGCAGCACGTAGGAGCCCAAGATGATACATTTTTGGTCAACCATCCGATGACCTTGAGCAGAGCTCGAGAGGAGTTCAATGGCGCAGTGGTAAACGCGCCCGGTCTGCGATTGCTGAGGTTAAGCAACTTTCGCAAAGGCTGGTCATTGGATGGGTGACCGAAAATGTATCATCTCGAGCTCCGGTACAGATTGAAATTAAAATTCAAAAAATTCAAAATCATTTAATCAGTTTAGGCTACATGTAGCTCTTGTGAATGTCACTATGCCATCGGTTCGTAAATCTACTCTGGGCTAGATCTTATACTGAGAAGAACCGGCAAGAAATGAGTTTCTTGCTGTGGCAAGTGTCCAGCTCTTTTCTCCCTTACAGCGTCAAAAATATTGGAAAATGCCCTATCATAGCAAGACACTTTCCATTACAAATAAACACAAAATATATAGAAATCAATCACAACATGTAAATAAAAACAAAATAAAAAAATCTAAGTTATCAAATTTACATCGGGTAAAAGTTTCAATTTCCACAATGTCATACCTACTTATCACCCGCTCATTGTTTATGTCGTACTGGGTCACGGACCTTCCCTATTGATGTTTCCACCACAGCAGGGTGCCTAGTGTGAGTTTAATTTCACATTCGATCACTATAACGAAAACGAAAATTGGTATAGCATTGAAGCAGCACCTCCTGGCGACATACGAGAAGAGTAATAATTTAGCCATAGAATCGTATACGTAATCGAATAAACGGATAGTAAACAAAACTCGCAGGCACTCAGAACGGGCCATACACCAGCACGCGCAGCCGGGACCAACACGGCTTTGTGCCTTCCGGTACACGGAGAATGCGGAAATGTGTTGATTAATCTGCTTACACTAAATGCACGGTCGCTCGAAGTCACGATAGCAAACAAGACTCGCAGGCACTCAGAACTGGCCATACACCACCACGCGCAGAGACCAACACGGCTTTGTGCCTTCCAATACACGGAGAATGCGGAAATGTGTTGATTAATTTGCTTACACTAAATGCACGGATCGCTCAAGGTCGATAGCATTAGCAGTGCACTTCACCTGGGTATTGCGGGTTCATACCCTGTGGTAAAAACTGCCACGAGTAGGATTTCAAATCGGAGCCCCTGACATCTTATCTTATCTTATATTATCTGAAGATGCATTCTCGGGCCTGCTTTCCTCCTCATATGAACATACTCTGTCCTATGTCATTTTCGCCTAGAAAGGTTTTTGAGAGTTTCATACTGGACTTTTCTCTCCATTCGATGCCGTGCCTGTTCTCGATGTAATCTTCTAAGGCCTTGTTGATGGAGCCCCCTGACATAATGAACCAGGTCAGGTGCAATAATATCCAAACATCAACGTCTGAGTCAGTAAAAAAAAGACTTGTGTTCCCGCCTACAAATGCCTAGATTTATTACATTGTTATGTACATTACATAATACTACTGTCCTTTCCCATCCCATTTTTCACTTACTTACTATTTATTTATTTATTTATTTAAACTTTAGCAACATAAATATTACATGGCGGACTTAATGCCTGAGGCATTCTCTACCAGTCAACCATAGGGTAGTGCTGAGATAACATTGGTAGGTGCAATCAAGATATATACCTAAATAAATTAAATGTAAGTATATAATACATGCATAAATATTATATATACATAAACATATACTATGTGTATTGTAAATACGTAAACTACAATAAATAAACATACATTAAATACATAATTCTAATAGGACGTTATTGAGATGATTCTGCCATGATTCTATCAAACAAGAGCTCGCGGACTTTCTTTTTAAAAGCATCACGACTTGTAGCCATCCTAATTTCGAGAGGCAGCCCGTTCTACAGGAGAATGGATTGAATGTGAAAGGAAGTATGAACAAAACCAGATGTATGGGAGGGACAGAGTAGGAGAAGATTATTTGAGGACCGGAGATTTTTACTATGAGAGGAGCAAAGGTACTGGAAATGGGGAGCAAGATAAGAAGGAGCGTTTACTATGTACGTACATATAAACAATATACATATGTGCGTACTTAATCTATATGTATGTTTAATAAAATAATTACAAAATTGGGGGGGGGAGGGGTACTTACCTTGTATCTACCTATTTTCAACATAAACATTTTTTTGTTGACTGAGAAGGAAGGTACTTATATATCGTACACCTAACAATGGTTTTGCAAATTATGAAATAGATAAAAACAGACGTTTAACAATTTACAAAACAAATAAATAATAGTAATTAATTAAGTTTTAATTTAACGACGTCTTCCAAAGTTTACGTAAACACTTCCTACACATTGCTACCCGTGTCTTATGTTGACATAATTATTTAACTTAATCGTCAGTGTTGCCTTTTAAAACGCTAGGAAAAAATAGTAGTATAATACCTAAATGAAATTAAACGAAATGAAATGAAATAAAAGATGTTATCCTATTAATATCATAAACGCGAAAGTTTGTTTGGATATTTGTTACTCTTTCACGTAAAAACTACTGAATGGATTTGGATGAAATTCGACATACAGATAGTTTATAGCCGGGAATAAAACATAGGATACTTTTTTTCCCGATATTCCCACTGGAACGGGAACCACGCGGGTGAAACCGCGAGCGGCCACTAGTAATATAATATACCTAATAGCCTACTGTCCCACTGATTACGCGTATGACATGTTTCCACTGTCAAAAAAATAGTTTTCAAAGCTACGGTTTAGATTTTGACGTTCAAAAACTACTACGATTTAAATTTCATAAAAAATATTAGGTATATTAAGGCGCTAGTGTTTTAGTTTTTCTTTATTTTTTTTAAGTAAAGCTAGTCACGATTACGACACGCATTTTATAAGCATTTATTAAGTGCATAGCTACATCCAGTATTTCGCATTAACCACTTAGATACGACACGGAAGATATCCACGCAGCAGAGCTAAAGATTGCGGTCAATTGCAAAACGGTTAGCAAAGCGACTTGGCAAATACAACTTAAATAGTACTACTGTTTAATAGATATACCTACCATTATTATGTTTTTAACATCGTCTGTCTTGAAACTTCTTAAACGTTAATGCTTAGTTTAGGCCTTCCCACGAGGACTTAAGCACTAAAATCAGAAACAAAAATATAATAATAATAAATCTTTATTAGAACAATACAATATTAACATTTTAAAGATGGGAACGCCGAAGCCTGAGGAAAGAGTGTTAACTGTGCTACAGGCTTCGGATATAATGTTATAATGTTGCCATACAGTCTTTTATCTACTTTTGAAGCAGACGGGCATCATATTGTACAATAAATCAGTACTTTTATGTCTACTTATTAAATAAGACATTATTAATAGTTTGAAAAAAGACAAAGTGTTGAAAAATTTCCACGAGCGGGAGTCGAACCCGCACCCCATGACATGCCGGGTCAGCTGCACTGCCAACTATGCTATCGTGGCTCAATCCAACTCGCCGAAATTAATCAACACTATCTACTTTTACTTTATAAGCCAGAGGAGCCATTCAATGTCGACAACTACGTCATCAACATCCGATCTTAATATTTTTACAAATATTTAAAGATCAGTTAAAAATTGGGCAAGCTATATTTATGACAAAATTTGTCTTTTTTCGAATTGTTATTTGTTCGCAACGTTCGTAAAATTATATGTAAATAAACATTATTAATAGACTAATTCCTCACAAAATATATATAATAATTATAACTTTATTTCATAGAAAAAAACAAAATTGAATGTACCTATATATTTATTAGTTTTTGTTAATACTTTGTTGTAGTTATTTTATAACCATTGTATGCAGCTCAGAGCGCTATCTAGCCTCGAAACCGGTTCCTCCTGGAAACCAGCGCAATGGCTCCGGCTTTGACAATAAGCTGAGAAGAAGCAGTTTTGGCATTTCATTAATTGTACGGTTTTATTATTTTTTTATGATTTTTTGAAATGTCAAATAACCGCTTCAAGTCTTAAGATGATAAATGTTTGAAGGAGACCGGCCTCACTCTTTCCTTCTATTTCCAGTCATACAGCGACTTCTTCAAAGCCCTCCTGTACAACGCGCGCGTCATCGTCCAGATATTCTTCGTGATGGGAGGCTTCCTGATGGCCTACAAGATGCTGCAGCACGCCGAGACGCATCCGTTCTCTCTGAAGACGATACCAATGGCTTTGGTCAACAGATGGCTGAGGTCAGTACACAAACTTCCATCATTATCACCATTTCAACCGCCTCTGTGGTCTAGTGGCTAAGACCACCGGTTTAGACCCATAGGTCCCGGGTTCGATTCCTAGCGGGGGGTACATGTTTGTGTAGGTACAGTCGGCGGCAGATCAACCTACCCAAACCTGTCAAATTTCTCCAATGAATATTGATCCTTATAACCAAACATTAAAGTTCAAAATTGATTGTAGAAATTTGACAGTTTTGGGTAGGTTGATCTGCCGCCGTGTGTACTCGGTTTGGTTGGTGGTAGGACTTGTTTGTCCGCCTGGCTAGCTACCTCCATCTTATCTAAATATATCGCCATAACATCAATGTTTGTAGCTAAGACAGCCAGTGTCTCACTAGTTGAGGATCCCGGGTGAAGTACGCTTCCAATCGGCCTTATCATCACATAACATCAGGTGAGATCAAGGCTTTGTGCTTACCCGTAAATATTTAAAAAAAAACATAATCTACCTATGTAGTCAACTGCTTGACACAGGCCTCTCCAAGTACTTGGAAAGGCCTGTGTCCAGCTGTGGAATAACATAGTATGACAATGATGATGATGGATCAGCTCACTTAATGTCCCCTCTGCTGGGGCACCAGCCTACCCTATGGATGGAAAGGGAGAACTGGCCATAAACCACTACGCGGGCCCAGTGCGGATTGGTGGTTGTTAACGACTGCTCTGACTCTGACTTTGACTGCTGCAGCCGGGACCAACGGCTTTACGTATCTTAGCACAGAGGAGCTAGAGATATTTTTTTTTGACGCGCAGGGTTTCGCGTCTAGCGTTTACGAGACTGTGTGTGTGTCCACAGAACCGCAACGAACGAGCGAATCGTCAATCAGTATTTCGTTCTTTCGTTTATCGCGATCCCGTGCACTGCACTACTGCAACTAAGTAACACCCTTAACGTTTACTTATTATTAAAATTATAATGGCCGACAACTATTACATATTCAAAGACAATTGGTTTGGTATGTTTTTCTTTGTCTGAAACGGTGTATAGCCTGAATAAAATGATATTTGGTTTATTAATAAGACGTATATGTTTATATAATTTTTAACGCAAATTTAATTAATGACGGTAGTTGTTAACATTGAATGGGCGCCTTTGGCTTTCAAAGTAAAAAGTAAATAGTGTTGAATAATTTCGGCGGGCTGGTTAGAACCACGATAGCTCAATTGGAAGAGCACCTGACCCGGTATGTCAGAAGGGTGCAGGTTCAAACCCTGCTCGTGGAAATTTTTTCAACATTTGTGTTTTTTTTTAATAAGACGTATGTTTGATATTATATTCGATGCAGGAAATTGTAAAATATCGTTAAAATACTAGCCGAAATTACTAGATAAAAAGCCAATGAATAACATATATATTTTTTGGATTTAAAACCCTTATACGTTTCGAATAAAACTCATTTAAAAACACCGTTTTTTTAAACGGCCTCGCCTTAAACAATTGCCCATCGCTGGTTCAGCCATGGAAGTCATTACATCTCCTAATAATCGTTTTAACTTAGGAAGCTGACTATGATTGGAATGATTGATGGACAAATAGATGGACTTCTAGTGACATATAAATGGTTTTTACTATAATGACGTAAACAACAGTAATGTTGTTAATATCGATGTATTTTATTGTGTTTCATTAATAGTAATTCTGGTTTAACTGTGTTGGAAGATTCCTATAAATTATTATATTCACATTAAACGTGGTACGTGGTACGTGGTTTATTGCCGAATGGATAGATAGTTCTGTTGAATGCAACAAATCTGGCTTCACCCATCCGATGAACGATAACCACAGGCATCATCGAGCTTAAAATGGCACCTAAGGCGACACACTGAAAAAATGCACCAAACGTCGAATAGTTTAAGATGTACTATGTATGACAACAAACCTGAAATGTTGATATAGGTGAATTCATGTCTTTATCTTGAATTTGCTAACTCAAATACACGTATAATTTTTCTCTCTCACTGACTCATTAATAATTATTTTCGAAAACTAGTACCTAAGCATTATTGTTGAAATTACAACAAAATTACTTAATATACAACCTTATTTTTAGTTCATACGAAAATCGAAACACGGGTCCAATATTTTCATTTAAAGAATCAGTACAAAAAAAAATATCTTGAAAACTCACGAAGTTACAAACTTTTTGTGCTGCCCCGTTGTGTGTTTTTAGTAGGTATACATTATTTGAGATTTTGTAAATATTATTTGGTCAAAATGTAACATGGTATAAAAAATATTGAAATCGATTCTATTACTGATTCTGAACAAACAGTTTTCAGGTTTCGTATAAACTAAAAATAACATTGTATATGCTTGGAAACCACTCCTCAAATCCATTGGTAACATCAATATTCTTAATTTAGTAGCTGCATATTTTGATAAATAAAACTTTTTTAATTCTGGTAATTTGCGGTCTAAATTGTCGCAGGCACTACGTATTTTCAACCTTATGATAGCGCCTGTAAGGTTGAGCCTTTTGAATCTTTGAAATTTGAATTTTGTGTCGTCTTTATTTTATGAAGATCATAAAAACATACTAAGCGCCACATAGTAAATGTGACAGCGGCTGCTCTTTTGATTTTGTGACATTCTCATGTTTAGCATCCATTGTTCACAATTATCACGTTAAAAAAAAAACAGAGATTTGTCTTTCAAATTTACCTAAAACTGTGGTATTGTCAATTTTGTCATGTGTCTATTAACTATTTACTTGCTTTAAGATTTTTTCATATATTTCTTTATTTGGTTGCCATACTGTTACAAAAATATATTAAATATTTACCTATAAAATTTATAAAATACAGTGAAAAAATTAAACGCCTACCCGACCCGACTGAATTTTATAAATATTTAATTTAGCTTTAGTGCAGCAATTAGCACTTGAAAATAAAAAGTAAAAAAAATGTATTAGTTTTTTTTGATACTTACTCGTGATGTAGTAAGGGTAAAATGTTATAAATAGTTATGCTAAATTTATCAGTGTTAAAAAATAAGTGAAAAAATAAGTACATTTTTTAAATTTTATTTTGACATATTTCAAAAGCTTTCCGATGTCAGAATAAGATCCATGCGTTCACAATATTGTAACTTTTGTTTGTTTGTTAATTTTTATTGATTTATTTATTTATTTATTTAATATAAGGCATACATAACAGTTAACAATCGTAGCTTATGCTAAATTGATTGATTGTTTTATTAAAACATCATTTAGTTCTGACATTAGTAGTTATTTCTTTTGTACATGTTAATTTTAATGACATTATTATTTTTTATTTATTTTTAAGTCTTTATTTGATTTTGTATAATTTAAATATAATTGTACTATTTTTTCTGCGACACTTTCTGGCAAAATACGTTGAACTACTATAACTAATTATGACATCTATCAATTTTATTGTACGGTGTCGTCGGTGTTTAAGAAATAAATAAATTCATTCATTCATGCCTTCAATCAAAACTCAAAAACCATAAAATCAAAATACTTCCTGAAAAGGCCGCCTAAGACCATCACTATCTCCAAAAAAATGTTCAAAAGTCTAACTACCACCTTGTTTCCAGGTTGATGCCCGCAGTGCTGGTGGTGATGGGGCTGGCGATGACGTGGGTGCCCCACATGGGCTCCGGGCCCATGTGGGATGCGGTGGTGGGGCGCGAGCGGGAGATGTGCAGAAAAAACTGGTGGCAGCTGGTGATACTGATGCCCAACCTGTTCCCGTTTGAGCACTTGTGTCTGCCACAGGCTTGGTATGTATTACAAATGAAATCTTTATTGGTAACCAAGTGTATACAAAGGTGTAGTCAAAACAAAAATAAATATTCAAATAAACTTAACACTAAGTACTTTTGGATCGTCGATCGTTTGAAACTGTAAAGGTTTTTTTTTGAGAGAGATTGCTGATTGCCTCAGACGGCATTTTCAGCGTCACCGGGGTTTTTGAGGGCGGCGAGGTACGTAAAGGGTACCTCAAGCCGTATTGAAACGAATCACCTTCGGAGGATTTCTAGAGGGTACGGCATCGCACACTTAAAAGTGCGCGTCCCCGTGCCCTAACAGAGTCTCCGAAGGGTTCGGATCGGATCGGGGAGCGGAACCACCCGAGGGTCGCCTCTAAAGGCACGGACCTCGGCTCGGGTAGACCGGTAGAGGAGGAGAGAAGCGCCCAGGTACATGTCTGTACCTGGTGTAGAGTGCGTGTGAACCGGTTCTTCGTACCCTTGTTCTACGAGTACGATGTCTTGGGCCTAAATTAGTGTGCATGTTTAGTGTATTCTGTAAATGTGTAGTGTCATTTAGAGGATCGGGCGGGGAACTGTTAAGGGCTACGCAGACCGGGACGGCATGGCAAAGCATGGCAAAGTATTTTGCCGCCGAGGCATGCCGCGTCACATCGGAGTATGCCTCGGCAACTTCTGCTTAGGGATGTTCATGTAAAAAATATATCGATATTTTCGATATATCGTATGTAATTTGTTTGTATGTGACTAGTATTTAATAATAAATATTAGATAGGGATCAGGTTAATATGAATAAAAACAGCTAGGCTGAAGAAACAAATCAACTTTGTTTATTTATAAATCCCAGTATTTTTTTTCAAGACCTTGCAAATACAAAATTTTATTTACTCATTTTGCTTGCAGCCTTTTTCTCTGCTGAGTTAAAACCTGTGAGGCTTTTAAGAAAAGTCGTTCCGATGGAACAGAGCTTGCTACCTTTCATATATTTGAATACTACCGAATACAGATTATGTTTACTACTAGTGCTGCCCTCACGGAGGAGACGTGTGTTGGCTTAGAGCAGGTTGGTTGGTAGTTGTATTTCGTGTCATTGCATTTCGTTGTTGCCAAAGGTTATTGCGAAGGCTGGTTTTTCAATAATGCGGGGTTCTGCGTTTTATTTTTACTCAAGTAGCCTTACCCATCCATTGTAGCGATGACTAGCGATGACAGTATAAAAAAAGGAATGGAATGTAATTTTAATTTCTCACTTGACAAATCGAACGAAATATATATTTTTTTATATCAATACTAGATGATTCGATAATATCGGGTCGAAGCGATATATCGCAAACATATATCGGTATTTTATAAAAAATCGATTTATATCGTGCACTCCTACGTTCTGCTGCCCGATACTTTTATAAATAGCTATGATACTAAACTCTAATTATTAGTCAATAAATAGGATAACCATAGGACCTGGAGATATTTAAACGACTCTACATAATGCAATCATACTCGTAACTTAAAAAAACTCAATTTTATTCCTAACGAAGTTACAACTCCAGCTCTTACTTTGTCCTTTTAAGAGGACACTCGGCTGAAGCTTACCAACATTACGAATAAACTTGCAACATCATAACAACATACTTTGTTGCGATTCTCGCGTGCTTCCAATGCTAACTTTTTTTTTTTTTTTTTGGAGAGAGACTGCTGGTTGCCGAGGGGCATTTCCAGCTTCACCGGGCTTGTTTTAGGGGCGGCGAGGTACGTAAAGGGTACCTCAAGCCGTGTTGAAACGAAACACCTTCAGAGGATTTCTAGAGGGGTACGGCATCGCACACTTAAAAGTGCGTGTCCCCGTGCCCTTCCAGAGTCTCCGAAGGGTTCGGATCGGATCGGACCAATGCTAACGTGACGGTTGTCGTATATTTAATACTACGCAACACATTAGAGGCCACCTTGAGTTTCGCGACAGTTTGTTTTGACAAATCTCTTTATCGTATAATCAGCTCTATGTATTATCTTTTCGCCGCCATTTAACTTAGCAAATGTAGTTTTATGCAAACACTATTGGCCTTCATCTCACTTAAAGTGATGATAAAAGCCGAAGGTGAAAGCGCTCGCAGAATCTTCAAGAACCAAGAACACAGCCAAGAAACTGGATATCTTATCTCTAACTGTCGGAACACAACAATGCTACTAACCTTGATTTTTATGGCGACATATTTAGATGAGACGATGGTAACTAGGCGAACTTTAAACAAGCCCTACCATCAAACCCAAATTTAACCCGGGATCTTTCGGTCTGAAACCGGTCTTTTACCGGTTCAATACAATAATATCTCTAGGATGATGTTGGGGCTGCCTCGCTTCTGTAGCGCATCGGGGATGTTTGCACACTATTGCACTGACGGCTTTAATGCCATTTTACGCAAAAAGACGGCATCCCTGATCCGGAGGGTGCGGGACAGTCCCAATAGCATCCTGATGACTATAGCTGAGAGGTTCTCTTCACATTTATGGGAGAGTCTTATTAATAAAGTTTTAAATTAATTAGTTTACTAACAATCTTCTATGTATTTATTGTACTACTAACTGATATGGATTAAGTTATCTGAAATAAATGGTTTTATTTTATTTATTTATTTAACCACTAGACTACAGAGTAGGTATTTTTATTACAAGCTTTTATTTAGCTTTGTTGTCATAGAAACAAAGTCAAAGTGGTACGAAGTCCGCCGGGTCAGCTAGTATGTTAACACATAGTACATATGTGTGTACATATGTTTATAAAATACTAAAGGTGTCGGCACTATTTACTAAACTAATGCAATAGTTTAAGTAATAACATCGAACGCCATTTAAAGTTTAACGATTTTAAGTACATTATTGAAAGTTTCAATCGCATAAATTTATGTTGGATAAACGTTTAAAGATCTTGTCTACTAACTAACTCAGCTTAAGAAAGTTCCATGCGAGTTGGATTACTGGTTTTAAAAATATTGAACTTTGAAATTAGTTGGGGCCCTTGTTTTTATGATTTGAGTACGGGGCTATATACCTAAATAAATAATAATTAAATGAACTTTCCTACACTCACACCAATTATCTAGATAATAACAAATATCATATATATCATTATATCATATCATATCATTATACAATTTGTCCAGGGATGTAGTAATAAAACTTTAGGAGCAGTATCTGCAATATATTTCATCGACGAAAATACCAAAAAAATACATAAATAAATAAATAAAATAAAATATAAATAAAATAAAAAAATAAAAATAATAATAAAATACATAAATACATTCAATTGACAGAATAGTTGTCTCTTTCTAACTCCCTAAAAAAAATCCGTATCTGCTCACACAACGCAACAAAAGACGAGGATCGCTTACCTGCACGTGCACTCGCGACAAAGGGGTCTTTTTAAACAACAATAGCTCTTAAACTATTAGACCGAGAATAGTGATTGCTGCATCAATTTTTTATGTAACTCAAATACTATTAAGTGATTATAAAAAAAAGGTATGTCAATGGTCTCGTTTTAGTACTATTTTTTGATAAAGTGCCCGAATGCGCACAAAAACTGTAAAAAAAATACTTTCTCCTTTCGGCAATTAAAAAAGGAGTTGTTTGATAGCGTGTTTTTATTGCACTAGCTAGCCTACACCTTTGCCTTTAAAAAAACACCAAAATCGAGCTCCTGCACGACGTAGAACTCAAACCGCCGTTAATTTTATGAGTTAAGCGAGTTTTGGTAAAATAAAACCAATAGTCTCTGCAGTTTTGTGGGGTTTTGGAATTGACCCCCCATAAGGGGTATTTTCGTCGATGAAATATATTGCAGATACTGCTCCTAAAGTTTTATTACTACATCCCTGGACAAACTGTATATATAATAACCAATTATCTAGATAATAACGAAGCTTCTCTTGGGCTAGCCCAAGAGAAGCTTCGTTATGAAACTCGTTAAATGGTTACTAGACAACGGATAAACATATTTAAAATAATTAAATACATACTAATTATACATAGAAAACACCCAGACCTAGTTGCCAAGGTTCTAAGATTTAGTGTACACACGGCGGCAGATCAACCTACCCAAAACTGTCAAATTTCTACAATCGATTTTAAACTTTATCGTTTCGCTATAAGGATCAATATTCATTGGAGAAATTTGACTGGTTTGGGTAGGCTGATCTGCCGCCGTGTGTACGTTCTAGATTAAGAGGGTAAAGGTCTACTTTTCAAACTCTTTAACGAAAGTACTATCGTTCCACTTTATGGGTAGGCTTGATTGTGCCATTTGGTTTTACCTCTTAGCTTTCGTAGTGGCACTTAAAAAGGAGACACACAGAATGTAAGCATATACCTCTCATAGACACGGAATCTTGCAACAGCTCTGCTGCTCTCGGAACAGTTCTGCAGCGCTATTCTCTAAGCAAAACAGCGTCGAACTCAACGTTGAACTCGCTCATACAAACGAATTTCAACCTACTTAGAAATAGTAATAAAGTCTACATTAGTTATGTGAAGTTATGAGCGAGTTCAATGTCGAGGTCGACGCTGTTTTGCTTAGAGAATAGCACTGCTGAGCTGGGTGTCTAGTGCGAGTTTCATTCGCCATTCGATCACGTAAACGAAAACTAGGATAGGGTAGGGTGGCGCGGCTCACTATCTATGACAGATTCCGCGCCAACCAGCCAACCACAAATCAGGCTGCAATTTTCGTTTTATTTTATTTATTTTCTTTGTTCAGGAAACAACAGCTTTCTTAAATAACTTAATCATAATATTATACTTTCCGCGTACCGGAAAGCGCAGTGTGGGCAAGCCTCCAACAAGGTGGACCGACGATCTGGTGAAGGTCGCGGGAAGCCGCTGGATGCGAGCAGCACAAAACCGGTCGTTGTGGAGATCCTTGGGGCCTTTGTCCAGCAGTGGACGTCTTTTGGCTGAGATAATGATGATGATGATGATGATGAATATTGTACTATGTGTTAGCAAATTAGCTTAACAGTTTTCACTACAAGTTGGTAAAGTTATATTTAAGTTGAGTGACAAAGTGCAATTATAACTAAAAAACTAAAAAGTTTAAACCAAAAATATATAAAACTAAGGTATAATTTACTTTAAGTAAAATACAAAACACTAATAAATAAAAAAATAATAATTAAAACAAAGACAGGCAAGTAAGTATACTCGTAAGTAACAATATATTATTTCTCAACGCCCAATAAAAGGCTACGAAACTCCCAAACTTTTCATGAAATATATCGATGTGATTGAATGCATTAAACTCATTTGCAGCTCTAATTATATTACTACGTCATATTACGTGTTATTATTACGTCTATAATTGGCTCTACAGAAAGGTGGAAAAAATTATTGTTTTTTACGAGCATTTAGTCTTGAGCATTTAAACCCTATTTTACTTAGCAAGTAAGGAGAATCAACTAAGTTATTTATAATTTTATAAACTAGCACTTGGTCCTTATGCAGTTGCCGGGTTGACAACTTAACTTTCGTAAACGTAATCGAATGAATACGGATAGTAAACAAAACTCACACTGCACCCTGTTCCGAGATTCGATTTCGTGAGAATGTGTATGTGTGCGTTGCTTGTGAGCGGTACGTATTAAGGCGACGCATTGTTAATTTACGTGGTGGGGATCTTGATTTTCCCAACAATTACAAAACATATGAAAGTGATATTTGATGACATGATTTTTCATTTAATTGACTTCATTTTGTTAGTGGCAGAAACAAAATTTTTCAACTTTTATAACAGAGAAAAAAATATCAAAGTAACCTCTTTTAAAACATAGATTCACATTTTAGGCAGGCTAACCAGACCGATTTAAGCATCAAAATTTTCTTAGTAGATTAGTCTTAACACACACTTCAATATTGTAGTTCATTTCTTTTTTAATTTGAAGGAAAAAAAACAGTTTTTCTTATGGTACGGGGCGCAAACGCTCGTATCAAAATGTATGAGATTTATTGTTTAGCGGTGCGTCACCTTAAGCTCTCAACTTCACATTTTGTGGTAGTGAAATGACCGCACACAGTACATATTGCTCCACTACCTGTGGAGCATTAAGAGGCCTATTACATTTTGACCGTGATTTTTGCATGAAATGCCCAACTTCGGCGTTCTTGTTCAGAGAAACTGAAACCCTTAGACAATTTTGACTTATTGTATGGTGGAGAATAGTTATTAGTATAACTCGTAGCGGCCTCGCTATCTGAAATTTTCCCTTATCTAGAACCAAATTTCCGAAGCTAGTTTTCAATTAAATACGCTGACGGCAATTTTCAAGCTCATGGATTGAACTACTGTACTAAGCAAACGAAATGAAAAATATATAATAATATCTCTTAAATAGTGGTTAAGTTCGTAGCTGCCTCGGAATTTCGACATATGAATAGAGTTTCTACAAAAAAATCTCATTCAAAGCCATAAAACGTTCAGAATTAGCTGTAAATATCTTCTTACTACTAATGGAATATTAATATATTATTAAGTAAAATGTACACCAGAATTTTATTAACGTTAGTTTATAAGACTTCAAATTATATACTTTTTTTGAACGATAAAAAGTTATAAAACTTCAAATAAATGTAATTACAACTGCACAAAATGCTACTTTTGTGATGCGTCGGCCGCTTGTAGTACTGAGAGAAAGCGCGAGCGCGCGCATTTTGTGATAGGCCTCACTTATGTGGGACTCTACTCCACATTTTGTGGTAATGAAATGAAATTTTAAAAAAATGCGGAGGAGAAAGGTGAGGACGGCACACAGTACCTACCTATTGCTCCACTGCCTTTGGAGCATTAATAGCCTTACCTCAAAAAGCAGTATTGTATCAGTTTTGTAGCAGTTGTGAAAACGAGACGCGTGTAGCGGGGCGTAGATACACGCGTCTCGTTTTCACAACTGCAATAACATAGTAATAGTGCTTCTCTTGATCAATTATTTACTAGATTCCCGATAAGCGCTTAAAAAACGACTTTGGGGCCACGGAGCCACAACGACGTTTGTGGTGATGACAGTGAATATTAAGTACAAAATAATATTTTGGAACCTTAATTTAATACTAAGTATAATTAAATATAATATATTAGACAACATCACATACATTAATTAAATATAATATACCTGTTAGACAACATCAGATACATTGTTCTGATCCCAAGGTAAGTAGCTAAAGCTATCGTTTAATGGAAATCAAAAACAACGGCTGTACCACATACGGTACATACCAGTAAGTCGCCCGCAAAACTTCGCGTTTATTCAACTGTTTTTGTAGGAATTTCGAAACCTTTATCAGGCTTCTTTATTTTTCTGCACATCTACGGCTGAAGCTCTTCAAAATGAGACCATAACATAGGAGTCCCAAGGAGTCCCGAAACGGTTCTGACTCAGCAAGATGCTAGCCTTGAGGTTAGCGCTGATCTTCCGTCGGAACCGGTTTAAGTGATGCTGCTTTAACAACATAACTAAAAATATATAAAAACAAAAACAGCAGCCGTACGTAGATATTAAAAACAGAAGATTAAAAAAAAAAAGGCTGTATATCCTAAATCCCTTCCTCTGACGGTACAATAAAAAAAAACACATTCAACAAAACCGATTTTATGTGCAGCTATCGTCCCATAATCACTGGGACAAAAATCGGCTTACGCTAATAATATATAAGATTTATTTTTGAGAATTAAGGTGCATAGTAGGCTGAATTTGTAGATGCTATCCAATTTGTTTTCAGATTTTGTCATTCAAAATTTTTTTTAATGCAATCAAGACCATTTCGATATGCATTTATGTTCCGGATGTTTTATCTAGTCTATTTGATCGCAGTAGTGCTTTAAAGCGCTGACAACCTCGAAACAGCGGTCACTGTCGATCTGCATACAAGCAAAAGAGATGCGAATATTGTGTGATCCACTGGATTCAAGTCAAAAGAACGAAAAATGCTATTTATAAAAATGTTGATGTTTTGTTAAAAAAATGAAACAATAGCGTTTGTCTAATAAATATTTTTAATTTTAAATAATTCATTATCATCATCAGCTCATTTTACGACCCCACTGCTGGGGCACGAGCCTTCCCTAGGGATGGATAGGGAGAACAGGCCATAAACCACTACGCGGGCCCAGTGTGGATTGGTGGTTGTTAACGACTGCTAATGCAGCCGGGACCAACGGCTTTACGTGCCTTCCGAAGTACAGAAGAGCGAGAGATGATACATTTTTGGTCACCCATCCGATGACCGGCCTTTGCGAAAGTTGCTTAACCTCAGCACTCGCAGACCGGGCGCGTTAACCATTGCGCCATCGAGCTCCAAAATAATTCAATAATTAGTAAACTTAATTTCATCGACGTTAAAGTACGTAAAAACTTTAAATGTTGTTTAGATGTGACATTGGATTTTTTTCTATCGCAGCAATTTCATAATTATGCATTTTGGAAATAACCTTGCTGCACATAACTATTTTAACATTTACCAACTAGTTCAATGTTAAATAACTTGTATGTTAATTTCTAAGCAGTCATGAATTTGCTAATTTTGTTTGTAAATTATTCCCTAAGTGGTATTATGGAGAATGAAATATAATTTGTCAAGCAAAAAAATACAAGGAAAATATTTTTATAATGACTTAACATTTTTTTTGTTTCTCGCCTTGATCTGCATGAACTTCTGTTAGTTTATAATTATCATTTAAGACAAACTTAGTTGACAACTGTAAAGTGAAGGCGTTTGCAAATGCTTGTTTGTTTATATAAGAAGGCAGGCTAGAACGAATAACACGGTAACTTCTACAAATCAGTGTACACAGGTTCACCACAGAATAGAAAAAATGTATATATTTACTCATGTGGGTTCACTTTCTACAAGTTTAACAATTGAAAACCAATCAAGATAATAAATTTGACGGGTCCGACCGTCCGTGGTGGACGCACCCGTGGTCGACGCCCCCAGTCAGTTTAATTTACTTTGAAGAAATTTTTAATCAAATGTACTGGCAGGCATAAATGGCATAAGATTGTAATAATATTATATCATAACGATTCTTATTAGAAATGCTTTAATTTGGATTTATGTTTTAAAAAAACTTTAAATTATTTCAAATCATAGATTTATTTAAAACGATAAGTAATCTAGTAAAAATTGGTATTTTAATCACAGTTTTGATCGCCTATATCAAGAACATTATTTTACTTACTTATTTCAATAATTAGTCTTAAAAAGTAGTGTAGAGCTACTAACTTTACATGTAAAATGTTCTTTTAAACTTTGTAACAATAATAACTATGGAATAAGTATCCAACTTCTTTTAAACTTTGTAATAATAATATTACAAAATACTTAAGTATTAAAAATTAAACAAATATAAAATAATATAAATACAACTTTACATGCACTATCTTTTTATTATTTTTATAAAATTATGATACGATCTTCCAAGATCGAATCGATATCGGCATCATATCATTCGATATCGGCAAAATATTTGAAACTAGGGTACACTTTTGACATTAACTTTACTAAGTGCAAAAGCACAAAAAAAATATTCATAAAATTATTAGAATCGGGGGCGTCGACCACGGGTGCGTCCACCACTGGGGGCGTAAGCCACGGACCCAATTTGACGACCTCCTTGGTCGAGTGGCTTGCACACCGGTTTTCATGGTGAGATCTGAGGTCCCGGGTTCGATCCCCGGTCGGATCAATTTAGAAATACCTGTATTTCTAAATCGTATCGGGTCTCGGTGTTTCCTATGTATAATAAGTATGTTTATCCGTTGTCTAGTTAACCATTTCTCGAGTTCCTTAAGAATGCTTTTCTTGGGGCTAGATAATTGGTGTGAGTGTTGGAAACATTTATTTATTTATTATAAAATAAATAAATGTTTTCCCTTTTTTGTTCCGGATCCTTTCCAGGGGTTCCCAAATTTGTCTGGGCTTCGACCCATCAAATACAAGTTTACAAACTCGGGACCCACCTCTAGGAAATTTAACCGTTACCAATATGAATAAAGGACTATTCAAATAACAAACAAAGTTTTCAAATAAAAAACTTCTATCTTCGTGTCGTTCTACAGGCAGGGCCCACTCAATATTCGCTCGCGACCCATAGTTAGGGAAACCCTGATCTAGTATTATATATATATATATATAATGTATATACATATATATATATTATATGATCGAAGTAATACATACAAAAAACCAATCAAAAATGGAAAATAAATATTGTATCTCAGTACTCCTTTACATCCGTAATAACAGTGTATCCTTAGAAGTTAAAAAGCGCGGGAACTCAACCCAGGGTTTCTCGGTCTTAGGCCAGTGACCGACATGACTTTGACTTTAACCGCTAGACTATTGCGGCCGGCCAATATGTCAATATAATCCTATTATGCGTAATTCAAAGAAATAATAAATTGTGGTGTATTTGATGTTACCCCACCAAACACAATTACCTAGCAGTTACAATGACAAATTGATTCGCAAAGATTTTTTTGTTATTCACAAACTAGATAGGTGAGACAGAATGAACTTAGGTACCTTAAAAGCATCGCCTTAAGCCATCAGTCTATAGTTTGCTTGCGAATTTATTGCAATTTTTTTAAAAGTTGTAGGTACTTAAGAAAAAAGGAGTATTCCGGTGATATTATTATGTCCCCTTATACTTAGTTATAAAATTGGTACAGGCAATTACTGTTAAAATTTTACTATACAACATGTAATGTTTTTTTACAATCTAAAAAACAATAGAATCGATTGCTCAAGCCTCTGCAACTTGATCCACTACAACGTCCCTAGACGGGCTGTACTCAGAAGCACGCGCAAAATAGCAACCTTTCATGTAAACTGTTGTAAAACCAACGCGGGCAAGCGAGCCCCGTTGAATAGATTGCTGTCTGAATTCAACATGAAATTCAATGAACTCGATTTTTCCCAGAGCCCTTAAAAATTTAAAAGGCTTGCTGTAGATATTCTGCTCGCCTAAGTTTAGTTAAGTTTAGTTAAGTTAACATACATGCATGTTTTTGTTTTACTCTCTTTTATATTTTGTTTTCAAACGTCGAAGTTAATAATATTTTCACCTCTAAAGTTAAGCTAATCATGACACTTATATTATGAACTTATAAGTATAAAAGTATGTATTTTGCCTCGCATCTGAGTTCATTATAGTCTTTATACCTACACGTGGATTACGTGGTGGGATGTGTTACCATTTATATTACGTAAGTCTATTAATAAGTCAATTTATGTAACACATTTGTTTGTAATCCCTAAAATAAATAAATAAAATAAATAAATATAAAAAAAAATAAAAAAAAATATATATATAAATAATATTTATAAATTAATATGTAACAGAGTGGTGTGGTCAAAATGAAAAGATCCAAAGTGTATCAGATCTAGATCTTGCATGTATAGTTACTTACACATAATTATTAACTTTAATTTGTTATGCAATTTTTAATTAAATATTTAAATCGTGACGTTACGATCAAAATAAACAAGTTATATATTCCTAGTGGCTTAGTAATCTCTTTGTACTTACATTCACGATCACTGCTGCTCGGTTATGCATGCCTGACGCGCATGATTTCACTAATATAAGTATTTTAATTTACAATTACATGACAAACTAAAGTTAATAATTAAACCACTGAAATGACCATTGAACCACTAACCTATAAAACCTACCTATGTACTCAACTACAAAAAAAATATTGATTGTACAGTAAAGAGAGGGGTCTCTTCTAAAACAGGTTTTTTCAAACTTAACAGAAGAGACCCACACATTTGTAAAAACTACTTGTAGTTAATAATAAAAATATTTTTGTTTTTTATTTTTTGTTTTTTTTTGATAATTATGTCTCAGTAACAACACATGCAAGATCTAGATCGGATACACTTTGGATCTTTTCATTTTGACCACACCTTTCTGTTACACGTTGTATACACACGCCAGTACATCAGTTTATCACAAACTGAAAAATTTCCTCAATAGTCTTCGAACTTTATCTTTATGGCAAACTTATTATGGCTGAAAATGTATTAAAGAAATATGACACAGTTTTGGATAGTCTAACATTGCATCTGTACCAATTTTACTGAACTTAAGTACCCTGATGAACATACTAAAAGTCCCCGGATAATTTATTTACAATTCATCATTATTACCAGTTCGTTTTATGTCTCCACTACCTGCTGGGACACGACCCTTTTCTCTGGATGGAAGCACCGGGTCTAGTTCACGAAATCGACAGTCACAACATCGACATCGTGTCACAACAGTAGCGAGAGTGCACTATATCGATGGTACGCTACATCGACAGTACACCATATCGATGGTACGCTACATCGACAGTACACCATATCGAATGTACGCTGCATTGACGGTACACCTTATCGAAAGTACGCTTCATCGACAGTACACCATATCGACGGTACGCTGCATAGACAGTACACCATATCTATAGTACGCTGCTTCGACAGCCCGATCCAAGCCAGACACAAGTAAAAAGAGGTTTTTAAAGAACTAAATTATAAACTTGAGGCATTTTCTTTTCATTTTCTTTCAATTTTGTAGTATGTAACGTCAGCATCGTCAGTACCTTTGAATTAAGTTCAGTAAACATTTTTAGATTCATAAAAAAATCAATTAGACTTGTTCGAACTTGAATTCTTAGACCTCCTCTACCTTCAGGACACTTGTGTCTGGCTTGGATTGGGCTGTCGATGCAGCGTGCCGTCGATATGGTGTACTTTTGATGCAGCGTACTTTCGATTTGGTGTACCGTCGATGCAGCGTACCGTCGATAAGGTGTACTGTCGATGTAGCGTACCATCGATATAGTGTAGGTATTCACTACAGTGACCCGTCGATAGAACGTTTTCGATACAGTGACTGTCGATGTTGTGAATGTCGATTTCGGGAACTAGACCCGGAAACGCCACAGTGTGGATTGGTGGTTATCGACGACTGCTTTACGTGTGAGACAAACGGCTTTACGTGCCTTCCGAAGCATGGAGGAGCTCGAGATGATAAATTCTTGGTCATCTATCTAATTGTAGGCGAAGCGGGTTAACCGTGCGCGTCATCGAACTTCTACATCCATTACTTTTACAAAATTAACTTCATTTCATTTACTACATATTTTATTTAAAAAAAATAATTAAATGTTTTTATTTGTTACAACAAAGATCCATGTAAGTGGTTAGTTAGTACAACAAGGCCTTAAAAGCTATGTTAGTACTTAATATTAATATTATTGAAGCAGCATGTTAAAGTTGAAAAAAAACATTTTTCTCCCAATTGAAGATTAAACTGTTAGTTAATTTTTATATAATTACAAAACAAATATGTAGTTAAATTTAAAAAAAAAAATTTTTATGATCCATAATTTTCTTCCTACAACTCATCATAGATTACTATTCTATATTAATTATAGTACATAGATTCCACTCAAAAAGCCCTGTCAGTGTAAATACTGGCTCTCGGCTTCACACTGTTACAGCAAAATCTCAAGATGGCAGCACACTGTTAAGAGGTTATAATATAGCCTCCCTCCTTGTGTGTTTATCTATCAGAACACCTCAAAAACCAACTGTACAGCCACGAGCATAAACATTAAACAACGTACAAAAGTTTCCTAAATAGACCTTGAACTTTATGGCATATGGTTGAACATTTGTTGAAGACATTTGACAGTTTTGGATAGGTTTTGTACAGGCGTCTGTACCAGAGTGAACGAGAGTGCGGCAACAGTGCCGTGACCTTGAATCGACGTACCGAGCTGTACCTACCGGCTAGGGTTGAGTCACACATATTAATTTATTATTGTGTGTCTTTTATATTCTAAACTTACCTTGTTATATCTGTCGGCAATGTAAAAAAGAACAAACTGGTATTATGGTTGTGTGTGTTGAGACACCCAACACACAACAGGTTTTTTTTCCAGACATTTTTAATTGGCACCCACCTATATGCAACAAAACTCGCAATCGCGACACCCAAACCAAGAAAAATACGTGTATACTGATCAGCAGCAGCGCTCAGTGACATACTTGTTATTCTCCGTTACTACAGCAACATACGCTGCCCGATCCGCATTTGCGGAGACAGCCCGCATCATCGCGTACTCCTTTCCCGTGCTTTTTTCCGTGTGCTAATGTAGGTGAACTACGAGCTTGTGTGCGTGCGTTTCGGAGCGCTTGTATGAAGTAGCCGTACTCTCGTTCACTCTGTTTGTACAATGGAATAAGAGTCAAAACTATTCAAAATTGCATACAAGATCTATTGCTCGTGACTGTACCAATTCTAAAAACTTTACGTATTATTTCGGTTCCTCGTCCATTTATAGATTACTCGCGGCCCGTCCCGGCTTCGCGCGGGTGGACATTTTTTTTAAATATATATAGCCTATGTTACTCAACGCTAATGTAGCATTCTAATGGTGAAAGAATTTTTTAAATCGGTCCAGTAGTTTTTGAGTTTATTCGTTACAAACATACATACAATAATACAAAGCTTTTCTCTTTATAATATTAGTATGATTTTATAACACTAAATGGTTGAGCCCACAGTTGGAGGACATCTTTATTTATAGGTCTTTAGTTGTTAATTATCTAATTATTTTTCTGTTTTTTTTCAAGTTAAGTTATGTATGTTTCTTTTTGTTGTATATTTAATAATTTGGCTGATTATTAAAGAATTAAAATTAAATGGTTAATAGTCAGGCCAATGTAAAACGAAATTGCAATTCAATATGTTAGTTAATCTGATAATAAATGGACTGCCATTCAAACAAACAAGCGATGAAATTGACATCAGTAGGCATACAATTTTACGGGTGTTGAATTCGACAATTGGCCATTTCGCCTGCAATATGTTTAAGTGTCTCCTATTAGATTGATTTGATTTGTGTTTATTATTTTTTGTAAATAATTACCAGACCGAATATACTTAATTCAACTGGGAACTCTTTTACATATAAATAGAAAAACAAATTTTTTAATGACATTTGCAATCTTAGCTATTAATATTATAATCTCTACGAAGGTCTTCGCCAAGATTAAAGCTTATGCATATGCACAAAATTATTATGTTTATTAAGAGCGTTTACGCCCCACACTAGCGCCGCCAATAAAAAAAAACATATCTAGTAATTAGAGATAGAAAATCAAATTATGCTCAACAAACTATCTGTTACGTTACGTTACGGCCACTTTTAACTATAACGCCATATTTAACTAAACCATAACATGTCAGGTGTTCATTAGGTGACGTAAAAATGCTAAATTACTTCATTCAAATAGTTTGTTGAGCATAATTTGATTTTCTATCTCTCATTACTAGATATGTTTATTTTTTCATTAGTGGCGCTAGTGTGCGGCGTAAACGCTCTTAACAAGTGACAAAATGGCAGAAAACAAACAAAAGACTGTGCAAGGTAAACTGAAAATTGACGTGCCAATTTTCGTGTTTCTTGCTGCGTGCTAGATGTAAGATATTTGACTTCGATCAATTATGTCAAAGGCAAAGTCAAAGTCAAATATTTTTATTCAATTAAACTTAAGAAAAGTGCTATGTAGGTACTAGATACAGGATCTGGAACAAAAGTGTATCTCGAAAGTGGTCCTGTTCTCTCATACCTATAGATTCAAATTTCGAATAACAAAATCTGAAAAAATATTGGATAGCATCAACAACTTCAGCTAACTATGAACCTTATGTCTTAAGTATAAAGATTAAATTAAGTTTGCAAAATATTTGTACTTAGGTAATATTCCGTGGCCCCAAAGTCGCCTACCGTTTTTCAAGCACTCTTCGGGAATCTAGAACATAATAATGAATGATCAAAGACATTTAAAGATGATTGAGGTGATTATCGGTTGGTTGGTGGTTGAGGTAGGGTTTGCTTTAACCAGACTTACTCTTTTCACTGCACCCAAGAAGACGCAGAATAATTTTGTTGGAAAAAAGTAAATACTCACACGATTTGTGTAAGCATTTCTTTCTTTCTTCTTTCTTTTTCTATCAACAGTGTTATTTTTCTATCAACTGCAACATGCAGTTGCAAAATCGTTTGTATGTGAACGAATAACCCGACAACTTTGTAAAAAAAACTTCTTTGTATAAAAAAATTAAATTAACCGTCAACATTTCGTCTTTAGGTACCTTGGCACCGATACCCAGCTGTTCCTCATCACCCTAGTCGTCATGCTGATCATCTGGAGGTGGCCTAGAAGCGGAGTGCCAGTGCTGTCCATCGTGATGGTCATCAGCCTGGCCATACCCTTCCTGCAGAGCTACTTCATGGATCTACTGCCGATTAGAGTCAGCTTGTTCCCTGAGTAAGTTTTTTATGTTCGTTCGACTTCACAAGGTAAGAAGAGTTCTGTTTCAACAACGTGAACTATGGTCAGCTAAGCAAAAACTTTGTAGCCCTTTTTATGAAAATTGCGCGGACGGAGGAGTATGAAATTTTGCACACTTATAGTTTATATAGAGAAGGAGTACAGAATGTTAATATTTTTTGTAAATTATGCATAAAAATACATTAAATCAGTAAAACAAACATTACACACACTACCATGTAGGTATTTGACACACACGCATATTATACTCTTTTCAAAAATTTCATTAATTGAAGAGGAGCGTCCGAAATTTGTCAATGCCAATCCAAACTCATATTCTATCTTTTTTAATTTTTCATTGCTTATGATACAATCCGTGCAGTTTAATAAAATTACGGTCGAATTTCGCTCACTGGGCGACCACTAGTACTTATTAATATATTCAGACGTAGGTATTGCTAATATTAAACGAACCAAACCATACATAGAGTGTTTTGTTGTTTCATAAAAAGTTCCTATCAAAAATGTTCAAGAGATTTTTTTAACTATGTGTCTTGATGCTTAATCTTCTGCTGTATGTGGTCCACAGGTCAATAAGGAACATATTCGGGTACAACGACACCTTCTACCACGCCTACGTGTCAGCCCAGGGCAACTGGGCCGGCTACCACCTAGGAGTGTTGACTGCTTACTTCTACTACAGGGCGAAACAGGAGAAGTGGGACTTGAGGGAATCACTTGTGAGTTCTTTTAGACTTATAGAAAAATTCGAGAAAATCCTCAATATTTTTTTATCTGGATGCTGTGGCAATGGTTTGTTGTTTACTTTTCATAGTAATAGCCTAATAGTTTCTTCCATTATCCATTATCTGACCCAGATTCCTAAACGGTGCAAATCGAGTCTTGCTCATCAATTTTTATCAAGTCAATTTTGGATAAGTATTCCTTTTATCAATGTAACATACATCTCATAGAGTTGAAGATGTAGGTTGTATAGTTTAATTTTTGACAACACATTGAAAACATTTAGTATAGGCATTTTAGAACGTAAAGTACGCTTTAGAAAACTAAATACTAATACAAAAGTATTCACCGACTAATTTAACATAACTTTTTAACAGCTGCTGAAACTGCTCTTCCTCGCGTCGATCCCCATTGCTTTCCTATCAGTTCTCATGGGCTGGGACTTGCACCACCGCGTTGCTTCCACCCTCGAGGCTGCCGTGTTCAACGCCCTCAACCAGAATTTCTTCGCTCTAGCTATCTGTGTGTTCGTCATAGGATACTTCTACAGATGCAACAGTAAGTAGATAATCATCTCATCTCATAATCCTTTTTATATTTTACAATGACAAGGTATTTTCAACGGATTTTATGGACTTCAAATTGCATTTTTTCAGTTATACAAATTTAATATCTCTATAATTCCCTTAGAATTTCATTAAAATTTGATCATGTGTTTGAATAAATTAAAACTTTGAAGTTTGTATTGGATACCGGAATATGAAATCAACATCATCATCAGCCTGCTATCAGCTGTTCACTGCTGAGCATAGGCCTCTCCAATGGGTCGCCACTAGTGCCTTTCATCCAACCACTTCCCGACACTTTCTAAAGGTCTTCGGGCCAGCGAGCGGGTGGCTGCCACACGACGCTTTGACGCGCTGTCTTCACACGAGAACACGTCTGCCCCAACGACAATCGGCTCTACGACAAACATGCTCGCCCGAAACATAAAATAATGAGACCCAAAAGCTAAGCTAAATACATACCATGCTCGGGCAAAGCGCACATAACCTCCTTCTAACGGACACGAAATCTCGGCATCATCTCAGCCAAATGACGTCCACTGCTGGACAAAGGCCTCCCCCAAGGATATGAGGAGTATTTGCCGTAATCGCCACGCTTGGCAGGCGGGTTGGCGATCGCAGTAGGTTGAGGGTTACCTCAGAGAGGTGCTGCTGCCCATCCTCTGGAATGGTCCCTTAGTCAGCTTTTACGACACCCACAGGAAGAGATGGGGTGGTGCAATTCTTTAGCCCCGGCACCACACGGGATAAATCTCGGCATAGCTCGGAACGTTCCGAGCGCAGCTGTTGCAAGATTCTGTGTCGGTGATAGGTTGTCTATGTGTACGTCGCTCGAACGCGTTTGTATGGAGCTTACTTTCTGTAGTCTCCTTATTATGTTTTTTTTTATATATATGTTAACGGGTAAGCACAGTGCCTTGGTCTCACCTGATGTTAAGTGGTGATAAGGCCAATGATGGGAGCGCACTTCACCCGGGATTCTCAACTAGTGAGGCATTGGCTATCTTATCTCTAGCTGCCGGAACACAATAATGCTACAAACATTGATGATAAGGCGACATATTGAGATAAGATGGTGGTATCTAGCCAGGCGGACAAACAAGCCCACCAAGCAAACCGAGTACACAAACATGTACCCCCCGCTGGGAATCGAACCCGGGACCTCTGGGTCTACCGGTGGTCTTAGCCACTAGACCACAGAGGCGGTTAAAAGCGGCGGTTTTCGAAGAAATGGCTTTAATAAATATAGACTGCTCCTTAATATACCCTCATACAAATATTGCCTGTACGTTTTCCAGAAATCTACGTGGGTGCGGTCGAATGGGGCCCGCTGCAACCCCTAGGCCGTATGTCGTACTGCGCCATGCTGCTGCACGCCACCGTGCTGAGGACATACGGCGGCCAGATGAGGAAGTCCTTCTACGCCACCGACTACACTGCGGTAAGTGAGAATGAGAACATACAAGAAACAACAACACGCTAGCCGAGTGGTCCACGCGGTCCGTCTGCGATTGCTGAATTTAAGCAATATTCACAAAGGCCGGTCATCGGATGGGTGACCAAAAATGTATCATCTCGAGCTCCTCCGTGCTTTGTGCGTACTGTGAAGCCGTGGAACCCAGCTGCATTTGCAGTCATTAACAACCACTGGCCCGCGTGATGGCTTATGTCCCGTTCTCCCTGCGACATTTCTATCCATAGAGAAATCTACAGCAGTGGAGACATTACAAAAGCTGGTGAACTGCCGGAAAAAGGACTCCACCATTGAAATCAAGGAATCGCTACGACCGATGGGTGTTGACTCAGTCACCATGCTTGCCAAATGGTTAGGGAGCTCCTCCTTGCTTCCGAAGGCGTTGGTCCCGGCTGCATTAACAGTCGTTAACAACCACCAATCCGCACTGGGCCTAGGTGGTGGCCCGTTCTCCCTATCCATCCATAGAAGGCTCGTGTCCCAGCAGTGGGGAAACAAAATGAGCTGGTGAACCCGCATCTGGCAAGCGTGTTGATTACGCCAATACCCATCAATTGTAGATTGATTTCAATGATGGAGGCCTTTGCCCAGCAGTGGGACAGTTATGGGCTATTTAATTTACTTTACAAGCTACTTGCGCAATTGTGAAGCACAATCCAATTCTTCTAACTGTAAAGCAGCTGGACTCGGCTTCTATCTCATATCACGAGGAGCAAAGTCATTGGCCAAATTGGCCTACATATAAAAAAAAGAAGTGGTATATAATGTTAAAGATGACGTACTATATACCCGGCATCCTCCATAACTGAGGATCTGACTATCTTTATTCTAAAAAAATAAATTTCAAATTGTGGGTAAAACAAAAGAGTAAGGCGCTGCGCAAACGAAGACACTTTTGTGTCTTATGTGGGATACAAGCTACCAGTGAATATGAAATCAGCCCTCCCTGCGCAGACGTAGATACTATTTGTGTCCAGTTACTTCCACCTGACGCTAATCAAAAACTGTTCGGTGTAGGTAACTGGACACACAATATCGTCAGTTGAAGACACAAGCAACATTAGGAAACTTCCTTACAATTATACTGAGCTGCGCAAACGGACGATGCAATCGGTGTCCGTCCGGTCCGGTATCCTGTGTGCGACACAAGCCACACACGTCCATCGTGAAACAGATTCATGAGATGAAAATAAGTAACGAATTGTTACCGCAACCGGCAACTGTGTCCAATCACCGCTACCGGACACAGCAACTCGGTTTCCTGTGATGGTGTGCCGTACCGGTAACAGAGTGTCCGATCGCCGCTACAGGATACAGCAACTCGGTTTCTTTGTATGGTGTGCCGTGTCGGTAACAAAAAGTGTCTAAGTTTGCGCAGCGCCTAAGATAAGTCAGTGCTAGCTAGCCGAGTAGACTTTAAACAAGTTATTAACACAAGGAAAATATAGCCAGTTCCTCAGTAATTGTGGATTCCGTGTGAAATGCCACAAGTCAATAAATGCCTGTCTATTACCGATTTGACTTTGACTTCGACTTTAAGTGCGCTTCTACTATCGGTCTTATTGTCATTTAACAGAACAGCAAGTTAGATAAGGCCGTAAGGAATGAATAGAAAAGAATATAGAAATTTTTTGAACCGACACGCTCACGCGGCCAAATTTTCGATTAAAAACAAGACGAACTGCCAAAAATCGATCACAAGACGCTACCTATATACTTAATTTCATAATGTTGCTTTCCTAGATCATGCTGTTTGCCGGGATTGTCTGCACGACCTACCTATGGGCATTGCCTCTATATCTCTTCGTTGAAGCACCAGCCTGCCAGCTCCAGAAGATTCTCCTAGGGCCTAAGAGGAAACCAAAGATGGAGGAAGACTCCAACGGGAACCAAGTGAAGCCTGGCATATCTACCGTGTCCGTCTCCACAGTCTCTACGCATATTTAGTATATGAAGTTTGTTTTTCGAAAATATGTTCTGATTTCTCTCGACTAAATAGACAGAGGCAAGTTAAGAATTGTATAATTAAGGCGCTGACGACTATCAAACAGCGCTCACTGTCGATCAGCATACATGCAAAAGGCACGCAAGGCAAGTCAGTAAATTCGAAAAAAGCTATTTATTTAAAATCAAGTTTTAATAAAAAAATCAAACAAAGACGTTTATCTAATAAGATTTTCGAAATAAGAAATTAATTTTATCGATGAAATAAAAATATTGGTATAGTATGGATGTGACTTTGGATTTTTTTTATGAAGGAAATTTTATAATTACTAAATTTTGTAAGCAACAACATTGTTGCATATATAGTCTATTATACTTATTATACATATATTTTTCTTTGCGTTGTATGTTGTATAGACGATGCATAAGTGAGCGCATTTCATCGTTGTCAGCGCTTTAAGACTAAACTTCTAAAGCCATTGTTTTTTATTTAAATAAATTACATTACATAATGTGGTATGTTTTTAAATAGTTTTCCAGTTTTGTTACGGGATATAAATGCTGCTAGCCACAGCCGTACTTTACAACACAGGTACATTATAACATTTAATATAATTAAGACTTGACTGTAAATGGGTGATAAACTATATACATACTTATTTTTTTTATATCTCTCCTGTCACTAGCATTAAGTTATTAATTGTAAATACTTTTTTAATAAAACATTATACTTTATTGATAACAATTTTATTGAAATAGACACATATTGAAAACCGAAAATGTGGAATGTGAACCCGCCCCCTGTACAGTCGGCTGTTTGAAAGATAAACTGGTAAGAACATTTATAGTTTAGGTACCTACTGGTCGACATAAAACTTTAACAATGCTACTTAACAATAATTGTCTAGTCATTGTAATCTGTGTCATTATTGTTATATATGTGGGTAACTTCGAAAAGCGGGCTGCGCCCCGCCCGAGTCTAATTGGCGATTAAACAGTGTGTAACGGACTAGCTAGTTTGATTGACGCGTACACCCCTACCTGCGAACATAACACGTGGCGACGAGGCGAACTTGAAGCTAGTAAAATGGCGTCGTGAATATCTTTCGGCGTACTCTCCACCTTTGACCATCTTTCGAACGAGTGGAGCAGCTACAAATCGCGGCTAAACCAATGGTTCATCGCTAACGACATAACCTGTGAAACCGACAAGGCGTCGGTCAAACGAAGGGCGATTTTATTAAGTGCGCTAAGTGAATCGACATTCAAGCTAGCAAGCAACTTGGCATTACCCGAAAACGTAGAAGAATTGGGTTACGAGGATATAGTGAAACTCCTCGATAACCATTTATACCAAGACGGTTTGGTTTCGCCGAGAAGTCAACGTTTTATTCGGCAACACAGATGCCAGGGGAAAGTCACACTCAATGGGCGGCTAGGATTAGAGGATTGGCGGCGCACTGCGGTTTTAAGAATTTGGAAGAGGCCCTGCTGGATAGATTTATCATGGGCATGGCAGCAGGACACGAGCGTGACAAGCTGTTCGCGCAGGATCAGCGGGAGCTGACTCTGGCGAAGGCCATCGAGCTGGCCGAGAGCGTGCGCAGTGCACGCCGGGCCTCATCGCTGGCAGCAGCGGCCGGCGCGAACGGCGCCGGCGCACCCACCCCGGACGGCGTGTTCAGCATCACCAAACAGGAAAAGTGCAGTGTGTGCGGTTATTCCAATCATAAGTTCGATCAGTGTCGTTTTAAAAATTATAAATGTAAAAAGTGCAATAACAAGGGTCACCTGCGTAGGATGTGTACCTTCGACGGTAAAGTGAAGTACGTGGACGAGGGAGATGATGGTAAGTGTTTTTACAATATACGGTGCGTCAAAGGTAAACCGAAGACCGAGCGCGTCATGATCAGTGGTGTGTTTTTAGAGTTCGAAATCGATAGTGGGTCGGCAGTCAGCGTTATCTCGGAAAAAACATATAACTGCAATTTTAAACAAGTCCCATTGTCATTTACCAATAAAAAGTTATTTAGTTATACGGGTGAAAGCATAGTAACGCTTGGTAGTGTGTCATTGCCTATAACGTATGGCGACTGCACATATACATTGTGTGTATACGTAGTGCGCAACGGTGGGCCGCCACTGCTGGGCCGTGATTTCATTCGCATGTTTGACCTTGAGCTCGCGCCCGCCGCGTCCCCACTCCAGCCGTCGTCGGCCGCGGCCGGCAGTAACGTACGCGCCGTCTATACAAACGATCAAAATAAATGCAATGATAATTTCGTTTCGCAAGTAATATCTTTGTTTCCAAATGTATTCTCCGGCAAATTAGGGTCGTTTAACAAATACACTATCGATTTACACCTAAAACCGGAGGCCAAACCGATTTTTTTTAAAGCCATACCGGTACCTTACGCTTTGAAAGAGAAAATTGATAAAGAACTCGATCGTTTGCTGGAATTAGGGGTTTTGAAACCAGTGGAGCACTCGGAGTACGCGTCTCCTATAGTACCAGCGTTGAAAAAAGACGGTAGCATCCGGTTGTGTGCAGATTATTCGGTGACCATTAACAAACAACTAATAGTAGACCAATACCCCTTGCCCACGGTGAACGATTTATTAGCCAAACTCCACGGGGGGGTACAGTTTAGTAAAATTGATTTATCTATGGCCTATAATCAATGCATCCTAAGTGACAGGTCACAAAACTTAACATGCATAAACACACACCGCGGTCTTTTTAATTTCACTCGCTTAGTGTTTGGCCTCTCGTCAGCACCAGCTATTTTCCAACGGGCGATGGAATGTCTCCTCGCGGGTATAGACGGAATTATCTTCCTACTAGATGATATCCTGGTGACAGGCTCCTCAAGAGAACAGCATAAGGAAAGGTTAATAGCTGTGCTACAACGTTTAGAAGATGCAGGGCTGACGGTACAGAAAAGTAAATGCGATTTTTTAAAAAATGAAATAATGTACCTCGGTCATGTCATAGACAAAAATGGAGTAAGAAAATCGCCGGAAAAAGTAAAAGCTATTTTGGAAGCCCCTAAACCGGAAAATGTGACACAGTTACATTCTTTTCTGGGTTTAACTAATTATCATAGAAATTTTGTACCGGACGCTTCGTCTATATTGAGTCCCTTGTTTAATTTATTAAATAAAGATGCGAAATGGGAATGGACCGAAAAACATGAGGCGGCGTTCGTTCACATAAAGCATATTTTAGCATCTGATAATACTTTAGCACATTTCAACCCTAAGGCTAAATTAATTTTAACTATTGACGCCTCACCGACTGGGTTAGGGGCCATACTGTCTCAGGTGAGCGAAGACGGATTAGGGAGACCGTTATCTAATGCATCCCGAACACTCACCTCGGCGGATAAAAATTATGCACAAATCCAGAAAGAAGCTACAGCGATTATCTTTGGAGTTAGACGTTATCATCAGTATCTGTACGGCCGGTCCGTGCCCTTCGTGTTGAGGACTGATCACAAACCACTACTCACAATATTCGGGCCACATAAGGGTATCCCTGAAGTCTCCGCCAATCGACTACAGCGTTACGCGATGTTCCTAGCAGCCTACAATTATACTATAGAATACATAAGCAGCAAAAATAATAGCGCAGATTATTTATCGCGAGCGTGCCCGGCTTCGGTGTGTAAGCAGGACGGCGGCGGCGGCGCCAGCGGCTGCGCGGAGCTGTCGGATACTGAGGAGCGCGCGGCATACGTTAACTTTGTGCTCGACGGAGACTTGCCGGTGACAGTGAGCGTACTGCAACGCGAAACCAGCCGTGACGAATGGCTTTGTCAGGTTAGGCGTTATGTTTTAAATGGCTGGCCGAAAAAAATAAACGATACAAAGTTGAAACCATATTACAATTGTCGAACACAGCTGTCTTATGAGAACGGATGTCTAATGCGCGGACATAAAGTCGTTATTCCCGAGTCGCTGCGCCAAACGATCTGTAAGGAACTGCATAGTTCACATTTTGGAGTCGTAAAGATGAAAGCGGAAGCTCGTAAGCGGGTTTGGTTCCCGGGCGTGGATGTGGCGATCGAGCGGCTGGCGGCCGAGTGCGGCGTGTGCGCACAGTTGCGGCCCGCCCCCCCGCACGCGCCGCTCGCTCCATGGCCGCTGCCACCGCATCCCTTCTATAGAATCCACGTGGACTTTTTAGGGCCGTACAACAATCACATGTTTTTGATAGTCGTCGATGCGTATAGTAAATGGGTTGATTGCTATGATATGACTTCCGGTCACGGGTCAAAGGCGGTAATTAAAAAATTATACGATTGGATATCGCGAGTCGGAATTCCTCATACATTGGTAAGCGACAATGGTACCTCTTTCACCTCTCAGGAATTTAAAGATTTCTGTGCGCTCAACGGTATTAGGCACATTGTATCTCCCGTTTACCATGCGGCGAGTAACGGACAGTGTGAAATTTTTGTTAAAATTGTTAAGAAGGGTTTAAAGAGTATTCTTTTGGAAAGTACAAATAAAAATTTAGTTCAAGAAAAAAAAGCAAAATTTTTGTTTGATTATAGAAACTCTAAAAACAGTACCACTGACAAGACGCCGGCTGAAATAGTGTACGGTCGGGCGTTACGTTCCCGGTTAGATCTAATAAACTCCACCACATCGCCCCCCTCGTCCACAGACCTGGCTTTAACCGTCCAACGCAACCAGTATTCACAGGCTAAATATTACAAAGGTACCCACAGACCAGAATTTAGAGTAAATGACAATGTCTGGCTAACAAAGAATACGAATAATAAACGATATTATTGGATACACGGTATAATAAGGAAGAAGCTCGGATCTGTTATGTATCTAGTTTATGTACCCCAACTAGATTGTGAAGTCACTAGGCACATCGACCAAATTAGAGAACAGAAAATTTTGCATCCCCACGACAGGGAGTACTGGGATCCAGACGTGGTTCCGGACTTGGCTGGCTTGGCGCCTACTGCCGATGGCACTAGCGGGCACCAAGAAACTACAGAGGGAGGGAGCCGGGAAAGCGAGATACGGGCGGCGCCGGGTAATACACCTAGCGAGGTAGAGGGCCCAGCGACCCCGGCCGCCACAGCCGCGTGCCGGCGGCGGAGGCAGGCTATAAGTCCTGTGTTTTCAACGCCAACGATGGCTGACCACAGTGATGACGGTGACACATAAAAACTATCGTAGAGATGTGCTATTAGTTAAGTTAGTGTTTAAGTAAATACATGTAATCCTAGCTATAAGGGGAAGGGATGTTATATATGTGGGTAACTACGAAAAGCGGGCTGCGCCCCGCCCGAGTCTAATTGGCGATTAAACAGTGTGTAACGGACTAGCTAGTTTGATTGACTGATTGATTTTTACATATTAATTTATATTTTTAAATATTTTCTAAAAAACAAAACAAACATTTAAAAATATAAAAAATAGGGGTCCACTGGCATCGGGACCAGGGTCCAAACTACCGGTGATTAGGGCTCCAGAGACAGGAACCAGATTATTATTATTATTATCAGCCATTTACTATCCCCTTCTTCTCTATCGATTCGCTCTTGGCTGTGCAGTCTAATTCAGTGGTTGAAGCGGACACAGCTCTCCGCATAACCTCCCGCCATCTCTCCGTGTTGGTAGACTGTCTGGCTCAGTCGGATACGCGGTTTCCTATTGCAGATTTCACTTGGTCAGTCTAGCGCATAAGTACCTGCCACGTGATCTGGCTCCTTCTACTGTTTTCTGTACAACCTGCCGCTCTATGAAGTCGTTATCCCGCCGAGAGACATGGCCAAAGTAATTCGGTACTGCAACAGCACTGTCTCATAAAGATTAAGTAAAAAAATTTGTGATCTGAAACCATAAAATTGGTAGGACGAGATTCGACTCTTGATGATTGAAATTAAAATAGTTGTGATGAAAATCAAAGGAACCATCCCTTGGCTTAGCGAATAATGTTAACATTTCTTATAAAGTTGTCTAGTAAAACGTGGCGACGACTGTACCAAACAAAACTAATAACACAGCTATTCGTAGTAATAAATCAAACTGCTTGCGGAATTTACAGAAATATTAATTTAAATTTAAGTGAATATCCACATGAATGTATCGAAAACTAACGGGATTTCAATATAATAAACGATAGTTTGAAAGTAACGAATATCGTAGTATAACAAATATGCTTTTAAAAATAGATTTTCCAAAAAATTTCCTTTAAACTGTTTTGTTAAAAAATAATTTAATTCAACTATTAGATACCTTTATCAATCTTAACTTTTAATCTAAGAAAAAGTTTAAGAGTTGCAAATATTTTCATTTAGGAAGCTAATTCTTTGATATTTTTTTTAATAGCGAACTTTAATTTTCGTTTACTTACTCCTTGTTTCACAGATACACGTCTTACTTTATATTATCTTATCTTATTGGGGCCTGCTGAAGTTTCCCTCTCGCAGTAGCACTTCGACCCATTGGGATCTCTTGTGCAACCCCATCCTTTCTCTCTTCTTCCTCTGCAAAGATAGAGGCCATAAGTTCGGCAACGTCTTTAAGGGCGAAGAGCCTGAAGTTCTCTGGTTTCGGATTAGCCGATCCCAGGAGTCCCATTCTTTCCTAGCCAGAGAATCGCAGTCACACAGTAGGTGCTGCATTGACTCCGTTTCCTCTCCACATGCTCTATACAAGCTATTTACTGATAGATGCATTCTGTGAAGCATTTGTTTGTGGCATAGTGCCCTGTCAAGGCACCGATGGTTAGTCGGGCCTGCCTTCTGCTGCTTTGAGCTTACTCCGTCCTAAGGCGTTTTCACCTAGAAAGGATTTGGAGTTGTTTCATACCCGGTTGCTCTTTCCATTCGATGCCGTGCCTGTGTTGGATGTAATCTTTTAAGGCCTTGGTGCAAGTGCCACAAACGGTTCAGGACCAATGAGTTGGTTCTCCGAGCCCTCCCTGGCAAGAGATACACGTAATACGACATTAGTGAAAATATGAGTCAATGGTAAAAACAGACTATCAAGTAGTAGGCGCAAAGCGTTTCTTCCAGTCCTCATTATTCATGTTCAAAATTAAGCAACTTTCGCAAGAGTGGAGACATTTTGTGGAGATATAATGATGTAATAATAGATTTAATATTTCCAACATAAAGTACCAGGCTACCATAACTATGCAGGAGATTACTTATTAATATAAAATAATAATAGTCTTGTAAATACACTAATAAATATATCTTACATAGCTTAAGATGATAGCAAAGATTAAAAAATATTCTTTTATATTAATAAGCAATCTCCTACATAGTTATAGTAGCCTGGTACTTTATGCTGTAAAAATTAAATCTTAGTACCAATGACATTTATTTGGCGAGCAAACCTTGGACATTTGAATATGTATGTTCTTAAAGGTACTAGCGATATAGAAGTGTGTCACTAGTACCATTGATGGTACTATCCAATGGTACTACAGCAATAAAGCGCCGCGTGGTGGTTTAAGGCGCGTTTGCTGGCTGTGGTGTTTCCGTCCATAGAGAAGGCTCGTGCCCCAGCATTGGGCTGAGGACATAAAATAAACTGATATTGTTCAGGCCTGAGCCTAGCCATGAGACGTTTCTAGTTTCCTTATGATTATATAATTAAGATGCAAAATAATTCATAGATGGGGTTACCCGTTCCAACAACAAAATTAGTTAAGGGTCATGTATATTGTGTCATAGATTCAATTACTGGGGCGTTATACCGATCACACACTCGCAGTAATGTAACAGAATTCGATGCTACGAATAAAGACGTATATTGCGTACAATATAAGTTTTTCATTCATTCGTCATTATTCGTCTTTATTGTCTCGCCGTCTTATTGTTTCTTTGCTCGTCTTTTAGACGCTCAAATGCTTTATTGAATAGCTGCTTTTATGATTAGAGCTCAATGGCGCAGTGGTTAACGCGCCCGGTCTGCTAAGGTTAAGCAACTTACGCAAAGACCAGTCATCGGATGGGCGACCAAAAATTTATCATCTCAATTTCTTTCGTGCTTCGGAAGGCATGTAAAGCCGTTGGTCTCGGCTGCATAAGCAGTCGTTAACAACCACCAATATGCACTGGTGATTTATGCCCAGCAATGGGATTAACAGGCTTTACAGCCATGTATGCCTGTTTGCCACAATCAGTCGAACCTATATACTAATACGTGAAGCGAAAACTTCGTGCCCCCTTTTAAACACAATGCGCTCACATAGAGCGTGCGATTTGGTATTGTTAAAGTTTATGTGCCTTACAAATAAATACAGAATAAGCTCCGAATAGTTATTCCGTGTTTTGTCTTTTTTACTCTATTTTGAAATGACGTTTACATGACGGTAACAAAACACGGCTTAACTATTCGTACCTTATTCTTTGTTTATTTCTATAGCACTGGAGCAGGAGACTTCGGTAATATGTTTTACGAATTTAAATATTATGAGATGGTAGATTTTTTTTTAAATTGCTCTGAACTGACTGAACTTTTGTACTTCCGTTTAATAAAGTTATTTCATTAATTCATTAATTCGACCACTGGGCGACCACTGTAATAGTAGTTTATGCAACTGTCATATAATGAAGGGTATTAAAACACGAGTGTGAGTTTATGAAACGAGCGCAGCGAGTTTCATAATAGTAACGAGTGTTTTAATACCCGTGTTATATGCAGTTGCATACACTACTTTATCTTCACTAATGCAATTAGTCAAACAACAAGAGTAAAAGCTGACAATAGTTTATTTATAATAATTGTTCAAATTTCCGCCATTAAAATCTAACCAATGAGAGCGCAGCTGCGCGCGCAGGGCCAATCAGGAGCGAGCGCGCGCTGTTCTTTTTTTATTTAATTGGCACAAGATCTTACCAAAGAGTTTTGTGTATGTAAGTTTAGTAGTTTCGACGAAGTTTTCACGTATAACCCAACTGTTTTCAAAAGCCAGCCTAATGTCAAAATTTTATACAACTTGTATGAGGATTTTGACATAAGGCTCGCCAGGTTAATTGGTCGCGTTTTATTGATGTTATAATGAGATTTTACGATATCGATGTGGATATTATACCATCATGTGAAATTGCTTAAATTGAGTGTTTTGTTGTCTGCGCTATAACAGTAGTAATTATAAGTCAAGTATTGGAAACATAAGTAGAATGTTACAACATTAGTGTAGATAAATATAATTGTAGTACCGTACTCCAAAACCGTAACAAGAGTGTCATTAAATGAATTAATCATAGATAGTGAGACCCAACGTGTTCGTGAGTGGAGTGAAGTGCTTGGGCCAGCAGAGGTGCTAAATCTTACAACATTAATAACTAAATTCGTTGTATTATTGAATGTAACAAGAATCACACTAATATTGCAAATGCGAAAGTTTGTGTGTGTATATTTGTTGCTTCTTCACGCTGCAACGGATGGATGGATATGAAAGAAATTCGGCATACAGATATATAACCTGGATTAAAACAAATGATAATTTTTATCCCGATATTCCCACGGGAACGGGAACCACACGGGTGGTGGCGAGCGGCCGCTAGTTGAAAATTGTCGCTAATGTTCGGGTTGAATGCGAGATTAATTAATTATCTTAATTAATGGCTTCGCGTTTAGCATTTAGCCAATTTAAAGTATTTTTTTATTATTAGTAGTAAAGGTACAATTGTACGGTAGATAGAAATTAAAATGGTGTCTCACAACACGTGTTAATACGGGAAGAACACGGGTGAAACGAATGCTAGATGTTGTGGTTCAATTCCCAGTTAGACTACTGAGTACTGACGTGAAGCCAAACCTGACTTGGTTTTCCAAAAACAGTCATCATCATCATCATCATCATCATCGGCCTATATTAGTCCACTGCTGGACATAGGCCTCCCCTAATGAGCGCCATAGCGCCCTGTCCTCAGCTTGACGCATCCAGCATCTGCCTGCAGTCTTTCGCAGGTCATCATCCCACCTGGCCGGAGGGCGCCCTACACTACGTTTACCGAGTCGTGGTCTCCACTCAAGAACACGTTTACCCCAAAAACAGTATTTACTAAAAAAAAAACAGAAAAAATTATTCATTACAAAGCTAGATAGACAGATAATGGTATGTACCTATGTAATTTATGAGTCTGTACCGAGTTTCTTGCGGCTTCTTCTCAACTCCCAGGTCGGGTGAAGTGTGCTTAAGACTTTGAAATTAGTGAATTTAAGTATTAGAATGATCATTATTATAATACCTAATAATAATTGTAATTCATAAATTGGTTTGACATTTTTGAAGTATTTTTTGTTATTTGTTTAGTAACAGGTATTTTTAAAGCAAGCGATTATCAAAAATCGTGTTTAATTACTTTTTGCTTTGATATGAATAAAAACGGTGGGGGACATCCCTGCCATTATACGCAACAGCACCGGCGCCGGCGGAGCTTACAAAAAAGCCAAAATTTCAGCGCCGGCGCCGGGCGGAGCTTTCAAAAATTTAAAGCCAAAATTTCTTTTTACTAGCTTTGTCTTCTAACACATCAAAAAACATCACATCATTTTTGACTTCAACCACCCTGTGTACTTCGCGACGTCGGTAAAGACAACGTACTGATTCGGGTCGCATATCGGCGCGTCAGATCGCGAGACGCTGATGGATATAATCCCTCTAAGGTACCAAGCTCCTGTGGCATTACGTGACGTGTTCCCTGACTCATCAGGCACGAAGACCACGAAGCCACCACCGCTATCTCCATTGCAGGCTGACGTTCCTGGGAAGGAAGACTGAGATTACTTTATTTATTTTTTAACCGACTTCAAAAAAAGGAGAAGGTTATCAATTCGACTGTATTTTTTTTTGTTTGTTTTATGTTTGTTACCTCAGAACTTTCGACTGAGTGAACCGATTTTGATGATTCTTTCTTTATTTGAAAGCTGGTGCTTCCCGTGTGGTCCCATTTTAATTTGGTCCAGTTCTGATGATGAGGTCCTCAAAGAATTGAGGGAACTCCTCGAATATTGCAGGCATACCTATCGTGATTTTGGTATTTTCAGAAATAAGTCAAGCATTTACATTCAGAAAGTATCATTTGATGAAGTGTAACTGATGAAAAAGACCACAGATTGCAATCGGAACTCCTCAATGATAAGTATTTCACGGGTGGCGATAAAAAATCTCGATTAAGATAGTTAAGCGACTATGACGAAGCAAAAGAAGACAGGCATCGGAACTCAGTTTTTGATTACCTACTTTGAGATAGGCGTTTCTTGTTTTCTTCGCTTGTTTTATCTCTCATCTTCTTGTCTCATTTAAACAGCGCTGTATCATACGAGCAGCGTGTTTAGTAGGTCTACCCATATTCGCTTTTGATAAATAGATCGAAACGAATCACTAAAAAGCGAGAAATAAACAAAAATTTTAACAAAAAAAAAACCGACTCCAAAAAATTTGACTGATAAAATTGCACTAAAAAGTAAAAAATAAGCGTTAGACTTATATAGACAATAACTTTATTAAGAAAAAATATAGGCTTTTGGAGTCAGTGCCAGCCAAGGTAACTTTAACATAAACATTTAACGACATACTATATTATAATCATAATAGTACATTCTTATGCATGAAATTTTGACAACAAACGCGGACTGGCACCGGCTTTAAAAACTTCGTTGGCTGGCACCGGCCCCAAAAATAACAATAATTGTACCTATATTTTTTCTTAATAAAGTTATTTTTTACTTTTTAGTGCAATTTTTTACTTAATAATAGGTTTTTACCTATGAAATTGGAGTTTTTTTCTCACTTTTTAATAGGTTTATTACTTCTAAAAGTCAATCTCTTCCCAGTCGTTCACTCTTGACAGAGTGGTCGTGGTCACGTCTTGGTCACTTCCCCGTTCACCGCTTCCCTCGCGATGCGTCGCCATGTGTCCCGATGCTTGGCAGAGTGAGAGCAAACGTTAATATTTGAGTTCGTTACAGATTTAATGAGGTCTGTCCACCGTGTCGGAGAGCGCCCGCGAGGTCTCTTGCCCTTAACTTTCCCCTGCACCACCAGCCGTTCCATGGAGTCTTCGTTACGGGTGATGTGTCCGAAGAACTTGAGGATTCGTATTTGCACAGTCGACGATAATCTCTCTTTGATGTTAAGATCTTTTAGGATCGAGACGTTGGTGCGGTGCGCGGTCCACGGGATTCTCAGCAGACGTCTCCAACACCACATTTCCAGCGCATCAATCTTGCGCCGGTCCTGCATCCTCAGCGTCCACGTCTCAGCTCCATATAAGAAGATTGGAAAGACCAAGCATCTCATGAGTCGAACCTTAGTGTTCCTGGTTATTCTGCGGTCTTTCCAAATCTTTGCCAGTCTCTCTACTGCGGATCTAGTCACGGCGCAACGTCTTCGAATCTCATCCTCGCAGCCTCCAGCATTGGTAATAGTGGAGCCCAGATATATGTAGCTTTGGACTACCTCACATCCCGCTACATTTTGGACGTCCGGTTGGTTGTTGTCGGCACGATCTACAATCATCATTTTGGTCTTATCGTGATTGATTGCGAGTCCAAAATCCAACGCTGTGGTCTCCAGACGTCGAAGAAGAGACTCGATATCGTCTCTAGTTGACGCTAGGAGGGTAGTGTCTGCGTATCTTAAATTTGATATTTTCCGACCTCCTACGGATATTCCCTTATCCCAGCCCTCGAGAACCACACGCATTATATACTCAGTATATATGTTGAAAAGCAGAGGGGACAGTATACACCCCTGCCTAACGCCAGCTTTCGTTTTAAAGCGTTCGGAGTCGATACCGTCAACTCTGACAGCAGCAGTACCATCTTCGTACAGGCGCCTGATGAGGTGTATAAGATGTTGTGGTACCCCCATTTCCGTCAGGACTGACCATAGCTTCCACCACTTGACGGTATCGAAAGCTTTTCTGAAGTCAACGAAACACACATACAGGCTGATGTTAAATTCTCTGGCCTTTTCTACGATTTGACGCATTATAAGGAGCTGTTCTCTTGTACCGCGACCTTTTACAAATCCAGCCTGTTCGGAGGCAATCTCTCGGGACAGGTAAGCTTGAAGTCTCGTGTTGATGATATGCAACAAGATTTTACCGGCGTGGGATACGAGAGAGATGAGCCTGTAGTTACTGCATTTTTTGTTGACCCCTTTTTGTGCAGTGGCATGAATATAGAATGTGACCAATCGCTTGGCCAAACTCCAGTGTCCCATATTCGACAACAGATGGTGTGCAGCATGTCTACTCCAATCTCTCCCATAGCCTTTATCGTCTCGATCGGAATCCGGTCAGACCCTACAGCTTTGTTCCGCTTTAGATGTTTAATAGCTGCTCGCACCTCGTCTCTTAGTGGTGTTGGTTCTGGCTCTAAGGTTTCGTCGTAGGTCTTTGGGATGTTTGTTGCTGTGTCAGTGAAAAGAGACTCACAGTAGTCTTTCCATACGTTGACTATCTCGTTGATCTCTGTGACGGTGTCACCAGCCGCATTCTCAATGGCCCAAGTGTTCGGTTTGAAACTGACGGGTTATAAGTCTAATTTTCATGTGTAGATCTTTTGTTTCTGACTTTTGAGAATGACCTTCAACCTCATCACATACGGACTGTAGCGCGGTATTACGGTCTCTACGGCAAGCGGCTTGTATGACTGAATTCATGGCATTCAGTTCTTGTATCTTGGCACCGCTAGCTTTGAGTTCTCTACGTTTTCCGATCAAGTCCCATGTATCAGTCGACATCCAGTGCTGCCTCTTATTGGATCTTATTTTGGGTTGTGATTCGTGCACAGCATCTTTTATAAGTTTCACCGTTGACTTCCAGAGGTGATCGACGCCTTCTTCGTTGTTACAGTTTTTGTACCAGGACTGTTCTTTGTCTTGAAGTGACTTGACAAACGAGTCTTTATCGACGACTTCCACGCGTTTAGCCGTTTTCCTGACTATGGGTCTACGGAGTCTAATTCTCATGTTACATAATAGTAGCTGATGGTCAGACATGACGTCGGCTCCCGGCAGTGTATGTGCGTTGGTTATCGAGCTCCTCCATCTTGTTCTGATCAATATGTAGTCGATCTGGTTGCGGTGCTCTCCATTTGGGGAGGTCCAGGTATACAGCCTTCTGGGGTGATGTTTGAAGACAGTATTCATTACAGTAAAGTTGTTATCTGCTGCAAACTGAATTAACCGCTCTCCTCTGCTGTTCCTGCAACCAAGACCATAGAGACCCACTATATTTCGCAAACCCACATCCAGAACCGTGGCTCCTACCTTAGCATTGAAATCCCCGATAATCATCAGTATTTCTCTTTTTGGGATGTTGTTAATACAGACCTCAAGCTGGTTATAGAACTCCTCAATTTTTTCCTCAGTAGCGGTGCTTGTTGGGGCGTATACCTGGATTATATTCAATATGCATGGTGAGGCACTGAGTTTTATGGTAATAATCCTCTCATTTACAGGGTGATAGCCAAGGACAGACCCAGCCCAGAGTGTAGGTATCGCTATAGCCACTCCAGCGAAGCTGGATGATTCGTTTCCTGAGAAGAAAATAGTGTGTTTCTCCAAGTTTCTGTGCCCGCTCTCTTTCCAATGCGTCTCACTCAGTCCGGTAATGACGCTATTACAGCGTTCGAGTTCGTGGTCTAATACATGGAGCTTTCCTTCGTCGATGAGGCCTCTTACGTTCCATGTCCCAATGCTGATGTCGTTACGCAGTTGGAGTTTTGTTCTTCCAGTGGCATAGTTTCCATGGGGCACCTGGTCGCCTGCTACCTCATGGCCGGTAACCAACTTCACACCCTGATTCCCGGACAACTCAGGGCGCCGGTCGCTACTCAGGTCGCTAGGCACACGTTTACTCTTATTCGACCTTTTCATAACTCTCGTGGGAAATTAGTGCAGTGGTTTCCCGTTGCCTTCTGCACCAGAGCTTTCAGGGGCTATTTGGGCTCCAAGGTTTCTGATACCTCTTCCGTACAGGTCGCCCCGACGGGTATGTATGGTTATACCGCCATTGCTCGGTCGCCATTGCCCCGTTGGTTCTCTAGCAGGGAGTACCACGGCAACCGTTTGGTCGCCGCCGCCGTCCGGCGCGTGCAGGTGGGGTTGACAATAGGGCCGGTGAAGGTAGTGTTCCGATCTCCCCTTACTCCCTCACTAAAAGTCAATACCGGTTGTTAATATTATTATTTACCTTTAATTAGGACTATGTTACTTCGGCTTTAGGACTAACAATGATTATTCATTATGTGTCTTTATCGCCCAACTTTTTTTTTAAATTGACTTCTTTTTTTGTTTGCGGAATTAACCTTTTGTTTCATTGTAGCTTTGAAGGGTCTTGATTTTTTTCTTTTTAATGTCTGCTGTATTTAGCTAGTGAAACAAACACGCTACTCTACAATTTTTATAGTGTTAACATAAATAGTTGCTAAGAAAATTAAAAAAACGTTTGTATGAAAAGTAAAATTTTATAAAAAAAAATTATACAAATCTTCAATTTCATAGGTAAAAACCTATTATATATGAACGCCTCAGTGGGTGAGTGGCAAAACGCTTTTTTTTTTTTTTTGAGAGAGACTGCTGATATCCGAGTTGCATTTTCAGCTTCACCGGGCTTGTTTTAGGGGCGGCGAGGTTGAAACGAATCACCTTCGGAGGATTTCTAGAGGGGGTACGGCATCACACACTTAAAAGTGCGCGTCCCCGTGCCCTCCCAGAGTCTCCGAAGGGCTCGGATCGGATCGGGGAGCGGAACCACTCGAGGGCGCCTCTAAAGGCACGGACCTCGGCTCGGGTAGACCGGGCCGTGGAGGAGCACATGACTGTGCCTGGCGTAGAGCGCGTGTGAACCGGTTCTTCGTACCCTTGTTCTACGAGTACGGTGCCTACGGGCCTAAATTAGTGTGCATGTTTAGTGTATTCTGTAAATGTGTGCTGTCATTTGGAGGATCGGGCGGGGGGCAAAACGCTTGGCTCGATACTGAAGTCCCGGATTCAAGTCCTAGGTCGGGCAAAGTGTGTTTCGGATTTTTCGATGTATGATGTATAGCCCAGGTTTGTGATCGATCACCAATCATTAGCCACCAATTGTAGTGATGACTTGATTTCTATGACTGTGGCCTTTACCCGCACTCTACAGTTACAGGCTCTTTACTTAACCTATTTTGTCCCATTGCTGGGCAAAGATCACCCAAAAGATCTATGAAATCTCTTTTTTTAGAAGTTGAGATCTCTCAAATTCCCAATGTTTCCTCGACCAATCCATCTATAATGAAAGTATCCTAGTAAGAAGGTTTCACAGGGTTAAAGAAAGTTAGGAGTTTAGGCTGGGCGTTGACGTTGACGATTCAGCCAGAGCTTGATTCAGGACTCTTTTTATACTAAACATGGGTCTGGCTATAGATATAGGTCTGATGACCTTACCAATGAGACTAAAGAGATACCTAGTAAATGTATGACCGTGTTTTCTCTTACCATTTCTGGTTCCAGCGCAAAACTTATGACTATTAAGCAGCCTTGCGTAGAAGTTGGGATTGCTTTTAATACAAGTGATCTCAGATAACTTTGGTATGGTGGATTGCTGTAGTGTGGATGATAATGAATCTTTTTGATCAAAACCCCAACCAACGACCTGGAAAGAGAATGAATATTAATTTATATACTGTATGTGTATGTGGTACCCATTTTTACAATCATGTCATCGCTACAAATTATGAGTCTCAAAAATTGAAATTGTGATGCTGAAATGATGATGATGATCTCAGCTAAAAGACGTCCACTGCTGGACAAAGGCTTCCTCCGAGGATCTCCACAACGACCGGTTTTGTACTGCTCGCATCTAACGGCTACCAGCGACCTTCGCCCGATCGTCGGTCCAACTTGATAGCACCGAATTTGATACTACTATTTTCCACAATTTCTAATTCCACGATCGAAAGTGTTTAGATATTTCAATCTGACAGTCCCAAAGATAAAATTATAAATTCGTAAATTACCGATACACAAAACTCCGGTATATTAGGTGGTATTAACAGCTCCATGTTATGTCCCGTCGTGAAATTTTTAGGTATACATAGTGCACCAATTTCGATAACTGATGATTACATACAGATTGACTTTTGTTACCGTCCAAACCTTCTGAGATGACTGCCGTGATACAAACGAACAACTCTTATTACTATTGGACCAAATCCCTTACTCGGGAGTCATCTCAGTGGCGGTAGCCAAAGTAACATTAAGAAAACGATAGCGAAGTTCAAAAAGAATAAAATGTATGGGATTGACATAAGATTAACCACGTGATTTAGCGCGGCTTATGTCAATCCCATACAATTTATTCTTTTCGAACTTCGCTATCGTTTTCTTAATATTACTTTGGCTAAGCCTACAGAATTGCTTCACTAAAACAATTAAAGATATCCTCTTCGGACTCAACCTCTGTGTTATGATCCGATTTTGATGATTTTTTTTGTTGGAAAGGAGATATCCCAAGGGCTGTACCATGATAAGAAAACCAGGATCTGATGATGGCATCCCAGAGAAATCGAGGGGAACTTTCGAAAATCGTAGGGGCGACTAGTGCGATTGTTAATGCTTTCATTAAGTATTTTAAAGCACTACTACTTAATGAAGGTCTGGAGTCGATCTGATGATGGAGCTGAAAGTCAGTCGAGGGAACTCTTCAACGATTTACAGCAATTACATGGTGTTTGGGCTTGTTTAATTTGTATTGATGAGAACTTTACACCTAGATGGGTTGTGACTGCCATTAGGGGTCGGATGATGAAGACGAAAGAAAGTCAAGGGAACTCCTCAACGTTTTACAGTAGCTACCTTGTGTTTGATTTAAATTCATTTCTGTTTATAAGAACTTTGCACCCTATTCCCTAGGGAATTCCTCAACGATTTACAGCAGTTACCTTTTGTTGGGCTTACTTCATACGGTTCAATATGCCAAAATGTTTAGTTCGTACAAAAATATTACCTAATTAAGATCGAAGTTGTACATAGGAATACCACTACCTGCTAGGCCATCGTTCCCTCATCCGATAAGCATCTTTATTAGGTCTACGTCTACCCATCACTAAAAATCGTAAAATAAAATATTTTTTTACAAAAAAAAACCGACTTCAAAAAACAGGAAACTTAAAAAAGTAAAAACAGCTCTAAAAAACAATAAATAATATTGAAATCATATTATTAATTACCTAGATACGTATGTCAGTTTTAAAAAATGTCTACTGAAGTCGGGTGGGGCTTTTACAATAAAAAAGTGGAAATAATGGAACAACTATAAAAGTTTAAATGAAACAAAACTGTCCCCCAGCCGACCACCAACCACCCGACTTCAATAGACTTTTTTTTAAACTGACATGCGTATCTAGGTAATTAATAATATGATTTCAATATCAAAAGAGCAAGAAGAAAAAAAAGCAAGGCTCAGAGCGGTATCGCAACGAGAAGCAGGCGCCTGGCTGCATGCGTTGCCTTCTCCACAATTGGGTACCTTCATGGACGATGATTTCTTGCGAGTGGCGGTAGCATTGAGGCTTGGTTGCAACATTTGTGAACCACATCGTTGTATATGCGGAGCTCGGGTTGAGGCCAATGGGCACCACGGATTGAGCTGCTGTAGATGCGCTGGCAGGTTCCCGAGACATCACGCTCTGAACGACATCATCCGGCGGGCATTGGTAACCGCCAATATTCCGTGCGTTCTGGAGCCCCCGGGCTTGAGCCGAACAGACGGCAAGAGGCCGGATGGTTTGACCTTGGTTCCCTGGGAGAAGGGTCGTTGCTTGTTGTGGGATGCGACATGCGTTAGCACCTTCGCGACGTCGCACATTCAAGGCACAATGCGGACTGCTGGGTCTGCTGCTGAGAGTGCCGCGAGGCAGAAACATTTGAAGTATGCTGCCTTGAAGTCACAGTACCACTTTCTTCCTTTCGCTGTAGAGACTTCTGGGGTGTGGGGCATGGAAGTGAAATCTTTTATTGTCAAATTAGTGCACCGTTTAGCGGATCGTGGGTACGATCGCTGCTGCGGGTCGTACCTGGTTCAGAGACTCTCCCTGGCAATACAACGTGGTAACGCTGCCGGTATCATGGGAACCTTTGAGCCGGGGGTGGCCCGCGGTGGTCTTTTAGATTAAGGTTTTAAATTAGAATATTTAATTATTATAACTATTTGATTGTCTGTGAAGTTTAAAAATATATAATAAAATATTGATTTCAATATTATTTATTGCTTTTTAGAGCTGTTTTTACTTTTTTAAGTTTCCTGTTTTTTTGTATTTAGTTTTTAGGTGTACACATATTTTTGAATTACGATCTAGATTACAACCACTATTTTAATTGTATAACTTTGTAACAATTGTAATTTGTCTTGTGTATGTAAATAAATAAATAAATAAGAAGATTTGGACGGTGATAAAAAAGTCAACCTGTATAAAATTATTTACCGTTCCTTGTATCGTCCCTGGACGTAGTTTCTTGTAAGCGCCCGAGCGCCAAATACAAGCTGGCTGGACGTAGTCACCGAACGCTGCTTCTGACTTCAACTTCAGGAGCGCAATGTCGTTGTCAACATAGGTGTGATTAAAATCCTCGTGGACGATTATTTGATGAACCTGGTTATAAAGCGATACACAAATAAATGCTGGACACCATACAGAGCCTAGTATACCAATGGTGACACCCTCTAGATCCACGGAATGCCACAACACACTCAGATACTATAACATAGGCCCAAGACACCGTACTTGTAGAACAAGAGTACGAAGACCCAGTTCAGGCAATATGCCTCGGCGCTTATAATCATAATCATAATTCTTTGATAATCCATTTGGTTTTACATGATGTTAAAACTGGGTATAACGTCCACAGTTCTATACCTCACGACTCTGTTTACCCAAGACGAGGTCTTATACTTTAGAGGTGCTTTTAGTTTATCCGCTCTTGATTTCCGATCCCAACGCCTTAAAGAATCTAGGAGGAGATGGAGACAGGCTCGCGTGTATCAATAATATCCCCTCTAGAAACACAGTGAAGATGTACAATCACTCACTACGGATTCTTTATTCGTAATAGGGATATCGTGAATTATATTCAGCTAAGAGTCATTATCATGTACCAAATAAATATTTTTTTAATTTTTTCTATTCTATTCATTTTGTAGGCATGTCTAAAAATGAAATCTAAATCCGTCCTCTGCGTTGCCGCTCGCCATTTAGCCAAAAGTCGTGCATGGCTGTAACTTAGCCCGGCACTTTCATCACCAGCTCATATTGTGTCCCCACTGCTGGGGCACAAGCCTCCCCCTTAAATTTGCTGGTTGTTAAAAGACTGCTAAAGCAGCCGGTACAAAAAGCTTTGAGTGCCTTCTGAAGAAGGAAGTTCGAGATGATACATTCCGGGACATCTGATGACCAGCTTTGGCGAAAGCTGCTGAGCTTCATCAATCGCAGACCGAGTTCGAACTGCGAAACTGAGCTCCTAAGGCACTGTCGCTTGGTGCTAAACCATAAATCGGCAAAGCAGTTGACTTACTTCTCTCTCCTGCGGTGCTATATCTCCTCCGACCAAGTTGTATTTGCCAAGGACCACGTTTCTTGTCTCTGGGAGGACAACCGCTCCTGCAGAAGTCACACAGTGTGCGGCTGAAACCAGACAAGTATCGGGTGAAACGTGTGACGAAGAAAATAGTTATTTATGATTAGACGAGTGAATCAGCTTGGTGACCTCGGTGGCCGCGTGATAAAGCTCTTTTAATGTTAGTATACTTATTGTAAGTATTATTTTCAAAGTAGACTACTCAAAAATAATTGAATACATATTTTTATGTATTTGTTAAGAATATGGCAAGGATACAAAATAACACCTTGTAAAAATGGGTTATCTTATTATCAGCTATCACCCGCAGGTCAGTCAACATTTTAAAACGAATTAACTTCTACGTAACTATTAAAATGTCAGATGTCATATTTTATCTTTATCAGCCGAAGCACAACAATTTAAGTTATGATTTTATATCAGAGTAAGTATAGTGCGTATAGGGTGCACACGACGACACGTTGTGTCTGAGATAGTCTTATTTGGGTCACCTAAAAAAAAGAAACTGACCTATCAAAACAAATGAGTGCGACAGCATAGTGCCCCTACAGACGTACTCGATCCTGGATCTCTAGAATCTATATATTGCTAGCTCAGCATATATCAGCTCCATATGCTGCACCTTACGCCTGGTACGTCGTTGATGTCTGGAAGCACATAACAACGCTGACTTCGCGTTCGTTTCTTCCGTGGACCTGTAGGGTATGGAACGGTCTCCCTTCAGAGGTTTTATCCCATGCGCAATAACATAAGGTGTTACAAAAAGCGTTTAAAGTGAGCTTTTAAAGTCAGTACAGTTCAGGAATACCCTGATGCTGCAGATGTCTTGAAGAAGCGATGACTACTTCCCATTGGATAGCTCGCCTGCTCGTTGGGTGTAAATATATTTAAAAAAGGGGAAACTTACCTTTCAAAACAAATGAGTGCGACAACAAAGTGCCCCTACAGATGTACTCGATCCTGGACCTCTCAAATCTGTTTATTGCCGCGTGCCACGACCAGTCACCAAGCTTCGCTGGTAGACCGTTCACAATCAGCGCCGTATGCTGCACCTTACCTCTTCTACATCCTTGATGTCTGGAAGCACATAACAACGTTGGCTTCACATTCATTTCTTCGTGGACCTGTAGGATGTGGAACGGGCTACTTTCAGAGGTTTTTCCCATGCGCTATAACATGAGGTGTCTCAAGAAGCGTGTAAATAGGGCTCTCAAATTCTGTAACGCAACGTCATCAGCAGCTTTACTAATGCTGTAAATTTCTATAAGCGACGATGACCCACTTACCAGATGGCTTGCCTGCTTGTTAGAGGTCTAAAGATACAAAAAGAAAAGAAACTCACCTGTTAAAACAAATGAGCGCGACAACAAAGTGCCCCCACAGATGTACTCAATTCTGGACCTCTCGAATCTGTATATCGCCGCGTGCCACGGCCAGTCTCCAGGCTTCGTCGGTAGACCGTTCACGATCAGCTCCGTATGCAGCACCTTGCGTCTGCCGCACGAGTCGTCCGGGATTGCAGTGCTGAGCTCAGCTGTGTTCTTGTAGCCCAAGATAAGATTGTCCAAATAGCCCTGGAAGAAAACCTGGTCAAGTCATACTGCCATCATGTTAGGAAACTCTTAGAAAATGTCCCGCTGCTGAAAAAGTTTTAACCCCTTTCCTATCATTATTTCCTTTCATCATTTCCGATCTTCAACTGTCAGCAGCCAGTCAAAGTAAAACAAATCTTTTGGCACCATTTATTACACTCACTTACTTCGTCATCATCACATCTCCAGCTCATTTTTATGTCCCTACTGCTGGGGCGCGTGCATTCCGTATGGATAGAAACACCCTAGGGAGAACGGGCCATAAACCACCATACAGGTCCAGAGTGGATTCATTATCATCAGCCTACACACGTCCACTGCTGGACATAGGCCTCTCCAAGTGCACGCCACTGAGCACGATCCGCGGCTACTCTCATCCAGCTCTTGCCAGCCACCTTGCGAAGATCGTCGTTCCACCTAGTCTGAGGGTGTCCTACACTACGTTTGCCGATACGCGGTCTCCACTCAAGAACACTTTTACCCCATCGGTTATCGGTTCTGCGGCTAATATGGCCGGCCCACTGCCACTTCAGCTTGCTAATCCTGTGGGCTATGTCGACGACTTTGGTTCTCTGTCGGATCACCTCGTTCCGGATCCGCTCCCTCAGAGAAACTCCAAGCATAGCCCTCTCCATAGCTTGCTGAGCGACTTTAAATTTGTGAACCAGGCCTACCGTGAGTGTCCACATTTCGGCTCCATATGTCATGACGGGTAGGATGCACTGATTGAAGACTTTCGTTTTTAGACTCTGTGAAATAGGCGACGTAAAGACCCGACGTAATTTCACATATGCTGCCCAGCCTAGCTGTATCCTTCTGTTTGCCTCTTTCTCGAAGTTGTTTGTACCCAACTGCAGAGTTTGCCCGAGGTAGACATACTCCTTAACAACTTCGAGAGTACTGCCTTGAACTGCAATCGGTCCCGGAATGGCATGTTCATTAAACATAATCTTGGATTTGTCCAAGTTCATCCGGAGACGGATGCATAGAGAAGAATCAGCAAAGCGGATTGGTGGTTGTAAACAACTGCTAATGCAGCCGGGACCAACTGTCTTCTAAAGCACGGAGGAGCTCGAGATGATAAATCTATGGTCACCCATCCGATGACCGGCCTTTACAAAAGCAGTAATTCACTTATACTTATTAAATCGCATTGGTTTAAGAAACTACCAACTCTTTATCCCTCTAACTTTTCACCTTTGGCCATATCATCACACCTGAGGTATGAAGGCCACCCACTTACCCTTATGGAGATTTTAATTAAATAGTTTAAAAAATAATTTACCGTTTTAGGTTTTTCACAGTACTCTACAGTGTTCACTACCGCACTGGTGAGGTACGGAACAACTCCCAGCCTGGGACCTTTGACTTTGACGCTTAGGAGGCTTGCAGGTTTGAAGAAGTTCACACCGAAGGACTGTTGTAGATCAGCGCTTATTCTGGCTGCTGGTTCTGGGCCCTGCAACTACAAATCAATCGAAATTGAAAATACATGCATTTATAAATATTGATGTAATTAGAGGGGATATGAGATATGCATATATGCCCAGTAGTGGATTTATATAGGATGATGATGATGATGATAATTATACGCCGCCTAACTGGGTGCAGTCAGTAGGTAGCAAATAAATTTAAGAAATTTTGAAGCATATCTTATGAAAATTTTAATACCTAAAGAAAATACAGAGATCTAGTGAGTTGATAAAAAACTTTTGTTAGACTAAATTAATACGATTTTAAGTCCGCTGTGTTTTTTAATTGCTCCAACTCAATTTACAACTTTAAATAAAAAAAAATTCTTCGAAGAACTCAGAAACTTTTTTTGTATGTACATGGTGATCACTAAACGGATAAAGCAATTTTTTTTCTTGTTTATATGATGGACACTAAACTGAGATCTATGAAATTACTTGAGCGGCGAACTATCTCAGAAATTAAAAACAAACACTATCTTACCGTAAGTGATGCGTCTGAATCAAATTTCAAAGACACCTTTGAGTTACTGTTAAAGTCCTCTCTTAACTGCAAAATGTACTGGTTCTCCTCTTCAGGTGGAAGACCAGTCTCAAAAATTACTGTCAAATTGTCATTGTCATCACAAGGTCTAGAGAACGCTAACGGATGGCCAGTAAAACTCCATCCCTGATTGCGTTGACCGAAAACCAACTCTATTATCAAAGCAGTAAGCACTGTCACTTTCCACATTTTCGAGCACAAAACAAAATTATTTCTTTTAACTTTAGCTATTGTTATCTTTTCATTTTTAAGACTAACAGAACACACATTCTCGACAGACTTGCAAACACGTACTAATTTGATATTACGAGTATTATCATTCTGATGACGCAGTCAATGTAGTCATATCGGTAATTATGAAGAAATTACCGACTAAGGCCCCTTTGACTTACAAAGTAAGAGTAGATAGTGTTAATTAATTTCAGTGGGTTGGATAGTTTTTTTTATAGCAACCATAAATAACTTACATCAGGTAAGGTCCCACAAAACCGATTAATTCGGTTTGACTGCGGTATCAAACTTACTTACTTTAAATCGGAAGTACACCTGACCCAGTTGTCATGGGGTGCGGATGCAAATCCAGCTCGTGGAAAAAATTTAAACACTTTATAATTGTAATTTGCTTGCAACAAAATATTTGTTTATTTATAGGAAGACCAACAGCTATGAATGACACAACTTAAAAAAATAAAAAATAATAACAGAAAGCCAATTATAGGTCCTCACTGATAAAAACAGAATTTATAACAACGTGATGCACTTAACAAGAAAAACACAAATAAATTTATTCATTATACTACCAAAAAACAACTGGCTGATGAGCCGTTTTGCCGATGCATCGCTTGTGTTAAAAAGGTCAAAATCTAGTTTTTTTAGATAAGGCATTGAAGTTGTTACTGAAGTCACACTCCAGATATACGTGTTCTGCCTATAGTTGGAAGAGGAAGAGGGCAGATAAAAGCGGGCTAATGCGGAGGAGCTTATAGGGCGCTCTGAGAGTGATTTGAGATAGTAGATCTGGGCGATATGCGTAAAATTATACATATACTCAAACAGACATTTTAGTGGTTGTTTTCCCGCAGGTGGGTATATCAGACCATGAAACTGAACAACTTTTCACAAGAAACATAAGTCAAAAAACGAGATAATTTTTTAACTTTCCCATTCAAACCATGCTTGGTCAATAGAGGCTTTGTATTAATTGTAAATGTCCGAGGTTAAAGCCTCTGTGGTCTAGTAGTTAAGATCACCGCGTGCGGTAAATACTTATGTACTCGGTTTGGTTGGTGGTAGGGCTTGTTTGTCCGCTTGGCTAGCTACCACCATCTTATCTAAAAATTACGCCATAACATCAATGTTAGTAGCATTGTTGTGTTCCGATAGCTACAGATAAGATAGCCAGTACCTCACTAGTTAAGGATCCCGGGTGAAGTGCGCTTCTACCTTCGGCCTTATCATCACTTAACATCAGGTGAGATATGAATGCCACTTGGCCTCTCTTGGCCTCATCAACAAAAGAGATGGTATATTCGTACAACCCTGCCATGAATCGTCGGTAGCCAAAGGGATAGGATTCCAGGTTAAATGCGAGATATCGTGGTCCAATCTCCATCACATAGCTTCATTAGACTACTGATAGACGTGGACCCATGCTTTACAAGAATATATTAAGTGGGCTAACAAAATATTCCGAATTTTGTTATTCCGGTATCCGTAACTCTGAACTTCATAATAATTCTCCCATTTATGTTTTGTGACTCTACTGACAATTGATGTGTCTTTCTCGTTCAGGCCATTTACATCATTATTTTGACGAACAGCCAAGCAGATATCAAGATTATTCAATCTCTCAAAATATAAATTCTCATTTGCCGCTGACGACGGTCACTAGTTGCAAATAAATTATGATTCCTTCACACTTTATATAGGTCTTACCCCTAAACAAAGACAAATTCACTTTTTCACAGTTCCGGCCGGAATGACACCGATAAATCCTTATTTTCCTAAAATAGGTCGAGGATCTGAGTTTTCTGAGGCGTTACGTTACTTTGTTTTCTCGTTTTCTTTACTTCTATAGAGCTTTCAGCTAACATTGTGTGTATGCTTTAAATAATTTAATGTTATGTATATAAACGAATCACACGACTCACGTTGAGGTGGGCAGGATACGTGGCTAGACGGGAAGATGACAGATGGACCCGGTCGGGAACAGAGTGGTGGCCAAGAAATGCTCGTCGATCGGTGGGCAGACCTCCAGTTCGGTGGTCGGGCGACCTAGTCCGGATGGCGGGCAGGGGATGGATGAGGATGGCGCAGGACCGTGAAGAGTGACTTGCGAGGGAAGAAGCCTATGCTCTGCAGTGGGCGGAAGTGGGTTAATGATGATGATTATGATGATGTATATACAAAGTTTATAGTTCTAATGGCGTAGTGGCTTACGCTTTCGATTGCGATCTTGCAAGTTAAGCTCTTTAAAGTGTTGGTATTTATCCGCTCGACTCATGGAATGCTTATGTTATTATTATTTTGTTAAGTTCAAAAACCTGTCGCTTATCAGGCAATTAAGTCTGGAAATAACACACTTGGCTGGGGCCAGGGCACGAGTGAGAGAACTCATTGTTATTGATGATGATATGATATATAAGAAAAGTGCAATGGATACAGAACCTGCAGACATCACTTTAAACAATTAGGTACTTTAACTCTACCATGTATTTATATATATGACGTTTGTAAATTTGTAAAAAATACTCTCATTTTTTCACTAATAGACAGGATATCCCTACAAAATATTCATTTTGCCCAAAAAGCCAATCAAGACTAATGCTACCCACCTCAAAACTTCATCTACACGCAAGCAGTCCTTTAATGATGTGCATTAAGATATTTAACAAATTACCAATTACAATTATAAACATTCTATCAGAAAAAAAATTTTTAGGGAAATTAAAACAATTACTTACAGAAAAGGGTTACAATACATTATAAGAGTATTTTAAAGACGATCTACAAAATAATAAATTTAAATAAAATGAAAAAGCACATGAAACGTCCTCCTCTCCCCTAATTTGTTGTTGTGCCCGACAGGGTCCATACTGTTCTTGACATTATACATTATACATACAACTACCTTCAGAGCAAGTAGACGTGTGCTAACGATATTTAAAAAATATTTTAATAATTAAATTAGTCTTCATCGTTAAATATATTATATTGTGTATTAAATACAACATGACCAACTGCAGTGGATGTAAAAAGTCCTTAAAAGCATCTGAAAAAGCAACCTGCTCTCGTGCGCTGTGTGCTAGGCAGTACCATTTTGCTTGTGTAAATCTTTCCTCGGATGGATACAAAAGAGTGCAATCCTGGGTGTGCCCCCAGTGTGTCAGCAAGCAGCCGAAACCTGGCGACAACACAGATACTCCAATCAAGACAGGCACTGGTCTCGTCTCAGACGACCCTGGACGTGCAAACGTAACCATAAGAAGAAGTACTCCAACTTCAACCGCTTCCCAGGAAGGAATGATCATTCCCGAGGCGTCGCTGTTGGGAATTAACCGGATTTAGTAAGCATAATCAAGCGTGAAGTTTCAAATGCTGTTCGGAGTATGGTCATACCTGAGTTCCAAACACTAAGAGAGCAGATGAGCACCTTAGAATCATCCGTTAAGTATCTCAGCTCCCAATACGACGATATGATGAAATTCTACTCATCTACAAAAGCTGACATTGCCACTCTAAAGGAAGAAAATAAGCAGATGCATGAGAACATTAATTCGCTATTAGCAAGAACGAAGCATCTAGAGGTTGAACATGCGCGGCAGGAGCAATGGTCCAGGCTTCAGAACATTGAAGTAGTCGGCGTCCCCGAGTCGAAAGACGAATCAACCGTCGACCTTATCGTCAAGATTGCCGCTCAAACTGGAGTCTCCATGCAGAGCAACGACGTCGAATACGCACACCGTGTGAAGCCACGGCGCCCAGTCAGCGGCACCATGAGCCGAGCCATCATCGTCCGCTTCAGGCAGCGCGCCACAAAGGACACTATCGTCGCAGCCGCCAGGAAGCATCGGAATATTACTAGTAGGCAGCTCGGTATGGGAGGTGAAAGTAAAAATATTTACATTAACGAACACTTAACCAAGGAAAACAAACAATTACTAAAAGCTTGCAAAACTAAAGCCTCTGAATTTAATTTTAAACATGTCTGGACAAAAAACTGTCGTATATATATGCGGAAGACCGATACTTCACCTCCCATCCCGATCATAAGTTCAAAGGATCTGGACAAATTACACTAAATAACTTTGCAACAGATAAAATTCAAAAAACTTTATTTATATACAACACAACCTTATTATATACTCCAAAACATTCACAATCTCAACGCTCACATTTTTACAACACTATATACTTTGATACATCTTATATTATTGATCACTCCTACATAATAATAACAACTCAATACCTTAATTTCAACATCACTTTTTACGTTTATACTAACACTGCGTATTACATACCTATAACCTGTAAAATACTTTTAAACATACATAACCGTATCACTTTTTTGTGTGATAAATGTAATTATTTCTTACCGCTATTTACACAAGACAGACTGACCGAGTTTTTACTTCAGTATAAGACGTTTATTTACACGTTTCACTGCCTTAATCCACGGAACTAAACTCCAATAAATTACAAATATTATATCAAAACGTACGCGGTCTCAGGACGAAGACGTATGACTTTTACAATAATGTATTATTGAGCGATGCAGACATCATTCTTGTCACCGAGACTTGGCTATGTGAAGGTATTCTCAACTCCGAGTTATGTGACAATAGGTACGATGTGTTCCGCCGCGATCGTGGCTCGCTCGGAGGAGGGGTTATGGTAATGAGTGCAGCGCGGCTTAGTGCGCGGGTGCGCCCCGAATGGCAACGCAACGATCTTGAATGCCTGTGGGTGACTGTTCCCATAGAGAAAACTGTGCCGCGGCATGCGCTCAAGGCTACATCGCCGGGCCCCACCGCCGGCGGCGCTTCGACCCGTTCAAGTTACGATCTTCACATCGGTGTCGTCTATTTGCCACCCGACAAACACATACCTATTCGCGTGCGGGGCTTGCTTGACATTTTAGCTAAAATCACTGATATGTATCCCAATGACAGCATACTTTTGGCGGGAGATTTTAATTTGCCTTCTATAAACTGGACATCGGGTGACCCGATTGTTTTACGGAAGGGCTCTGTCGATGCCCAGAACTGTTCATCTTCACTTATAAACGAAACTTCTTATGCAGGCTTTACTCAATACAATAACTTAGTCAATTCAAGTCAAAACACTCTCGATTTAATCTTTGCTAACTTTTCTTTAGACTTGCAAAAGGCACATAGCCCACTTGTACAGGAAGATAAATACCATCCATCGGTATTATTAGATGCGACCGATATTTTGTTACCCCCTTTAAAATCAGTGCCACGGAAAATTTCCTTATTTCGAAGGGCGGACTACTCAACAATAAACAACTGCTTAAAGGATTTCGACTGGTCCAAGTTGCTTACATCTTGTAGCATTGAGGAAGCTGTACATAACCTTTATTCTATACTTTATGATATCATCGGAAAGTATGTGCCGCAGGTAACTAAATCTAATACTTACGTTTATCCGGCCTGGTACAGTAGGGAGCTTATTAAATTAATAAAAGAAAAAAGTAAAGCGCACAAGAACTGGAAGAAATACAAAAATAAATTGGAATATGAACATTTCTCTTATTTACGGGCTAAAGTTAAATGTTTGCAGGACAGTTGTTTTAAGTCCTATATAAATTTCTCGGAAAAAAATATAAAATCATGCCCTAAATTATTTTGGTCATTTGTAAAAAGTAAGAAAAGTAATAATACCCGATATCTTAAATTTATGACTTTTGAAAATAAAATTTTAAATAATGAAAATGAAACATGTGTAGCTTTTAATGATTTCTTCCTTAAAAACTTTAGTACACCCTCAAACTGTCAGCTGGGTGGTCTGTCGGGTATTGTGGCTAACGGGGACCCCTTATGCTCTATACACGTGGAGGCTGATTTGGTCGAGAAGCTTCTCAAAAACCTAGACCATTACAAGGGGGCCGGCAGTGACAACATTCCACCGATTTTTCTATCAAATTGTGCTGAAACGATTGCGTCCCCAATCACTTGTTTATTTAATCGCTGCTTCCGTGAGGGCTATTTTCCACAAGTATGGAAAACAGCACACATAGTGCCCATCCACAAAAAAGGCACTAAATCAGCGATTGAGAACTACCGCCCGATCTCAATATTAAACACATTAAGCAAAGTACTGGAAAAGGTGGCGCACTATCATCTGTATCCGATTATCTGCAAAGGTATCCCATCCCAACAGCACGGCTTCATTAAGGGACGATCCACTAACACAAATTTGGCCATATTCACAAATTATGTGCTAAACAGAATGGATGGCGGGTCGCAAGTGGATGTGATCTACACGGATTTCGAAAAAGCCTTCGACCGTGTGGATCACACCATACTTTTACGGAAATTATGTGAGCTTGGGGTCTGTGGGGATCTTTTGAGATGGGTGGACTCATACCTTAGAATTCGCTGCCAGGCTGTAGTCGTAGGTGGACATCGGTCCGACTTTGTGGAGATACCCTCCGGTGTCCCACAGGGTTCTGTGCTGTCGCCTCTGCTTTACGCGGCCTACTTATACGACGTGGGAGAGTGCTTTCACTTTGCTGACTATCTCATGTACGCAGACGACACAAAAATCTATCTTTCTGTTAAAGACGTGAGTGACTGTCATGATCTCCAACAAGACTTAGACCGTCTAAACAGATATTATGCAGACAACAAAATAACAATTAATACAAACAAGTGTGTGTACATGACCTTTACTAGGAAGAGGAAACCCATTATCTTTGACTACCAAATAGACCATATTTCTATAAAGAAAGCACAGTTGGTCAAAGATCTTGGTATCACCCTCGATCATAAGCTCTCTTTTAATGAGCACATCTCTGAAATAGTCGGCAGAGCATATAAGAACTTAGGATTTATCCTACGCGTGAGTAGGCCATTCGCCGATACCAACTGCTTGAAAGTAATATATTTTGCATATGTCAGGAGTATTCTTGAATACTGTAGCAATATCTGGAGCCCACAATATGTTATGTACAAGCAGGATATCGAAAAGATACAAACATAATTTGTAAAACACCTGAATTACCGGTCGAGGTTCAAATGCTCGGGTGAGTATAGGGAGCTGTGTTCTTCTCATAAGCTTTTAACATTGGAAGACAGAAGAAAAGTGCTGGACATGCTCTTTCTGCATAATGTCTGCCATAGTGCTATCGATAGCACCGAGCTCACGGAACTGTTCTTAAGGCTGCAAACTCCTAGAGTCCGTACTAGGCATGCTTCTTTGTTTCACGTACCGCTTGCACATACAAATTATTATCAAAACTCTGTCGTCTGTCGAACGCAAAATTTTTATAATAAACACTTTTGCTCAATGGACCTATTCCATAACAATAAAGGTAAATTAAAAAAAAAAATTGTTGATACACTTAATAACAAGTGAAAAGGTAGTAGTAGTATAAAGTATAATATAGGGTATAATTGAATATTCAGACTCACACACACACACACACACTCGCACACACACACACACACACACACACACACTCACACCAAGCACACGGATATAAACTGCTCTCAATTAATTTATACAAAGTAAAACTGTAATTGGCTGTATTATTTAGAATTAAGTTTATCTATGTTATAAAAGAGCTGTGATTTTTATTAAATAAATAAAAAAAAAAAAAAAATATTTTAAGATCCTTGTCTCATATAGGAAAGCAATAAAGATATAATAATAATATAATAATAACCTCGCCCAGTGGTACAATATGAGTACTTTAGAGCTTTTCCGAGCCGCAACATCACGGGCCCAAGTGGCCATAATTTATTTATTTTTATTTACTTAAACTTTAGCAACATAAATATTACATGGCGGACTTAATGCCTGAGGCGTTTTCTACCAGTCAACCATAATGATAGCCGACCTCCGATAGGAGATGGCACATGAAAAAGAAGTATAGAATATGATAAAGTGATGTTGATGATTTGTTCATGGCGACCCTATACCACTAGCGTATACCACTGGCGTCCTAGTCGGTACAGCGCTGGTGCCCCTTACCGATCCGATCCGAACTCCGATCCGATCCAAAACTCTCGGAGAATCTAGTAGGACACGGGGACACGCACTAGTGCGTGATGCAGTTCCCTCTAGAATATCTCCGAAAATGATTCGTTTCACACGGCTTGATGAACCCTTTAAGTTTCTCGCCGCCCCCAAAAAAAGCCCGCTGAAGCAATCAGCATACTGTCTCCAAAAAAATGGTAGCTTAGCATCAGCTTATATAATTAATTGACACGGGTAGCCTAGCTTTCAAGCTGTCGTGATTTGTGTCGAGGTCAGTTTCACGCTGCTTTTCGAAAACACGGCCTTGCCTCTTCCTTTTCGTTAGAAGATCATTGATAAGAATAAGTTTGGGTTCACGATTTTGGTAAGACATTAAAATGTCTAAATTTGCAGTTTGTAAGCTACATAACGTCTATAGGGAAAACCGGTCAGTCGGTAAACCCCAGAGGCCGGTTAGCCGTGTTTATAAATATGCAAACATTGAGAGCTTATAAAGTTGAACAGACAACTGTATCAAAAAGACATAAAGTCTATTTTACTGTAACTGTGTTTTTGTCCGATGCGATAAATATTTTTTTTAAATCTAACTAAATTTTTAAGAAAAATCGCATAAACTTATTGTTGGTTGGGGTCATTAAAAAAAAAAATCAAAATTCAAAATCATTTATTCAGTTTAGGCTACAAGTAGCACTTGTGAATGTCACTATGCCATTAAAGCTAAACTTATTCGTTAATCAATCAATACATCATATTTTACACTGCAGTTGTTAAGTGAGGATCTCAATGGCACAGTAGTTTAACAACAACCATTAATTCCAGCCCACGTGGTGGTTTATGGCCCGTTCTCCCTATCCATCCATAAAGGCTCGTGCCCCAGCAGTGGCGGGACATATAAATGGTGATAATGATGACTCCATAAGTGGTTCCAAATCAAGATTTCAATAAACAAATAAGGTAATAATTGAATAAAAAAATTAAAAAGGTAAATTTTTATCTTTATTTTTTGTCACCAGGGGACGCTGCTTCAATGCCTAAATAGTGTATAAAAGTGGCACTATCAAAAAAAAAAAAACCGGTTTACGTTATAACACTGATTGGTATTTTTTGCTTCGTTATATATAAAAAAAGATGTCACTATGGATTGGAATCCATCTGACCCAAAAATGTGCATGCATATTGATGTGGTTGACTGTACCTGATGTTGAGACGGTCTGTGGTTGCGTTTTATGCACTTGGCTGTACACACACAGATGTCCAAAAACAATAAATATATATAAAATAAATAATATATTTAATAAATATTATTTTAATAAATAAATTGTGACCCGCGATATTATAATGCTTACAATAAATAATATATTACAAGTAGGTATAGTTATATTAAAATCAAACATTGTAAACCTGTCCAAAATATAAAAATAAAAAAATATGTTATAAGAGTTGTGAAAACGTGACGCATGTACTGTATATACGCCAGTTATATTAACTTAACTTAAGGTTCCGTTACGTCCTGCAAGGCGCAACCGTCCACTTTCGATTTCATTTTGCGACAATAATGTCTCATTTCAACAACAACCCCACCGTCGGAATGTGCCGCGATTACAACACCTTACTAGACAAATTAGACGGTGTGCCTGATATTCACGATTCATCGCTCTTCAAGTGGAAGTCGTCGCTGCATAGGCTTGTTTCAATCGACTGGCATGATGCCGTGTAATTTTGTAACTATACCATTTTTATTTTATTTGCTTTTTATTTTTTATTTTATTTATCCTTATTATTTCAATTGATTTTTATAATGTAATATTATTTTATAATGTAATAGTATAATTTTAACAATTTAATTTAATTTTATGTGTTTTTTTTAATGATTTGATTCAATGTTTAAGCATGTTGTTTACGCATATCTGTGGAGTTGCAGTCTACCTATGTTACTAAAACCACGTAAATACTGAACGTCTATTTCTGTAAATCTGTTTTGTGTAATAAAATTAAATAAATAAATAAATTTTCACAACTGCAACAACACTGCTACAATACTGCTTTATGAGCTGATGGTAACCCACCAGGCATTTAGAATGTGCATTCATGTTTATCAAGTCGAGTTACTCCAAGAATCAAGTGAAAACAAATCTCCAGGGAGGCGCGGCGCGATCCGCAACTCATTATTCTTTATGCAAATGTGAGTAACATCTGCCCACAGCGATTCCCTGAATATGGAAACACACATTTCTGTAAAGGCGTAATCACATGATCGTGTACTTGCAACAGAACATTGAGGATTCGTTTACTCATCGATTTGTTACAACTTGCTTCAACTACATAAAAAATATTATAACATGACAAACGATGTTATAATTTTTGCCCTTCGAAATATTTTACAGACACGACAAGACACAGCCACTAAAACTTTAAGAAAATATTATTTTAATGACAAAATTACATCGAATGACACGCATCCATGTTTCGTACAATTAACGAAATTGAAATTCTACAAAAAAAGTTTTTTGTGAACAATCATTTCATCAAGCTAGACACAAGCGCAGACAATCCTGTACTTCGACGAAGAGTAAAAGCAAAACAAAAGGAATGTTTTAAGTAAAAATTACTTTATTAGTATACAAACCCGGGCAATACATCGAAAACTCCTAAACACTGCCTGATTTGGGATCTTCAGATATCGGGCCGAACACCTTGACACTCAACCACCGAGAAAGCACACATTGTTTTAGTTGACCTTTATTTCATCATTTCACCCAAAAGACGTCTACTGCTGGACAAAGGCCTCCCCCAAGGATCTCCATAATGACCGGTTTTGTGCTGCTCGTATCCAGCCGCTTCTCGTGACCTTTACTAGACCGTCGGTTCAGCTTGTTGGAAGTCTGCCCACACTGCGTTTACCCGTGCACCGACGCCACTCGAGAACTGTTTCGCTCTCCAGCGGCCATTAGTCTTGTGAGCGATGTGCCCTGTCCGCCGACCCACTAGTTGCTTTTTCAACTAATAACAACTAACTATTAAATAAATAAATAACTAGTAGCCGAATAGTGTCCTGATTCCTAACCTAAAAAATTATACAATATTTATACTACATTCCACATTATACATGTGGCGGCTCCAGCTACCGCATACGCCGCACATTATTTAACACGAAGCAAATACCTTCTCAAACCGTGTCAATAGATGGCGCCACAAACGCAAGCCAACGACGTCGCCATACTACGACGATAAATAGTATGGGAAGCCTGCATCGCGGTAGCGATGTTTCACTATCTCCTTCGCTATATATAACACCTCCAACTAACATCCGTTGGACTGCGGTCCCCGAGCTATACCACCCAGCTCGGAGGAAGATCTTCCCTTTGGCCTTCCTCAATGTGGCATTCTACCTACCATCAGCTTCCTACGTACATATGCATGATATAGGGTAGGTAGGGGGCAGTAGTAACAGAGGACAATTGTAACATTGGTGATATTTCTACTACTATGCCACTTGCGCCTGTGTGTGTAAGCTCGAATACGCACAGGACACCTCCCGACCTGCTCACTAGTCAGCGGCGCACAAACTGCGAAACGGACGAGTGCCACGACGGATTCTTGTTTCTGCAGCACCAAAGTAAGTTTTAACTTGTTATTATATTGTCTGGTACTCACTTAAAATGTGGTAATCTCTTGATATTTTTCATTGAGTCGTCAGCTGTGCTCTCATACAATTGCTTAGCTAAGTGTTTGTTTCTTAGTGTTCAGTAAATTGTGAGATATATTTTTTTTACTTAGATCGTTCGTAAAGGACAGTTGTACCACTGACGATGGGGGCAATTGTAACGTTACAATTGTCCACGTGTTACAATTGTCCACATGTCCACTATTGGACATATACATAGATGGTCTGTTGAGTTCTACTGCGTGTGGTTGATGTTCGCAATCGAAAATAGTTATACGAGTTCGATTCTACAAGTTATGTAAAAGTTGTAAAATTATAAGTTCACGTCTTTTTCTTTCAGATGCCTCGAAACAGAACAAGAAAGACTGAACGTGGAACCAAAGACATTTTTCTTTATGAAGAAGCGTACAAAGAAAGAAGTCTTTGATCCAGGTCTCATTCGGTTTGTTTCGTGCGCCCACTTTTTACATTGAGTGCCAATGCACTCAGTGTTAAAAGTGGGCGCACGAGGAGTGTACCTACCGAACAAGAAGCCAATTATATTGGCACAATTATAGTTTCTAAGGTTTTTTTAATATTTTTTTATTTTAATTTCCTTTTGTGATTACTTTTTAAATTTTATTTGATTAGGCACATAATGTTTGTCACAATTGCTAATTAAATAGTTGTTTATTTCAGTTTTATTTTGGACTTACTTTTTATTTTGTTTGAGTTGTGTTATGTTTGTTTTCGCATAAGTTAATTTGTTTTTAATTTAGGTATAAGTACTACTTAATTAAAAGGCAAATACACATGCCTTTATAATAATAATGAAAAAGGTGCAAAGAATGTGAGATATGTGCCTGGGGATATTTGTAACGGTGGACAATTGTAACACCATATAAGATAGAAAATGTTGTATATTTTGAATTTTATAAGTGTTATAGAGCTAATAACAAGCTGTAATATTATGTAATATCTATAATTATCATTTGTCAATGAACAAATTGATTTAATGTGTTATATAAAGCCACAAAAGGCATGTTACTTTTAATTCATACAATAAGTGTTATTTTTTTCTTTTTTTAAGATCTGATTCATTCCTGTGATTAAAGACAGATTATTAACTGATAAGACTGCATTAAAAAAATTGTTTGGGTGTCCCTACCCTACGCACCTGTGTTTTATTTTATAAAAAACCTTTGTTACAATTGACCACAGAGCGAGGACAATTGTAACACTTGTCTTCGTTCACTTAAAATTCGATTTTTACGTTTCTCTTATACAATAGGTATATTTTGAGTTCAAAATATCTTAGTTGAACAACCTGTGTCCCTAAACTCACTGACAAATTTAATTTAAAGCAAATAAATTTTGCCCGAAAGGCCTTCAAACAAAAAGTGTTACTTTGGCCCCCAGCCTCCCCTACATAAATATTTTCTTTCTGCACTACTTTTCTAAAATTGTTTGACACTAAGCTTTATCCTCACGTATTAATACCTTAGGTCATACATTAGGTCTTTACCTATGAAATTGGAGATTTGTATGAAGATTTTTTATAAAATTTAATTTTTCATACTAACGTTTTTTTAATTTTCTTAGCATCTATTTATGTTAACACTATCAAAATTGTAGTGTAGTGTGTATGTTTCACTAGCTAAATATAGCAGACATTAAAAAGAAAAAAAATCAATACCCTTCAAAGCTACAACGAAACAAAAGTTCAATTCCGCAAACAAAAAAGAAGTCAATTTAAAAAAAAGTTGGGCGATAAAGAGACATAATGAATAATCATTCTTAGTCGTAAACCCAAAGTAACATAGTCCTAATTAAAGGTATATAATAATATTAACAACCGGTATTGACTTTTAGAAGTAATACACCTATTAATAAGTGAGAAAAAATCTCCAATTTCATAGGTAAAGACCTATTATATACAGGGTATCTCATTGAAATGGGTCAGTATGGGAAAGTCTGAAACTATAAGACATACAAAGATCTGTTCTTAGGAACCATGTCATCGATTGTAATAAGAAGAAAAACTGCATTCATACATTTTAAAAAACCTGTACTCAGCTCGGGAATCGAACCCGGTTGTTTTGAAAAAATAAACTTACACTATTTCTATTTAGATATCGACTGTGTAGGTTTTAAGCAGTAAATGGCTCTATGAAACATGATGTATACAATTAAAAAAATGCATTGTTTTCACATACTTTAATTTATTTTAGTAGGTGTTCGAAGTGACCACCGTTACATTCAACAAGTTCAGGCATGTAAAAATTGTCTCTATGGTTGTTTGTACCTCTTTGCTGGTTTTGTAATTGTAATATCGTTACCTAAACGTGTTGAATATTGTATAGAAAAAAATGGTGGTTACTTCGAACACCTACTAAAATAAATTAAAGTATGTTAAAACAATGCATTTTATTAATTTTAGACATTATGTTTCATAGAGTCTTTTACTGCTTAAAACCTACACAATCGATATCTAAATAGAAATAGTGTAAGTTTTTTTTTTTTTTCAAAACAACCGGGTTTGATTCCCGAGCTAAGTACAGGTTTTTTTAAATGTATGAATGCAGTTTTTCTTCTTATTAAAATCGATAACATGGTTCCTAAGAACAGATCTTCGTATGTCTTATAGTTTCAGACTTTCCCATACTGACCCATTTCAATGAAACATTCTCTATATATCACCATGCAGCCGCTATGTTCCTGCATTTTGAATCTGTAATATCTTCGAAAATATTCATTTAAATTACATGCTGTAAAGGGCCATTGATCTATATTAAATGCACAGTGTATTTAAGGTACTTAATTGGATAAGGATTAATGCTGTATTGCTTAAAATCGCTTCGTAAATAAGCCATTATTTCTCGTAAAAAGTAAAGGATAAAAAATTATTATTGTGGGTTATCCCTAAGAGATAGACATATACCATCGCGGACTTTTTTGTAGACCTTTTTAAGGTGTACAATACTGTACATTATGATCTATCTCGTAGGGTCAGCGTTTGCAATGTAAGCGCAAAAAAATGTGAAATCTCTAAAATTATCAGTGTTTCTCTACTATATTATGCATGCATTTATACATATAAACCTTCCTCTTGAATCACTCTGTCTATTAAAAAAAACCGCATCACAATCTGTTGCGTAGTTTTAAAGATCTAAGCATACATACATACATACATACATAGGGACAGCGGGAAGCGACTTTGTTTTATACTATGTAGTGATGTAGTATTCGTTTGAACGTTATACTTCTAGTAAACTCTCTTGTGAATGTGCCTTAAGAATAAATTTGGAAATGTGGGAGACTCCGCGAAGTGAACTACAAAAAAGTTGACAAGTTTTATTAAAACTTTTAGGATATCAGTAGTTATTGAAACCTTTTTCTTTTCCAAGGATTTTTATTATATGGTGATAAAAAAATTGTAATATACTCAGGTAGATATTTTTTTTTATTTGATAAGTATTCGATTGCTATGGTTGTCAAGACTCAGTGGCTAGCGCCTTCGGGTTGTGATCTCGTAAGTCAAGAAACTTTTGGAATGGCAGATCAATAGATTGGTGACCGATTTAACATCTCGGGTCCCACGTTAAGTTATTGGTATTGTTGTAATAAGATGGCAGTCGTTAATACCCACCAATGAGACCAACATTGGTGCTGTAGTGGTTGATATTAAAAATAATAAAATAGATACACTGATATTGATTATTTGTTAAAATATTAAGATTCGGTGCTGATGACGTAGATGTTGACATTAAATAGGGATCCTTTTGCTTACAAAGTAGGGAGTTAATAGAGAAAGGAGTAGATAGTGTAGATTTTGGACAAGTTAAACAGAGTCACAATAACATTTGAAAGTTTGCACCAAAATTTCTATTAAAAGATTTAAATACATACTTGAAAAAAATCATTTTGATAAAAATCCGTTTCGCAGAATTTATTTTACCAGTTCCGAAGTTTCTCGTACATAGATGTCAATAGCATAAGCGTTTGTGCCGGCCTCATCCGCTTGCCAGAAGATTGCATGCACTATGCATTAGGTTTATCCGCTATGCAGCTTAGGGCTTTGGTCGTTACTCGACGGGACGCAGCACCTATATATTGATACTGACGGCTATAAAAACCAATAAAGATAAACACTTCTTTCATTTGTCAATTACAATTAAGACAAACACCGGTAGAATAACGGTAAATACCGGTATTTGCCATTTTGATAGGTATCGTTTGGGTGACCATATTTTTATTTAACGGGGCTAATACTACCGATGACATAACGGTTACACCGGTATTTTCTATTTTGTTATCTGGTTGATTTTACTCAAAAGTGTACATAAAGGTGTTTAGGCGTTTAATTTTAACTTTTACATAAACTTGTATCCCTGCCAACCTTACGAAGAGTAAAAGAACCAAATCAGCCCACTGTTAGCCAGACCACCCCACACGCATTTTTCTCCATCAAAAGAAGGTCGGTTAGGTAGTTGATTTAAATATCGAAGTTGATGAAACCGGTAATCTTAGTCACCCTAGTGGCACGTAAAGGTGATGTACAGTGGTTTTAAGTGGGTGACCCCTTCAGGTCCCGAATCCCTGTCGAGACCCTCCGGCGTGGGCAGAGTGGTGGGAGCTGGATGGGAGAACCCCACATAACTTCGGTACTCGGATGACAAGCTTTCCACTGTTAAAAAAGGAGGTAGTTAAAAAGTTCGAACGAAATACAAAGCATCTTTAGTAAATATATTTTTTCATAGAAAAAACAATGTTGTACGCATACCACTGCGCCCGAAGAGATGCAGATAGTGCTTTAGGACTATCCCCCCTGACCCCCTCTAGGGGAAGAAGTGACCTACTATAACGTCTTGCACTTCGCCTATGTGCCGCCAGGATGATCAGAGACCGTTATAAACAAACACCGGTGTCAATAGTAAATACCTCATCAACAGCTCATTTTTATGTCCCCACTGCTGGGGCACAAGCCTTCTCTATGAAGGGATGGAAGAACGGGCCATAAACCACCACGCAGGCCCAGTGCGGATTGGTGGTTGTTAACGACTGCTAATGCAACCGGGACCAACGGCTTTACGTGCCTTCTGAAGCATGAAGCTCGAGATGATACATTTTTGGTCACCCATCCGATGACCGGTTTTTGCAAAAGTTGCTTAACCTCAACACTCGCAGACCGGGCGCGTTAAGCACTGCCTTATCGAGCTCCTCCCAACCTACCACTGCTACTTCTACTAGTGAATACCTGCCACTGTCGGAGGCTCCTACATTCAATCCACTCGCAAATCATGGGCCTAAGCTGGACCTGGGTGCCAATAACTTGTTCACGCATAGATTGGGTCAAGGATGTATGCCCTGTGTGTCGTGGTAATCCACTCACGTCAGTACACTGGGCTTTAGTGGGCCGCCCGTCACACAGTTACAGAAATAAATAACTTGTTTTAACCGCCTCTGTGGTGGTTAAGACCACCGGTTTAGACCCAGATATTTATGTAAATCTTATAACCATGTGCTTGCTGTAAGCCTGTTTAATGTAAAAAAAAATACTTATATAAATAGAGGTCCCGCGTTCGATTTCCAGCGTACATGTTTGTGTATATACTCGGTTTGGTGGTAGGGCTTCTTTGTCCTCCTGGCTAGCTACCACGATCCAGGGTGAAGTGCGCTTCCACCTTCGGCCTTATCATCACTAAACATCAGGTGAGGTGAATGCCAAGTGCTTACACGTAAGACATATTTAAATCATTTTTTTTTGTATTTTTTTTTAGTTTAAACCTAATAATTTTTTGACTTTTGTTGTTTTTTACCTTTAAGTTGACGACCAAGAATAAGTATCAGCTGGACCTAGGGTAGTCACTTTAAAATGTGCCTTTGTAACATCATCATCATCTCAGCCAAAAGACGTCTACTGATGGACAAAGGCCTCCCCCAAATAATCATGGGGGGTATTTGCCGTAATCGCCACGCTTGGCAGGTGGGTTGGCGATCAACATACACATCTTTGTAACATACTACCTCAATATCTCAATCTATGGTACTTTTCAGTTTTACGCACGGTATCCTATCTGCCATATACTCGTACTACACACTACTACAGACTAGAACAGACACACGCCTGTGTGTACTAACTACAATTATGTTTTTGCACTAACATCATGTTCGTTCTTCTAGTATAAAAAAAAAATGTTCCTGCTTTGCTAAGCGTTCGCTTCGGTGTAAACTCTGCCGCATATCAAGTACTTCGTCACAGTATCGGGTGGCGTAAGTGACTGCAACACTTGCTCTATGAATTAGGCAGTGCTGCACCACGTTAGCGGATTAAGCGGTCCGCTAGACAATAGATAGGTATGTTTACTACAACTTGGTTAAGATCAAAGAGACAGCCTCTTGTGATGAACTTGTTTTGATCGCCAGCTCATTTTATGTCCCCACTGCTGGGGCACGAGCCTTCTATGGATGAAAATACCACAGGGAGAGGCCATAAACCATCACGCGAGCCCAGTGCGGATTGGTGGCCGTTTATCACATCACCAACAACTCAATTGATGTCCCCACTGCTGGGCACGAACCTTCCTTATGGATGTATACTTTACAGGAAGAGGTCATAAACTATAACTACCACTACGCGGATTAGCTAAAGCGCAGTATTTAACAAGAAGCGATACTTTTCTAGTTAGCGTTACCTGCACCTGCCTGCCGGTACCAAATTCATCATCATCATCATCTCAGCCAAAGACGTCCACTGCTGAACAAAGGCCTCCCCCAAGGATATGAGGGGTATTTGCCGTAATCGCCACGCTTGGCAGGCGGGTTGGCGATCGCAGTAGGTTGAGGGTAACATCAGAGAGATGCTGCTGCCCATCCTCTGGAATGGTCCCTTAGTCGGCTTTTACGACACCCACAGGAAGAGATGGGGTGGTGCAATTCTTTATCCCCGGCACCACACAGGGAAAGGGGTACCAAATTGCCTTTAGAGAAATTACGTTAATTACCGGTACTTATACTTTTTACTTATATTTTTATCGACTGGATTCAGTCTTGGTTGGCAGGTTCACCGAGCTACATGTGGCAAAGGTTCGATGAGCCTACCAATTGGGGCGTCAACTACTTTTAATTAATAATTACTTTAATCATTTTGTGTATACTAACATATACTAACATAGTCTTTAAGTTATACTGTTACTAATAGACTAATAATCTATGGATCACAATGGTCTGAGATTTTTATTTATTATTTTATAAATGAAAAAACGCCTTTGGCTTTCAAAGTAAAAAGTAAATAGTGTTGAATAATTTCGGCGGGCTGGTTAGAACCACGATAGCTCAATTGGAAGAGCACCAGACCCGGTATGTCAGAAGGGTGCAGGTTCAAACCCAGCTCGTGGAAATTTTTTCAACATTTGTGTTTTTGTTATTATTTTATTTTATTTATAGTGGGAATTTGGTAACAATGTCTCAGACTGATATCTAACCACTACTCTCGAGACCAGGGGGGTAACCACGAGCTCTCATAGCAGTATTATTGCAGTTGTGAAAACGAGACGCGTGTAGCGGCGAACATACACGCGTCTCTTTTCCACAACTGCAATAATACTGCTATAAGAGCTCATAGTCAGGGGGCAGATGAAAGAAAGAAGTTAACAAACAAGAAAATCCCTTCTATAAAAAGACGAAACAAGTATTTAACTTCACCGTACACTTTTGTTGACAATGACAACATGAGAAATGGTAAATACCAAAACGCAAGTCAATTTCCCACCCGAAACGCCTTATATAAAGCTGTGCCAGTTAAATATCATAATAAAGAATTGTCTGGCAAATTATTTTTTCTCCCGAGAACAACACAGAGAAGAGAAAAAAAAAGGATAAATTGCGTACTTGCTCTTGACAGAGCAGTCGTTATGAAAAAGTTTTATGTTCTACACTTTATCACGGGATGAATGGAGGTGCGAAGGGGTACTTCGGTAACTCGCAACTGTTTAGAAACATGGACGAACTCGCATTTATCATGTGGCCGGGATCGATTCGAGTGTGCTGTTCTTGCTAGTTGGTTTTCCCGTGAGAGTTCAACTAAAGTCGAACCGGAAAAGGACAAAATAGAAATCGATAGTAAACGTATTTAAGGCAGAAGCTCGTCGCAGTGATTACCATGATGAAGTTAAGCAACTTTCGCAGAGGCCGCTAAATGGCCGCATTTTAATCGCCTCTGTGGTCTAGTGGCTAAGACCACCGGTTTAGACCCAGAGGTCCCGGGTTCGATTCCTAGGGTGGTGGTAGGGCTTGTTTGTCCGCCTGGCTAGCTACCACCATCTTATCTAAATATGTCGTCATAACATCAATGTTTGTAGCATTGTTGTGTTCCGGCAGCTAGAGATAAGATAGCCTGTGCCTCACTAGTTGAGGATCCTGGGTAAAGTGCGCTTCCAACTTTGTCCTTATCATCACTTAACATCAGGTGAGATCAAGGCACTGTGCTCACCCGTTAATATAAAAAAAAATGGATGGGTGACCAAAAATGTATCATCTCTTGCTCCTCCGTGCTTCGGAAGGCACGTAAAGCCGTTGGTCCCGGCTGCATTAGCAGTTGTTAACAACCAACGCCCGCACTGGGCCCGCGTGGTGGTTTACGGCCCGTTCTATGCGATGTAAACGTCCATAGGGAAGGCTCGTATCGTTATCGGTTAACTTTTTAATAATAATATTATTTTATGCCATTAAGCTGGAATTCGTTAGCCATTGTGCTATTGAGCTCCACGTTTTAATATAATAAAAACAAACCAGTAGTACCACCACAAAAGCTCGGGAAGGAGAAATATCCTAAGATCAGTTTTGTCTTAAGAAGTTAAGTAAATAAAAGCCATTTTTCGTATAAATAATGACATGTTTAGTAAGGGACATTGACATAGATACTTTGTTTCATAACTACCTCGGAGGATAACATGAAATAACTCAAATAAGTTGACCAGACTATTAAGAGCGTTTACGCCGCACACGTTATAGTTTAAAGTGGCCGTAACGTCTTATTTAACTAAACCATAACATGTCAGGTGTTCATTAGGTGACGTAAAAATGCTAAATTACTTCATTCCAATAGTTTGTTGAGCATAATTTGATTTTCTATCTCTAATTACTAGATATGTTTTTTTTTCATTAGTGGCGCTAGTGTGCGGCGTAAACGCTCTAAAAGTGTGAATTTTATACAACGTCCTATTGAATCGCACAAAAACTGATATTAGTTTGTTCAGAATCGAAAGTAGACTCTAGACTAGATAATAAAATAGATGGGTCAGATTTTAAAAATACACACATTTTCAAATAAGTACGCCATTTTTAAATTCACATAAGTCTATCGACTTTTCAGTTCAGTCGACAACGACGAACGGCAAGCAACGTTGCACCACATAAAAACCAGATTGCACTTAAAGTTCGCGCAATCAGATTGCGCCTAATTAGGGGCGACCCGTACAAAACCGTATACCGAGGTAAAACCGTAAAGTATAGCAGATATCCGTTATTATTTGAAATTTCCGGCGCATTTGCCGGTTAATAGCATAGTAGCCAATAGGATTAATCTGTCAACAGACACTTGTCGCCGCAGGCACGAGCGTTAAATACTGTTTTTATGTGATTGCATCAAGTCTTGATGTTAACAAACGTTTGTATAGTGAACATACTATACTATAAATAGGTAAGCGCAATGTTATTTGCGTGAAACTGTGTATAATTATTTAATTATCTACAATGTTTTGGCGCCGGATGTGATTTCCATTGACTTTGGGATTTGAAATAAGTCAACGTTACGTATATGACGTTTATGTCAATCACATACAATAATCATTCAATACCATTTATATTCTATTAGCGTTATAAGTTACACTTGTCTACCGCACAGTAGGATGTACAATGCGCTCCTTTCAACAACGCTGTTTCCTGGACGCTATAACATGAGGTTCTTATAGAAGCGTGCAAATAGGACTCTCAAGTCGGCAACGCATAGGCAGCTCCCTGGATACTAAAGATGTCCATGGGCGGCGGTAAAAACTCCCATCAGGTGACTAGCTTCCTCGATTGCCGTCTTTTAACATTAAAATAAATCCTGCAACTGTGGTCTATTGGTTAAGACAACCGAACTCAGACCCAGAGGTCCGGGTTCGATTCCCAGCGAGGGTACATGTTTGTGTACTCGGTTTGGTTGGTAGTACCACCATCTTATCTTAATATGTCGCCATAACATCAATGTTTGTAGCATTGTTGTGTTCCGGCAGCTAGAGATAAGACAGCCAGTGCCTCAGTAGTTGAGGTTTTTTTTTAATGTTAAAAGGAGGCAAACGAGCAGGCGGGTCACCTGTAATCGCAAAACCAAAGTAATCGCAGATGCGTTGCCAGCCTTGACGAAGGAGTTGGATCTTGAGGAAAGAGTAGGAATTGAGAGGCGGAGGGGTGAGAGATGGGCCTCCGGTACTTTCACTCACCGGACGAAACACAACAGCAACGAGTGCCGTTGTTTCACGCCGATATCCTGTGAAAGGGCGACGACGCCGGGCGAGCCAGCCCATTTCGTGCTGCAACGCAGCGTAGCTCTACCACTCAGAAAATTTAGAAGATTCCGGGTGAAGTGCGTTTTCTCTTTCGGCCTTATCGTCACCTGATGTCATCAGGTGAGATGAAAGCCAAGTCTTAGTGCTTACCCGTAAGGAATAAAAAAAAACACTAATCCGAAACATCAGAAATAATACGTAAAATAAACTGCATGTAGGTAATAGTGTTCAATTTCAAAGATGCGATGTCTTCCCCAAGATTCAAACTTACACTTTAGAGATCGTATCTTGGAATTCGAATCAGAAAATTATATCTACAAAACCGTACAAATAGGAGCAGTAAAATAGAGCCAATAAATGATTATTCGTCCGGATAAAGATTGCTTGACCGACTCTACGGATGGGCGTCGGCTGCTAAAGTATGAAGCTGGAATGTTTAATAATAAATATTATAAAATTATTAGTTGTAATTTTATAGAAGAATAGAATAGAATAACATTTATTGGTAAAACACGACACATACACAAAGTCACAATAAAAATAAAAATAAAAAAAAAAATAAAAAAATAACAGGAACTAAAATACCAACTAAAAATACAACCTTAGTGTAACATGTATGTGTCGAGTCAACCAAAGGGCTCCGACTCAGCTTTTTTTGTTGCAACCAAGGTCACAACACTGATATTCTGCCGAAACCCGTGGAGAAAACGCGCAACGCGCCTCGCGTTTAAAATTGTACTAATAATAACAAACTGTCTGGTACTAAAATCCAATAGTTGCAAGTAAAAAATATTAAGAGACAAAAGCCTGCATAGTGCTGGTATGGTGCATTAAGATGATTCAAAAAACGCCTACTAGAAAAATAAAATAAATGTAATTAAACTAACAAATAAAAATAATATAAAACAGCTACTAAGTGGATAGTTGAATGTTTAGCAGGTGAGATTTATAAGCACACTTAAACAAATTCTTAGTTCCCAAATCACGCAGTGGGGGAGGTAGATCGTTCCAACACTTAGTAGCACTATATTTGAAACTGCCACGGAAAGCAGCAGTTTTATGTTCCGGTATTGAGAGAGGGTTGGTGCACGGCCTTACTCTTCGATTAGTAGAACGCCAGGTTAACTTGTCAAACAGGTACTTAGGATATTGTTTCTTAATAATATCAAACAGCATGCAAGACAGGTGCAGTTTTTGACGCTCCTTCATTTTTAGGATTTTAAAACTATTCATGTAAGGTGTTACATGTGTTCTAGGTGGAACAACGAAGCAATACCTTGCACACGCATTCTGGACTCTTTGAATAAGACGCTGAGACCTTTCCAGGATACAGGGGCCATATACAGTAATGCAATAGAAGCATGATAAGATTTTAAGCATGTTTGTTTTTGTGTTTAAGGGAGAAGTTCGTTGTCGCGGAGGTTACGCGCGTGGTCTGCGATTAATGAAGTAAAGCAATTTTTGCAAAGGCCGGTCATCAGATGGGTGATTAAAAATATATCATATCGAGCGCCTCCATGCTTCGGAAGGAACGTAAAGCCACTGGTCCCGGCTGCATTAGCAGTCAACGATTACCGCACTGCACTGGGCCCGGGTGGTTTATGGCCCATTCTCCCTTCATAGCTCGTGCTCCAGCAGTGGGGGCATAAAATGAACTAGTAATAATGTCATGATGATGATTTCTTGTTTTATTAAAAACTGTTTATCTTTTGTATAGGTATCACTATATATTAATACGTAAAGTAAAAACTTTGTACCCCTTTTTTACGAAAATTGCGCGGACGGAAGAGTATGAAATTTCGCACACTTATAGTTTATATAGAAAAGGTTATCCAAATGTTAATATTTTTTTAAATTATGCATAAAAATACATTAAATAAATAAAACAATCATTACACACACTACCATGTATTTGACACATGCGTTTATGATACTCTTTTCAAAAATTTCAAAAATGGAAGAGGAGCGGCCGAAATCTGTCAATGCCAATCCAAACTCACACTTTATCTTTTTAATTTTTCATTGCTTAGGATACAATTCGTGCAGCCTTAATAAAATTACGGTCAAATTTCGACCACTGGGCGACCACTATGGGTAACTACTTAGATGATGGGTTATTTTGATGCTATGTTTTTTTATAACCAACCCGCACTTGGCAAGCGTGGTGATTAATCACTATAATTTTAATGATAGCGGCCTGGGAGTGGGACAGCATAAGGCTAATACCAACACTGAACCCTATATCCGGAGATTCCATTATTTAAAAACCTATTAATATTTGTAATTTTTTCAATACCCTAAAAGGGCTGTTGGAACTATTTTCAATACATAACACCTTTGTATAAAAAAACAAAGAAAAAAAAAATTTTCAAAAAAAGGTTTTAAAGCAGAATCACACTCCATATTGTTCCATGTAAATTGAAACTCTGCAGCAAAAGCGGGCTACAGGCAGTAAGAGATATTCAAATTAGATGCCCCTTATATACTGGACGCTGTTTATAACACTTTTTAAAGTCAATTTCTTTTCAATAATGAATATATAGCGGCAATTGGACGCCTCGGATATTGGAGCAGTTCAATAAATTCCTTTGGAAGAAGGTATTAGTGTTGGTGTTCCCCTTCCATCCCTGTGCGATGTGATATTGCGACATATATACTACCTACTTTAATATACTTTTATAAGTAGAGTTGTTTATAATAGCTTCTTATTTCCTTAGTTTTCACAATTAATAAACTATGTTTAACTGTTGTTTTCCTTTTGTTACCATTTGCGTGTGAGCAATAAAGAATTTATCTATCTATCTAAACTTACTTTTCCTACATTCACACCAATTATCTAGCCCAAGAGAAGCTTCGTTATGTAACTCGGTAAATGGTTACTAGACAACAGATAAACTTACTTAAAATACTTAATAGACATAGGAAACACCCTGACCCGAGACAATTTAGAAAAACAATAATTTCTAAATTGACCCGACCGGGGTTCGAACCCGCGACCTCAGAGATGGCGTCTACATGAAAACCGGTGTACGTTTGTACACTCGACCAAGGAGGTCGTATATATATGTTTCAAAATAAGAACCCCGTAATGTAACTGCTTCACACGAACTGATACCACCTTCTCCTTTTCATCTTCGGGGAACTAGACGCGGACTGGGATCACACCCTTGTCAACATACCGCCTATACTTACGCACAAAGCGCTTTGCGTCATCATTTTTGATGAGGTCAGCTAAGGAGTGGAACTCCCTTCCTGCAGGTCTGTTTCCTGATTACAACCTGGACATTTGCAAGGCAAGGGTGAACAGGCATTACCTAGGCAAGTGTGCTACATACTAGGCCGCATCATCGCTCACCATCAGGCGAGATCGCGGTCAAATACTTGCCAATAAAGATTTTTTTATAGTTGATGTGTACTGTTGGTGTACCTATTACCAAATATATTTTTTTAAATAAACGCGAGAAAATCCAAAATAAGTGGTTAAATTTCAATACAGACTTTTATTATATAGTATTGTTATTATCTCTTTTTTTTTTTTTTTTTTTTTTTTTTTTTTTCTTTATTACTTATGATATATGATACTGTACTATACTGTACTATTCAAAATTATTTATACTATGCAATAAAAATTTTTGAAATTGAATTTAATACAAATAAATAATTATATTATTATTATATTATTTTATTTTTTTATAAAGGGGTAGGCCTAGGCGGACGTTTCGAGACCAAATCGGGGACGTCGTGGAAAAAGGCCAGGTCAAGAGTACCCTAAACCGAAGAGCATGTATGAAGGTAATAATGAAAGTGGACGAAGCAAAACAAGTATGTATGGATCGTAGCAAGTGGAAAAAAGTGGTCTCTAGGCAGAGAGTAGGCTCTAGGGGTAGGCACCCCTACGGGAAAGAGACGTGATTATATGTATGTATGAATTTAATACTAGGCTCGACTTCAAATTATGTATACATTCCTGTTCGAACACCCCGGAGAATCTAGTAAAGTAACAAAGACACTACCTCGTGGGAATAGCGAGCCCGCAGTAAACCTGCGATTGATTTAAGATATCCTTCGTCCACATCCGGCTACGATGCAAATGTAAATCTAATGGATATGGTTTAAGGTATCTTTTTGATTCTCCAACGAGGATACTTTTAGCGTCCTTCTCAGGTTTTTTTTAACAGACTACATTTCTAATTAAGCCAGCCAGCCAATATACCCTCCAATATAACTCCGTAGTCGAGTGGCTTGTACGCCGGACTTTTGGCGGCGCTAACTCGAGGTCCCGGGTTCGATTCCCGGTCATGTCGGTTGTGTCGGGTCTGGGTGGTAATGGTGCCGTCGTTGAGTCTGATTTCCATACTACGAGTGCTTTAGCTACTTACATTGGGATCAGAACAATGTATGTGATGTTGTCAACATTCATTTATTTTTTATACTCATCAAAAGTAGCGATGCCTTGAATTCGAAGAGCCATTTGCTAGGCCTTAGAAACAGTAGGCTAATTACTAATATTACATGTCTAGTAGCAATCACTTGATTTGAATGACGGAGGCCTTTGATAGGCCTACATTCGGGGAAAATAGAATTGCGGCTACTAGATATTCAGGGAATAGACGTATGGCGACTTGACATCCGGAAAATGGATGTATGGCGACTAGACATTCGGGGAATTAGACGTCATCTACCAAACTGCTTTGAAATTGTACATCGTTCAATAAGTCCCGAGACCAACTTGGAGATGGCGCATACATATTAAAAACTCTTTTGTTTTTTAGTAAGTACTGGCCATCAAATGATAAGTTTTAAATTTTTTTGAAAGTCGAACAATTTTTATTTTTTTATTTTTTATTTTTATTTTAGTTGATGGCTTTGTGCGACTTGCACATTTAGCCAGTGTCAAAGTAATTTTTCTTACAAGTAATACATAAATAAACAATATTTTCTTCCTGTATGATGATGATGAATGATAAAAAAATGAGAAGTGAGAAATGATAATACCCCCCCAACCCCTCGAGTATCTCAGTAAAGATGTGGGGCTTTACTAAGTCCTCGGGCGTACTTCTTGAGAGAATTTGAAAAGTGACGTTGCACTGTTTTGTTTCATTTGCCAACACTCATGCACACTCACGAACACTTAACGGTTAATAATCCACCATTATTTCACATTAATATTCGACATAACACAAACTTTAGAAAATAAAACAAAACTGCAGACACGACTCTTCACTTTCCCGCCAAGAAGTCCTACAATTATATATATTGTTTTACAGATTTTTTTGTGACGCTACTTTTTTAATTTCGAAAACAATGGGAAAAAAACAAGTTTTGTGTGTTGATAAAACATTTTTTTTAATGGGAAAAAACACCGTTCAAGCACAGCAATGGCTTGTAAAGTCGATATCGCCGCTTCTATCTACAGGTAGCGGCATTTGTGGTTGTCGCGTGTGGCCCGTGTGCGCCGAGGCTTAACATAAAAACTTTTTCATAAAAACTATTTAAGCATTAATTAGTTAAATATTGTTATGTCAACGTCACACAAACGGCATTTGAATTTCAGAAAAAGAGACAAAACAATGGTTAACTAAATAATGCTTAAACAGTTTTTATGAATAAGGGGGTAAGTGTACAAACTTAACTTAAGTTCAGAAAACAAAACATAATGTCGTCTTAGACGAATACTTTATAGATTAATAAAATAAATAATGTCTCTTCCACATTCTGTCTGTCTGTGTTACTCTCGTATTTCTACAAAGGGGAGGCTTATTACCCGCTCAATTAATTTATTTACTTGCTTGCCGCAATGTTGTTAAAATTAAAAGATTTTACTACAAAAAGCAACATGCCAACAGGAAGCCCGAGTGAGAGTCTTGTACCTATTGTTATGAAGCAACAATTTTAATAAAGAAAAATAAATGATATTTAATAATTAAAAAATATTTACAAAATAACTATACAAAACAAAATATATACAATAATCTATCAGCGCCAGATGGCGCTACCTCAGTGATACGTAGCGAGCGAAGGACTGGCTCAGCAGCACTGCACAGGATCTCGGGGTCAGACTGGCTCAGCAGCACCGCACAGGATCTTGGGGTCAGACCGTTAGACGTCAGGCCGGCAGAGGTCAGGCCAGCAGAGGTCAGACCGGCAGAGGTCAGACCGGCAGAGGTCAGACTGGCAGAGGTCAGGCCAGCAGAGGTCAGGCCGGCAGAGGTCAGGCCGGCAGAGGTCAGGCCGGCAGAGGTCAGACCGGTAGAGGTCAGGCCAGGTAGAGGTTCCGCAGTCAGACAGAGGTTCCGCAGTCAGCCAGAGGTTCCATAGTCAGCCAGAGGTTCCGTAATTAGATACTCCTTGTTCGGAACTCGTAATTAGAATGGCCTTTGAGCGCAGGACAGGACGCTTATATACCCTTCCCGTAGAACACAATTTAATTTAAATTTATACAAATTAAGAATAACATAAAAAGTTTACATTGCATTTTTTAAAAGAAAATATTGTCTTTGCCATCAAAACATTTGACATGGTTGTCAAGGCTTTGTTTATAAATTTTCATTGAATGGAAGTTATTTTATAATATCTAAAGAAGTATTGTAAGAAAATAAGGACAACCATATATAATTTGTTAGAAAGATAGAACGAAACAACTGGACCTAAAAATAATGTGACTACAAGAGATTCTTATAAAAACATGCTTAGCAACAATAAAAACCGTAAGTATTTTCGTATTCACACAAACCTTTCTCTATCCTCTATCTTATTTACATGTTATAAAAAGTGAATACTACACTATATAGCGTGGTGAATGCAAAATTAAAACTAATAAAGGTGTAAGGTGTTAACATTTTTAAGAACTTGACATGTAACACTACATTTTTTTTGTGAAAAAATGCCGCACTATCTATGCTAACATTATAAAGCTAAAGAGTTTGTTTGTTTGTTTGGTTGAACGAGCTAATCTCAGGAACTACTGGTTCGAATTGAAAAATTAATTTGTGTTGAATAGTCAATTTATTGAGGAAGGCTATAGACTATACTACATCACGCTATGACTAATAGGAGTGGAGCAGTAATGAAAAATGTTGCAAAAAAGGAAAATAATTTTTTTTTGAGTTTTCCTTGCGTGCGCCGCAGCGCACCGTTTACGTTTACGTTTATAACCGTTTACGCATAAACGGTTATAGTTACGCAAAAATCATGTACAACAGAATTGTTCCCGTTTAAAAGTTCTAAAAAAAAGTCTGCGACAGCATATGTCTAGCTTTTAAGGTTGACTCACTAACGCGGGTGAAACCGCGGGGCACAGCTAGTTTAAATATAAATTCAATAACAACAACACAATCATTATACTACCATTCTTGCTATTAAAATACTTAATTCAAATTACAATTAAGTGTTCTATTTATATATTATTAGGTCCTTACCTATGAAATTGACGTTTTTTTCTCACAATTTTTTTATTTTTTATTCTATTTTTTTTTTCTATTAATAGATGTATTACTTCTAAAAGTCAATACCGGTAGTTAATATTATTATACACCTTTAATTAGGACTATGTTACTTAGGCTTCAAGATTAACAATGATTATTCATTTTGTGTCTTTATCGCCCATTTTTTTTTTTAAATTGACTTTTTTTTTGTCCGCGAACAAAAAAAAAGTCGATTTAAAAAAAAAAAATTGACCTTTTGTTTCATTGTAGCTTTGAAGGGTTTTGATTTTTTTTTTTATTTAATGTCTGCTTTATTTAGTTAGTGAAACAAAAACACTATTCTACAATTATTATAGTGTTAACATAAATAGATGGTAAGAAAATTAACAAAACGTTAGCATGAAAAATATAATTTTAGAAAAAATCTTTATACAAAACGTCAATTTCATAGGTAAGGACCTAATATTATAAATTGTTACTACTTAAATCATAGTCAGGCTGCGCAATCGGGTAAGCGCGTATCTGTGATTATTACCTTCTGTGACCATTTTACATTTAGTCCTGACAGGTTTCGTGGCCCTAAACGGGGATTCAAAAATAAATAGGAAAATGTCTCTTCCACATTCTGTCTGTCTGTGTTACTCTCGTGCTTCAGTAAAAGGGAGGTCTCATTACCCGCTCCATAATCACACTAGTTCTCTCTTAATTTATACGTTACTTCTCAGCGCTGGCTATTTACAAAGATGACTTTGCGCTTTGAGCAGCGATGCCTTAACTGGATTTCAAATGTAAAGTAGGTGCATTTCAAGTAAGCAAGTAGCACTTTAATATTAACTTGGGAAATCTTTAAACATTTTTTTTTTGTTATTGGCTTCCATCTAACCTGATGTTAAGTGATGATATGGCTGGTGGAAGCACACTTCACCCGGAATCCTCAACTACTGAGTCACTGGCTATTTTATGTCTAGCTACCGGAACACAACAATGCTACTAACATTGATGTTAAGTATGGTGTATTATGTGTATAAATCACTACATAGTTTAAAAAAAAGTTGCTTCCCGCTGTCCTTATGTATGTATTTATGTATGCTTAGATCTTTAAAACTACGCAACGGATTTGCGGTATGATGCGGTTTTTTTAATAGATAGAGCGACTCAAGAGGAAGTTTTATATGTATACTTAAATACATGCATAATATAGTAGAGGAACACTGATAATTTTAGTGGTTTCACATTTTTTTTCGCTTACATTACAAACGCTGGCTGAACCCTACAAGATAGATCAAAATAATGTACTGCATTATTGTACACCTTAAAAAAGTCTACAAAAAAGTCCGGGATGGTATATGTCTATCTAGACATATACCATCCATGATGATCTATCTTGTAGGGTTCAGCCAGCGTTTGTAATGTAAGCGAAAAAAAAAAGAGATCTTAGGGATAACCCACAATAATCATTTTTTATCCTTTACTTTTTACGAGAAATAATTGCTTATTTACGAAGCTATTTTAAGCAATACAGCATTAATCCTTGTCCAATTAAGTACCTTAAATACATTGTGCATTTAATATAGATTAATATGGCCCTTTACAGCATGTAATTTAAATGAATATTTTCGAAGATATTACAGATTTATAATGCAGGGACATAGCGGTTGCGTGTATCAGCATTGCACCCGTGCGAAGCCGGGGCGGGTCGCTAGTAAATAATAAATTAATAATTAAGCTCTTACTCAGCATTCTGGGAGGTTAGTGTGAGATTCATTTGAGATACGATCACTTTAACGAAAACGAAAATTAGTATGGCATTGAAGCAGCGCCACCTGGCGACGGCGACTACTGGCAACGGTTAAAATTTTACCATACAGTTAAAATACAATAAATACGGATAGTAAACAAAACTTACACTAGGTGTTAAAGTAAATAGGTCGTCTGCGGTTTTGTTTTGTTTTCAAAAATTTGTGTTATGTCGAATATTAATGTGAAATGATGGTGGATTATTAACCGTTAAGTGTTCGTAAATGCGCATGAGTGTTGGCAAATGAAACAAAACAGTGCAACTTCACTTTTCAAATTCTCTCAAGAAGTACGCCCGAGGACTTAGTAAAGCCCCACATCTTTACTGAGACACTCGAGAGGTTGGGGGTTATATCATTTTTCACTTCTCATTTCTATTATCATTCGTCATCATTATGTACAAGGAATTGTATATTTATGTATTACTAGTAAGAAAAATTACTTTGACACTGGCTAAATGTGCTAAATGGCTAAATCGCACGAAGCCATCAACTAAAGGAAAAAAAAATTGGTCCGGATCTGTTATCCGTAGTCTAACCACTTGACCACAGAGGCAGTTAACAAGTGTGAGTTGCTGAAACTAATAAGAGATTATTCTCGACGGTATCCATCGTGTATCGTATACTGGCCGCGGTCAAAACGCTTAGCTTTAAGTTTCAAAAGCGGTAAGACATAGGCGGAAGCGATTTAATCGCAATACCTACTCCAAAACATATTTTTGTATTTTTAACACTCCACCTTTGAATTAGATAAATGTAAATGGAATGGAAATGTAAAAAAAGAATAAGCTTTTTATGTATAAATATAATAATATAACACCTCAGTCCTAACTGTCTGATTAATAATGTATTATAATAAAAATATACATATAAATATTTGCAATATTAGTATTACTCGTAATGAAAAATAGATTTTGTGTTATCATTTTTTTTTTTGCGCATTTCATAATTCACCTGTGACTGATTGTGATTTTATAGATAAATAGTGTCAACCAGATAATTTTTAGGACCGTTCCCATGAGCCTACAATTGGAGGACATATTATATATAAAGTTATTTCAGTTTTAACTTTTTACCTATTTTCCTTTGTTTTAAGTTAAATATGTTTTGTTGTTAAAAATGTAAACATTATAATAATATTTAAAACATAAATGTAATATTATGTTATCATGCAGCTACTTTAAACTATAATAATAATGATAATTTGTATGGATTTTCAAAATGTTCACTTACCTAGTATTTATGTTTGAAGTTGAAAGCTAGACCTTTAAATATTCTGATACTATATACACGAGTCTTGGAGAGGCCTATGTCCAACAGTGCACTAGTATAGAGCCTTTAGCAGCGCCCTCGGGTTGTTCCGCTCCCCAATCTGATCCGAACCCTTCGGAGAATCTAGTAGGGCACGGGGACACGCACTAGTGCGGGACTTTTTTTTATTTATTTATTTAGGATTTCGATATAAGTGATGCCGATCTTTCTAAAAAACTTCCGAAGGTGATTCGTTTCACACGGCTTGTGGAACCCTTTAAGTTTCTCGCCGCCCCCAAAAAAGCCCGGTGACGCTGAAAATGCCGCCTGAGGCAATCAGCAAACACTTTAAAAAAATGTATGATGTGATGATGAAACACGAGTCAATAAGAAACCGTTTGGATATACTCTGCCGCTTCTACTCACGCTACTGCTTATGCTTTCCATTTATCAGCTGACTTAATTGACCGCAGATTTGCGGCAGCCTCGGCCGGCGTGTGATCAAATTATAATATTTAACATGATGGTGAGGTGATTCCGCTGCTGACGCAACAACAGCGGTCAGTACATGCGGTTAACTGCGTTTTATATATTTACCAATGTTTAAAGTGGACAATAAAATTATTTTAATTGTTCAACTATGATAATTAAAGGTCACATTGTTACATCGCCGTTACGCAACTATCGCAAAGGCCGGTCATCGGATGGGTAACCGAAAATTTGTCAAAATCTCGAGCTCGTTCATGCTTCTTTTTTAAAGCCGTTGGTCCCAGCTGCATTAGCTATTAACAACCACCAATCCGCAATAGGCCCGCGTGGTGGTTTATGACCCGTTCTCTCTAACCATCCATAGGGAAGGCTCGTGCCCCAGCAGTGGGGACATAAAATGAGCGATTATTGTTACATGGTAACATTTGGTAACGAACGATATAGTTTATTTTTTTCTGTAAGTGTCATTAGTCTACAGGGTGTATGGTAACAATACTGTGTAAGCTAGGCTTGCACATATATATAAATTTAAAAGGCAATGATTTGTTACCTACTTTTATGTGCTTGGCTGTAAGCTTACCTTATAAAATAAAATAAATAATATGATTCAGATAAAATGCCTGGAAGCACCACATGGCCGAGATATTTGAGGTGGTTTCATCACCATCATAAGCTCATTTTATGTCCCCACTGCTGGGGCACGAGCCTTCCCTATGGATGGATAGGGAGAACGGGTCGTAAACCACCACGCGGGCCCAGTGCGGATTGGTGGTTGTTAACGACTGCTGTTGTAGCCGGGACCAACAGCTGTACGTGCCTTCCGAAGCACGGAGGAGCTCGTAATGATACATTTTTGGTCACCCATCCGATGACCAGCCTTTGCGAAAGTTGCTTAACCTCGGCACTCGCAAACCGGGTGCGTTAACCACTGCGCCATCGAGCTACTCCTCCTGAGGTTTGTTTCTAAGTAAAAATGCAAAGTGGAAACCTTAAATCCAGCTGATGAAAAAAGTTAAACTATACTCTTATTTAGATCTGGTTTTGCTTGCAATCAAATGAACCTGTGCTCCTTGCACAATACATTATCTATCTATCTATCTTTTTATTTTTATTTTCTCAAAAAGAAAATGTTTACAGTGGTGTTTTGGGCAATACTCTGCCAAACCGTAAAACGGTTTTTCGGCAACGTTCTCGTGGGCACTTAGTACGTTTTATAGAAAAATATTGCTTGAGCTTGATCTGCCACATCCATCCATAATGCAAGTACGCTCTGCGCGCTTTAGATCCGTGGTTGTCGGTGCATACAATCGTCGGTCGCTGACATTTTTGTAATTTACCCGACATAATTTTTTATTTAATTTTGTGTTTTAAAGTGTACGCTCATTATGTCTTGCTTTGTTATGTTAAGTTAAAATGTTTATGTTTCTCAGTAAGTGAATATTGTAATTCTTTATGAGAAAATAAAGTTCTTAAACCATATATATTAACAATAACTTACTAAATCATTAAAATAACTTACAGAACTCATTGATTGATATTTTCGAGACACCACTTAACCATGTGCCCCTAGTTTGTCAAACTGTCAAACATAGTCAAATAATGCCTTCGTAAAATACTCTTTAAGCAATTTCTTGTTATGTTATTATCACAATATCTAAAATTTATTTGAGTTTTTGTATAAAATAAAATATGTTTATTTTCGGTAACAATATTTTGTTTTTTATTCTTTAGGGGCAGGAGTCTACTTATCTGTTAAGCCTATTTCAGGAGATACCGCTCTTCCATAGCAATGGCTATCTTATTTAATAATTATATTTATACATTTTATTGTATATATTATATTGTATGAAAAAATTATATTTTTCGTAAATATGATTTTGCATGCCTCAGTTGTCGAGGATTCCGGGTGAGGTGCGTTTCCACTTACGGTCTGTCATCACTTGAGATTAGGTGAAATGAAGGCCAAACTTGGCCTTACTGCCTTGCTTACTCGTAAGGAATCTATATCGATATTAATATTATAACGCTGAAGAGTTTGTTTGTTTGAACGCGCTAATCTCAGGAACTACTGGTTTGAATAGAAAAATTCTTTTTTGCGTTGGATAGTCCATTTATCGGGGACGGCTTTAGGCTATATAACATCACGCTGCGACCAATAGGAACGAAGCATCAGAGAAAAATGTTGTAAAAACGGGAACAAGAGCCTAAAAAATTAAAAATGCTGCCGAAAGTTACTATTCCACGCGGACGAAGTCGCGAGCACAGCTAGTTTGAAATAAAGTATGTAAAAGTTTAACGCCTGTAGATAAATAAAAAGTGTTTAAAATAAAATAAAAATTTAAATTCTAAACTTCTGTATCTACCTTGTGTCTTGGTTCTGTAGTATACTAGTGGTAACCCAGTGGTCGAAATTCGACCGTAATTTTATTAAGGCTGCACGGATTGTACCTTTAGGCGAGCCAGGACAGCTGATTCGTATTAAATCAGTTGAGTTATAGGCCAGAGTATGAGTAAGTACGACTCTAAGGTTGCCAGTTTCTATTTAATTTTATCCTAAGCAATGAAAAATTAAAAAAGATAGAATGTGAGTTTGGATTGGCATTGACAGATTTCGGCCGCTCCTCTTCCATTTTTGAAATTTTTGAAAATAGCATAATTATATATAAATTGAAATTTTTGAAAATAGCATAATATAATAATATGCGTGTGTGTCAAATACATGGTAGTGTGTGTAATGTTTGTTTTATTGTTTTAATGTATTTTTTATGCTAAATTAAAAAAAATATATTAACATTCTGTATTCCTTTTCTATATAAACTATAAGTGTGCGAAATTTCATACTCCTCCGTCCGCGCAATTTTCGTAAAAACGGGTACAAAGTTTTTGCTTCATGTATTAATATATCTTAGATGTACTGTATCAGGTGTGAATGCATAGTAAAGCTTACTAAATAGGAAACAAATTGATTATTGAACAACAGACTGGATGCGCAGCAGTGTTGCCAGCTTGACGGATTTCCCGCCAAATCTAGCGGATTGAGATGAAGTAAAAATTGAATGTTGTACTATGGAAAAATTGTCCGTGTACAATTTTTTTCGTAGTAAATAGCCTTTGGCTGTCCCACTGCTGGGCAATGGCCTGCATCATTGAAATCAATTCAATCAAGTCTACAATTGATGGGTAGGTAATGGCTTAATCACCACGCTTGCCAAATGCGGGTTGGTGATCACAGACCCGGGCTTAGCATCGAATAACATCCAAAACACACTTTGCCCGACCTGGGAATTTAACCCGAGACCTTCGGAGAATCTCCTCGAAGAATGCCGTTCCCTCTAGAAAACCTCCGAAGGTGATTCGTTTCATACGGCTTGACCTTTACGTACCTCGCCGCCCCCAAAAACGCCCGGTGAAGCTGAAAATGACGTTTGAGGCAATCTGCAATCTCTCCAAAAAAAAAGTGGGTATAAAAGGCGCTACTAATAAAAAAAATGAGTGGTTTCACTATTTTGCGGTGTGACGGAATTCTGACGGAATTTGTGTAGTTTGTAATGTGAACAGCGAAGAAGTTAAACTCGTTGTCTGCTGATGTGTTCCTCATCGTTATAACTTGGGTCTCTTTAAGGCTAGAGTGAATAGGTTGTTTCTAGGTAAGCATGTTCCACCGTAGGCCACATCTTCACATCAAATGAGGTGGTGGTCAAATGCAACTTCTATTATAATCATCATCATCATCATCAGCTCCTCTCGACCCACTGCTCGGCACAAGCCTCTCTTTGCTTATGCCATTCGCCTCGATCCTGCGCTAGTCTGGGCCACGTGCAACCCATTAAATAAAGTAAAACTATTTAACGGAATCTCAAAATTATAGTTGACAACACTGGTGCGCAGAGAAATCTCTTCCACTACAACGTTTGCACTAAAGAGGTGACGAGCCGTGAGATTTTAAAGATTTCCTTACCCACTGGCTCGGAAATGGTTCAGTCAACTCGAACATATTTACTCTGGTTCGATAAACAATTTCTGTGTTTGGCATAAATAGTTTTGCCGCTGGTCGCGTTTGGGAATGTTTTATTCACAATCCTGGTATCTGAGGAGCTCGATGGCAAAGTGGTTGACGCGCCCGGTCTGCGATTGGTAAGGTTAAGCAACTTTCGCAAAAGTCGGTCATAGGGTGGATGACCAAAATGTATCGTCTCGAGCTTCTCCGAAACGAAGCAACGTCAGAAGTTTTCCAGGGGGTACGGCATCACGCACTAGCGCGTGTCTCCATTCCCTACTAGATGCTCTGAGGGGTTCGGATTGGATCGGACCTGCCGCGGATGAGAGCTGTAATGCCTTATGCCAGTCTATAACAACCTACTGTATCACATCATGGGGTGGTACGTTTAAAAATTATAATTGGGCATCGAGACGGCGCAAAGAGCTGTGCTAAAAGTGATTTATTTATTTATTTATAGAAACCAACAGCTTATTACAATGTATGCTTATTCTACTGATGATTACAATAAGTAAAGCCAATTAAAGGTTTCTGCATTTACATTTTTTTATCCTTTGTAATGAGGTCACAAAATAGAATAACAAAAATAAAACGCAATAAACGGAACACTAACCAACTTTTAACAAAATAAACTTTTCACAAATTTTCCTAACCTAGAGCTTAATCCAAAACCCATTACCCAAGAATTAAGCCTAGCAATGAACGTAAGTGAGTCATTGAACGCTGCTCTTTAAATGAGAAATAACACTGAATATATTTAATAATTATATAACTACACATAAATAAACATTGTGATGACGTTAAGCCCTATCGATATTACAGCTATATTCCGAATTAGTACTCACGGTGAGTCAATTATTTGTATTGAACACTATCCTATACGCTAAAAATTATAAACATTCTGTATTATGTGTACCCGTGTGGTGCCGGGGATAAAGAATTGCACCACCCCATCTCTTTCCGTGGGTGTCGTAGAAGGCGACTATGGGACCATTCCAGAGGATGGGCAGCAGCGTCTCTCTGTGATTATTCTCACCCTACTGCGATCGCCAACCCGCCTGCTAAGCGTGGCGATTACGGCAAATACCCCTCATATCCTTGAGGGAGGCCTTTGTCCAGCAGTGGACGTCTTTTTTGGCTGAGATGATGATGATGATGATGATTATGTGTGACTATTTTGACAGAGAAATAAATTACTTTTATTATTTTTATTATTATTTATTATTAATGATGGCTGTATTTGATGTTAAATAAATAAATTTTGCTATTTCTATCGTTTTTATTAATCTGATTTCTCAATCTAACTAAATATTTGTTTGGTATTTGCATAATAATAACATTAAATTATGCATTAATACTAACATTTTTTTAATTATAACGGGTAAGCCATCATCATCATCATCACCAGCTAATTATGTCCCCACTGCTGGAGCAAGAGCCTTCCCTATGGATGGAAATACCACGAACGAACGGGCCATAAACCACCACGCGTCCCTTCCGAAGCACATAAGAGCTCAATATATATACATAATAACAGGCCCGTTATATACCTTATAACTAACATATACAGTTCAGTTCATATATAACTAAGAAAGCCAGTTCCCAGCCGTTGAGGAGTTCCAGCAAAGTGTGCAGCCACTTTCTTCCTTATCATCACTCAATCAAATGAAATGTACTAGCGCTTACCATTTATATTTTGTTCATCCAAAATACACACAATTCAAATTTAAGTTATTCCGCTTTTTTTCTAGAAGAGACAAATGTTCGACAAGAACAACCATCTTTTGCTTCCTCCAATTCGTCCCGAACTGAGCGCTGCCCTTAGATTAACTTCAATTGCGTACAGAGGAGTATTTTGACAGACGCAAAAACTTTCCCAATTTTCCGTCCCATAGAACAAGGTATTACGCCGGTTTCATTTTATTATCATCTGTAAAAAGAAACGGTTGTTTGTGCGATGCGCGCCACAGCGATGCGATAAGTCGTTGGATGATGAATGCATGTTTTGGTGTGTGAATATTCGATTTCGTGACAATCGATGTCGCGAACATCGCGATGGTATACCGTCGATTTCATAACCTTTCGATGATTTAACCTGCCGATACTGTGATCGCACCGTGTTCGCTGTCGCGGCGTTCGAAGTCGCAATTTTCGAGTTTATGTGTGTTCTTGCTAGCTGTCCATAAATAAATAAATGATGAACTTACTCGAGAAAGTATTTCAAGCACCCCAAACAAAATAATAAAATAAAATATATGAATGCGCTGTCAGGAACCACTACAGAAATTTAGATTTACACAGCACTTGCACTTGCATACTATAACAATTCGCTGCCCCATCCGTCTTGTTCTTTCTTACCGCTTGCCCTCCACCACTGAAGAGTTACGATGCAGCGAGTGTATTTCTAGTTCATTGCGGTCTTTCTATCACCATTCACTTAACTGCCATAGTATAACGCGCAATGAGCTAGAAATCTACTCGTTGCGTCGCAAGACTCGTGCTCGTGGCTGAAAAATTTGATGACAGCGCTGTCGCAACTCTGTGCGGACGGCATCTGAATATTTGCAAATCCATCCGTAATACTTTCTGCATAAAAGTTACAGTCAAACTTCAGGAACACTGTAGTGTGATTAGTCTTTACATTTTATTAGTCACAACACTACTACATCTAAAACTTATACATGGATTTAAATAAATAACAATTTATTATTTTATACAAATAGAGCGGGCATATGAGGAAGATTCTTAGGCTCTGGAATATGGAGGGATTTATTGAAATGAAACAACTTTTACGAATCTACTTGCGTTTATTTTACACATTACTTATTTAATGTTAATCCTGACGTTTCGAACCCTTTGCAGGGTCCGTGGTCACAGAGAGACCGAGGTGTTGGTTGTATCATAATTAGTTGGTAGCTTGTAATACCCTCATTTCAATTTAATCAGGTGCGTTCCATTTCACGCAGAAAGAGCTTGCAATATCTTTTGGTCTGGCAGTATGGTGTTGGGGCTGGGATTTAATATTTTGTATGATGGGATCCCAGGCTGGTGGTAAATTCCAACCATCTTCTCCACAGACCAAATATAGGTCTGTGATCTTCTCTATTGAAATTAGGATGTTTTTTAATTTCAATATCCTCGCGTATCATCCTAGGGATGAATCGTTGTTCTCTAGCGAGTATTTGTGGTTTATCAAGTCTGATGTAATAGTTGCGCCCCTCGCAAACGTCAGGATAAACATTAAATAGATCCGTAAAAGTTGTTTCATTTCAATGTGTTCTTAATTTTATGCGTGAAAGAGCAATAATTAACAGTAAGGATATATACTTTAACAACAAAGTTTGCATTATTATTATGACTAGTGGTCGCCCAGTGATCGAAATTCGTAATTTTATTAAGGCTGCACGGATTTTATCCTAAGCAATGAAAAATTTTAAAAGATAGAATGTGAACTTGGATTGGCATTGACAGATTTCGGCCGCTCTCTTCCATTTTTGAAATTTTTTAAAAGAGTGTATATGCATGTGTCAAATACATGGTAGTGTGTGTAATGTTTTTTTTATTGATTTAATGATTTTTTATGCATAATTTAAAAAAAATATTAACATTCTCTATTCCTTCTATAATATAAGTGTTCGACATACTCCTCCGTCCGCGCAATTTTCGTAAAAAAGGGTACAAAGTTTTTAATTTACGTAAGTATTAATTTAAAGATTTAGTTAGTTAAGTATGCAAAATATATTGATAAACCTTCTGCAAAAATTTAAAGCAGAACCGGCAACAAATTTTCAAAATAAATACCAAAACTCGAAACTACAAAAAATCGTGGACAATACAAAAGGGTTCGGGCCAAGACCTTCTAGACACTTGTTTCTGGCTTGAGCCGGGCTGTTGAAGCAGCTTACTATTGGTATGGTGTACTGTCGAGGCAGCGTACCCTCGGTTTGGTTAACTTACTCGTACCTACTGTCGATGTAGCCTTAGAGCATTATTAATGCTCTAAGGATGTACCGTACCATCGATGTAGTGTACTCTCGCTACTGTCCTTTGACCTTTTAACATTTTGTCATTTCGTCCTGTACCTTTGTAACTTGTACCTGTCATCTTGTAATTATTTAATTTTGGTATTTTGTCATGGTGTCATTGTAATTTTGTCTTTTATTTAATTTTCAATTTTCCCTTTTGACATTTGTTGTTGTTCTTTTGTCATTTTGTAATTTTGGTAATTTTGTCATTTTGTCCTTGTGTCATTTTTTGCCATTTTGTCATTTCGACCTTTTATCCGAATAAATTTGTATACCTTTTATCTTTTTTCCTTTGGTATTTTGTACTTTTGTCCTTTTTTTCCTTTTGCCGTTCTGTCTGTCTGTATGTCTGTCTGTCTGTCCGTCTGTCTGTCTGTTCGTTTGTCCGTCTTTCCGTCTGTCTAACCCATTTTTCATTTCAATCATTTGAAATAGCAGTAAAAAGAGGTTCTACTTGAGATCAAGTGCCCGGTATTCGAATGCGACTAGGTATCGAATTATTCAGCGCACGGTGGATTATTGGTTGGCGCTAGTGCTGCGCGGTGCTAACTATAAAGCGGATTACACCATGATAGCACTCGGCGACCGAACGCGCCAGATCATTTGAATGCGGAAGTACGACACCACGGCTGTTAGTGTAGGCTTACATGCTATTTTAAATCATAATACCTTGGTATTTCCAATCTCTATAATGGGAGCTTGCCTCAAAACAAAAAGTGCGAAACCCTTAAGGTATCGCTTTGATGTCGGTCTGTCTATCTACGAGTTTGTCTTTTTGTTCGTTTGTTCATTTATCAATTGTTCGTTAGTCCGCTTATCCGTATTTTTATCCGTATGGTTGTATGTCTAACTGTATGTCTGTTAAAGTTGAGCTTACTTAATATGTACCACACCACCCCGATTCCATTTGACATATCTGTCTGTCTGTTTGTCTGTCCGTCTGTCCGTCTATCCGTCTGTCCGTTTGTCCGTCTCTCCGTCTGGCCGTCTCTCCGTCTGTCCGTTTGTCTGTCTGACTGTCTGTCTGTCCGTCGTATGTCTGTCCGTCTGTCTGACGTCAATCGGTCTGTTCAGCTGTGACAGCACAACGATGAGCCCAATTTAATGAAGTAAGGTCTACCACTGTGCTTTATACCTGAAGTGTAGAGTACACCTATCCTAGTAATGCAAATATTTACTTCTTACCCCTTAACAAGACCACAAAACCACATGTTTCATTGACTCCTATAACCGTGTGTTAAAACAGATTCGCAGAATGCAACCTCCACTGATTTCCCGATCGCTCTAACTCCAACACTAATTAGCAGCCTCCGATTTGCATTCCAACTTCAATCAAGCTATTATCCTAACGATAGTTGAATCGCAGAGCGTTGTTTTGAGCGTTGAATTGATTTTGACTTTGCGACTTCGACAAACTATTCGGTAGTGCGATGTTTGACTAAGTTTCGACTGAAGTCTGATTACCGATTTAGGATGAAACGTTGGAACAGTCGTTTCGGTGAAATAATAGAATATGAGAGTTTTGGTAGTTGTGACAGTTTACCTATTTGCAAAGAGCAGTTTCTGGACGCTTAATTTCTGAGGAATGCTTATATACTAGATCAGAACATCAAATCATATCATATGTATATGTATATGTACGTAATGTATGTATATAATATGTAGCTGACTTAAAGCCGCTTTTGTGATCTATCACTGTACTGGCCGGACCACCATCGAAAAAAAGGTTGAAGCCTGTATACTGTCCCAATGCTAGCACCTATGATCGCAGTCAAGCAATTGCTACAATTTATGGGTAGAAACTTAACCACCTCACTTGCCAAATGCAAGTCGGTGATCACAAACTCGAACTTGCATAAAAAATGGGAAGCCAGAACAACAACCTTTGGAAATGAGGAAATGGAGTCTTTGTTAAACATTTCTTTTTATTGTTTTTATGTGTGACAATAAAAGATTTTATACATACTCCGTTCTCCCATGTAACCCCGGCGTGTAGTGTTCGACTTGCCAGCTCATCCGTCGCTTCGACATGCGCATCCTCGTTAGTTGATATGACGTGTCAACTCTGTGGCCGCGTCAATTAGCTCCGTACCTACCACCTGTTCTGCAGCGTCATGCATAGAAAGGTTTTGCTTGAAAGATTTTGGAGCTACTGGTAAATGCTAATACATACGGTGCTTCAGAGGTTGTTGAAACAACTCCGTTAGTTAATTCTTTGTTCTTTGTTTTTTCATGAGTGGCAATAAACGTTATTCTCTTACTCCATTCTTTCACATTATCGGGTGTATCTGCAAGTATTTTGCTATTTTGTTTCCGAATCGTCATTACCTTTATCACCGACTGTCGTTAAAATAGTTTGCATTTACAAGTTTAAAATTGTTATGTGAAATAATGAAGTAGGTATAGTCAAGTGTTTCTCATATTCGATTGCATACGTACGGCTGGTAATGATGAAATTCGTGTGAGGAAGCGGACAGCGTCGAAAAAGCAACCGCACTATTTTTGTAGATTCACCCTCTTCCCCTTTGTGTAGTATTCGAGTTGCCGATGTGTTTACTATTTTTTTGTTTACATGTCTGTCAAAAAGCGTTTTTATACTTACTCCATTCTCCCATGTAACCCCAGCGTATAGTGTTCGACTTGCCAGCGCTCGTCGCTTCGACTTGCGCATCCTCGTTAGCTGATATGATGTGTCAACTATGTGGTCGCAACATTTAGCCTGTTCTGCAGCTTCATGCATATTTCATTGGCAAAACGGATCTGCTTGAAAGATATCAGAACTTGTTATAATTAGTTGTTATTTTTTTCTCTTTAATAACCTTATTGGTCGACTGGTAGAGAATGCCTCAGGCGAGTCCAACATTTGTTGTATTTTTGAATAAAGAAATAGTTTATTTATAGAGTTAGAAACAATAATTCGACTTTTAGCGGTAAAAAAAGAATGTTTTATTAATCACACTAATATTATAAATGCGAAAGTTTGTGTGTATGTGTGTATATTTGTTGCTTCTTCACGCTGCAACGGATGGATGGATTTGGATGAAATTCGACATACAGATAGTTTATAACCTGGATTAAAACATAGGATACTTTTTATCCCGATATTCCCACGGGAACGAGAACCACGCGGGTGAAAACGCGAGCGGCCGCTTATTTTATATAAGTAAATTATGTTAAGTGACGATCAGCCCAAAAGTGGAAGTGCTCTTCACCTGGAACTCACAACAACTGAGGCAATGGCTATTTCATCTCTAACTGTGAGAACACAGCAATGCTACTAACATTGTTGTTATCATCACTTAACATCAGTTGATTTACCCGTATAATCTATATATATATATATGTATATATAATGACTTGACTCCGCACTGGGTCCGCGTGGTGGTTTATGGCCCGTTCTCCCTATCCATCCATAGGTAAGGCGCGTGCCCCAGCAGCGGGGATATAAATGAGCTGATGATGATGAGTGATGATGATAATGACTTGTCCTGACTGACTGATTCATCATCGCCGATCCAAAACCGCTGGAGCTAATTAAATGAAATTTGGACGGGGGGTTAATTGAGTGACATAGCCACTAAGATAGGATTTTACGGAAATCATACCCTAAGGGGGTCACATAGGGGGTGAAAGTTTGTATGAAAGTCCGTTAGTTACGAAGTGAAATACATGAAAATTGGTATTTGACTTTTGAACAGAAATAAAGACTGACATGTCTCCTGAGACATGTCAGTCCTTTAAAGAAAAATAAACAAAATTCCTGAATTTTGTTTATTTTTCTTTAAAGGAGTAAAAAAAGGAAGAACTTTTTTTGGGGACATTGTTATTTTCAAAATCTAAGTCTAAGTATCTCTAATTATCAATAATTTAGTCGATCTATAGATTTTTCAATAAAAATAAAGAATGACGTGTTTTTGCATTTTTCGAAAAACCCCCTAGAGGGGTGAAATAAGGGTGGAAAGTATGTATGAAAATCTGTAATTTTTTAAGAAATTACGTAGTGTTTCAGGATTATCCCTATAGATTTTGACGGGTTATGACTTATAATACAAACAATTACTACCTATTCCACGTGAGCAAAGCCGCGAGCAATGATAGCTAAGTAGTATTTAAAAAAATAATTGAAGAATTTTGACTGTTTTGGAAGGTTGATCTGCAGGCGTATACGTATACTATATATGTACATTTGTGACGCCAGAATCGCGGCACAACCACGTACAACTACAAGTGACATTTTTCATATAAATTCAGGGAGACTTTGGCCCTTCATAACTCCGGGTCGGATGTCCGATCGGCGCGTGACGTCATTACGCCCCTCGTGAGTCTACCTCCACGCTCAGACAGTATAATCGTAATATACTTAGCGCCAGCCGCTTCTATACGTACGTTGTATAGAATGGCAATGGAGCTATGAAATGAAATGAAATGAAATGCGTTTATTTCAACCAACTTCGGATCATAGTACAGTATTAAATAATTCAAATTAAATTTAAAATAAAATTAAAATTAAAAAAAATTAAAAAATAAAAATTACAAGATAAAAATCAGAGAATAAAAATTAAAATTAATTACACAAATAAAATTATTCAATTTTCAATAAATTAGATCAGAATTAAAATAGAAATCAGCATTAAAATGAATAAACTAATTACATTAAGAAATGTCTCTCCCCTGTCTTCTGATATAGATATAGCGTAAAAATTAACACTTATACAACGTGAAACAGAAATGTGTGGTAAAATAAGCCTCCACAGTGTATCCAAACTAGATCTTGTACGCAGAGTAACTAAGACATATCTATTAACTTTAATTTGTAATGCAATTTTTAATTTATTATTTCTATATTGTGACGTCACATCAAAATAAACGAGTCACAGCCCTAGTTTTTTTTTTTTGAGAGAGATTGCTGATTGCCTCAAACGGCATTTTCAGCGTCACCGGGTTTTTTTGGGGGCGGCGAGGTACGTAAAGGGTACCTCAAGCCGTGTTGAAACGAATCACCTTCGGAGGATTTCTAAAGGGAACGGCATCGCACACTTAAAAGTGCGCGTCCCCGTGCCCTACTAGATTCTCCGAAGGGTTCGGATCGGGGAGCGAAACCACCCGAGGGCGCCTCTAAAGGCTCGGACCTCGGCTCGGGTAGACGGGGCCGTGGAGGAGGAGAGAAGCGCCCAGCCCCCCGACCGCCTAACCGATCGCTTTGACTACGCGTATAGTTTATGACGTCATCTTGCCACCTCGCACCGCCAATGAAAGCAATATCAAAAGCTAAAGGCTATAGCTTTCGATATTGCTTTCATAGGCGGCACGAAACGACAAGATGACGTCATAAACCACACACGAGTCAAAGCGATCGGTTGGGCGGTCGGGCCCCAGGTATACATGTCTGTACCTGGTATAGAGCGCGTGTGAACCGATTCTACGTACCCTTGTTCTACGAGTACGGTGTCTTCGGCCTAAACTAGTGTGCATGTTTAGTGTATTCTGTAAATGTGTAGTGGCATTTAGAGGATCGGGCTCACAGCCCTAGTAGTTTAGTAGTCTCTGTGTACTTACATTTATGATTACTACTGCTTGCTTTCACTATTCATTTACAATTGCATAACAAATTAAATTTAATATTTATATCTTAGTACCAACACATACATCTAGACCGGATATACTTTGGATCTTTTTATTTTTACTACACATTTCTATTTCTGTTACATGTTGTTTATGGCTGATCATTTTGACACGCGTAGCAATGAACATGGGGCAAAGCTTAAACTTGCGTGTCGGTAAGATAAGGATCACTAGCTTCGCATCCGGATTCTGGATCTGGATTGGAAAAAATAAGAGTAAGTAGAAAAAAAAAACAAATGTAAAAATTTCCACGAGCAGGATTTGAACCTGCACTCTTCTGACATACCGGGTCAGGTGCTCTCCCAATTGAGCTATCGTGGTTCTAACCAGCCCACCGAAATTGTTCAACACTATTCACTTTTTTACTTTGAAATCTAAAGGCGCCCATTCAATGTCAACAACTACCGTCATTGACATCCAATCATAATATTTTTACAAATACTAAAGATTAGTTAAGAAGTAGGCAAGCTATTTAAAAAATGTTTTTGTTTATATAAATTTTAACGCAAATTTTGTTGCGAACAAATTAAATACAATACGTTTTTAACTTAACAATTCATCGTAGCAATTGCCTAAGTGGTTATTATTTATTTGGGTCGGCGTCATGCGCTTTCCGGGCAGACAATGGCCGGTGGTTAGCTGTTCGCTATCGTAATTAATCCCTATTAGAGCGAACAGTTTTGGTGGTAATTTTGCTGAAGTGAACATAGGTTGGCCAATTTCAATGTAGAAGTTGGGATACTTAGTTTACTTTTTTGGTCTTATTATTTTGATAGTCTATCAACTACAATTTATTTACCTTAATAAAATACTTGAAAACTCGAAAGTGTAAACGACTACGTGTATATTTTTTTACAGATGCATACAGCATTTAAAAAAAAGCGAAAAAAATTTTTATAAATATACTATAATGTATAAAAATATTCTATTATATTTTGTAGCAACATTATTTTGCAAGATACATAAGTACTACATAATTTACTTCACACTAGTTCCAAACGGTTTTAAAAAACATAAAAAGATTTTTAACAATACCTATTCGCTTTCAAAATTCTTTATTTATTTGAATCTTATGAAGGTTGGCGTGAACTGGCTGATTCATATGTCATGTAAATGGCAAGAGGCCTATTATTAATATGAATGAATGCACTGTTAAGTTACTACGCCATCAATTAGCAAGAAACAGGTTTTTGTGTCTTTCATATATTCTCAGATAAAACTATTCCAAGTAAGCAAGAGTTAACCCACAGGTGGCACTGTTTCACGCATTACCTAAATGTCATGCAGGTTCTTCTCAGTGCAATGTATGTTATTACAGATCGATGGATTAGTAACTTAACAGTGCATTCATTCATATTATTAATAGGTACATGACATATGAATCTGCCAGTTCACGAGCATGACATAATCATCCATCGCACCGCTCAAGCATCAAACAACCAAACGCCTACCTAAATGGCTGGGTGTTTCATACGTCATGCTTACGAGCTCACTTCAGATCGCTAACACTATTAAACGAACAACTTTACAATACAATTGCCATATTATTTTATTTTTTATTTTTAAGTGCTAACTGCTGCACTAAAGCTGAATTCAATAATATAGTGAAAAAATTAGCCTTCCCGGTAGCATAATGGTCAGTGCAGCCGTCCGGATTGCGGAAGACGCATTTGATTTTTTCACTATATTTTATAATTATTTAGAGTTGATTATTTCCCGTGACAGCGGAATCATATCATGACGAGTCTTTTTACCTTAGATCGCTAACACAATTAATCCAACAATTTTACAATTGCCATGAAAACAAACGTATTATCTTACAAAAAACAGGAACAGAGTGGATTATACCCCGTTCACAGTCAAACAAAATTGTATTAAGACAAAACAAATGCATATTCCCCCATTTGTATCCGACGGAGAGTGGTTGGGCTTGGTATAGTAGTGATGCAAGAGCTCAGTCCTTTAAGGCTTTTAAAAAAGACTCGACTTTATTTTACACAACTCAAATTTGAAAAGAAGACTAAAGTTACCAGTCTTTATTAATTAAACTCCGTCGTTATACTGAAAGACTAAAAGACTTGATCGTCTTAAGCCAATTTAAAAAGGACTAACGCCTGAGTCATGATATATATTCAATACAGCTCAAGCTTTTAGATTAATTGCAATGGATTTGTGGTTGGGTGTGGTTTGTCTCTTATAAATTCTATTCTGTATTCTAAGGTTAGTCTATAAATTAAAACAAAAAAGATACATCACCAGGCTTTTATTACAGTTACAATTGTTTTAATTAAATTTTGTGTATAATAATAATAAAAATACTAAACAACGCACACGCTTTACAAGACTTACGACTCCCGAATACTCGCTCCTTAAAGACTCGGGAGTCTCGAGTCTTTAAGGAGTGAGTATTTTTATATCTTAGTGTAAGCATCTGCTTTCATCTCACCTGATGAAAAGTGATGATAAAGGTCAATGGTGGAAGCGCACTTCACCCGGAATCCTCAACTACTGAGGCACTGACTTATCTTATCTCTAGCTGGAACACAACAATGCTACAAACGTTGATATTATAGCGACATATTTAGATAAGACGGTGGTAGCTAGCCAGGCGGACAAACAAGCCTTACTAAACCAAACCAAGTACACAAACGTACCTCCCGCTGGGAATCGAACCCGGGACCTCTGGGTTTAAACCGGTGGTCTCAACCACTAGACCACAGAGGCTGTAGAATAAGCCTTTAGAGTTTCTTTATTGTCATAGGTGGTTAGCGGAGCAGACATCAGCGGCGTCGTATTACTAAGGAAAACGACGCACAAGCTGCGTGGAGCTGGGCAGAGCCGAGTGGAGTAAACTCCAAACTCCAATGGAGTTTAGGTGCGAAGTAAGCCACTTCGGCCATTTCAGCTTAACTTCGAGTACCTGGATTATTATTATGGTATTTTTTTTTGGTAATTTTCTAAAAATTAAACCTAGCTAGATCGATTTATCGCCTCCGAACCCCCCTGCATATTAAATTTCATAGAAATCGTTGGAGCCGTTTCCGAGATTCAGATTATATAAATATATACATTTAAACAAGAATTGCTCGTTCAAGGTATTAGATAGATAGAGTGTCACCCTTAGGTTACGACATAGTTTTAAGACCTAAGGTTAAAGGACTTCGACTCAAATCAGTCTTCAGTTTTAGTCTTCTCAATCAAAGACTTGATGGTTAAAAGATTAGCCAAATCGTGCGACTTCAAAAATGAGTCTAGTCTTTTTTATAAGCCTTAAAATACTGAGTTTTTGCATCACTATTTGGGAGCGGATATCGTTTGTGCAAAACGTGTTCCAGACAAAAACAAAAGCAACAATTCAACTTGAAAAACGGTATCGTGGATGTGCCCCGGAGTAACGGATACCAACCCGTATATTGTGGTTACGGTGGCATCATTAATATAGTTTGCGCATTGTAGTTTTGCGTGGGAGTGTGGGGTATAAGTTGGACTTATCCGTAACTGTGTCGAAATGTGTAACACTGCACTGCGCCGCTCAATTGCACCAACTCAGTTCATTGCGCCGAATGTCTTGACTCAATTCTTCAAAATGTGTCGCACAGCGCAGGACTGGGCTGGGTTTTATTTTAACTGATAGCTGAGAATATAGAAACGTTACTCATATACAATTCAATACCTATAAATTGTAGATTTTCATATCATTGGAAAAAGTAAATGACAGAATACGTTTTCGTTCGAAAATCAAAGAGATACACAGAGAGACTCTGAATAAGCACAATTGTGAGCACGGCGCGGCGTGCAGATGGCGCGCGCTACGCGGTTGATTTGGCGTGTTCATAACAGTTTTGTTGCGATGAGCCAGCGTAGTGAGCTGCGCCAGAATTATTGAGTTGACGCTAAGAGTTTTGCTGAGTTACCCATGGCTAGTGTGGAATAAGAAAATAGCGCGTGTCATATTTTTTCCCCGGGTGTATATAGACCGTATATTGACTCCCTTATAAAGAGTGTTTGGTGCGTGGGTCGACAAAGTTTTTAAGGGAACGTGGGATTCATGAGCTTTTTTTATTATTTTTGAATGCATTCAGAATGCTTTTTAAAGTTACAAGATAAAATGTACTAGAAAAAAACAATCAGTCACAGGAAGCTCGAGTGATAAAGACTTGCGGCGTCGTTAAGAAGGAATTAATTACGTGACGTAATTACGTCTTTATCGATAATATACGTAATACGGCGCCGCGGACGCCGCGGCGCTCTACGACGCGCTGCTGAGGATAGTAAATAGCTTGTTTTTACTTATTTTTGGTATGTTAAAAGACGGGGAGGAGCTCGATAGCGCAGTGGTTAACAGCCGGTCTGCAAGTTTTGAGGTAAAGCTACTTTCGCATCGGTCATCGGATGGGTGACCAAAAGTGTATCATCACGAGCTCCCCCGTGCTTCGGAAAGCACGTAAAGCAATTGGTGCCGGCTGCATTAGCAGTCGTTAACTACCAATTCGCACTGGGCCTGCGTGGTGGTTTATGACCCGTTCTCCCTATCCATCCATAGGGAAGGCTTGTGTCCCAGTGGGGACATAAAAATGAGCTGATGACGAAAAGACGGTTAATAAGACCCTATACATCTGCAGCATTCAGGGAGGTCTATGCTTTACCGACTTAAAGAGACCTGTTTATAAGCTTCTTAAAGTGTTATGTCGTGTCATAAGCCCTACATCCATAGTTTCACGGTTATGGAAGCACTTAAGTCTACACCACTAACAAAACAAATCTATATAATTAATACGTGAAGCAAAAACTTTATACAACTTTTTTCCGAAAATTGCGCAGACGGAGGAGTATGAAATTTCGCACACTTATAGTTTACTAGCTGTGCTCGCGACTTCGTCCGCGTGGAATAGTGACTTTCGGCAGCATTTTTAATTTTTTAGGCTCTTTTCCCGTTTTAGCAACATTTTTCACTGATGCTTCGCTCCTATTGGTCGCAGCGTAATGTTATATAGCCTAAAGCCTTCCTCGATAAATGGACTATCCAACACAAAAAGAATTATTCAATTCGAACCAGTAGTTCCTGAGATTAGCGCGTTCAAACAAACAAACAAACAAACAAACAAACAAACAAACAAACAAACAAACTCTTCAGCTTTATAATATTAGTATAGATATACAGAAGGTTATCCGAATGTTAATATATATTTTTTAATTATGCATAAAAATACATTAAATCAATAAAACAAACATTACACACACTGCCATGTATTTGACACACACGCTTAATATACTCTTATCAAAAATTTCAAAAATGCAAGAGGAGTGGCCGAAATCTGTCAATGCCAATCTAAACTCACATTCTATCTTTTTTATTGCTTAGGATACAATCCGTGCAGCCATAATAAAATTGCGGTCGAATTTCGACCACTGGGCGATCACTAGCTACAATAATTGTGCCACTGTGAACAAATCCCAGGACCTCTGGGTCTGACTGGACAAAGAATATTTAACGATTAGACCAAATAGGCGGTAACATTTTGCCAAGTGAGGTTTCCCAAATAGTTTTTATTTAATTAAGCTCACTCTCAAAATCAGCTTAGTCTTAAAATATCCGTGATTTTACATAGTATGTCACTTTCAATAAGTACCTTGATATTTAAAAGTGGTGTAAAGCAAATAGTTTGGTACCTATTTGCTTTACACCACTTTAACCTATGAAATTGGAGTTTTGTATGAAGATTTTTTTATAAAATTTTATTTTTCATACTAACGTCTTTTTTAATTTTCTTAGCATCTATTTATTTTAACACTATAAAAATTGTAGAGTAGTGTGTTTGTTTCACTAGCTAAATATAGCATTAAAAAAATCAAGTCCTTTCAAAGCAACAATGAAACAAAAGGACAATTCCGCGAACTAAAAAGTTAGTCAATTTAAAAAAAAATTGGCCGATAAAGACAAAAAATTATAATCATTGTTATTACTGAAGCCTAAGTAACATAGTCCTAATTAAAGGTGTATAATAATATTAACAACCGGTATTGACTTTAAGAAGTAGGTAATACACCTATTAATAAGTGAGAAAAAAAAAACAATTTCATAGTTAAGGACCTATTATGTTTAGGGTCTCGTGTGGGTGGCATTATCCCCGCTCAGACGTCATTATTGGACACCCAAATGCCATTTATTCGGAATCCCTTAGCTTTTTTTGTTTAGCTTTGTTATTTTATCTCTTTTTTTTGTTTTTCATCCGTCTCTGTGGTCTTGTGGTTAAGATCATCGGTCTCAAACCGTGAGGTCTCGGTTTTGATTCCCAGCGGAAGATAGCTACCTCTCACGGACATGGAATCTCGCAACAGCTGTGCTCGGACTGGTTTGAGATGGTCCGAAATTCCGTGTACGTGTGAGGGTCCATGTGCTAGAGCACGGTTTGCATTAAGCTTACCTACTAGATCTCCTAATTTTATGTCCCGAATTCGATGACCATCGGAGGTACAGTCAACAGCAAATGTACATGATGTTTACTAGATTTCAAAATTAAGTTTCGATAGTGTAGTGTTCGATAGTGTTCGATAGAAAATACCGACTTACAGTAGACCTGCAGACTTTGACTGTAGCTATATAACTACAGTCAAAGTCTGCATGTCCAGAGCTCCGCATTGGTCACTGTGATTGGCGCGGACCTCTCCATGCCGACCGTGGTTCTGTCCATGCTCGGTAGCGAGGAGTCGTGTAGGCGGTCAACTCCTTCTGCGTCGACGTCATGACGCTGAAAGAGGAGGCGGAACGGGCCAGGGAGGATGACCCTCTGGCAGATCCGTGCCTCCTGCGGAGAAGGCGGCAGTACCAACGCCTTCTCCATCCAGTGGGAAACCAGCGCAGTCCAAGCCCTAGGGGGGGCCTCAACCGTGCATTGCACAGGTCCCCACTGAGGGCCGACGCCCCGTATGTCCCGGCGCGTCGGCGACCCGTCTCACCAAATGACGGGTCAAGTGTGTCCGCCCATCGTTTTCGAGGGCGGTCACCCGCCCCAATCAGGGGCGGAAGAGGGACTCGCCCATCTACAGGGCGAGCAGTCACCGACGTGGTTATGGAAGTGTCCGAAAGGGTTCCCATGACCTCGTCAGGCCCCACCATGCCGGCGTCTGATGCGTCTTCCTCAGATGAGGACGACGCGGTGATCACCGGTTTGCTGGTCCCAAGGTAAAGGACATCGGAGTGGTTTTTACCGAGTCGGCCTTGACTCGCTTTCTCTAGGGCTTTGGCCCTGGAACAGAGTCTTGGCCATCCTTGGACAGCCAGCAGGTCCCCTGCAGCCCGCTGATGCGTCTGTTAGCAGATTTTCCACTCCGTATCAAAAAAAAAAAAAAACAAGAGGTACTAGTAGACACTCGAAGGTTTTTCGAAATGCGTTTAAAAAGTTTTGATTTTCATTTTGCTTTCATATTTTGAAACTTGACCAATCATCAGTAACCTTTGAAATAGAAATAGAAATAGAAATAGAAGTAGAAAAAATCTTTATTTGGTATAATTACACATACACATTGCTGTTGACTGTACATGTTTGTGTACTCGGTTTGGTTGGTGGTAGGGCTTGTTTGTCCGCCTGGCTAGCTACCACCATCTTATCTAAATATGTCGCCATAGAGAGATAAAGAGACAGAGAGAGAAACATTGATTGACCACACACACTAATATACATAAAAATAAAAATAAAAACAAACAGTAGGTCAATCAGGACCCCGCCTCAGCTTGTGTTGTTGCGAACGGAGCGTGTCGCAACAACGCTGGTATTCTGGCGGAGCCTGCCGCCGCCGGTGCGCGGTGCAGAACATTAATATTAGAAAAACATACACACATTTACTACATTTTACATGAAATTTATATCTATACTAGCGTCCGCTCGCGGTTTCACCCGCGTGTTTCCCGTTCCCGTGGGAATATCTGGATAAAAAGTATCCTATGTGTTATTCCAGGTTATAAACTATCTGTATGCCGAATTTCATCCAAATCCATCCATCCGTTGCAGCGTGAAGAATTAACAAATATACGAACAAAAAAAAAAAAAACAAAAAATGTGTGTTTGTTTTGTTTTTTGTTTTTGAACATACACACACAAACTTTCGCATTTATAATCATCTCAGCCAAAAGACGTCCACTGCTGGACAAAGGCCTCCCCCAAGGATATGAGGAGTATTTGCCGTAATCGCCACGCTTGGCAGGCGGGTTGGCGATCGCAGTAGGTTGAGGGTTACCTCAGAGAGGTGCTGCTGCCCATCCTCTGGAATGGTCCCTTAGTCGGCTTTTACGACACCCACAGGAAGAGATGGGGTGGTACAATTCTTTAACCCCGGCACCACACAGGGACACGCATTTATAATATTAGTAGGATATAGTTTCTCCCAGTTTTATAGTCATAGTATCAATGTTTGTAGCAATATTGTGTTCCGGCAGCTAGAGATAAGATAGTCAGTGAAGTGAAGCGAAAGTCAAGAGCCAAGTGCTTACCGTAAGGAATAAATAAAAAAAAAATAATAAGTATCTATTTTTATCATCTTGTTATTTTGACCATTGCAAAGAGTAGATTATCCTTGAAGCACCGTTTGTTTGGTCACTTTACAATCGGAAATCGGTATCGCTACAAATCCAGAGATTTATCGGTTATTTTGACCGCCGATTTTATTGTTATCACAGTAGTGAGTGTGCTATTGAATATGGATTGCGAAATGAATTAGTGTTATGGAAAATCGTTGAGTGGACTTTGAACGGAAGTGTTGTCCTTTTTTTTATTTAATCCGTTAAAGTCCGATAAAGATAAGATGATGGTTTATCTCATTTCCCTTTTTAAACTTAATTTATAGTATATGCGTTTAATTGTTCACAATGACCATGCCAAATTGAATTTAGATTACGTTACGGACGTACGTATGAGCCACGCATAATAAGAATAATAAACATAATAATTTCACCCAGTTGTTACTACCGATCGTTAGAACGATCAAAAAATGTAACGTGAGTTTCCATTTCTTTCAAAGAAATTTTTAGTAGTTTTCCGGACAACTCAAATGTCCAAAAGATGTGAGATCAAAAATAGTTTCAGTAACAACTGGATTTAAAGTAATTGCTATTATATAATATGGCATCCGCGGAAGACCAGCGTCGTGGTTAACACCATGACATATGCTGAGCGGAAACCAATTTGGTATATGCAAAAGTGATGTTCCTGTGTTTTGAACGTGTATTAGTTATACCAAATAAAGATTTTTTCTATTTCTATTTCTATTATTTCACTCAGATTGGGCAAAGTACAGACGCCTGCACGTCAACCTATCCAAAACTGACAAATTTCTTTAATACATTTTCAACCATATTACTTAGCTATAAGGTTCAATGTTTATTGAGGAAATTTGACAGTTTGTGGTAGGTTGATGTGCAGGCGTGTGTACGTTTCGAAATTTTCAACGCAAAGCCTGACTTTGTGATCACTACAGACAACTAACCATTTGGCATGCATATTGATTAATGTAACACCCATCAATCGTAGCGATGCCTTGATTTCAATGGTTGAGACCTTTTCCCAACAGTTGTCCCACTGCTGGGGCACGAGCCTTCCCTATATACGGATATAAACACCACAGGAAGACCACCACGCGGGTCAGTGGTTGTTAAAATAGAATAGAATAGAAAAAGTTTATTAATGCCATAAGTAACTATTACAAATATCACAATACAAAATAATACAGTACAAAATAAAACAGAAAATGCAACAATATAATTTAAGTATGGCACTAAAAGGTGTCCACCCATCCGGTGTCCAGCCTTTGCGAAAGTCGCTTAATTTTAGCAATCGCAGACCACGCAAACCACTGCGCCCATCAAGCTTCTTTTCTTTACTCTAAAGTGGAATTTTTATTCGTTCATAATACAAACCTTACACCATAATTAAATGAAATGAAAAATATTTATACGGAGCATTTATGACAACTTAAATACTTAATGGAAATTTTCCAATTTTTATCCTATGCTCTTTGACCTCATCCACCTTCTCCGTAGTACACGTGCTGCTCTCCGGAGTCACCGCTTCACTGTCTCAAATATCCCATCGCGCACTAAGAAATTTGGTGACTCGTTTCTTTGTCGCACTTCCAAAACATGGAATAGTCTACCAGCACACGTTTTCCCTCCTTTCTGTGATATGGGGTCCTTCAAACGAGGCGTGAAGAGGCTCCTTGTGGACCGGTAGAGTGAGGGTAACTGATGCTGCGTTGTTTTCACGCTGCACCAGTTGTCGTCGCATCTGGATTCCATATTCACTTAACATCAAATGATATGGAGTCATTTGCCGTGCTACGTATAAAAATAAAAATAAAATATGCAACAGAAAATGGTAAGGTAAAGAAGGTAATAATAAGGTTATAATCAGATTTAAACACAACACAATAAAAAATATATAAAAACTCGTCAGAGCTTGAGTACTCCGTGGGTCAGCACTCGAAACGTAACCCATTGTAAGGAGGAAACGAGGCGTCCTTGGGCGCGGAAAATGGAGACATTATTAAGTTAAAGTCTCGACACTTCATAATGAGCTGAAATTCAAATCCCGTCGGAGGTCTAATCACCGCTGTGCTTAATATCCGCCGGGATTCCGGGAACGGGGACGTCGCGGGGAAATGGGACGTCCCGTTGTCTAACTACGCAATATGGCGACCGGTTTGCATTTCTTTTTAATCGATGTAATAATAAGTGATGAAAGAAATTTGGATCCTTTTATTGCACACACAGAGATTTGGCATAGCTCAATGAAGTTGATTTGGAGGAGAAATTTAAAAATATTACAATTGTATATAATTAAGTATGTAAGTATTACATTAGTTGGTATATTTAGTGTATAACGCATGAATTTCAAATTCAAAATTCAAAATATTTATTTGCATTAAAAACTTTTATATGATGTTACAAACTTATTTTAAAGTTATGCTATAAAAAGTGTTTTCCATTAAAAACTTACGAAGCGATATCTTGAAGCTATTAAAGGGACGCTGTTTTATTTGATCCGGTAGTTTATTGTAAATTTTAATCGCCATATCTGGTGCATTAGATTGAAAACGTTTTGTTTTCGGGAGTATATCCTTTTTTATTTTATTAGGATATCTTAAAATTCTCCCTGTAAGATCCTTTGCTACTGTATACAAATGGTGATGCTGTTTCACAAATATACCTGTTTCCAGAACATACAGACAAGTTAAAGGTAATATATTCAGTTCCTTGAAGTATGGTCTACAGGAGACATCCGGGGCAATATTACATATTGCACGTATACATATTTTTTGACATACAAACACTATTTTTATGTTTCTAGCACTAGGTAATTACTAGTTATTATAAATGCACTTTTAACTTAATTATTAGTCTTATAAAGCTATAAGGATTGAACCACATTGATAGAACCACGATTTCTCGCGTTCAACCCGAGCACTTCGAAACTGTGGTAATAATAAATAAATCTTTATTATAATATTATTTCTAATTGGTGCAAAATGGTATCCCTAAATTATGGAATCACGATAAGTATAATATGTCGCTCTCCTTCTCTATCGTTCTCAATAATTGATTGTACATAAATTAATGTTTTGTGTGAAATGATGTCGAAAATAATTTTAAGGTTTTTATTAGAAAATCAGTTATTTGGAAAATGTGTCAAGTTTTCCCAAGCGACAATAACAACAAGCAAACGAATTGTTCACATATCGCACCCCTAGATGAAAAGTCCAGTAAATCAAAAAGTATGCAAATCGAGTTAGTGGCGTTTTCAAATTCCTGACCCGAATATCTACACGGAGATATAACTTACGTAACGATATCTCCAACCGTTGTCGAAAGATGGCGCGAAGCGTTGCTTTAGTTGAATGACATTACGCCAGCCGGCGCGAACACTACCCCGCCATTTTCAGTTGTCTCCCGGTCGTCGTGGGTGGGGGCCGTTTGCATAGTAGCTTATTTTGAGTTGCAGGTGTTTATGTGAAATTGATTAGGTAAGTTTCAATTTTTATTTCGAGTTGATTGAGTTTTGCTGACATTTCATTCATAATAATAATTGTTAATTTTGATTTGAGGGGGTTTTTACGATATTATATCGCAATATCTTTTTTTATATTTTGAGTTACTCAGCTATACTTGACAGTAAACGGAAATTCCGATTTACGGTGGTTTTGTTGAATGAATGTTTATCTTCAGTTTTTTTCTGTTTAATGAAAATTAATTACTTTTCCTAGAGAAAATAGCTTGTCTAAAACTATTTAAAACAGTTTTTTATTCGATGAAGAATGTCAATAACCATTACGTGATAATAATGAGGTTATTTGAGTTAGTTCAGTTTACTTGATTTGTTAATGAATATGAGCATTTCTTATTTTTAGAACAATGAAGAACCAAGGAAAATTCATGTTAGAGCTCATCAATACAAAAAAAGAGGATGCTGACCAGCCAGTAGCATTGGATCCTTCCAACCGAACAGTTAAATCTCCTGGCATAGATTTCTATGGGCATTTGCTCTATAAAGTAAAAGAGCCTGAGTTACCAGCTGATAGTTTAAAAGTAGATTGTACACCAAGGGGATAAAGCACTGTATTATGTCACGGGCGCGATATTTGAATCCTGAGCGTAACGATGGACTCCAGATTTAACTCCCGAGCGTAGCGAGGGGGTTTTGAGTTGATTCCCGAGCGAAGCGAGGGAATTAAAACGGAGTCCTGAGAGCAGTGAAGGATTTAAGCGCGCCCAAGGCAAAATCAGTTTTATCCCTGAGGAGTATACTCTACTTTTCTCACCTTTTGCGAGACAATAAAAACCAAGGCTACTAGAAAAAGTATTATATTTATTAAAATACTATTTTCATTACTAATTATATATAATTGGCACAGTAAATAACAATAAAAAGTAAATTAAAAATTAAAATTGATGTTTGATACATTAGTCCAGTTATGTAAAGATATGGTTATATTTTTTGGTACGCTTATGTTAGTTGAGGTGGAATTTATTTGAGTAGCAGCACCCAATACATCAGAACCTTGCGTGTGAGGGTCGTTTGGCACAGTAAAGGTTGGGGAAGGTGGTGCTTGAGGCAGTAAGCTTGACGGGATATATTTTGAGCTAGATGGCTGTGGTGGCAAAGGTTTCCAAGGATCATCAATAATGGACGTAGTTTTCAGATGAATGTTGTCACCAATACGACAGCTTTCTTGTTTTTGTTTTGTATAGAATTCTCTATGTAGCCCTCCGCTACTGCATCGGATTTCCAGCCACCATGACGTTTTATCTGGGCCATATCTGCTCCTGAATCTGCCAACAGACTTGCCGATGTTCTCCTCAAACAATGACCCGTATAGAGCTCGGGATTTTGCAATTTGAGGTATTTTGCAATTTCTTTTGGCATGGCGCTGATTTTATTCTTGCCAATGACTTGCCTGGTGCATTTGCCATTACTGTAACCGATAAAAAAATCTGTTGGTAGGTATATTAGAGGGGCGCAGAGCTTGGTACTTTTCAACAATTCTTGCATAATCTTCACGAACTATGAACGAACGTTCTCTATTTGTTTTGGTATCTGGTAAGTTAATCAGCAATAAATCTGCATGTTTTTTGATATCATTGACTTTTATGTTTACGAGTTCATTTCCACGACATGCGCCATTCACTCCAAAAACCAAGGCTACCTGTAACAAAAAATAGGATTGTGAGTAAATAGATAGATACACTACTACATTTTTTGACCTTTATATTATAAAAAAAGCTTGCGACAAAACCTTAGAATGTGTATTTTTTAAATGTGTGCCATTTAAATACCCTTTTATTCATTAACTATTTTATAGAGCTATTATAGGTAGGTACTAGAAACGTAATTAAAAAGTAGGCAGTACTCATACTTACTTTCATGGCCAGAAAGCTGTGATCAGGAGCCTCATTCAGAAAAGTTTCCACATCTTGCGCTGTCAATACTTTTGACTTCTTTGCTCGATGACCATCTGATTTCCTCTTTAAAAATGCCAATAACTTGCTATATGTATTTATCTTAATGTCGTGTTTGATGCTTACTGTTAACCTGAGCATCGAATAGATACACCATAGGCTGCTAGACTTCTTTGTACACGATAAATACTCGAAATAAACAAGAAGCACTGACTCCGACACAGACTTTGCGCCTTTTGCAGTTTTCCATTTGTGGAAATCGTCGTAAGCTTTCAAGTATTTTTCCTTCGACTTCTCTGGTAGTAGGTTATTAACAATACCTAAGGCGTCTAATTTAATGGACTCCGGAGTTAAATCACTTTCGTCACTCGACATTTTCTTAATGTTTTATTCTATCTTCTTTTGCAGTTTTGTCTGATACTGATTGCACCGTATTGAAATACTCGCGGCTTTTGTTTTAAGTATTGATTTTTTTTCGTTCGGCTTGCCGTGGCGTGGCCAGCTCGATTTTCGAATAAGTTCGATTTTCAAATAATTGAGGCGCGGCGCGCGCCCCCGTCCACCTCCTCGCCGTCGGCCACCAGCAGCTTCAGCAGCCGCGCGCCGCGCGATTTTGACGAAATTAGACTTTAAATGCATAACAATAAGAACTAAGAGAAGTGAGAATCACATTACTGCCCGGCGGGTTATAATGAAATTCAGTACAACATTACACCCCGGCAAAAGACAAGGGCTATAATGATTTACTTTGAGTAAGGTTTGCATGATATATAATGAGGCATTGTCGAGCAGGTGGTGTGAAAAGTTAGTTCCACCGCTGAGCATACTACAGCTAGCATCATTGAATCCTTCAAGAACAGTTCAATACCCTTGCATAGAAATGCTTAATAGGGTAAAAGAGCCTGAGTTGCCAGCTTAAGTTTAAGGTCAATTCCATCGCCGAGCATTCTAGAATCTTCTTCTAATCTTGATGATCAGCTTACGGCTGACGGACGACGAAGAGTTCATAAACGTCAATATGTTGTCTCACCAGTTCACAGCGGTGATGAAAGCGTTTCGACGATTCTGATGCAGATCCGCATTACGAAAACCCCATTACCAAAAGAAAAATAATTTTCTTTCCTTTGTGTCATTCTCCTACTCTACCAGAAAGGTCACGACCTCGCTCTAATTCATCTTCGTCTAGCAGTTCGAGTTCATCAAGCTCTAGTCATAGCTCAAGCAGCAGTTCAAGCAGCAGAATGAATCTAACATAAATATAATATAGAAATAACAATACTAGCCCTAACTACGAGGATCACAATCTGGTTCAAAATACTACTGCAAATGAAGAGACTCTAGTGCAAGAAATAGTCCAAGGTACGAAAAAACTAAGAAAACCGGAGACATGGAAGGTCAACATAGCTAAAACGCGCAAAAATTCAGGAAAAACGTATAAGTCGCGAGGTAAACTAAATAAAGAAATCCCTGCTCGCAAAATGCGACCACCTTGCAGAGAAAGATGTCGTTTTAAGTGTAGTGCTAAGCTGAACTCAACAACTCGTCCAAAGTTTTTTGATACGTATTGGGAATAAAGAACCATTTAAATAGTTATGGAGTTAAAATGTTTCTATGTTATTCAAGTAAATAAACAACACCTTTGTATTTTATTAAACATTTGTCTAATTTAAACAATTTTAATCCTAGTATACCTATATAAAACAAAAACTAAAGCCTAGCATAACTCAAAACACCCCAATAAAAAGTTATCCTATTTTTGAGGTGAAAAGTAATGTAGGTAACTCATTTTTGTTTCAGATAAAGTAAAGTAACTCTAATTATTGCACAAAAATGTCATTTACTGCCAATACAAAACTAAAGTAACTTAAAAATCATGATTTTTTTCAGGTTTTAACCAGACCATATGAAAATAAATTAATTGAAAAAGTTTTAGATAATATTATCTTAATTTATGAATTATTAGAATTTTGACATCTCACTTAAATATTGTAAAATCAGTTTTTCGTCATTTCTGTAAAAAGAGGTTTTTTGATTTACTGGAGTTTTCATCTAGGGGTGCGATAATAGTCGGTGAACCAGTCGCGCCACTACATTGGAACCGGTAACTTTTTACGCATGCAGATCACCGGGAATTGCTGCCGGTTTTGCTTGTTACTCTTTCATTTAGAGTTGGCGGTAGAACCGGAATTGAAAAGAAAATAGTGCAAACGGCAATAACAACTGAATGCCTTATGCGAGACCTCTATGTTGGATAGAACATTTGTTTAAAATATTTTTTTATTAAGTAATATTAAATCTCATGCTGGTCTGTGGCGTGAAAAGAATGTATCAACGGTTCCGTGCATGTCGTAAGAGCCGACTAAGGGCCAAGGGTTCCAAGATGCTCGCACATCAGGCGATCGGCTAGCAACCAATCACTGATAGTACCTAGATATATCTCAGAGTCCTACTTTGATAATGCTAAATGTGGCGTCTAGGTTACTAATTTCAAAACTTTTATGCTCTCGATCAGATTTGAAACATCTGTGCTTTAAATTCCCTTGGAGATATAATGATATAATAATTTATATAGATTTAATATTTCCAACATAAAGTACCAGGCTACCATAACTATGCAGGAGATTGCTTATTAATATAAAAGAATAATATAGTCTTGTAAATACACTAATAAATATATGTTACATAGCTTATGATGACAGCAAAGATTATAAAATATTCTTTTATATTAATAAGCAATCTCCTACATAGTTATGGTAGCCTGGTACTTTATGTTGGAAATATTAAATCTTAGTACCATTGACATTTATTTGGCGAGCAAACCTTGGACATGTGAATATGTATGTTCTTAAAGGTACTAGCGATATAGAAGTGTGTCACTAGTACCATTGATGGTACTATCCAATGGTACTACAGCAATAAAGCGGCTCTGTCTTGTCTACCCCTTCTTAGGAGAAAGACGTAAAGGTATGTAAGTATGTATGTAATAAATTCATAAATAAAAATCAGTAATTAACGTACCCTTATTAAAGCTCCATCGCCCACCGCAACATTGATTGCCACTCAGTCAAAAATCCGTCACGTGCGAAAATTCAGTGGAATGACCAATCAGCAACAATCACCGTTTAATGGCGACGGTGGCTGCGGCCTGCGAAAGTAAATACGCGCGGACACAATGCGCTACCAAATTAATCGCTCCATGAATATTGATCAGCGTTCCTGTCGCGGTGACTAAGTGACGTCACGATGGCAAAACAATCGGAAAGAAACAAATGAAAAGCGCGCTACGAAGATCGAAATTGAAGCATACGCTTAAGCAGGAATTATAACCGGTTGCGAATTAGTATATGGTATGGTATTACTCCTAGCGCAATCTGTTTTTTCCGGTACCTTAACCGGTGCCTGTAGAGTCTACAAGCACCGAAAGTAAACACAGCTTCCATCGGTAATGATCTGCGTTCAAGACACGGTGACTAAGTGACGTCACAATGGCAAAAAACACAAGAACTTAATAAAGAAAATATTAATTGAAGCAGAAACATTAACCAGTTGCAAATTAGTAAATAGTATTTAATCTTAGGGCATTGTGTCATTTTCCGGTACCTCTACCGGTTCTTGTAAAATCTACAAGCACCGAATATAAGACACAATGCGCTATCAAATTTGTTAACTAAGAAACATTAATAGATCACACCCAAATATGCAATCATCAATAATGCATCACAAAAATAATAATACCAAATATTGTACTGGGTTCAAAACTATGTACACAATTTAACCTAAATTACGACAATAATGCAATTAAATAAATATAAAACATTTCAATTAAAAACATTACATAACGAAAAGACATCACGAAAATGAGACTGCAGATATAATTTAAATTGAACATTTAATATAATTATACGTTTTAATTAGATTTGGTTTGATCAAATTAATCGAACCAAGATTATTGGTCAGCGTTCAAGTTACGAATAGAAAAAAGTGCGCTACGAATATTATTTCACGTAGCTACAAGACGCTACGAGAATTAGTAAAAAAAACCTCGTCATAACCATCTCTCGCCTCGGTGGCCGAGTGGCTAAGCACTCGGCCCTATACCCGAAGGTCCCGGGTTCAATTGAACCCGGGACCTTCGGGTATAGGGCAAAAAAAATCCTGAAACACACTTTGCCCCTCCTGGGAATTCCCAGGAGGGGCAAAGTGTGTTTCAGGATTTTTGCGATGCATAGCCCGGGTTTCTAAGCCATTACCCATCAATAGTAGTGATGACTTGATTTTAATGATGGAGGCCTTTGCCCAGCTGTGGGACAGTTATAGGCTATTCATTACTATTAATTACATAACCATTTTTTTTAAAGAATATTATACTCGAAAATGGGCTTTTGAAAACCCACCTAGAAAACTAATTATGCTTAAGAACACGTCAGGTGTATCTAAAGCTCCTCCATGCTTCATAGAGAAAGTATATTGAGCTGGTGATGATGATGATGACGCGTCCTGAGCTATCAATTAAACCACGGTTTCCCATCTATCTTTACGGCTAAGGAGATTGAGCCACGTTATATAACTTTACGGCTACTGAACGCTTTCAGACTGTATTCCTGCAGTATCCGTTACCCACTGAACTCAATCCATCGGAATATTGATATATCGCTATTGAGGTGGGCTGACGCGCCCGTGTTGTTTTAAGCCGGTTTGATTGACGTGCTATCACGTCGCTTGACCGAACCGGACGAATTCTGATTGGACACCCAACCCTGGACGTTTTGTATGTAACGTGTCGAGACGTTATGAGACGTAACGAAACAATATTTTTTTGGAAAGAAAGGAAAGACGTTTTTTTAGCAAACATACACAATACTGTCGAGAAATATACATTCTACACTACGTTATGGGCTCGATGGCGCAGTGGTTAACGAACCCGGTTATCGAGTGCTGAGGTAAAGGAACTTTCGCAAAGGCCGGTGGATGATGGGTGACCAAAGATTTATTATATCTCGAGCTCCTCAGTGCTTGGAAGGCATGTAAAGCCGTTGGTCCTGGCCGCATTAGCAGTCGTTAACAACCACCAATCCGTACTGGGCCTACGTGGTGGTTTATGGCCCGTTCTTCCTTATCCAATCATAGGGTAGGCTCGTGCTTCAGCAGTGGGGACATAAAAATGAGCTCATGATGATGATCAAGGTGAACACACCTGTATTTACAAAAACACAAATGTTGAAAAAATTTCCACGAGCAGGATTTGAACCTGCACCCTTCTGACATACCGGGTCAGGTGCTCTTTTCAATTGAGCTTTACTTTTTACTTTTTACTTTGAAAGCCAAAGGTCTTTCAATGTCAACAACTACCGTCATTAACATCCGATCATAATATTTTTACAAATACTAAAGATCAGTTAAGAAGTAGGCAAGCTATTTATAAACACCCGTATTTTTTAATTACTAAATATCTTTAAGCGTTGTCTCTGTTTATATTTTTGCAAAGCTTTACTATGGGGCTAACTCTGAAATCGTAAATAAATTCATCAGCTGATCCATACATTAATTAATTAATACCTAACTCAATCAAAATTTATGTAAAAGCAAATTTTTACGAGTTTTTGATTTTATTTTCTTTATCGGTAAGTAAAGAAATAAAGTATATGCATTATTTATTTTTCACCCAACGCTTGTCACAAATCGGGACTTCATTCCAAAACCAATAGCTCAGACCGTTTTAATTGGAAATTTTATAGGAAGGCCGCGCTCCAATGTCCCCTCGTACAAATAAGGGGTTGACTCGATTTTTATTAAATAGGATTTAGGACCTTTTGTTACCGTGTCGCCGACGACATCAATTCAGTTTATTAGGCAGATTAAGGGCATGTCAAACAATTTACGGACATTGAGTAGGTAATTAATATATTGGCGCTGTGCGAAGTTTATTGCGGAGCATAGCTATTCCTTTTGGTATTAGGAACCTTTATAGGTTCTTATAGGCCTCGGCATTCCATAGGTACCAAAATCTAAAATAATTTTTTTTTTTTTTATCATCAGTTATTTTTATCAGCTTATCAGGTGAGCTGAAGGCGAAGTACTTACACGAAGCGCACTTCACCTGGAATCCTCAACTGCTGAGGCACTGGCTATCTTATCTCTAGCTGCCAGAACACAACAATGCTAAGTACCCCTACAAACATTGATGCTATGGCGACATATTTATATAAGAATAGAAAGATAAGAAGAATATAAAGAAATATAATAAGTGGAAACTTCACTGATGTATGTAAAATTGTATGTAACATTTATATACTACTAACGGCCGCTCGCGGTTTCACCCGCGTGGTTCCCGTTCCCGTGGGAATATCTGGATAAAAAGTATTCTATGTGTTATTCCAGGTTATAAACTATCTGTATGCCGAATTTCATCTAAATCCATCCATCCGTTGCAGCGTGAAGAAGCAACAAATATACGAACATACACACAAACTTTCGCATTCATAATACATATTAGTAGGATATTGTATTGTTATTATTAGAGCTGGATGAGAGTAGCCGCGGATCGTGCTCGGTGGCGTGCACTTGGAGAGGCCTATGTCCAGCAGTGGACTAGTGTAGGATGATGATGATGATGATGATGATGATGATTGATATTGTTATTCTAATTCTTATTGTATGTTTCTCAAATAAAGTAAAATAAAATAAACAAATAAGACGGTAGTAGGAAGTCAGGCGGGCAAATAAACCCTACCGCCGACCAAACCGAGTACACAAACATATACCCGGGACGGGTTCGAGACCGGTGGTCGTAACTACTAGACCAATAAGGCGGTTAAAAATAAAGTAAGTATTTTAGAATTAACAAATATTTTTATTTGTGTTTGGTGTTTACAGTTCCCTAAATAAAGGGTTATTTGTCTCTGTTTTAAGCAATTTTTGCACGTTACAGTTTATTCCGCGCCAGTTGGTGCGTACGAATAGTCCATTCCTTTTCGCTTTCCATCTCTGGAAGCCGTGAAATTGCAAATTAAAGTTAAATTGAGCTCAAAACGTACCGGGTAACACTGGATTGGAGCGGACATAACTGGTTACATAAAAAAAGTACTGCAAAACATTAAAACTTTTGTATTGTTACGAGTGAACTCAGGTTTTAGTCAACTGTTATTGAAAAAGCCTAGCCTTCTCCGTTCTCTTTCATTCTTTTTGCATGTTTTTTATTGTATTTATTTTTTTATTTATTTATTTGGGAAAACATACAATACAATGAAACATAAAGATATTACATAAAAACAGTGCATAGATCAGTAAAGTTTCCACTAATTACTAAATCGCTTAAGTTAGATAAAACAGAATTTATATAATTATAACACTAAATTTAACCTCTAACAAATTTTAACCTTTAACAAAGACAAAAAAAATAAGAAATCCGTTAACAAATCCGTTAACAATGTTCTACCATACTTTTTTTCTTAGTTTCTATTAAATTCGTCTGCTGCAAAAAAGAGCATTTTTCTCCATTGCTCGTAATGTCTAACTTCGCTATGCGCTCTTACTTGTTTGTAACATACCTTGTTTCTTACCTCTTACTTCTTTGTCGAAGATCTTATCAAGGGAATGGATAAGAAAAAGACTAGCATACTAATGGGACTCTCCAGAGAGAACATGAGACTAGTCATAGAAATCATAACAGGACACTGTCGGCTGAACAGACATCTGACAGTGACAGGAGTGAAAACCGACCCCATATGCCCGGAGTGCACGGAAAGTGAGGAGACCAGCCTTCACCTACTAGCTGAGTGCCCTATGTACTCACTGATAAGATGGGAACTCTGAGGGTCGGACACATTACCCATAGAGGACCTGAAGGTTCTGAAGGTGGAGCAAATAGCAAGATTTACCAAAGAGACCAAAAGATTCAACGGAGCGTCGTGAAAGCTGGATCAAAATTAGCTCCCTCAAAAGGAAGAACGGGGAAAAGGATGAAGTGGCCGGCAAATAACGCGGGTGGATCGTCCGTTCGGCTGGCGATGTCCTTACATGAAATAATAATAATAATAATCCTCCGTGCTTCGCAAAGACGTAAAGCCGCTGGTCCCGGGGGTTAGTTCCGCTATGGTATGGTCCCGCTATGGCACCCTCGCAAAATGCCTACCAAAAAGTCCCACTATGGTACCCATCTATTAGATCTACGTCAAACAATAGAAGGTACAATTGAAAGAAAAGTGCACCTATAACTTTTTAGACTTTTAAGAGTGTAAATAAATAAAGTCTGTTTTCAATGTTGAATCAGTCTTGTGTTCATTCAAAATATTTATTACAAATAATCAACAACTGGAAAGAAATATTAATTACAATGTAAACTTTTAATAAACAAATCAACAATATTAATTACTAATATAAATAATCAACAACTGGAAATAAATATTAATTTTGGCAGTATGGTATTAGTGTCCGAATTGCAGCTGCAACTTTGCGATAAATAAATTAAATAAATAAATAAATATGTTTCTTTAAGGGTGCGCCGACAAAAAAATGCCAAAAATGCAGTTACGGTTAAGTAGATATAATTGAAAATACTATCGTATTAAATGAACAAAATATATATTTAGTATCATAGGGAACGTGTTTACAATTTGTCAGAACCATAAATTCATAACACGCTATAGTTTTTTCTACAATATCATTTAAAGTTGGGCAAAAATCATGAAAACGAGTGGCGGCGTTTAGTAGATTTCTTATAGTTTATCTAAATTATTGTACCTCTGATTTTGTCTAAACAATCATCAATGGATAAACTACAAATTGCTAGACTACATTTTCGATTCATCAAGTGGTTATTTAAATAATTATTTTTTATTAAGCACCTTAAATTCCCCATACAAAATTAGTATGGCCGCGCGGCATCAAATAAATATGGACGACGACATTTCAAATAAAACATATGACACTTGTCACTTATGGACGGCGCACCCTTAAAGTAAGAATAATTAATTTAATTATTTTTTTTTATAAAAATAGTTAAAAGAGTTATGACTAAATATTGATAACTTCAGGTCACAGATTATATAGTTAGCTACATCAGCAGTCATTAACAACCACCAACCCGCACTGGGCCCGCGTGGTGGTTTACGGCCCGTTCTCCCTTTCCATCCATAGGGAAGGCGCGTGCCCCAGCACTGGGGACATAAAAATGAGCTGATGATGATGATGATGAGATATTATAAGCTATTTACTTAACTTTCCTTTAATTAAGAACTAAATGCATCAATCAATTAAAGTAATTAATAAATTTCGTTTTTGATGGGTCTTGCTATGACTTAGCCAGTAGGTAATTTTGCCTTGCTGTTAGGCTGATAATTATTGTTTAAAAACACTATAATAAGTATTAAACAAAGAAACAAACTGGCTGTCACAGAACACAGAATACTATCAATTATCTGTGAACACAAGTCATCGACGGGATTAAAAAAGTATTTGTCTACCATAAAAAAGGTCGAATCAATATTAATGGCATTACGTAATTACAAATATTGGAAGCGCCATTACAATTCCGTTTTTTCAACATAGACAGGGCATTTAATCACTCAAACAAATTGCTCCATATTGCTCAGATCTAACAATTCATCAGCTTTATAGAGTGTAGTCTAGTGAATGATTGCGATTTCGATGCTAAATATTTACCGCATCCGTCGAAAACTTTGAACGTTGAATACCTCCTATTTTTGCATAGCTAGAAATTCAGTTCATACAATTAATACTATATTATATCGTTTTGGAACGCTAATAGCATTTAATTAAGTTTGAGTTTAAGTCTGCTCAACGAAGGAGTAAGTCACTTCTATTTTATTTTCATTACTTAATATATTATTTTACTATTTATATAACGCCTCGGTGGCCGAGTGGCAGAGCGCTCGGGCCGATACCCGAAGGTCCCGGGTTCAATTCCCAGGTCGGGCAAAATGTATTTCGGATTTTTCGATGCATAGCCCGGGTTTGTGATCACCAACCCGCATTTGGCAAGCGTGATGATTAAGCCATTACCCATCAATTGTAGCAATGACTAGATTTCAATGATGGAGGCCTTTGCCCAACAGTGGGCAGTTATGGGCTGTTTACTTACTTACTATTTATATTTACAAATAAATGTAATAAAAATAAAAATAACTAAAACCTTTAAGTACAACGGCTCTAAGTTTAAGACATATTTATGTTTCTTTTTTGTATTTATCTGGTGTGTCGTTGGTTGACCTTAAGAATAAAAACTTGTTTAAAAATGGCTGAAATCAATTCTTAATAAACTACTTTCAGAGTGTGTTAATTTATTATGCCACATTTAGTTTAATTTAATCCCATGCTGGTCTGGGACGTCAAAATGTAGCTGTTCCCGTTTATGTTGTAAAAGCCGACTAAAGCGCAGGCTACATATAAATGGCACGGGTGGCTTCCTCTTCCATTCAAATTTCATACTAAGTGCATGGAAATAAAGCGAGTCGCGGGCGCCGAAATGGCGCGTCATACCACGTCAGAGCTACGACATACCGTGTGTCCTAAATTGCACTTTATTTCCTTCCGCTTTAGGTTAGGTACTTCTAAAAGTCAATACCGGTTGTTAATATTATTATACACCTTTAATTAGGACTATGTTACTTTGGCAGTAATAACAATAATTATTCATTTTGTATCTTTATCAGCCAATTTTTTTTTTAATTGATTTCGTTTTTTGTTTGCGGAATTGACCTTTTGTTTCATTGTAGCTTTGATGGGTCTGATTGTTTTTCTTTTTAATGTCTGCTATATTTAGCTAGTGAAAGAAATATACAACTTAACAGTTTTTCTAGTGTTAACATAAATATTTCCCTGTGTGGTGCCGGGGATAAAGAATTGCACCACCCCATCTCTTCCCGTGGGTGTCGTAAAAGCCGACTAAGGGACCATTCCAGAGGATGGGCAGCAGCATCTCTCTGAGGTTACCCTCAACCTACTGCGATCGCCAACCCACCTGCCAAGCGTGGCGATTACGGCAAATACCCCTCATATCCTTGAGGGAGGCCTTTGTCCAGCAGTGGACGTCTTTTGGCTGAGATGATGATGATGATGAACATAAATATTTGCTAAGAAAATTAAAAAAACGTTAGTATGAAAAATATAATTTTATAAAAAATCTTCATACAAAACGTCAATTTCATAGGTAAGGATCTAATACAAAGACAGCAATGCGAATGCCGTACTGGTGAAAACCAGATAGCGGGCAAAATGATTTGTTAATCGTCCCGTTTCAGCAGATTCATTCACTCTATTTATTGGAACATTGCGCAACTAAAGTATGTCAGGTTCATAAAAAAATGAACATATATTTTTTTCCTTTGTACTATAAATAAACTGACGGAAACTTATTGGTGATTTGTAGCCTTGTTTGTTTTCCACATCGTACACTAAATACATACCTACGTCTATAATTGTAGGAACAGTTATTTACTTTCCCTTTGTAAACCATTATATTTTATATTTAATAGATAGTTATTGACATCTAAACAAGCTTTGGGTATCAACATCGATCAATTAATTGATCAAAGAGTATCGACTACCTTAGTTTTTCTAAGCATTTTTACTAAACTTAAACTTTTATTTTTTTTGTGAATGTAATTAGTTTTTGTTGTGCAACAGTGTGCCAATAAATGTTTTTCTTTCTTTCTTTCTTACTTAAACATTTACCTAAGCACGCGCCACAAAGAAATTAGAATAACCTTTAAAATGGAAATAATTCGCCTATATAGGTACTGCCAAAATGCTCCGTGAAAGCCTCCATCAGTGAAACCTTGCTATATGACTCCGCTGCAAAAGCCGAGTTCTGATGCGACGACAACAAGAGGCAGGACTGTCCTTCAATATCCGTCCTCGCCTTGCTGACTCACAGGTTGCTTTTTACATCTCGCATTTGGGTTGATATTAACAAACCCTTAGGTACTATGCATCGAATAATCCTAAACACACTTTTACGCTACTTGTAGACACGTTATCAGCTCATTTTATGTCCCCACACTGCTGGGACACGAGCCTTACCGGATGGATAGGGAGAACGGGCCATAAACCACCACGCGGGCCCAGTGCGGATTGGTGGTTGTTAATGACTGCTAATGCAGCCGGGACTAACGGCTTAACGTGCTTTCATTCCGATCAACGATACATTTTTGGTCAACCATCCTATGACCGGCGTTTACGAAAGTTGCTTAACCTTAGCGATTGCAGACCGACCGCGTTGACCACTGCGCCGTCGAGCTCCTCAGATATTATATACACTACTGCAATAATACTACCCTACGAGCTATAATAATAAAAATAAGTATTTATTTCAGAATAATTCCTAACTGTTAGTAATTACAATAGACCTTAAACACTAATGTTAGTTACAAGAAAAAAATTGAAATACACATTAAATAAAAAACAAAACAAAACAAAAACGGCCTTGGAAAAACCTTGCCTTCCTATGATAAAACTATGGCTATCGAAACCAAAGGCCGATCGCTTCGCCACTAAGACACTGTGGCACAACCCTTCAGTTACAAGTAAAAGCTAAATGGACACGCCACAACTGAATTCAATTAGATAACACTAATTCAAACGTCAAGCGATGCCCGTACCATTAGGCAATATTGTTTATAACATCCACTTAGCTGAAACGGTTTGGCACAATATAAGGATACTGGTAGAATGTGAGCTTTTTTATTATATGACACGTTCGAGCTAGGCACACCACATCGTCGCGACAAAAGGTGGTGGTGGTGATGGTTACTTGTGAATGGTGTCGCTGCGGCTTTTTACGGTTGCGTTGTGTTACCTGAGGAGCTCGAAGGCGCAGTGGTTAACGCGCCTGGTCTGCGATCGGTGACGTTAAACAACTTTCGCAAAGGCTGGTCATCGGATGGGCGACCAAAGATTTATCATCTCGAGCTGCTCCGAGAAGGCACGTTAAGCCGTTGGGCCCGGCTGTATTAGCAGTCGTTAACAACCACCAATCCGCACTGGGCCCGCGTGGTGGTTTATGGCCCCGTTCTCCCTATCCATCCATAGGGAATGCTCGTGTCCCTGAGATTGTGTTACCTACAAAATGTGGGTATATGACCGGCCGCTAGTTCGCGGTGTCGCTGGTGATTGCGTTGTGGTTGCGACGTGGCTGCGATGTAGTCGGTATCAAACACGCGGTCAATAATGACGGCACAATGTGGCCCGTGTGAATTCAACTAGTAATTTTCATTCAATTTTTTTTTATATAAATAGCTAGATAACTGGTGCAGCGTGAAAACAAACGTAGCATCTGTCAACCTCACTCTGCCGGCCTACAAGGTGCTTCTTCACGCCTCTTTTGAAGGACCCCATATCATAGGAAGGAGGGAAAACGTGTGCTGGTAGACTATTCCTATTCTAGACTATTCTTTTGAAGGTGCGACAAAGAAACGAGTCACCAAATTACTTTGTGCGTGATGGGATATTTGAGACAGTGAAGCGGTGACTCCGGAGAGCAGCACGTGTACTCCTATGGAGGAAGGGAGAAGGGTGAGGGTGAGGTGAATGTGGTACGTGTGAAACAATCATTTTGTGTGCGTTGCTCAAGCGCGGTATATACGAATCTGCAGTGCATGAATGAACAGCTGCGCTTGAACTGTTGCGGGCTGTGGCGAGATCCCGCCTTCGTGAGACATGTCATGACATGACATGTGTGCATTAATCCTTTAATAATCAAATGCATAATGTAAGTGGCCATTATAGATAACAAGAAGTTTCTATGCGTCGATGTGAAGGAGTAACCAGTTAATATTATTTACCTATTTTTTTATATTTTAAAACTGATAACAACTCAGAAAAGCTAAAATATGTACCTACATAATGTGTATTTGGATGTACAATTTCTGCCCTAAAGCGAATCTGTCAAATTTATGATAGAAAATGATGTTTATAAGTAAGTAAGTATATTCTGTGATGTATAATGTAAGTAGATTTAATATGTAAACAGTGTAAATGTTACTAAGTGGATTTTAAAAATTGTATTAGTATAAGATAGATAATAAGATATAGGGCATTTCTAAATGCATTAAAAATGGAACAAAGTAATCTGACACTAGTAAATAAGAAAAGGCTAGAAAACTAATATAGGGCAAATATGCAATAAAAATGTATATAAAAATAAGTAATAAGTAGAGATAATAAAGTAGATAGGGCACCGAGCGTGCAGTAAAAATGGAAACAGATATAGTTCAATGAAAAATTATATAGATTTAACCTAGGACAGTATTGGAAGATAGGGCACAAAGTGCCAAGGCAATCTAGGTGTAAAGCCACTAAAAGCAAGACGACATAAGTAGTACATAACATCTCCGACATTGACCCACGTCGGGGGACAAGTAAAAAAAAAAGCGAATCTGTCGTAAAGTAAACAACTGGATCGACTTCTTGGCGGGAAAGTGAAGAGTCATGTGTGCGATTTTGTTTTATTTTCTAAAATTTGTGTTATGTCGAATATTAATGTGAAATAATGGTGGATTATTAACCGTTAAGTGTTCGTGAGTGTGCATGAGTGTTGGGAAATGAAAAAAGTGCAACGTCACTTTTCAAATTCTCTCAAGAAGTACGCCCGAGGATTTAGTAAAGCCCCACATCTTTACTGAGATACTCGAGGGGGGGGGGGGGGGGGGATCATTTCTCACTTTTATTTTTTTTATCATTCATCATCATCATCATACAGGAAGGAAATATTGTTTATTTATGTATTACTTGTAAGAAAAAGTACTTTGACACTGGCTAAATGTGCTAACCGTACAAAGCCATCAACTAAAAAAAAAAAAATACTACTGGATCGAGCGTGTCATGTACGAAACTTACTTTCTGCGGCCTCCGTATTTTGTGGTCTCTCGCTGCAGTCCGAGTGCGCCGTGCCCGTGAGATTTTGTCTCTGTGCGTGTTGCTTGAGCGCGTCAGCATGAAGTTTACTTTCTGCAGTCTATTTATTTTGTGGTTTTGGCCTGGCTCATTGTAATTTCAAATGCGGTCCAAATTAATTGGACGCTTCGAACGGGTCAGTTGTTTTAAGGCTGCCAAGGTGACTGTTGAAGACTAATGGCTAATGTAAGTACTTCGATGACGGCACACATTTTGAAATGAAACACTTTTTTGTAAATTTACTCTCATTTATTTTTTTATATTAGAAGGAGGCAAACGAGCAGGCGGATCACTTGATTGGAAGCAATCATCGCCGCCCATGGATACCCACAAAACCAGAGGAATCGCAGATGCATTGCCGGCCTTTAAATTCACATAAGTAGGCTCCTTTTATTTTATCATGACGTTTCGAACCTTGTTTAGTTCAAATTTCAGCACTCGCAGACCGGGCGCGTTAACCACTGCGCTATCGAGCTCCTCATATCCTTTATAGGTAGTTGGCGTTTATCTCCGTTAAATTTTGTCTGTATTGTGGTTAGCCTGTATACAAATGTTTTGCCCTGTAATTGCTGACCTAGTTTCACATAATGATTTAATCCTGACGTTTTAAAGTATGTGCCCGTTTTGTTTTGTTTTTTAAACTGCTGTGGTAAAGCTTATGTGTGAAAATAAAATGAGGATAACTCTCATTCCTGCTTGATCCATTAGTCTTAAAAGTAGCTTGGTCTCACGAATATCTTGACACAAAATCCCTCCTCTATACAACATGGAATCTGAGTGAAAACTAACTAACTAACTAACTAAATTTTCCTACACTCACACCAATTATCTAGCCCAAGAGAAGCTTCGTTATGAAACTCGTTAAATGGTTACTAGACAACGGATAAACATACTTAAAATACTTAAATACATACTTATTATACATAGAAAACAAACGAGACAAATTAGAAAAACAATAATTTCTAAATTGACCGCGACCGATCGAACCCGGGACCTCAGAGACACCACCATGAAAACCGGTGTGCAAACCACTCGACCAAGGAGGTCGTCCTAGCTAGCTAAACGGCTAGTGAGGTTCAGTCCTGCTTCAGTGGCGGTCGTCGGCACCCTCCCTGTCCCTTGTGAAGGTTGGGGGGAAAGTTCCACGTTACCATCTGCGTCTCTCCAGGCACAGTCGAATACAAAAACCTATTCTCTTAAATAAAAAAAAGGTTTCCTTCCTGTGTGGTGCCGGGGATAAAGAATTGCACCACCCCATCTCTTCCCGTGGGTGTCGTAAAAGCCGACTAAGGGACCATTCCAGAGGATGGGCAGCAGCATCTCTCTGAGGTTAAGTCTCAACTTACTGCGATCGCCAACCCGCCTACCAAGCGTGGCGATTACGGCAAATACCTCTCATATCCTTGGGGGAGGCCTTTGTCCAGCAGTGGACTTCTTTTGGCTGAGATGATGATGATGATGAAAAAAAATGTGGAACGGAGTCATTTGTTTCTTATATAAAAAAAGTATAAGGAAATATAATATTGGTTGAATTTACAAGCTGAGAGCAGACGAAGCCGCGTGGCAATCACTAGCTGCCCCATTCTGCTGGGATGGGACGTTCGCCTGCAATTTGCCCGCTAAACGGTCAGCCGGCGATAGGTTAATGAGACCCCTAATGGAACTGTGCTGACTCGACACACGAATGGCGGAATCAACTAATGATTTTCGTTTCTTTCAAGCAAAGCGTTCGGCCCGCTTCTTGCGCCCATTCTTCTCCACTACTAAAAAATAGACGTCCTGAATGGGTAGTAGGTAAAAAAATGTATGGATGATACAAAAGCACCTTTCTTGTGTTTATTTGAATAAAAAAAATTGACTTTAACCTTGATAGCTGAAGGTCTCGAATTTTTCGATGCATACCTCGGGTTTGTGATCACGAACCCGCATTGGAAAGCGTGGTGATTCAGCCATTACCCATTTATTGTAGTGATGACTTGATTTCAATGATGGCCTTTGCCCAGCAGTGGGACAGCTTTAGGCTATTCACGTTTTCTTATTCTTCAGTGACAGGATATGTAAATGAGAAAACTTCTTACATATGAAATGCAGTCCGTGTGCAGTAGACTCCTTTCACTTGTTGGATGTGTATCTAAATATTAAAACTCACTCACATTTTCTTAAATCAAAAGTACTTAGCTTTATCAAACCCTTATATTGCTCACGGTGCAAATAGCGATAGCGTGATTCAGGGAGCTCGACACTACCGACTGCACTGCAGTTGCGGTGCAGTTGCTGTGCAGTTGCAATACAGTTGCAGTACAGTTGCATTACAGTTGCAGTACCGTTGCATACAGTTGCAGTACAGTTGCAGTACAGTTGCAGTACAGTTGCAATACAGTTGCAGTTCAGTTTCAGCTACAATTGCAGTTGCTGCAACTGCTGCGAGGGTATGCAGACTACTGGATGAATGCTCCTTACTAGATATACTAGAGCCCCTGAAGAAGGTCCAATAAATAAAATTCGCGCTAGGCACACAAAGTTAGTGTATTAGGAAGCGCTAACTAGCCATTCAGGTGACAAACGGGGTAAGTTGCAATTTACACAAATAAAATGTTTTTGTATTGTTCATTTAATGTTGTTGCGAACAAATTACAAAAACACAAATTTAAAAAAAAAATGTTAATGACGGTAGTTGTTGACACTGAATGGGCGCCTTTGGCTTACAAAGTAAAAAGTAAATAGTGTTGAATAATTTCGGCGGGCTGGTTAGAACCACTATGGCTCAATTGGGAGAGCATCTGACCCGGTATGTCAGAAAGGTGCAGGTTCAAATCCTGCTCGTGGAAATTTTTCCAACATTTTTGTTTTTACCCGACTGCGTCAGAAAGAGGCTTACGTTTTTTTAATCACACAAAAGATACTTGCATTAAGCTCTCAGAGTGTTGCAGAAAAAATACTTCAAAATTAGTAATAAAGGAAACGTAGTGCCCCACATTCTGTACCGTGTTGCAGTCAGCGATTTGCAGACCTCTCCCCGCCCGTCGCCGTCGAGATAACGTACGTATGTGCGTTTCGAGTATATTACATTCCCATGTCTTCGCCCCCAGTCGTTGGTGGTTTATTTTGCCGACAGACGGTGCGAAGTCTCTTCAACTCTAACGCTTGCGAGTTAGAATCGGAATTCGTGTGGTAATCGTTGCGGAGACAAGACGAATCTGTAGTTAGGGAATTCTCGAATTTCCAAAGCTTAAATGTGAGGTTGAGCCTTTTTGCTTTGGACAAGTTACGGGCGCATTTGAAGCGTGTATGTAACGGCACGGAATGGGGGAATGAGGTTGCCTTAAGGTCAAATGGAGTGTTGATTTTGCCTCAAATGGATAATGCAGCTTGTTGAGGCAGAAGCTAGTTCAAGTTCACATAGTTTCAAAGAGATCGATCGTGTCAAATCAAGTTTTGTGTGAAACTGCAAGTGACCGAATTTTTATTTTTATTTCTTCGTTTTGTACATTGAGTCAGTGTCAAATATCTTTGTTTTATAATAGATGATTATGAGTGGGGATACAAGTGTTTCATGTAAAACGATATTCCCCCAAACTCCTCCTGGAGTATCAGTAAAGAAATGGGACTTTACTGATATCTATTTTAAAAGTAACGCTGCACTGTTTTGTTTTATTTACCATGACTCGAATGCATGTTCATTTAACACTTGATTTAATAAGACACTATTATTTGACATAAATATTCGAAAAACACAAATTAAAAAATAAAGCAATCTCATTACTTTTCCGCACGTCATACCCCCAAGACAAGTGGCTTAACGCTAATATATTAGAATAGAAATTAAATATAATGATTATTAAATGTTTTTGTTTTGTTTATATAATTTTTAACGCAAATTTTGTTAATGACGGTAGTTGTTGACATTGAATGGGCGCCTTTGGCTTTCAAAGTAAAAAAAGTAAATAGTGTTGAATAATTTCGGCAGGCTGGTTAGAACCACGATAGCTTAATTGGGAGAGCACCTGACCCGGTATGTCAGAAGGGTATGCAGGTTCAAATCCTGCTCGTGGAAATTTTTTCAACATTTGTGTTTTTATAATTATTGTATGGGATAGACATATGCATCATTTGTACGTTGACTTATGTCAATCCCATACAATTATAATTCTATATAATTTCTATTCTATTATCGTTATACCACTTCCCTAGAGGGGGGCAGTTGACGTAAGATGAAGTCGTTTTATATTTTACTAGCGGGCGCTCGCGGTTACACCCGCGTGGTTCCCGTTCCCGTGGGAATATCGGAATAAAAAGTATCCTATGTTTTAATCCAGGTTATAAATTATCTGTATGCCGATATTCATCCAAATCCATCCATCCGTTGCAGCGTGAAGAAGCAACAAATATACACACATACATACTCACAAACTTTCGCATTTATAATATTAGTGTGATTTTAGCCTTTGCTGTCTTACTGCAGGGCAAATCTTAAGTAAAATTGACCTCCTTATTTACTTCTATTATTTACATTTACTAAACGAAAGTCGTGTTTGTTTCATCTTTACGAAAAAAACTTTGTTTGTTCGCCTAGGATATTTAACTATCAAAGGAAACAATGTATTTTTCCGCCGTATGAATTTCCATTGGCCGTAAAACAAACAACGTGTTGACGTGAAAAAAACACATCTCTGTCAACTGCCGAAATGGCACGTATTACCATGAGATAAGAGCGTTCCCAAAGTTCACGGTGACACTTTTGACGTTTTGACACAAAGTACTTGTGTGGAGTCCATTTTGTTTTTGTCGACAATTTGTGTAATGGCGTCGTCGACTCAATGAAGTATGACATTGATAGGAAATGCTAAACAATATTTCAAAAGAGTCAAAAAACTGACCTTTCTTGCAAGCAAAGCTAAATTTGATATTATTCTGCATGATGCTGTGTTTTGTTCGTTTTTTTTTTAATTAAAAATGTCATTTTCTGATAGAGCGGGCATTTTCCATTAGGCTGTATGTTATCAGGAGAGAAAGTTAATGCCCTTGTCTTTATTCCTTGCTGTTATTCTTATCGGTTTTATATAAACAGTATTATATCTTCTATAGTATATTAATACGTAAAGCAAAAACTTTTTATCCCGTTTTTACAAAAATTGCGCGGACGGAGGAGTATGAAATTTCGCACACATATAGTTTATACAACGTGGAACATAAAGGTGTGGTCAAAATGAAAAGATCAGATCAGATCTAGATCTTATCTGCGGAGTTACTAAGACATGATTGTTAACTTTTATTTTGTTATGCAATTTTCCATTAAATATTTCTAATGTGACGTCATATCAAAATAAACAAGTCTCAGCCCAGTACTCGTGTAAGTACACTGTGTACTTACATTTATGAACACTGCTGCTTGCATATGCGCGCCTGAAACGCATCACTTAACTTATATAAATATTTCATTTACCATTGCATGACAAATTGAAGTTAATAATTATGTCTTAGGAAAAACACATACAACAACACATAGAGGAGCTCGATGGCGCAGTGGTTAACGCGCCCGATCTGCGAGTGCTGAGGTTAAGCAACTTTCTAAATGTTATATATTTTGTGTTTTTATTTGTGATGGAAAGTGTCCTTTTATGATAGAGCATTTTCCAATATTTTTGACGCTGTAAGGGAGCAAAGAGCTGGACACTTGCTGAGTTTCTTGCCGGTTCTTCTCAGTACAAGATCTCCCGCCCAGAGTAGACTTACGAACCGATGGCATAATGAGGTTCATAAATGATTTTGAATTTTGAATTTTGAAATTTTTTCGCAAAGGCCGGTCATTGGATGGGTGACCAATAATCTCGAGCTTCTCCGTGCTTCAGAAGGGACGTAAAGCCGTTGGTCCCGGCTGCATTAGCAGTCGTTAACAACCACCAATCCGCACTGGGCCCGCGTGGTGGTTTACGGCCTGTTCTCCCTATCCATCCATAGGTAAGACTCGTGCCCCAGCAGTAGGAACATAAAAATGAGCTGATGATGATGATGATGAACAACACATACCAATATCTAGATCGGACACACTTTGGATCTTTTCATTTTGAGCACGCCTTTTTCTTACACGTTGTATAGAGACGGACTACAGAATGTTCATATTTTTTTTTAATTATGCATAAAAATACATAAAATCCATAAAACAAACATTACACACACTACCACCCATGTATTGGACACACACGCATATAAGTATACTCTTTTCGAAAATTTCAAAAATGGAAGAGGAGCGGCCTAAATCTGTTAATGCCAATCCAAACTCGCATTCTATCTTTTTTAATTTTTCATTGCATAGGATACAATCCGTGCAGCCTTAATAAAATTACGGTCGAATTTTGACCACTGAACGACCACAAAGCATAAAGACACAAGAGAAAAAAAAAAACGAACTAAACTAAATAAAACTGAGTGGGAGCCATCAGTGCGACTGGTTTTAAGCTCTTTGGTGTACTATTTTTTTTGCCTTTGCGACAATTCATGTATTTACGGTCATAAATTTAATTGCCTTAAACAACACGACAAATTGTCTTTTTTATTGCACCATTAATTATAGACAATTTGCTCTCTTTTAACTTTTTTGTATAGATAATTAGTGTTTGGTCGCCATGCTAGCCGAGTGGCAGAGCGCTCGGCCCGATACCCGAAGGTCCCGGGTTCAATTCCCAGGTCGGGCAAAGTGTGTTTCGGATTTATTCGATGCACAGCTCGGGTTTGTGATCACCAACCCGCATTTGGCAAGCGTGGTGATTAAGCCATTACCCATCAATTGTAGCGATGACTTGATTTCAATGATGGAGGCCTTTGCCCCGCGGTGGGACAGTTACACGCTATTTACTGAACTTTCAACTTCAAACTTTTTTTTTTCTGCTGATCCTGAAAATATGTACTTTGTCCTTTACGCCAGTTGTGTTTAAGGCGGTCCTTTATTATATTTACTATTTATTATTGTTAAGGAACTTCCGTGTTGAGGAATATAAGGGAAATTAACAAACTTCTTCCTCATAAACCCACACGTACTGAACTTGACTTGTAGGACCATTCACCGCTCCTATACAATAGTCACGTGTCAGGGCTTACAGTTCAGTTTGTTGGTCCGATGGAGACGTGTTACATTACTTCAAGTGAGTTACCTGTACCGACAACTTTTGTTACAGGTAGTTACAGTCGGCAGCGAAAGTCACTAAGCACTTTATAATTTTATCTAATGACGAATAGTTAGACGATGGTGCTGTTTGCTGGTTATGAAACAGATGGTTATGGCGCAATCATCCGCATAAAACAGCATCCCTTATTCGCAGAATTAGGGACAGTCCGAACGCCATCCTGAATAATGTTGCTGATAGGCGAGACTCGCCAATGTGGTAAAGTTTTGTGCGGAGAGTGATTAGTGATCAGCGACCCAACTAATTTTGAATAATACCTAAACCCAAATAATTAATAGGGGAGCAGGGGGGCTAGTTGTAACAATTTTTAGTTTTGGGGAAGTCAAACTATTGAATATTTTCGTGTTGAAGCACGTTTAAATAAGAGTTTAGCTACTCAGTAATCGTTTAGAATGCCAATTAGGTTTAGATTTATAATAGACGCTTGTAGAAATTTGTTTTTGTGACAGTAGCCGCTTGTTACAACTTACCCCGTTCTTGGGGCAAGTTGTAACTGGCGTGGGGTATGTAGTAACAACATGATAAAACAACATAATTTATATATTTTTTATTGTAAATACGTTGTAGGCCCCATTATAACGAGCAGTTTAAGTGTGAATTCAAAATTAAATGTTAAAAATCCCTAAAGTAATTCAGCTGTTACTACTTACCCCTGTTACATGTAGCCCCCCGCTCCTACTAACACCTAGTTTTTATTACATTGTAACACCATGATTGTACACTAACATAGTTTAAAAGAATATAATGTATACTAACACTTTTATATGGATCTCGGTCTGAAACAAATATTATTATTATTATAATTTTTTTACTTTTTTTATGGTAACGAGCGGTGCCATCTTTCATTGCTGGGTGGCAACACTGTTTGCTCGATGAGGAGCTTGATGGCGTAGTGGTGGCGTAGTGGTAAACGCGCCTGGTCTGCGATTGCTAAATTAAGCATGCAATCATTAGATTGATGAACAAAAATTTATAATTTCGAGCTGCTCCGTGCTTCGGAAGGAAGAGTAGAATAGAAGAATAAAAAACAAAAACATTTATTCAGTATCACAACATAACTATGATGGGACAAATAAAATATTTGAAAAAGGACAAAGTGTTGAATTTCACGAGCAGGACTCGAACCCGCACTCCATGAAATGCCGGGTCTGGTGCACCATCAACCATGCCATCGTGGCTCAATCCAACTCGCCGAAAACAATCAACACTTCTACTCCTACTTGTCGACAACTACGTCATCAACATCCGTTCTTAATATTTTTACAAGCTGTATTTATGAAAATGGTTATATATAATTTGTTCGCAACAAAATTTGCGTAAAATTTTAAATAACCAAAATCTATAAATATTAACAATAATACAATACATGATACTGAAAGGAAAAAACTCCAAATTTTTTATTAATCATAAAAATAATGTTCCCGGGACTTGCAGTCAAGATCGCATACTGCTATAATAACAACGGAATAACTTTATGGTATAGAGTCTACTCTCCAAATTTTTTTATTAATCAAAAAATAATGTTCCTGGGACTTGCAGTCAAGATCGCATACTGCTAGATGAATCACATCGGTAACACATCGATGTTACGCCTCCCCCAAAATGCTGATCGGAAACTTTGCTCCAATCTTATCGTCTCAGCCAATTTGATCGTGCAATCACCCAATTAGTGAATTACACACTCCAATCAATGATGTTTGCTGTTCTTAGTGCAAAACCGTACATATCGGTAAACTAAACTTCAAATGGTAAACAATTTGATAACAAGGAAGTCAATGAGCTTGGCTACAATTAAGTAAATTGTAAGTTATTTGACAACAACGCTAGTAATAAATACAAATACAAGCATTGTTAAATGACTATGAACAAATCGATAACAAATTCTGCACCAAAAAAGTATTCAATAATTTCTTTCTGCAAAATTACAGCGAAATGTTTAAAAATATTATTCATTTTATTATACAATCCATTGATGCATGGAGCAACAGACTGTAATACGAGTATTCCACGACTACGAGTAGTACGAATGCAACTCGGCCTCCGTCTGAAAAATAGCGTCATGGTGATGGCTCTGCTATATTGCCGCGACACATACTGAGCCGCAGACCTTTGCCACAGTTTCACTGCTCACCTTAATATATTTAAGATTCTTTTTAAACCCTTATCTATGTAACAGTGTGCTTTCTATGTATAACAAGTGTGTATTTAAGTATTTTAAGTATGTTTATCCGTTGTCTAGTAACCATTTAACGAGTTTCATAACGAAGCTTCTCTTGGGCTAGATAATTGGTGTGAGTGTAGGAAAGTTTAGTTTAGTCTAGTTTTAGTGTGCAAAATAAATTATTTGATTTGATTTGATTTAAGTTGATTTAATATTAAATACAGTTTTAAATAAAAAAAAAAATAAAAAAAATAGTTATCGTCTTGGTGGCTTATGCCTATTTTCACATTTTCTAATGCCAGTTTTAGGTGACCCCTAAGCCATTTTAGGTGACGGTTTTGCTCCAACAACTGTCACCTAGCATGGCTTAGGGGTCACCTAAAACTTAGGGGTCAATGGTGAAATCAGGCATTAGTGTCCAAGGTCCTTGGTACGATGCCCAGTTCGGGCAAAGTATTTTAATGCGTAAATCGCGTTTGGCAAGCGTGGTGACCAATCGTAGCGATGACTTGACTATAATGATGGACGTCTTTGCCCAGCAGACGGGACAGAATTTATCGTTACTACAAAATTATTATAATTTACTAGGTGTACCTAGTAAATTGCAATTAGTAATTAGCCGACTGTAGTCGGCGGCAGATCAACCTACCCAAATCTGTAAAATTTCTCCAATGAATATTGATCCTTATAACCAAACAATAAAGTTCAAAACTGATTGTAGAAATTTGACAGTTTTGGGTTTGATCTGCCGCCGTGTGTACACCAAGTTACTTTTCTTATCTGAAACCAGGACTTTGAATACCGTTAAAATAAATGATATCGATACCTCTGTCAAACGAAGATACCGGTAAAAAAAAGTACCGGTAAGCTTGGTATCGTTACCTGGGTGGTATGGCATTTTTACCGGTAAAACTAACTAACCGCTCTACGCGGATTGGCTAAAGCGCAATATTTAACGAAAAAAGTAGCCATACTTTTCTAGATAACGTTACCTGTGTTACCAGTACCAAATTAACTTTATAGAAATAACGTTACTTAATGGTACTTATAGTGGGGATTTGGTAACGGGGTCAAGCCCTGTCTGAAACACCAGCATACTATCGTTAAATAGCGATACCAATCTTTCTTTTACCCATTGGCCACCAACTACCAGTTTAAAAGCAGTCTCCTTGTGTTTATGGCCGTCCATTTGCTCTCAAAACGTCCCCTTTGTCAAAGCTTTATGATACGACTTCATCGAATGCCGGATAGCTTTTGTTGGACTCTTGCGAACAAAAGGTAGTGTGGTCAATAGCGCAACGACGAGTTTTCCGTTAGCGATCCTGTGAGTTAAGGTACTTTCTCAATGCTGGGTCAATGCGTAATCAATGCTGGAACAATGTTATGTCACTGTAAACCTCAAACAGCTAAGTCATGATATGTTTTCTCGTAGAATCCGGCTCGAAAGACCAAAATGTAATCAACTGGTGTCAGTGAAATAAGTCTAAGTTTGTTAGAGAACCCTTATCATCGTCATCCTATAAGGTTGAAACTTTCACAAAGGCCAGTCGTCCAATGGGCGGGTGACCCATAAATATATCATCTTGAGCTCTTCCGTGCTTCCGGCCCGCGTGATGGTTTATGATCGTTCTTGCTGTAGTGTTTCCATCCATAGGTAAGGCTCGTGTCCCAGCAGTGGGGACATTAAAATAAGCTGATGATAATGATGATTGTTACTCTAACGTCAAAAATATGACGGGACCACTTTAAGTAAAAACATACTATGTGGATCACTTATCAACATGGTACCATCCACCGACAGCAGAATCGACACCATTGTCTATCTAATAATAGTAATTAGCTCCATTTCCTTCAAGTAAAAACGCCTCTATTTGCCTCGAAAATGCTCTGAAGAAATCCTGAGTAAGCGTTCCGTAAGCGAGAGTTTAATTAGTAGGTTCATTCGGACGTGGTTAGTGGTTCAGCAAATCATGTCTGTTCTTTTCACCATGACATTCTACAGATTCCTCTAGCATCTTATCGAAATATTAAATTGAAAAGAGAAAATGTTTTTATTGCAAAAAACACAATAATTATGTCACCACGGCAACAATAATATTAAGTGCTATTTTCAGTAGCACACTTGAAGTTTTGCCAACCGCTGCCCCACCGATCTCCCATCCCTCCTCTAATATTATTCAAATGTCATAATTCATATTTAAAAAGGAGCATAAATCCGAAACGTCCGAAGCACACTCCTTGGGCGCGCAATCGCGACGCCGGCCATTAGCACTTCCGCTCGGGGCTGTAATAGAAAAAAATAAAAATCTTGTTTAGTGTCGCTGCTAAGGAGTTATCTATCCCGCGTGTAAGATGTTGTGGTTTCTGCATAGGTAAAACTATGTCTTCAAATGCTTACAATTTTTATCATTGAACAATAAACCTCAAACAGCTGAAGTATAGTTATATATTTTTTATTAATCCGGCTCAAAGGACCAAAAATGTCTATTCAATTGTTTTCTAAAACACGAACACTTCACTTTCAAATAAAACACTTTACAAAATGTTTATATTTTAATTATGCATAAATGATTTTATCCTGATGTTTGGAACCCTGTACAGGGTCCGTGGTCACATGGAGACTGAGGTATTGGTCGTCTCATAATGTCCAACGTGCCAATTAGTATCTATGGAATAATTATAAGTTTGATTTATAAAATTTATCATTATCCTATAATCGTCACACTGCTGGGCTCTGGCTGGGCTGAACATGGTGATATCGGGCCATAACCCATCACGCTGGACCAATGCGGGCTGGTGAGTTTTAACGACTACAATCTTCCGACAACAACCAGGATCGACGGTTTGCCTGCCAAAGCAAAGACGGAGTACATACATATATTGTTATTTGGCTGTGTTCATAATTGTGGATACTATATTTTTTTACAAGGTAATCCCTGTGTAGACTTACGACCCGATGACATAGTGACGTTCATAAGAGCTACTTGTAGCCTAAACTGAATAAATGATTTTGAATTTTGATTTTTTTTCGCAATTTTTTACCAATTGTAATGTTCGCAACAAAATTTGCGTAATTTTTTTAAAGGTTTTAAATGAAGTATAAGAAAGTGCACCTGTCTGGGTATGTCAGAGGGTACGCGTTCAAATGTCGCCCGTTTTTTTTATATTTATTTTTATTCTTTTTGTTACATGTGGTACGTTTATTTGTGTCTTTTGAGTGATTCCAGTACCTAAATGTTTTTTCTTCTTCTTCCTTTCGTAGAAAAAAAAAGAACATTTTCCAAATTAATTATATTCCTGATAGCTATTTTTATCACCCTTCTACTATATCGTTGTGCAAAGTGCAAAAGATAGTGTGCTTACGAAAGGCGACCGACAATTTTATTCCAGCCCTTGTCAACTCATAACAAAGCATACTTTCCACCTACTTCCCGGCGCATAATAGTCTATATATTATGTGCAAAATATACAGTGCACGTTCAAAAGATTCTTATCACACACACTTGTAGACACACATTGCCTTACACTAGCGTGTGTGCGTACAGGCGCGCCATAGCATCATCGTATTTCATTGTATTGTGTAAAGGATGAAATAAAACACAGTTCTCATTGTTCGCCGGTTTTGGACGCTCATCACTCAATCACTTGTTTAATTTACTTACCCTTCTGAACAATATAGTTAACTGGGCACATACACATATTCGCCCAAACACTGAAGTAAATACCTATACTTTTTATATTCTTCAAGGAAATTGTAAACGGCATCTGTTACGAATCGGAAATGATAAGGGCTGGTTAGTCTAAATGAGTAATCACAATCACATCCTCATGGTGTCCTCTTTTCTAGGTTTCCACGGAAGATCAGCGTCGGGACACCTTTGGTGTTCTGACAAATGCTGAGTGGATACCTTTTTTGTGTCACTTTATTTTTTAATTCTATTTTATTTTTATTTTATTTCATGTACCACTGTGTGACACTAAATAAATATTTTTTTCATTTTTCAATCTATACTTAATTTCATTTTTCATATTTTTCATTTTTCAATCTATAAAATAAAAAAATAAAAAAAATTTGTTTATTTTTCCTCGAAAACATTACAAGTTTGGGACGAACAAACAGAGAAGCAAAAAAAAAACAGTGGAATACAACCACTGGGCGACCACTAGTAGGTATAAATAGGTACTAAGTTCCCTTTCCTTAAAACCCCAACATATTTCTATACATTATTTTACACACAACAGTGTCCCAAGTAAAAGATACAGGCATTATTTATTCAAAGGAAATAAAGTTGGGCAATAAAAATGGCGAGTAGTATTGCAGTTGATGCATTGAGCCATTTGTTACTGTACCCGCGAGCTAAGGAACCTCTTTGTAGCGAGAACTTTTCAGACGAGATCGATCTTGAGAACTAATACGAAGTTATTATTGACCATTAAGGTTTTATGTTTTAAAATAAATAAGAAAAATACCGCTATCAATATCACTTTTCAGATTTTGACGTTTTTTTTGAGGTGTAACATCTTTCCGCTCGCCTTCTATAAATACAATTTGTGGGAGTGATTTTTTCGTAGAAAAGGGACGGAAGTAGGGTCGTAACAGTGTGATCCTGTAACTGTTACGTGTTAGTCGGGGAAGCCTGGAAGCCTGGTGGTTGGGTTCAAAGTTCACTTTAAACCCAATGTCAGTTGTAGGTCGTAATATTCGTGGGAGTGATTTCGTAGAAATGTGATCGTAACAGTGTAACCAGGATAACAGTGTGACATGTCTTCTAATGAGTATTCACTGCATACACTTTATGATTTGTAAATCTATATTCTATTTTCTATTGTAATATTGATTTCAACCATTTCGTGTGTTTGTTTTGTTTATATAATTTTTTACGCAAATTTTGTTTTTTTTTTAATATAAAAAACAAGAAAAAAGAAAAAAGAAACAAAAATGAAAACAAAGAGAAAAATTTATACGTCATTGTTAACTCTATATTCTTTTTTTTATTGTAATATTGATTTCATAAGGTGAGATGTCAAATTTTACACATCATATGCGACTACTGTAAGGCTTGCTCGTTTTATTTTAATATCTTACGGGTAAGCACAGTCCCTTCATACCACCTGATGGCACTTCACCCGGGGTCCTCAACTACTGAGGCATATACATATTTGAACTAAAAACATATCAAAAGATGTCTTCCCATGTATTAATTAACATAGGAACTCAATCAAAAAGAAATTGCTCTAGCAAAGCCTATATCCGCCGTCAGAATACGGACCCCCAAACATCCGTAGCGAAATTGCGTCGTTCCATACATTAATGTTATAAACAAACAAACGGAAGTTGGCCCAGTGATACGCACCCCCCACCTTAACAGTTATACGAGAGACATTTCACCGATTTTTCTTAAAAATAATATTTCTTACTTCTTATACACGAGTTATTTGAAAAAGCTTATTCAATACAAAAAAGGAAAATCACATCAGTGCATAAATGCACATTACGCACTTTGCTGTAACAAAAAGCACAATCAATATGCTAGAAGACAAACCAACAATTAATATATTTTTATTTGTATTTTTTTCTTGCTCATGGACTTTCCTCATAATAATAATAATAATAAGTATTGTCAGGAGGTTCCTCACTCTGCAGCCCTGACCACCGGTAGCTTGGGCCCTGCCCCGCTGCTGGCGGTACTCTAGGATTAGGTTTTTATAATGTTTTATTATTTTTGTATTAAAATATTGTAAAAATGTCGTTTTAAGAAAGAAAATGAATAAAGTATAGTATAATAATAATATTTTCCCTCTTTCCTTTCATATGGAGTCCATCTAGCGAGGCACCTTGTGGACCAGCAGGGTAAGCGTGAGAAACGCTTCTTCATTTCCACGCTGCATTCATTGTATTCGCGTCTGGACTCCATTTCCACTGAACATCAAGTGGAGTCAACTCATTGGCCGAGCTAATTACAAAAAAAATTAGTTAAATATAAAAATCAATTATATAACTTGCAGTTATATTGTATTGAAATTAAAATGTGCTTAAAACTTTAAAATTAAAATAATAACAAAGATAAAAATAATTGGTTAATTGCGTGTTTAACAGTGTCATAAAAAAATCTAATTTGCGGGTTTGGGTATAACATTTATTTACAGTGCTATTTAATAGTTACCTAATGAAGCAAAACATTTTAAAGTCAAAACAATTACAAAAAAAAATCGTTAGTACACCTCACGCAGAGCTCGCGTTAAATCACGCACCGGAACCAGAAGTGGTTCGCTAATAAATATGGCCGCCGCTCGACCGCGAGTTCCGCCTTATCTGCGCTCGTTCCTGGAGGCTGGCTTCCAGAACTTTTGATAACTTTTAAACACTTAAATTTTACTCGATGTAAAGTAAATCGTATAAAAAGGAAATCGCTGGTCACTATAATGATAGAGGAATATATTACAATGGCGCAGTGATAAACGCACTCGGTCTGCGATTGCGAAAGTTAAGCTACTTTCGTTAATACCAGTAATCAGATGGAGGATCAAAAATGTATCATCTTGTCCTCTTCCTTGCTACGGAAGACACATAAAGCCGTTGGTCCCGGCTGCTTCAGCAGTCGTTAGCAACCAACAATCCGTACTGACCCCGCGTGGTGGTACCTGGCCTGTGGTGTTGCCATCCATAGGGAAGGCTTGTGCCTCAGCAATGGGGACATTAAATGTAAGTAAAAAAAGTAAACAGCCTATATGTCCCACTGCTGGGCAGAGGACTCTATCATTGAAATCAAGTCATCGCTACAATTGATGGGTAATGGCTTAATCACCACGCTTGCCAAGTGCGGGTTCGTGACCACAAACCCGGGCTATGCACCGAAATACATTTTGCCCGACCTGTGAGTTGAACCCGGGACCTTCGGGTATCGGGCCGAGCGCTCTGCCACTCGGCCACCGAGGCGTTCATGACAATAAATGAGTTACTGATAATGATGCTGATGAAGTATTATAAAATCGTTATTTTAATTACTAAACATAAATTTTAGAGCAATACTAATAGTATCTTATCCTTTACCAGCACGATTTATATTCCATCGCGCACAAAGAAATTTGGTGACTCGTTTCTTTGTCGCACCTCCAAATGGAATAACCTACCAGCACGCGTTTCCCCGCCTTCCTATGATACGGGGCTCAAACGATGCGTGAAGAAGCACCTTGTGGGCCAGCCAGCAGGGTGAGGGTGACTGATGCTGCGTTGTTTTCACGCTGCACCAGTTGTTTTCGCGTCTGGACTCCATTTTCCCTTATCAGGGTGCCTAGTGAGAGTTTCATCGGCAATCGATCACGTTAAAAAAACGAGCATTTGAATTCTGCTTCAAGCACGGGAAGGCAGGCAGGCGGCCAGGATGGTGCTGAGACCTATTTATAGTTTTTTGTTTTTTTTGTGTGTTTAAGCGTTTTACTATTTTATTGTCTATGTTGGTTCCTCTTTGTTTTGTGGACACGTCACCAATTTAGGCCCCACCAGAATACCAGCGTTGCAGCGGCTCTATGTCGCTGTAGCATGTGCTGAGGCTGGGCCACACTTCGTCTGTCTTTGTTTTGTATTGTTATTGTGAATATCGTGTAATTTTGTAGTGTGTGCCAATAAATGTATTTCATTTCATTTCATTTCAATGACAAAATTTTAACTCTTCTCGTATGTCGCCAGGAGACGCTGCTTCAATACCATACTAATGTTCGCTTTCGTAAATGTAATCGAATGAATACACAACAGTAAACAACAGTAAACAAAACTCACTTTAAGCATCCAGGTGAAATGGAGTAATTTGCCATGCTAAGTATAAAACAAAACGATCGCAGACTGAACCCGATTACCGCTAAATCGAGCACAACAATATCCCACATCAATAGATACTTAGTTACCTCAACTTTTCTGGACGCGGTCCAACTAATGCCACGACACCCGCACCTCCAACATAGTAACCGAATAACGGCAGTTTTATTGCCGACCATAAGTTTAAACATAAGAATGGCAAACGTGACATACGGTTATTACCGTCGGCGACAAAACATGTGGGGCTATGTACTCTTTAGAGTACACCTTATTTTCTTTGGCGAGGCTATGTGTGTAACGTTCCACTGAGACTTTATCTAAAATATATATACAAACTAATAAAATTAAGCCAAATCAATGTTTAAAGTAAAGGCGAGTAGATTAGTAAAAGTTGTTTCAATTCAAAGCAACACAACTCATGTTATTAATTTGAATTGAATCACCTATTGTTATTTTTATTATTATTTTCTGGTCACAATAACGTTTGAAATCTAATTAATTCTGGCTCAATTCAGTTAGATGAAACAACATCTTGTAGTAAAATCTGACCTGATGCCAATATAGCTTTTATTTAAAATATTCCATACTTTGATATAAGTGTTAGATTTCTTTTTCTCCATTACTGTACTCCTCGAATTGTAGGTTGTCCAAACGCTACTAAATGTATTGAATATGAAAAGTTGTCCAAACGCGACTAAATGTATAGAATATAAAAAGTTTACGAAACGCTTACTTTTGTTTAGCTATTTTAATAGGGTTACGACACGGGAAGTCCAAACGGGACGTACCCTTTAGAGTATAGACAACAATCAGTGTTATATGCCTTTTTCCACCAGTGTGACAGTAAAAAGGCTAATTACTACTACTAATAAGTATAAAATATGCACCGATTAGCCGTCTCCGAAAGAAAAGTAGAGCTATGTACATTTTAAAGTACATTTTATTTACTTTGTCGGTGCCGAGGCTATTATCTAGCTTATTTTCATTGTACGTGACTGAAACAACTGTGATGTTATTGTAGTTCGTCGTTATGTTCATGTAACGCCAGGGCTTAACTTCAGCAATGAAAATGGTTATAGGATGATAATGAATGTCATATTACAAACTCACACTACACACAATTACTGATCAGCAGGCTGGAACGCTGGTGTAATCCGGCTCGAAGGACTAAAATAGTCCTTCGAGCCGGATTACACCAGCGTTCCCCTAACACAAAAGGATTTAATTAATTTTGAGGGAAAAAAACTACCTATGCTTTTGATATCTGTTATACTATCGTAATGTTAACTTCCAAAATATTATTATAAACCTAAAAATTAATTAGTATGAACGAATCCCCAGGCTCGTTCCTACGCCTTGGCCTAGAATAATAAACAGAATTGTATTTAACCCGGATCAGGAATTCCTTAGGGAAGCCTGATTCCACACGACCTAATTCACCGGAAAACTGTTCTAATATTGAGAAGAATGAACATTCGGGGCTGACCGCCCATTCGTTACCATTGCCTGAGTTACTTGACACACTTTTCTCGATCCGTATTGGTTCTTCATACGAATGACTCAAACGAATTCTCAACGTAGGTACTAAGAGGTAGTTAGTACCGGGTAAAACCTCAATGGTAACCTCTCTCTCTATATAATGATAACCTCTATGCTATGAGGAGCTCGATTGCGCAGTGGTTAACGCGCCCGTCTGCGGCAACTTTCGCAAAGGCCGGTCATCGGATGGGTGACCGAAAATGTATCATCTCGAGCTCCTCCGTGCTTCGGAAGGCACGTAAAGCCACTGGTCCCGGCTGCATTAGCAGTCGTTAAAAACCACCAATCCACAATGGGCCTGGTAGTGGTTTATGGCCCGTTCTCCCTATCCATCCATAGGGAAGGCTCGTGCCCCAGCAGTGGGAACATAAAATGAGCTGATGATGATGCTTGCATCCGACAGGCAACCTCCGGCTCGAAGAAACAAATTGATGTACGGGCTGTACCCCAGACCATATGATGATGGTAGATTGATATGATAATGATCTTGATAGAAACACTTAGCTGTTTATTAATATGAACCAAAGTATAGATGATACCTACCTACTAGCTAGGAGTACAACTGATTGCGAACTAACTTAAAAGTAGGTTAAATATGTAAAGAATGAATAGTAAGTGCTGAATAGTTATGTATATATATAAATGTTAGATGTTTAGATCGTACACAACTAACTCCGGTGATTGCTTATGACAATCTCAGATCAACATGACGGCGCGTAAAGGGAAATACAGTGGTTTTTAAGTCGATATACGCCTTGAACTCCAGGGGACAGTCCTATATACCCATTTGCGTCTCGCCGGGCGCAGTATGCCTAATGCATTATCTCATATACATATTTTAACATTGGAAATGTTTTTTTCGATCGCGTTGGTAAGGGGCTGTTTTCAGCGAAAGTGCGACATCGCTCTGGCGTCGTCAATTTTGGGGCTACGCGGGTCAATGGGGTATCAAAAGACGTGTCTTGACGAGATCTACAAGATGGTAAAAAAAAATTGAAAAAGACAAAAACTTTTTCGAAAAAGTGCAAAAATGTCGAAAAATGACGTGATTTTTTTGCGACTTCTCAACTTGAATCGACGATATCTCGAAAACGAAAAGCGATATCGAAAAAATTAAAAAAAGCACTCGGGGTATTGAGTTGGGCTACAGTTTGCAAAAAACGGAACTTCGCTATCTGTAATGGAGTTGGAGAGAGCTTTACCTTGATGCGGCGGAGTTTTCGCAGCGTTTATTTTTATTTTAGTTTGCCCTATCTAAGTGCATTTCCAATGTACCAGAAGGTCTTGAAAGGCACAAGATCTGTGAATTTATAAAATGTGAAGAAGAATACCGTGGATGTGTCAACTACCATCACGACACCCCTAAACTTACCACCAGCTACAATTCATAAAATGAGTGGTTTTTTTTCCACTAGCATAATGTTTCGAACTTGTGCCTTTTGACATACCTATAGGGTCATATTTTTATTATTTAGAATTTTATACAAGGTCATGTGCAGTGCTAACAGTTAGGCTATCGTGATTCTGTCCTACCCAGGGTTTACAAAACTATTAACTACTCTTCATCATCAGCTCATTTTATGTCCCCACTGCTGGGGCACGATTCTTCCCTATGGATGGATAGGGAGCCATAAACCATAAACCACCACGCGGGCACAGTGCGGATAGGCGGTTTTGTTAACGACTGCTAATGCAGCCGGGGCCAACGGCGTTACGTGCCTTCCGAAGCACGAGAGCTCGAGATGATACATTTTTGGTCACCCATCCGATGAGCGACCTTTACGAAAGTTGCTTAGCCTCAGCACTCGCAGACCGGGCGCGTGAACCACTGCGCCATCGAGCTCCTCAACTACTCTTACTTACCTTTGTATGTATAAAAGCTAAAGCTAAATTCCATACATTTACATACAACCTCAACCCAATCGAATAGTGTGAAAAACTCAGACTCAGCACTCAATAGAATTGCTCTCACCACATTCCAATACGTGCGAGTCTAAAATATGGGAAGAATCTTGGTTACCGCTGATTCGCGAAATCGCTTATCTCATAAGTTCGAGAGGAATGTGCTAAGTTGGACTATTTTAGATGTCCAATCGGTTCTGCGAGCTGCCGCGTCTGAGAGGGCGCGACGAAGCGTGTCCGAAAAGGGAACAGACAGGAAAAAAGGGATCAGCGCGTGGGCCCAGTGACAGCGTTTATATCTATACGAAAATTATAATCGTTTTCTAAAGAAGAAGGGTTCGAAACATCAGAATAACATAATATGAATAAATGCGTTTATTTCATAAAATAAATCGTTTTTTTGGTGTACGGTGTGTCTGCGCTATCGCGTGAAATGGAACGACGAGGTGGCAGTTGTGACGTCACAAGAGGTGCCATCAAACGAACTTACACTATACATCCGACCATTTACCATAGTACTTAAATTTGTCTAACTCCCTAGATTGATTTAAATTAAAAAATCCATTGTTTTTTTCGTGTCTGTGTTTATAGTGCTATCGGGGAAAGTATATGTCTCACCTAATAACAATAAGGTCTAAAGTAACGATACAGGCGCACTTTCTTAAAATTCTCAGCTACTAATGAACACGCTACCTTATACTCGTATATAACTAATTACTGTCGAAACACATTAATGCTAGCAACATTGTTTTTTATGGCGACAGACTTAGATAAGATTGAGGTAACAGGTTGAAGTACCACAAACCAAATTGAGTAAAATAAGAATCTTCCCACGAGGCATACATAATAGTAATAATAATATGTTATTGTACCGATAGTCGTTTCGGCAAACGGTCTTTTAGCTAAGAGCCTCGATCAACACCTAGACAGGCTCTTGCTGAAAGGTTGGGTCAAGAGTCAGATGCAAAAGGCAGTACTCCTTGACACGGCACGTATTGTCCTCACTCTGCAGCCCTGACCACCGGTAGCTTGGGCCCTGCCCCACTGCTGGCGGTACCTAGGATTAGGTTTTTATAATGTTTTATTGTTTTTATATTAAAATATTGTAAAAATCTAGTTTAAATAAATAAAGAGAAAATATCTTTATTATCCACAATGGCTAATAAAGATAATATGCTATGGCGCTCATTAGGGGAGACCTATGTCCATCAGTGGACTAAGATAGGCTGGTGATGATCCACGAAAGCATGATTACAGGTGAAATTTGTCCTGCCTCGAAAACTAGGCTAAAAGCTTGTATGTCAGGAGGCAGTTCCTCTTCAAATGACATATTACAAAGCAGCTTAAGCAGACAATTAAGAAAAAGAGTTAAAGTAACAAAATAATAACATATATAAATAAAAAGACATTTCTTTTTTAATACCTATTTAAACGAGAACCAGTAGGTATGACAAGTGTTTGTGTGTGTGTGCATTTGTTATATTAGTAAGTTTGCCATATCCTAAGTGATCACGCCCGAAGCAATTCGCCGAAATTTCGGCTACTAAAAAAATTTATGCCTCAAAGTAGTTCGCGTCAAGGCTTCTAAGACTGATAGTGCAATGGATTGTCTGATTAAAGTGCGATTTTGCAAGTTAATGCACCGTCACAGAGTCCAAAACGCTAGTCAACTGTGTACCATCTACGACTCGCTAACCGCGTGACGTGGCACCCTACCCAGCGTCACAAAGAGGGAACAATTCGGTCGCTTTCGTTATTCGGACGTGGGGCGGCAGTCACCTGATTACGCGCTCCGGTGGGCAAATAGTGATGCACCCCGCCCGCTGCAAGAGTTATCGATAAAGATAATGTATGGCGAACAGAGGAGCTCGATGGCGCAGTGGTTAACGCGCCCTGTCTGCGTTTGCTGACGCTAAGCATCTTTCGCAAAGGTCGATGGGTGACTAAACATTTATCACCTCGAGCTCCTTCGTGCTTCGGAAGGCACGTAAAGCCGTTGGTCCCGGTTGCATTAGCAGTCGTTAATAACCATCAATCCGCACTGGTCCCGCGTGGTGGTTTATGGCCCGTTCTCCCTATCCATCCATAGGGAAGGCTCGTGCCCCAGCAGTGGGGACATATAATGAGCTGGTGATGATGATGATAATGGCGAGCAGTCTCTTCCGAACACTGAATACCTCGCAGAATCTTGATGGGGACGGACGGGTAAACAAGGTAATACTTTTTTTTTTTTTTTTTATACTTAGCTCGGCAAATGACTCCATCCCACCTGATGTTAAGTGGAAATGAAGTCCAGACGCGAAGACAACTGGTGCAGCGTGGAAACAAACGTAGCATCAGTTAACTTCACTCTGCCGGCCCACAAGGTGCTTCTTCACGCCTCTCTTGAAGGACCCCATATCATAGGAAGGAGGGAAAACGTGTGCTGGTAGACTATTCCATCTTTTGGAGGTGCGACAAAGAAACGAGTCACCAAATTTCTTTGTGCGCGATGGGATATGTGTGACAGTAAAGCGATGACTCCGGAGAGCAGCACGTGTACTTCTATGGAGGAAGGGAGAAGGTGGGATGAGGTCAAAGAGCTCTTCAGAGCACTCGCCATGGTATAAGCGGTAAAACACGCTGAGTGACGCAACGTCTCTACGCAATTGCAGAGATTCGAGAGTATTTACCACTTCTGCATTGCCGATAATGCGTTCAGCGCGACGCTGCAATCTGTCCAAGGCATCGAGAAGGTACTTAGCGGAACCGTCCCAGATGTGCGAGCAATACTCCACGCAAGACCGTACCTGTGTCTTGTACAAAAGGCACAACTGGCTCATGGGGTCTAGAAGGAATATAACAAACATAATTGCCTTTCAACAATGTTATGCGCGTTGTCAACACCTTCTCGGACAGTATACTAAAAAGGTAATACAAAAGCTTCATCACAAAATAATAAGTTTACTGTCCTACAGAGTAATAAAGTATTATATAGTAATACTAGCTGTGCTCGCGACTTCGTCCTCGTGGAATAGTGGCTTTCGGCAGCATTTTTATTTTTTTAGGCTCTTGTTCCCGTTTTTGCAACACTTTTCACTGATGCTTCGCTCCTATTGGTTGCAGCGTGATGTTATATAGCCTAAAGCCTTCCTCGATTAATGGATTATCCAAGACAAAAAAAACTTGAACCAGTAGTTCCTGAGATTAGCGCGTTCAAACAAACAAACTCTTCAGCTTTATAATATTAATATAGATGAGATAATGTAAGTATTTCTATCTGTAAATACATCTAGGATTTTAGTTTATAGGTACTTTAAAACGAGGATCTTCTCTTATCGTATTTATTTTATTTATTATGTATTAATCTGTTTATGAATTATGTAAAAATGGAAATAATGAGAGTGTCGTCACTATACCTGCGCTGAGTCATCATCATCATCATCATCAGCTTATATTAGCCCACTGCTGGACATAGGCCTCTCCAAGTGCACGCTACTGACCACTATTCATGGCTACGATGCGCTGCGGAGCCTGCCCCCCTAGACAAGTGGCATAAGTCAACGATACGTATAAATGAAGGTTATGTCAATCTTATACAATAAAATAATCATTTTATTTCATTTCTATTCTATTAGCGTTATTATGACGCTTGTCAAGGGGGGCAGGCGTAACATACAGACATGTGCGTAGCGTTTTCATAGCGTCTGCTCTACGCATACGATACTACGTTAATCGAACGCCTACATTTAAGGCCTAGTGTAGGTTATTTTGAAATTCGATCACGTTAACGAAAATCTAGATTTAAAATAAGTAGCGTTTGAAAAAAGACGACGAAAAGGGATTCAAACCCGCACCCCATGACATGCTAGGTCAGGTGCACTACCAACTATGCTAATAACTATGCTATCGTGGCTGGATAGGTAGCGTTTTTCGAAGTTCATTGGATCACGCACTATTTGCATCCTTTTTGCTTGTATGCAGATAGACAGAGACCGCTGCATCGTGTTCAGCGTCATCGTTTCAAAAACAAATGAAAATCAATCACTCGACAAAATACCCTTTACCGCGTCCCTTAAAGCATTCTGGCAGCTTTGAGTGAGTATTTGGTCCGGCGCCGACCTCTCTAGTTACATCTACAATTCTGAATAATATGGAATCGTGGCTTCAAAATCCACCTCCAGAGCTCATGGCGGGCACCCAAAACAAGGAAAACCAGAAGGTAAGCTTAAGAGGAAGCACTAAGGTCGACTGAATGTATAAAATTAAAGAAAGGCATTGGCTGTGTCTCTATGTTTTGCTTTTTTTATATGACCTCGTAAAATTTTGAAAAAACAACGGAAAATCTGGCCAATTTTTAAGGTTTCTAATGGTACATATCATTTTAATAATTAATTTTTAACCGCCTCTGTGGTCTAGTGGTTAAGACCACCGGTTTAGACCCAGAGGGTCCCGGGTTCGATTCCCAGCGGGGGGAACATGTTTGTGTACTCGGTTTGGTTGGTGGTAAGACCTGTTTGTCCGCCTGGCTAGCTACCACCATCTCATCTAAATATGTCGCCATAACATCAATGTTTGTAGCATTGCTGTGTTCCGGCAGCTAGAGATAGGATAGCCAGTGCTTCAGTAGTAGAGGATCCCGGGTGAAGTGCGCTTTCACCAATTGAGATCAAGGCACTGTGCTTACCCGTAAATATAAAAATAAAAAAAATAAACAAAATATATGAAAAAATGAACACATGGGGACTGTAAGGACCAGAGGGGTCCTCACTTATAACGCAAGGCGTCTCTTTATATTTGGGGGCGTAAGATAGAATGAGACACCTTAATAGATTAATATAGTATAGATTCATTTAGGAATGTATTTGTCATGGGCGATTTAATCATCGATATAAAACCCGGAAATATAGATCGTAATTCATCAGAATATTTAACTCAGACAGCCTGTTTAGGTTACCTACCCACTCATTTGCATCCTACTAGAGAAAGAAACTGTTTAGATCATATTTTAGCCAAGACAAACATCCCTTTAAAAACTTTTATACTAACATCTACTTTGACAGATCATAATTCCTTATTGTTGTGTTTGCAACAGCGCTACGATAAGTCATACGCAAAAGTAAAACATACGACGCTGCAACATGAGTCAGTGGCACATGACCTAGACAACTTAGACTTGTCTACTATTTACAACTCGGATGATGTTAATAAGTCAACCGAATACCTTTTATCATCTTTAACTAAAATAATTGAGTCTAATACACGCACTCTTTTGTTATCCCGCCGTTATAAAATCATGAAACCTTGGATAACTCCTGGACTATTACGCTGCATTAAGCATCGTGATAAACTTCACAGAACACTTAATAAAAACCCAGACAGTGAAATAAATAAAATTACTTATTACAGATATCGGAATTTTTGTAATAATTTGTTAAAGAAATTAAAGCGACAGTATGAAAGGAGTCAAATTCATAATGCGGGTCACGACAAGAAGAAATTATGGAAAGTCATTAATAACATTACTTACACATCTAAAACCAAACCGCCTGCCCATAAACTCATTGCAAATTTTGCTACGCCTGCACATTCCCTGAACAGAGTAAACAATTTCTTTGTCAACATCGGGAAAAACCTAGCTGCAAAAGCGAAAGTCAGTAACATGCAGCCATTTTCCTGTATCGCACCCCCTTCCAAATTACCAGTTTTAAACTCGTTTGCCTTATTCGACACTGACGAAACCGAAATTGAACAAATTATTATGATTTTAAGAAATGACTGTGCCACTGGAATTGATAAAATATCTTGTGCTTTCATAAAAAAAAGTAAAGATAAACTTACTCCCCCGCTTACATATCTTTTTAATTTATGCTTCGCGAAAGAAAAACAACGGCGTTGCTGTTGTGTTTCGTCCGGTGAGTGAAAGTACCGGAGGCCCATCTCTCACCCCTCCCCCCTCCCAATTCCTACTCCCTCCTCAAGATCCAACTCCTTTCTCCTCCTTTCCTCCCGGTTTTGCGGGTGTCTATGGGCGGCGGTGATTACTTTCCATCAGGTGACCCGCCTGCTCGTTAGCCTCCTTTTAACATAAAAAAAAATAAAAATAAAAAATCTTTCCTAATGTATTGAAGAAGGCTCTTATTCACCCTATTTATAAAAATGGAGATAATAGTTGTTTGAATAACTACCGTCCCATAGCCATACTGCTATCAATATCCAAGATCCTAGAAAGACTCATTTATAAAAGACTTGTAAAATACTTATAAAATAACAAACTCTTAGCAGCTACTCAATACGGTTTTAGAGCAGACAGATCGACTGACGATGCAGTACATCAGCTCACTGACTATATTGTAAGGCGACTGGACTCACAAAAAAAGTGTTTATTCATATTCCTTGATCTCGCAAAAGCATTTGACACGATTTTGGTATCTATACTTCTCGAGAAGTTATATGAACTTGGTATAAGGGGTGTTCCACATAACCTCATTAAAGATTATCTTTCTAATCGGACACAACGTGTTATGATAGATGTCACTATGAGTGATGAACTGACTGTTGAATATGGTGTTCCTCAAGGGAGCATAATCGGACCCTTGCTATTTCTTACCTACATTAACGACTTATGCCTCCTTCCTCTTTCCAAAAGCGGAAAAATAATATCATATGCCGAAGACACAGCTCTGCTCTTCAGTGCGGACACTTGGCACGAGGCTTACAAACTAGCTCAATCTGGATTTAATACAGTCACTCAGTGGCTTAGAAATAACTTACTGACACTTAATATAGATAAAACAAAATATATGACTTTTTCCTATAATTCACTATCCCAGCCTATCCCAAACTCATATTCAATAACAGCCCATCTGTGCAATGACTCGCCTGACACTTGCTCCTGCCCTAAGCTCAGCTGCACTGACAATATTAAATACCTAGGGGTAATAATTGATAAGTATTTGAAATTTAAACCACATATTGAAGCCCTTACATCTAGAGTTCGAAAGTTAATTTATGTCTTTAAAAATCTGCGGCACGTTGCATGCGGTAGTCTACTAAAATCAATATATCTGACACTTTGTCAGTCATTATTTGTATATTGTATAACATAATGGGGCGGTGCATACAAAACTATTATGATAAACTTAGAAATAGCGCAGAGAGCAGTTCTAAAAGTCAGCACATTCCGACCAATACGCTTCCCGACGGCAGAGCTCTTTACCAAATGCGATCTCCTATCCGTACGCCAGCTTTTCATATTACTAACAATCACTAAAAAACACTCATTAATGCCCTTTAACCCTGCGCTTGAAACCAGCCGAAGACGTGCAGATATTGTCTGTTCTACTGAGCGATTCAGAAGATCAAACACGCACAGATTCTTTTGTCATCTGAGTAGTTTTCTGTACAACAGACTAAATTTTTCTTTATGTATTTACCCCATGAACAAAGCACAATGTAAAAAAACCGTACAAGATTGGCTAAAGGGGAAAACATTTCATTTTCATTTTCATTTATTCATCAAATACAGCTATCATTACAGGATTTCCCTAATACAATAGTGCAGTTAACTAGAATTATAATTACATTTATTACTTAACATTATCATATTTATTATAAATTATATTGTATTATTCTATTTTATTACATATCATTCTATTACTTATAACATTTTTTTAACCATTATATAATTTTATTCCAATTTGGACCATAACAGAGCACTTGTAAAGTGACTTTCTTAAATTCACTCATCGAACAGGTAAATAGATCAATATGATCTGTGACTACGTTAAGCGTGTGCAGAGACCGTATCAGAGGTGAGTTGGCCAACAGGCAGGTTCTGGCGCAGGGCACCGCGAGCAGCCGCGGCCGCCGCCGCCGCCCCGCGTACCCGTCGGGCACGCGCAGGCCCAGTCGCTCCAACATAGTCGGATGGCAGACTATGCCTCTCAGCACTCTAATTAAATAATATGCGAGAGCCAGGTCCCTTCTCACTTCCAAGTTGTTGTATCCGACCATGCCCAAAACGAACAAGGTTGGATACATCAACGGATAGAAAGGATACACTCCGTATAACTTTAGATATAAGTACCTCGTAAATTTATTTTGTATCCGCTCAATCATTATCCTATATTTTGCTTCATGAGGAGCCCATACGACAGCGTTGCATTCCAGCTGACTACGAATGAGTGCGTTGTATAGGGCGGTTACCGCTCTTAAATTTGTGAAGCCGACAGATTGCCTCAAAACAAAACCCAAACTCCTGTAGGCCTTTTTGCAAACGTTAGCAATATGTTCCTTGAACTTCAATTCGACGTTTAGTTGTACGCCCAGATCTTTGACTGCTTCTGTCCGGTTCATTTTTGAGCAATCCAATTCATAGTCGTAGTGGAGTGGAGCATGCGATCTACTATACGATATTACAGAGCATTTGTCAATATTGAACTGTAGTTTGTTATTGCGACTCCACTTAACTACTCTGTTTATGTCCTCTTGCAAACGCTCGCAATCCCTAACATCGTTAATTGCTAAGAGCAACTTGAGGTCATCCGCGAACAGTAAGCATCGGGCCTCCCTAACAACTCTGGGCAGATCATTTATCATAATGATAAATTTCAAGGGCCCCAAGTTGCTGCCTTGACCCACTCCTGTTCTGGTAAAATATGGGTCAGACCTATACCCAGCATATTCTACATACTGCTTTCGGCCCCTCATGTAGCTCGCGAAAAAATTTAACAAATGTGTAGTGCAGCCGATTGCCGCCAGCTTTGACAACAGTATATCATTATCGACCAAATCGAACGCTTTTTTGTAGTCAAAGTAAGCGGCGTCGACTTGCATGCCCGCGTCTACATGAGGTACCACGTAGGCCATTGCGTCGAGCAGGTTGCTGGTGGTGCTGCGCGCCGGGCGGAACCCGTGCTGCGCGACGGAAAGCTGGGCTGCTACCTGCGACTGGATACTGCGCTGTACTGCTCCCTCGAACACTTTAGCCGGCGTCGACAGAATTGCGACAGGTCTGAACCCATTCACCTCGGAGCCCCCATTACCTTTAGGTATGGGAATCACTCGTGATGTTTTCCAGCGTTCTGGGTAAAAAGATGCCTTTAAGCATAAATTAAAAAAATGCAAAAGCGGCTTTTCGAAAACAGCCCGACAGTCTTTGATGACGAAATTAGGAATGCCGTCCGGTCCCGCGGAGCGCTTTGGCTTAAGTCGCACCAGCGCCGTCCGCACCTCGGACAGCGTCAGCTGCGCGAGGTGAACGCGAGCGGCACTCGCCGCGCCCGCCGCCGCCGCCGCTCCCACGTCAAGCTTGGCCTGCTCGCTGCCATAGACCGAATGGAAATACTTCGCAAACTCAATTGCGCATTCTGAATCCAGTAAAACATTTCCATCTTTAGTAATCGTTTTGCGATTTACTGTACCTTTTTTTGTGCGAACATAATCCCAAAATGACTTTGGATCCTTCACTAAATTAAGTTGAACCTTATTTTTGTGATGCTCATGCGCTAAACATATCATTTGTTTAACTCTAGCCCTACTCATAGAAAAACGCTCATAATCTACCATCGTTTTGTTAGACTTGTACTTTTTATGAAGTTTGGATTTTAGTTCTATCGCTTTTATTATATCCGACGTGTACCACTCTGGATACTTATACCTACCGGTTCCTTTATTATAGGGCTTTTTGCTCGGTACGCAATCACTAATGATATTATTGACGGTAAGATAAAAATAATTTACCGCCTCCTCTGGCTCCCGCATATCATATAACGAACTCCAATCAATGTCTGCAAGTAACGTATACAGTAAACTATAATCAGCTTTCGCAAAGTTCCATTGTTGGGTATTTCCGAATGCACAAGAGGATGGCCCGGGCGGCGGCGACGGCGACGGCGGCGGCGGCGGCGCAGCGCGCCGCCTAAGCTGCATGGTCACCACGAGAGGCGGGTGATGCGCGTCCACCGGCACGAGCGCCTCGTCCGCCTCACACACGACTACCCCATCGGCTATACCCGCCGAGCATAGCATTAAATCAAGCTGCCTATTGTTACAATTCGCTACCCTATTCACTTGAGCGAATTCACAGAAACTTAAAATATAATTATAATAACTGATCACATTATCGCTGCTTGAATGCAAGTTAAAATCTCCTAAAACTATTATTGTCTTATATTTAATAGACCATTGTTCGATAATTCGAAACAAAATCATATACTCATTTTCCGAACTACTCGGCGGAATATAAACTACGCAACAAACAAATAGATGCTTATTATTAAAATACACAGCCGCACCGAGTAGTTCGAACACACAGTTGTCTATGTTAACGTCACCTGGCAGCGCCACTCTCCGCAGCTCATATCGATGTGTGGCCACGAGAAACGCGCCGCCTTGTTTTCTCCCATCCGCTCGGTCACATCTTATTATTTGAAATCCCGGTGGAACAATTTCTGCATCCTGAATAGATTCATTGCATCCCGTTTCTGTAATTGCGAATATATCGGCGCTCGATGAATCTATATTATTACTAAATATATCCAACTTAGTACGGAGCCCTCTTGCGTTCTGGTAAAAAAAATCTATAGTGCTATGCTTTATCGATGTAGTTGTTTGTTGGTCTCCGAAACCAGATCCATTCAGCAAACTCTGTATTCAAAGGCCAGATATCAGGTTGACACAGCTTGTTGTATGTTTTTTCAGAAACTGTTATAATAAAAGATGAGTAATTTTTTTGCGTCTTATGCTTAATCTTTTCTATTTTAACTATAACTTCCGAACCGCACATCCTTTTCACATGAGATGTTAACTTTTCTACAGTAGTATCCGGTGTCAGACGCCAAACGTGAAGGTGTTTATTACGTTCTAAACCCTTAATATCGGTCAATTCTAAATTATTTCCTCTCTTCACTTCCTTTGACTGATACTTTTCCCTCCTAATTTCCATAGGCTTTTTCTTATAATGTTTGTCTCCTAAAGTTATTTCCGACTGATCAAGCTTCGGCACCCCTTCGGTAGAACTCCTCATTGGTCTTTGGGCGTCCTGCTTTGTTTTTGTACTTAACTGCTTAGCGCTATTCCTACCAACTGTGATCCATTCATTTAAATTATCGTCGGATTTCATAGGCAACTCTGGAGTCTGCGCGATTTTAAGCTCTTCGATATTCTGCTTACCTTGATCTTCAAACTGCGATACGTCATTTAAAATAATCGCAGACTTTGTGGCCCCACAATAATTTTTCGATACATCGAGGGTAGTATTTGCGATTGCGCTCGCACTGGTGTTAACGGTCGTTAATATTTGTGATAAATTCGGCTCACCGGTACGATCAGCTGTTATGATGTTAATATGTTTTTCTATATCATTGACCAATAATTCGAGCCGCTGGTTACGATCACATAGAACGTTTAACTGGTTATGTGTTGAAGCTGTTGTTGTGCCAAAATGTTGTTGAAATATTTCTAAATTTGTTTTTAATTCCTGCAAATCATGTCTGGTTGAATAGCAAAATTCTTTTATATACTTAATATCTTTGTCTTGAGTATTCAACCTTTCTTTGATCTCTAAACATAGTTCTTTTAATTCGATCATCAGATCTCCTTCACAGTCCAGTAAGTAGCTTTCCGATTGTTTACTACGACTACCGCGTTGCATATTTACATTAGAATCCGAACTTGGGGTGGTCGTCCTCTGCTCAGGTCTTCGAACAGGAGTATTGCTATCATAACGTTTCGGCTTCGAGTTGACACACTCCGGACATAACCATTGCCGCTTGTAGTCCTCCGTAAACGATTTAAAATCTTTTTGTTTGATCCCAAGGCACACCAAGTCGTAAACTTTCTCGCAGTTGGTCTGAGAACACTTTAATATTTGTTCACCGCTAACATTCTTGTTACAAGCACTACAGTGATTAAACATTGCGATGCGTATATTATATTTAATTGGATTACTATTCAAAAGCAGCGAAGACACGTCCGTTCTGTATGCGCGCGAGTGGGTAGTTAGTAGTATATTTTTGTATATTCATTAGTGGAGGCTTTTGATCCCTTAAAATTACTTTCGATGCTGGCGGTCACGAGTGTTAATTGTTGACTTTCGATGCACTTAAAACAGTATAGAACGAGTGGCACTATTATGTGTATGTGTAACTCCATATACTGTAAAGTTTTTATGACAACGCTTTATGTACGGTCAAGAATTAAATTACGGTCACAAACAAAAGTAGTTGAACACTTAAGTACCATGTCATAATTAATTTTCATAATTGATTTTTTTTTTAAAAACAAACGAACAAAACAAAATAATTCTATCTAGAGTTTTGGACTTCACTATTAATTCTCATCAACTACATACAGTATAAAACATAGTTTAAAATAAAAAAAAAAATACCTACAATAAAAACAACAATTATCAAAAATAACTCGAGAAAACATGCCAAACCAAACAAAAGCAACGATGACAAGAACCGAAGGAAAATAAAAAAGAAAGAAATAGGTAAAGTATATAATTTACTAAGAGTAAGAGTAGTAATTACTTGTGAGTAACAACTCCGTAACAATTATTGTAAAAAAAAACAAAGAAGACAATCAAGTTGGAAATTATTACGACCGCGATGCTTCAAACATTTTCGGGGAGTAGTTCACGAAAACTCAACTAGATGACGCTGTAGCTACTATTCTACGTCGCGCTAGCAGGATTGCTCGGCCGACTATACAAGTACGCGAGTGAACGAAAAATTATTAATCAAAGGATAGAAAAAATACACCTTATTTTTGGTGGACAAAGTCAGGTACGGAGGTAACTGACTTAGTCTTGGAAATTGGATGGTAAACTGCGGTCTGCGGCATGGGACGGATTAGGTAGAATCCGTACCTATTCCACTCCACCTGTTTCCTGTTTCAAATATTAAAAATATCTATTCCGAATATATATTCGGTACTGCATATAATAGGAATAGATATTATGTAGTAGCGTATTAAGGGTGCGCCGACCAAAAAATGCCAAAAATGCAGTTACGGTTAAGTAGTAGATATAATTGAAAATACTATCGTATTAAATGAACAAAATATATATTTAGTATCATGTCATATCAACAGGGAACGTGTTTACAATTTGTCAGAACCATAAATTCATAACACGCTATAGTTTTTTCTACAATATCATTTAAAGTTGGGCAAAAATCATGAAATCGAGTGGCGGCGTTTAGTAGATTTCTTATAGTTTATCTAAATTATTGTACCTCTGATTTTGTCTAAACAATCATCAATGGATAAATACAAATTGCTAGACTACATTTTCGATTCATCAAGTGGTTATTTAAATAATAATTTTTTATTAAGCACCTTAAATTCCCCATACAAAATTAGTATGGTCAAATAAATATGGACGACGACATTTCAAATAAAACATATGACACTTAAAAAAAAGAAAAAAAAAACACTATGACACTTGTCACTTATGGACGGCGCACCCTTAAGGAGACAATATAATAAAGAAGGCTAATCAGGGGACTGCGAAACGTTCATTTTGTCTACTTTTCATCCTTATTTTTATTCAGTCGGCCTTATTGTTTCCTCTTAAAGTATCAAACGCTGGGCCATTACCGTACATACCACACTCGAGCAATTACTCACACATAGACCCCTTGCACGGACACGGATCTCGGAACAGCTCAGACCAATCCGGGCTGCTGTCGCGAGATTCCGTGTCCGTGAAAGGTTGTCTAGTAAAGTAAAGTAAACAGCCTATAACTGTCCCACTGTTGGGCAAAGGCCTCCATCATTGAAATCGAGTCATCGCTACAATTGATGGGTAATGGCTTAATCACCACGCTTGCCAAATGCGGGTTGGTGATCACAAACCCGGGATATGAATCGAAAAATCCGAAATACATTTTGCCCGACCTGGGAATTGAACCCGGGACCTTCGGGTATCGGACCGAGCACTCTGCCACTCGGCCACCGAAGCGCAAAGGTTATATATGTGAGCGTTACTAGACCGCGTTTGTGTGAAGATTGCCTTCTGTTCTCTCCTTGTTTTGTGGTTGCACCCTGATCGCATCGTTAGAACGGAATAGTCGCGGATTCCAGTCGTATATCGTTGGGGGTAGTTGAAAACCACGTAAGTAACATTGGCGAGTACCGCTCAACCTTTACACATAAATATTACATGGCGGACTTAATGCCTGAGGCATTCTCTACCAGTCAACCATAGGGGTAGTGCTGAGATTACATTGGTAGGTGCAATCAAGATATATTATAAATAATAATAAATGTCAGTATATAATACATGCATAAATATTATATGTATATACATAAACATATATGTGTATTATAAATACGTAAACTACAATAAATAAACATACATAAAATACATCATTCTAATAGGACGTTATTGAGATGATTCTGCCATGATTCTATCAAACAAGAGCTCGCGGACTTTCTTTTTAAAAGCTTTTTAAAGATGGATTAAGCAATAGTCAAAACTACTGAAAAGTGTACACCTACATGTTAATGTTCGTGACTGTACCTACTTATTTTTAAAGAAAATAACTTCTTTATAATATTATTAAGCAATAGCAATGTACGAGCAAGCGCGTACAGTTTTGTCTTATAAGCATTTTTACGCCACATTCATTGATTTAGGTCATTTAAATATCTATAGTTCAGTTCGTAATCGATCATCATACTCATCGCGCGCGTACCCTTTCACCACATATCATTTTATCATAAATATCCATTATTTTAATATATCAGTTCAAAGACTTTCATTCATATCAACTATCACAAAAGATCGTACATTACCCGTACATCTTTTTGGTCCTTCGAGCCGGATCTGAACCAGCGACCTATGGATTTGCTATGTTCTAATAGGTATGTAAAACCAACGAGTAAACAATTAAATATATAGTTTTTCTTCCTTGTTTTATGGAAGGTAAGGTAAACATAAACACCTTACAGCCATACATATGTAGGGACCTACCTATTATATTGTAACTATGTCAGCAGTTTAACCGACCACGCGGCCGGGATTAGTTTCGACACCAGTCGCTTCCCCGCGTTCAACCTGTACTGTAGTTAAACTGCTGACATAGTTACAATCAAGGGCGGATCCAGGATTTTTTTCTGAGAGATGCACAAGGGGCGGACGGGCAAAAAGTTGCATTCATGTTCTTTCTGTTATTTTATTAATTTATTTTGACAACTCTCATAATTTAATTTGCTTCTAAGTATGTACTTTTGATGGAATCTCCACAGTACACAAAAATCCGTCTGGGGGGGGGGCACGTGCCCCTGTGCCCCCCCCCCCCCCCCCCTAAATCCGCCCTTGGTTACAATGTAGTAGGTAGGTACACACAACAACAAATACTAGTTGTCGCCCAGGCAGTGGTTGAAATTCGACAGTAATTTAATTGAGGCTGCACGGATGGTATCCTTAGCAATGAAAAATTAAAAAGTTAGAATGTGAGTTTGGATTGGCATTGACAGATATCGGCCGCTCCTCTTCCATTTTTGAATTTTTTTAAAAGAGTATTATGCGTGTGTGTCAAATACGTGGTAGTGTCAAGTGTGTGTAATGTTTGTTTTATTGGTTTAATTAATTTTTATGCATATTTTTTTTTAAACTAACATCTGTACTTCTTCTCTATACAGGGTGGAAACTTTCAGCGGGGCAGTAAGGGGAAGTACCTTATCCGTTGCAGCTACACGAAAATGGTCTTAGAAGACTATCCATATTTTTTTATGGAATTTTGATCCCCATTCAAAGATTTTCAAAAAAATGTACAGTTAGCAAGAAAATAGCCATTTTACACAAAAACATTTTTTGATGCCAATCGATCCTGTTTCTAATACTGATCAAAAACTTCTATGGGACCAACCATCGTTGGAGTACTCAAAAAGTCACAAATTGCAAAAAACTTTTCCCTTACATTTTGTATGAAAATTTTACGCAGAAGCTTTTTTAGTGACGGTTGAGATCTTTTTGTTGACTGAATAAAAAGATAAGTTTAAAAACAATTCAAATTTGAAACACGTTATTATTAAATAAAAAACAATCTTGACAGTTTGTTGCGTCAGAAAAGCTCTGAGTGTGTTGTGAATAACATCATCAAGTTATGTTAGGTAATAAAAAAAGAAAATTAATACGCCTTCTTTTTGATATGTGTGAAATTCTACGTGATCATTTGTCTTGTATTTTATTTTTTGTATTTCAGTTACACAAATTCTTTAGAAAATGTAAGGGAAAAGTTTTTTGCAATTTGTGACTTTTTGAGTACTCCAACGATGGTTGGTCCCATAGAAGTTTTTGATCAGTATTAGAAACAGGATCGATTGGCATCAAAAAATGTTTTTGTGTAAAATGGTTATTTTCTTGCTAACTGTACATTTTATTGAAAATCTTTGAATGGGGATCAAAATTCCATAAAAAAATATGGATAGTCTCCTAAGACCATTTTCGTGTAGCTGCAACGGATAAGGTACTTCCCCTTACTGCCCCGCTGAAAGTTTCTGTATATATAAACTATAAGTGTGCGAAATGTAATACTCCTCATTCCGTGCAATTTTCGTAAAAAGGGGTACAAAGTTTTTGCTTCACGTGTTAATATATAGATAATCATAAAAACTATGTAACACGTCACGTAGGGAGACTCGTAGACTTATGACTCTGCTCTGCTTTATGTTAAGCTAAAGCAGTGTCCAGATGCAGAAGCAGAACCCTGTCACTAGCCGTCCCCACCTTGCCTACCTGCATATTGCTTCTTCACTTCTCGTTTAAAGGGCCCTCTCCGCCTTTGTCCTGAAAATTTGGTGTAGGTATGTCACTTTCGCAGTATTATAATGTTTTTGTTTTGTTTATAATTTTTAACGCAAATTTTGTAGAGAACAAATTACAAAAACACAAATTAAATAGTAATGAATAATTTCGGCGGGCTGATTAGAACCACGATAGCTCAATAGGGAAAGCACCTGACCCGGTATGTCAGAAGGGTGTGTTCAAATTTTTTCAACATTTGTGTTTTTGTTACGCAGTATTGTCCAAATGCTACTTACGCGCTTCTGAACTATCCCTGACGATATCGTATCGTTAAAGCGCCGTATGCGCGATGCAAATAAAATATTTACCTTTGCTGATTCAGTTCTAGTTCTGCCATGTTTTATTTTTACGTCTAGAGAGTTTACGTGTAGTTCCTGTGATAAATCTAGTTCTTTCACGTTCAAACATGCTAAGTGTGTTAGTTATGTGGTTAACGAATGGAGATGAGATGTTACTTACAAGATTGCTTTGCTTTTTTAAGGAACTAAATAAGAAAAGAAAATTATTTATTTATTAGTAATAATAGTTAGTTACCTACTGATGATTATTTTAAATGAATAAGGCACTGTTAGAACGAAATGTTTCATCATCATTATCATCACAGAGGAGCTCGAGATGATAAATTTTCAGTCACCCATTCGATGACCGGTCTTTGCGAAAGTTGCTTAACCTCAGCACTCGCAGACCGGGCGCGTTAACCACTGCGCCATCGAGCTCCTCAAACGAACGAAATGTATTTATTAGTAACTAGCAGGCCGTCCCGGCTTCGCACGGGTGGACATTTCTTTTTATAATATAGCCTATTTTACTGTTCTTTTTTAATGTAACATTTTAATAGTGAAATATTTTTTTAAATCGGTCCTGTAGTTTTTGAGTTTATTCGTTGCAAACATACAAAAATGCAAAAATACAAAGCTTTCCTCTTTAGAATATTATGGTAAAGTATGGCTAGTATGATATGACTAGATGACTACGTTTTGTACAACATAGGAATAAGAGACAGTATTGTCAACTTGACAAACATGAAATATTAGGCAAACTACTTTCTTCTTTAAACGCAATACAATGTTACCAATACATTAACTTAACTACATTGTCATTTTTCAACAGTTACCTACATCACAAGAAAGAAATAACATTAACAACATTTTTTGATGTGTAATCACCTCTTTCCTCTTGCTTTCTTGCTATTTGTGGGAGTGATTTCGTGAAATGGGACGGAAGTGTGTAACAGGAAGTCGAGGAGCGCGCAAGCGCGCGCCATTTGATTTGACGAATGAGAGCGCGGTGGTAGAGTTGGCCATCGGATGGTACCGACCAAATCGGGGAAGCGCGCGCCACTTGATTTGACGAATGAGCGCGCTGTATTGCATTACTCTTAGTGTCAATTAAATTAAATACAATTTTCATTAAAAAGAATTATTTTTTGTTAAGATATGAAAAATCATTTCAAATAATACCTGACCCATTTTTTTCAGAATATAATGTTAAAATTGCTTATTACTAAGGTGAGATGTCAAATGTTACACATCATAAGCGACTACTGTAAGGCTTGCTCGTTTTTTTTAAATATCTTCCCCACCTGATGTAGAGTAATGATAAGGCAAGGTGGAAGCGCACTTCACCCGGCCCCTCAACTACTGAGGCACTGGGTTATCATATTTCTAGCTTCCGAAACACAAAAATGCTACAAACATTGGTGTTATTACGACATATTTTATATAAGGCTGGTTTACAGTCACGCTGATCGTCGGCGCTAACAGATCAATATGTATGTAATTAAAGGAAACGTTAGAGTCACGCCGACGATGGCTCAGCGCTGACATGCGCTAGAAGTTCATACATTTCGGCTGTCAGCGCCGACGGTCGGCGTGCGGTCAGCACGACTCTAAAACCAGCCTAAGATGGAGAGGTGATGGTGAGGCGGAGAAACAAGCCCTATCACCAACCAAACCGAGTACACAAACATGTACCCCCACTAGGAATCGAACCCGGGACCTCTAGACCGGTGGTCTTAATCAATAGAACACAGAGGCGGTTAAAACATTATATGCGCATAACTTTAACAAGTGCAGATAATAATTGTTAGACCGTTATTTTATTTCTTAGGAAAGAGATAATTATTGGCCTCCGTTTGTTAATTGATATTGCTAATGTCTATAGTTTTAAAAACAGTTTTTTGACTTTGTGTTTTGTTTTAGTGTCAATGAATGAATTAAGTATGTGTCGTTTTTCTGGGTTAGGGGACAATTTCGTTCCAATCTAAAACTAGGACTGGTCCTAGTTAGGATAATAAGCATTTGGACAAGATAAAACTCTACTAGAAAAATCAACCGATCTAAGGAAGCTCGAATGGGCATCCGATTGGCAATCGAATGCCCATTCGAATGGTAAATTTTTTCTAGTAAAGTTTCATCTTGTACTTAACTACCTAAGTATAGAATTGTAAATGCAAAAATTTTTAGTAATACTTAATAACTACTGATATGCTCTAGGGGTCCAATGTGAAGCTGGCTTCAGCAAAGGGAAGTTAAACGAAAGTGATGTTGTAGTCATGAATTGACATTTTTATATTTCGTAATTAAAACATAATGACCCGTATAATTTCCCATTCGTTTCATTCGTTCAGTATCTGTGAAAACCTCCAAAACATCCACGTCAAATAAATTATATCTTGTCATATTGATTCGTTCGCGTATCACGGTGGGAGCGAGCGCACAAAACTCAAAGCTCAGTCAGTTAAAGTAATTTCAAGTTTGCCACTGCGACCTACTTGCGAACACGCCAAGTTATTTAGATGCCAATAAATTGCTAATTAATGACGTCTCCATGACAAACAGTAAAGTTGCCAGTGTGAGAACATTAGCATAACGTTGGATGGCGAACTTTCTTAATTTTTGCGAACTTCAGATGAGTTGGTTGTAAAATTTTCGACGCGCCTTCTCGTCTCGTCTCGACTCGTAATTAAATTTTATGTTAATGACTGTGGTGATTAATTTTTTTATCGCACTACCGAAAGATGGGATATCCTCCCACCACACGGATATGGAGGAGCTCGATGGCGCAGTGGTTAACGCGCCTGATCGGCAAATGCTGAGGTAAAACAACTTTCAAAAATAAAATAAATGTTTCCCACACTCACACTAATTATCTAGCCCCGAGAAAAGCTTCCTTAAGAAACTCGAGAAAACGGTTAACTAGACAACGGATAAACATACTCAATATACTTAAATACATACTTATTATACACTAGCGGCCGCTCGCGGTTTGACCCGCGTGGTTTCCGTGGGAATATCTGGATAAAAATTATCCTATGTGTTATTCCAGGTTATAAACTATCTGTATGCCGAATTTCATCTAAATCCATTCAATAGTTTTTACGTGAAAGAGCAACAAACATCCATTCATACTTACAAACTTTCGCGTTTATAATATTAGTAGGAAGGAAACAGGAAAAAGGCCAGTCATCAAAAATGACCCTGTTGGTCCTGGCTGCATCAGCAGTCGTTAACAACCATCGCCCGCACTGGGCCCGCGTGGTGGTTTATGGCCCGTTCTCCCTACCCATCCATAGGGAAGGCTCCTGCCCCAGCAGTGGGGACATTATGGGCTGGTGATGATGAACGTATTTCCTCCTTCCTACGACCGGGGATCAATCGAGATGTGGAGAAGCAACCTGCAGGTCAGCAACGTGAGGACGGCTAATGAGGCACAACCCTGCCCCACTAGGTGTCCTGGCATCTGGACTCTGCTGCTGCTCAACATCAGGCAGAACAGAGTCATTTGCCTAACTTTCTATTATAAAATTAGGTACTTACATACATTCAAAAGAGGGAAAAGGTATTTCTTTTTCATTCTTCGTCATAAATTGAAAACTATACATCATAGAAATAATTAAAAATCTGTTTACGCTTGTGCAAACGAAGCCCTTTCATACGATACCCCACATGACACGGTTAACTTACTTCAAAATTTGGACCCCCGTTCCTTGCATAAAGACCCTGTTTTTTTTGTGATTTAATTAAATATGTATAGTTTTCAGATTTTTTCCTGTACTTGTAGTATAAGACGATATTACTTGCCAAACTTCATAGTTCTAGGTCAACGGCAAGTACCCTATGAATTTGATTCCCTTGAGAGTGTCGAAATGTACGATTTTTGCGACATAAACGGCCGTATCTTTTTTTTCGTTGACTTAGAAGTTTAATTTTTTCACAGCTTCAAGGGACCGCAGACCTGAGTATATGGTTTTAATTTCAACTTGATATCTCCACGCGTTCTCGAGATAAAGGGTCTTGCTTGACAGACAGACAAACAGACAGACGGACACACGGACAACAAAGTGATCCTATAAGGGTTCTATTTTTTCCTTTTGAGGTACGGAACCCTAAAAATTTAAAGATATTGTTCGAAAAGAGGCAAATTTATTTTATTGAGAGGATATAAGACATAGACATAATAATATAACATTTTGGTAAAGTGTTGCAAAATAATTTATGTGCGGTCTTGGATCCCGCACCCTATGACATATCGAGTCAGGTGCACTTACAATTTACATCACCAGCTCATTATGTCCCCACTGCTGGGACACGAGCCTTCCTTATGGATGTTCACAGCACACGGAGAACGGGACATAAACCACCACACGGACCAGTGCGGGTGGTGGTCGACCATCCTTTACGTGCCTGCCGAAGCACCGGAGGAGGTCGAGGTGATAAATGTTCGGTCACCCATCTGATGACCGACCTTTACGAAAGTTGCTTAACTTCAGCATTCACAGACCGAGTGCGTCAACTACTGCGCCATCGAACTATTTAGGTAAATCTTTTATATCTCTTTTTTTTAGGTATAAAATGTATGAATTATTTTGAAAACCAGTCCACATACCAGTTCGTACGTCTACTTTTTATATATTCTATCGGACAGTCTAGTGCCGCGATTAATATTCAGACGGATGATGTACGTATCGCCTAAAAAAATCTATTGTTTGATTTGATTGGACGCAGATTGAAAATATCTGCATACAATACGCTATCGAAATAAATGAATGACTAAAAAATATTTTAATTATTGTAAGTGTATATTTCTCTCCGTGATCCAACCCAGACACGCAGATATCCAGAGGAGCACGAAGCTGATCGACATAGCCCAGGTGATAGCCAGCAGTAACTGGAAGTGAGGAAGCCATAATATGCCGTAGACAGCACCACAGATGGGAGAGAAGAGTGCTGGAGTGGAGACCTAGAGTTTGGCACAGGAACGTAGGCAGGCAACGAATGCGATGGACCGACGACCTTGTCAAGGAAGCGGGGAAGAGTTGGATGAGGAAGGCACACGATCAAAGAAAATGGAGTGCATTAGAAGAGGTCTACACTCAACATTGAGTGGATAATGGTTGAGAAAGAAGATGAAGTGTATTTTCGTAAACATCTCATCATGGAGTTTCCATAATCAAGATCGGCCCATAACTTACCACGCTGGACCAATGCGGGTTGGTCTATAAGGGCCGTTAGGCAATTCATATCACGAGTTGTTTGAACCACGGTATGAACAAAAATAAATAAAATAAATTAATAAATTTTTCCTACACTCACACCAATTATCTTTATTTTATTATTATTATTATGAATGGCCTACTAAAGTAAGTAAATATCCTAAAACTGTCCCACTGCTGGGCAATCCGCCTCCAAAGACCTCCATCATTGAAATCCAGTCATCACTACAATTGATGGGTAATGGCTTAATCACCACGCCTGCCAAATGCGGGTTGGTGATCACAAACCCGGGCCTTGCATCGAAAAATCCGACCAAAACCCAGGACCTTCGGATATATGGCTGAACTCAGCCACCGAGGAGGAGGAGGATGAATGGCCTAAGGACCCCTTTTGAATTGGTCGATTCGAACAAAATAACAAAGAGGTTTTATTATTCCATAACAGTCATGCACAAAAGTGTTAGTGAGTACGCAATAATTAATTAACAATAGATAGGAAATAAAAAATACTATTTTTACATATACAGGCATACAGAGACCAAAAGATACTGTAAGCTCTTTCTGCGTAAAACGGAACGCACCTGATTAAATTTAAATAAGGGTATATAAGCTAGTAACTTATTATGAGACGACCAACACCTCAGTCTCCCTGTGACCACGGACCCTGCAAAGGGTTCGAAACGTCAGGATAAACATTAATTAAAGTAATGTGTAAATTAAACGCGAGTACATCCGTAAAAGTTGTTTCATTTCAATACTATTTTTTTTTAAATAAATTCCTTGTTTTGATTAACCGAATGTTTTCTAGGTATATTGCTCACACATTAATATAATTAGATAGTGTATACATTATATTATTATTATCTTAATTAATGGCTTCGCGTTTAGCGTTAAGCCAATTTCAAGTGGTATTATTTTGTTATTAAAAAAGAACCTTTCGGCGACTTAGGACCATAAATAAAAACGTCCACTTCTTTAAATTACCACTTCTAAGAATGACCACTTGAATTGTACACAAAGAACTGCGGTAAAACTCTTAGATGGTTTAGGTGTTTAGGTAAAACCAAAGTCTGTCTACAAAAGGAAAATATTATCACACCCTATTTCACCGTTGACTGAATTTTAATTCAGGAACATTTGACTATAACGTTAGCGTAGGCGTATATCAAATTAACTCCCAAAATACATCCTAACAAAAAGTTAATGTCAGGCCTAAGGCGTATTTGTACGTTTAAGCCCTTAAAAAGTCACGCGCTCCATAAATTACAGTGTCGCTCTCCTTGTCTGAACAACAGTTTTAGAAAGAGATGGGTGCACACCTTTCGGGCCCAGTACATCACCTGTTAAACCTTCAATAATTCAGACGCGTAAAACGCTGTTTAAGAGCGTTTACGCCGTTTTGCTCAAAAACTGTACTTTTCAAACCTCTTAATATCTATGAATATCTACTTTACAAATATGTTAAATACTTATATCATTAGGCGATCTTGTCATCAAAATAGTTTGTTGAAAACATTTTTAGATTTATGGATATTTTGGAATTTATAACAAGATAATTGAACAGAGGTTGTCATAATTTGACTTTCCGCGTCAACTTCGAAGCTTAAAAATGTGTTTAAATTACTGACAAACCTAAGAACAAAAATTTTATTTCAATTTGAAAGATCTTCAGCAAAATAGTTTGTTGAAAACATTTTTAGATTTTGGTTACTAACAAAAACTATAAAAATCCAAACATTGTGAATTTTTAAAGAAATTATAGGTGATAAAATAATTGTTTTCTCTAATATGCTAACTATATAAATATAAGATAAAAGCTTTTTACTATAGAAAAAAGTGTTCTTTAAATTATGCGCAAAATTCTTTTTACTAAATTAGCTCTATAATTTTTCTATAAATATTTTAAAACTGCTCTAAAACTACTACAAAACTCTGCGTTCTATTAGTATCAAATCAGTCCGCCACGAGGCTTCTGAGAGAGTGGTCACGTCGCTCGACGCTCTACCCGACGATTATCGAACAATTGCCGTAATTTCGAACATAGTTCAAATTTATAGCGCGATAAGCAAATCTTAGTACTTTAGTGAATAAATTATTTTATGTTACTTTTGATGAATTGCAACATTTTTAAATTGGACGACCTCCGTGGTCGAGTGGTTAGCGCGCCGGATCGGGCGTCGCGCTGTCTCCGAAGCCCCGGGTTCAATTCCCGGTGGGGTTAATTTAGAGAAGGACTGTTTTTCTAAATTTATTTCGGGTCTAGGTGTTTCTTCTATGTTTATGAATATTTATCCATTATCTTACTTACTTAGATAATTGGTGAGAGCATAAACAAATTAAATTTTTAAACTGACAACGTATTATTATGTTGCAGAGATAATGGGTAACAAATTCAACGAAACATACACCCCCCCCCCCCTCCTATCCGAAACGGGCGTGGTGTAAGTATGTAGGTAAAAAGCTTCCACCTAAACTAAAGTAAGCTTTAAGTAACTTTCGCAATGCTGGCCCACGGGATGGGTGGGAAATACCATCTATGCGTGTCTTTCTCTCTCCTCTCCTTTGCAAGACACGTAAAACCGTTGGTCCCAGTTTTTGTCACGATTGCTCCGCACCCGTGCCAGTGTGTTCTATGGGCTATGGCCCAATCTCCTCGCCATATCCTAGCAGTGCGACTTTTGTAAACTAATTATTTATTTAATAAGTGTATTCCTTTTTAATTTTTTTTAAGTATTCTTAGCTATTATGTTTTTTAGAATTCTACTTATTTAAGTTTTTCTTCCAATGTATTACAAAGAAATGATTAATTGTATGGGCAGTCAAATAACTTGACCGATATTTTGACAGCACCTATTTTATTGCTGCATGATGCGCTTTGTGCTTACGTGGCTCATATTGTCCCAGTAGTTTTTATACACAATTTATTTTAAAAGGAGATTAGCAAAATTGGGCTTGGTAATAGACAACATATTATTATTGATATATTCTTAAAAATCGGTCAATTTATTTGACTGTCCATACAATTAATCATTTCTTTGTAAAATATTGGAAGAAAAACTTAAATAAGAAGGATTCTTAAATGTTTCGTATCTCAAACCATCAACAAACTGTCAACTGTCAACGTCATGCAGGGAACAACAGGGACTCCATTTCCACTTAACATCAGGTGGAGTGGAGACATTTGCCGAGCTATGAATAAAATAAAATAAAATGTGTCGTCGTCAAATCAATTCGTCCAAAATAAATCGTTGAGGAACAGATAGGTATTGATTATAATTTTGTGATATAAGATTAATTACAACATTAATAAAAATACATACAATATAATATTATACTTAGGTACTTATTTCATGTATCCGTAGTTTAGTCATTTGCGTACGCCCATAGTTAAAAATAAAAAAACGACGGGTTGCACTCCGGGAGTGCCGGCAGAAGTGAAAACTTGAATATTAACGTTGTGCATTTTTGATATTTTGGAATGGTTAGGGAATAATTTTGCACGAATTGCTTCAATTATCAGTATAAAAGTACTATCATTTATGTGGTATAATACAATATTTATTTATTGTGCTATCGTACACAAACATGACAATTTATTCGCGCAAGCGCCCTGCGCCACCTAAACGAAACAGCAGGCATACATTTTCGCCGCGCCGTAGAAAGAGAGGGGGATACTTTCTCTCCTACGCCGCGCCGGCTGTCTACTCTCCATCCGTCTTACGATTTTAGGTCTTACATTTTCGATCAGGTCACGTGTCCTGGCGCGAATTCAACATTTTTTACCCATTACAAAAAAAGTGTACAACGCCGCTAAAGAAGTTTTCACTTCAATAATTTCGAAGTATACCGAAAAACTAAATTCGAACGGATCAAAGTAGTGAGTTTGACTATAGTGAGCAGAACTAGCCTACTCTACGCACACACTCGCGCGCGCTCACAGCCCGCTTCAGTGTGCGTGATATTTGGACTTAAAAACCTAAACTTAAGGTCTCGCGCTCGGCGTAAACGCTCTTAAGCTACGGTATGCTGCCTGTCACACCGTTCTGAACGTACAGACAGACGCCTGTACATCAACCTAACTGTAAAATATCTTCAATACCTTTTCAACCATATTTTTGAGGCATATAGTTCAAATTCTATTGAGGAAATTTGACAGTTTGTGGTAGGTTCACGTCCAAGCGTGTGTACGAGATTCTAGAAATGGGAAGTTACCAGCTTGGGTGCCCTTCGGTTCGCCTAAAAATTTTATTCGTAATATTACATGGCAAAACCGTATCGGCCTAAACTTAAAACGAACAATTATTGTTTCGCCTAACAATTATTTAGCTACCATTATAAATTGGTCTAAGAATTGAAAGCCCTAAATTTAGGATCTATAATGTGAAATACCCTAAAATATATTGGCATAACGTTATTTTGGCATTACGACGCTTTCAAAATACTAGCTGCCCTACTCCAGTAGGTCACGTGATAGGTTATTTTTTTTTATTAGGCAACAGAAATCTAGCTGCATACAAAAATATCTTTTTTTATAGCTCTTATACTTTGTGACTTTTAATTTAGTGTGAATTAATATTTAGTAATTTCAAACTTTAGGAATTACGAATTGTTTCGCCAAATGTCGCATTTGGTAAATAACAATATGGTAGTAAAAAGTTAGGTGAAGTGAAATTAGACCAATCACGATTATGAAGAGTGAAATTATGCGAAAAAAATTTAGGCTAACCGTTTGTGTGCCATTGCCAATTAGAAGTTCAAAAAATTTGGCGACCCGATATAATACCCTACCAGCTTTACGGCTCCCGCCCACCGATCTTGTGACCGACTTTTTATAGGACGTGTGCATTCTCAGTACAAGATCTCCCGCCCAGTGTAGACTTACGAACCGATGACATAGTGACATTCACAAGAGCTACTTGTAGCCTAAACTGAATAAATTATTTTGAATTTTGAATTTCAACATAGAACTCCATATTATCCGGTTCAAATGCTGTTAGGATAAGACCTTTTGGAGTTGCGTTACGCGACAGTGATGACTTGTAGGGTCAGCTAAACAGTCTGATGAATAATATTAATCAGTTAATTTATTTTTTTGCAAGTATCAAGGCGACTAAAATATTAAATAAAGATAGTAACTAAGGCACATAATTAGAATAAATGTACTGTCTTTTAACAAAAAATTCAATGTTTTTAAAATGTTTTTATACTGCTCTTTTTCTCTTTCAAAATAATCGTTCTTACTCATAATAAGCATTTCTCGAGCACGACTGTTTAGCACATCTTTTCTTTTAGCACTCATTTTTGTCACAAAAGTACTAATAAATATAATTTAAAAAGAAATACTTCTGATGAAGTTGTATTCGTCACTCACGTGTCAAGCACGCGCAAGGACATTATACGTTCTACTTATAACGTCCTTGCGCACGCGTTTTTTCGACAGCGTTGCTAACGGTACTGACAGGCGTCAGTTGACGTCATATGCCGCTCCATTCCAAAAGGTCTTACTTATCCTTTACTTATTCTAACAGCATTTGAACCGGATAATACGTATCATTTCACCGGCTAAAAAATCGGTCACCGATTATCGGTCGTGAGCACTTACACATAGCTTTATTGGGAGAAAAATAAAAGGTGTAACAGCTAATGGAAAATGTTTTGTTTGGTAGTGGCTAAAGAGACAAAAGAGTATTTAAAGCTCAGATTAACGTTTATCTACTAGTTCATAATTTTATTCTTACAGTTTAAGCACTGAGCTGCTGAGTGCTTTAATGACCCAGGCTGCTGCATTGGAAACTCTTACAGTTTCCAATCTGAATAACGTCAATGTCGTGATCCAACAGGGTTAAGGTATTTAATAGTTATAAAAAACTCTTTGCCAAGTAGGCAAAGAGTTTTTTATAACTATTAAATTATTAAAAACTAGGTACTTGTGCACCATTTTATTCTTAAAGACACTAAAAACATGTTCGCTCTTCGAACATTCGCTCGTCCGAACATTCGCTCTCCGGATGTTTGCCGCTCCATCGCGGTGTGACTGTGGCCGCGTAATCCCAGTTTTAGCGCTCCCTTTAATCCGCGGTCGGTATTCCCGTCCACAAATTTATTAGTCCGCGTCGCGCGAAGCTTATTCACTTAGCCGTCTCACTATAAAGCCCTTTATCTGCAATTGTGCGCTAATTACGCTTAATGAGTCCAGCTTTTCGTATGGAATGGATTTTGTTTTCGCAGCAGGTTGGCGAGTTGTTTTTAGTTAGGTAACTCTTTCGCTCTTTTCATGTAGAGTAGACGAATATGGGGGATGCTGGCGTAGTCTAGAACTCTAGGGATGTCTCGAATCGTTGAAAATGTATATCCGCGGATACGGCTACGGTTACGGATAATTAGTAACTAGTTCCGCGGATACGGACACGGAACTAATTTTTTTACTTAGTGTATGCGCCGCCGCCATCGAGGCACATAATATGGAAACTGCAGAAGATAAGCTTCACTAATACAAACGCACACATAGAGAACCTTACACGGACACGGAATTTCAATGGAACCATTCTGAGCGCAGCTGTTTCGACTGGGACAATCATCAACCAAGCGGCCGTGGCTAGCTCAATTAAATCCGCACTCTTGGTTGGTGATTGTACCCGTCTGCGACTACTATAATATTCAATGTATTTAATATTGATATTTACTTCAATGGAGTTGCCATCTCTGAGGTCCTGGGTTCGATCCCCGGTCGGGTCAATTTTTTTTTGACCGACCGGGGATCGAACCGATCGAACCGACCGACCGGGTTAAAAAAGAAATTATTGTTTTTTTAAATGGTCTCAGGTCTGGGAGTTTTCTATGTATTTAATTATTTATTTAATTATTTCTAGGTATTTAATTATTTTAAGTATATTTATCCGTTATCTAGTAACCATTTAACGAGTTTCATAACGAAGCTTCTCTTGGGCTAGTTAATTGGTGTGGGTGTAGGAAATTTATTTATTTATTGAAATGAAACAACTTTTACGGATCTACTCGCGTTTATTTTACACATTACTTATTTAATGTTTATCCTGACGTTACATTGACATTAAATAAGTAATGTGTAAAATAAACGCGAGTAGATCCGTAAAAGTTGTTTCATTTCAATAAATAAATAAATTTCCTACACCCACACCTTTTAAATGTTTATCCTGACGTTACATTGACATTAAATAAGTAATGTGTAAAATAAACGCGAGTACATCCGTAAAAGTTGTTTCATTTCAATGTGTAGTGTTCGCGTAAACTTTAGAAAACAATTTATTTATTTATTTATAAATACTTATTATTTATTATAGATTTTATTATTTAAGTATCGGACAAGGAAATATTTCACGTTACATTCAACATTGCTCAAATTGAATTCTAGGATCGTGGAGCTTGTTTTTTTCTTTTCAATTTTTTCTCTTTGCAGTTATTTTTTGTTAGTCCGGTTTTTACGACTATATAATTGTTTTTTATATACTTGTTTTAGCTGTCGGGTTTTTTGTTTTATTTTAATAATTGTTCATAGTTTAGTGTGTAAAAATAAAAGTTAATTATATTGATCTTATATTTTGTAAATAGTATTTCATTGGTACTTTTATTACGATAACGATATCTACTAATATACATATAAGATCCGAGTAGGATTCGCCTAAAAGTATCCGTCACATCACTAGCGGAGTCTCTCACATCCTACGTCTGAAATGGGGGGTTAGGTAATACAGGTAATTTTCCACCTCGTAAAAAAGAGGTTATGGTTCAAACGTTTTAGGAAAGATTCTGATGTTGGCTGCCTTTCAAAAATAATACGATAGTGAATCAACAGTAAACAAACCTTACAATTTTCATATGTCTTAATGTTTAAACAATAATAATAAGTTAAGTTTATACATTTATTATTATTGATATATACATCTATACATCACACTGAGCATGCTCACCAAATTTGATCCAAAACTACAGGCTCGTTACCGAGATATTCAACAAAACACTATCTTAATTTACCAAAAAATACACCCTTTCCAAACCCTTACAGCTGCACTACACGCACACAAAGATAGCCGGACATGCCAATTGTGTGCGTGTATCTGTACACTATCTTTTTATTGACGCTTGCGTGTGTGTTAGTAAAGATACAGCATGTTTCATGATGCGCATTATTTTAATTGATTTAGTATGTTAAAAAACATAACTTTGAAAAATCACTATGAAACTGGAGCCCATTTTTCGTTATTGTATTCAGAATGATGTATAGATACCGCCCTTAAACGTTCGCTTATTGATTTTGTTAGACCCTGTATATCAAACGAACATTTTGTTGTGAACTAATTACACTTTTGGAAAAGTGTTAAAAACCACAAGCAGGATTCGAACCCGCACTTTCTGAAAATCCGTATCGTGTGCTTCCAATTACCTACTTACGCTATATGACAACGTAGTTGTTGAGATTAAACAAGGCGTTAACTTACAAAGAATAGATAGTGTTGATAAATTTCGGCGGGTTGGACTGACCCGAAGGCTTATTACTGATCTTTAGGTGACATCCCCGCTACACACGACTTTAAAGTTTATACTGACACCCCCCACCCACCGTTAGGTCATAAAGTTAGATGTCAGACATCCTTGCGCAAGCACAGTAGCGGTTTTCTATTGCCGGATTGTCTGATGGTGCCGGGTGCGCTCGTAGAAAATATTCGATAGGTATTGTTTTCTAAAGTTTACGCGAACACTACACATTGAAATGAAACAACTTTTGCAGATCTACTCGCGTTTATTTTACACATTACTTATTTAATGTTTATCCTGACGTTTCGAACCCTTTGCAGGGTCCGTGGTAATGTGTAAAATAAACGCGAGTAGATCCGTAAAAGTTGTTTCATTTCAATTCGATAGGTACTTTTCCAAAATTGTAATACTCGTATAGATAGTTATTTGTTTTGACAACACAGTTGCTATATCTCTACCACAACATACAAGCAGCTACGAACTAACTAGAAGTGTATGCAAATTCATATCCGCGACTGCGGTGCCGCGAACTTCCGACTTCCCGTTCGTTTCCCTTTGTACACAGTAGGCGGTTATGACGTCACAACACTCGCTTTTTTAAAGGGTATTATTTTCTGTTTTGTTTCCTTACGACTTAAATAAATTTAAAAAATTGCCGCTTAATATCACCGTTTGCTAAGTGATGATAAGACCGAAGATAGAAACACACTTCACCCGTAGTCCGCAACTAAGTACTGAGGAACCGCCTAACTGATCACTTTGACTACGCGTATAGTTCATGACGTCATCTTGCCACCTCGCACCGCCTATGAAAGCAATATCAAAAGCTAAAGGCTATAGCTTTCGATATTGCTTTCATAGGCGGCACGAAACGACAAGATGACGTCATAAACCACACACGAAGTCAAAGCGATCGGTGAGGCGGTCGGGGGGCTGGTCGGAACATAGCTATTTAAAATACTGTTACAGCGACACGTTTAGGTGGTGGTAGCTAGTTCATGCGGACTCAAAACAATCCATACCACCAAGCAAACCGAATACCTACAATCATGCAGCCCCCTCTGAGAATCGAACACGGGACCCCTGGGCCTGAGACGGGTGGTCTAACTACTAGACTACACAGGCGGTTATGGATGGTTGTAGGAGATTATGACATAGCACTTATATACAATAGTACAAACAAATAAGGCAGAGCAACTGCACCATACAGCCTACAATTTAATGTTGTTAGTTTGTTTTGTTTGAAACTTCGTTATTTCAATTTTTTTATGTTATTGTAGTTGTGGTTTGTAGTTATAGTTGTTGTTGTAGTATTTAATTGTAGTTGCGGCTAACAAATTGGTATTACGGACGAAAATCGCGTAATGTACTCGTATGTATAAACTATTACATATATTTCTATATACATACCTTTTCACCGCCCAACTATCCTGCACGCAATGTCCCGCTGTACGCCAACGTATAAATGTTTTTTAATAAAGTAGGTACAAAGAAGAACTTCTATAGAAGTGCTGGCGTGGGCGGCACGAAAATCTCGAACTTCTATAGAAGTTGTTGGCGGTAAAAAGGTTAATCGCAAATGCACTAAGCGAGCGATCATTGAGTAATTTGTGTCCGTAATACCAATTTACAGCTGGTTGGCTTTTTTCGGTAAGAAGCCAGCCGGCATGTTAACCACTGCGCCATCGACGCTCCTCGACGACTTCAAACTCCTCTATTTGTTACTTAACCCTTGTTAATTTAATATATTATCAAAAATACAATTATTCGTTTGGCAGCACGATAAATTTAATCACTTTATAGTTTGTACACAATTCTAATTAAGTTTAAATTATTCATTACGCCTCACTTCCCTCTTTGTAGGTGCCGATTCGGTTTTGGGGAAACGTTAACTTAATAAAACAAGTAACTTTGAAGTTCGAACAATAAGAGATAACAAATTCTGTTATACCGTTAATCCGTTGCAAAGGAAATTGTTGACGGCGCCTGTTTTAAAAGAGCCTAGGAATTTGTATTAATCTTAAAGGCTATTTTACATTTCCCTATGCATACAAACTGAGGCATAATTCATTCAACCCGCCCAAAATGAAAAAAATTAAAAATTCTAAATTATATATACAGTTTAGGTTACAAGTAGCTCTTGTGAATGTCACTATGGCATCGGTTCGTAAGTCTACTCTGGGCGGGAGATCTTGTACCTGATCTGAGCCCGATCCTCTAAATCATGCCCGATCCTCTAAATGCCACTACACATTTACAGAATACACTAAACATGCACACTCGCAGAACAAGGGTACGACGAGCTGGCTCACACGCGCTCTATACCAGGTACAGACATGTACCTGGGCGCTTCTGCCCACCACCACGGCCCGGTCAACCCGAGCCAAGGTCCGAGAGTTTTTCCGCTCCACGATCCAATCCGGTGAATCTAGTAGGGCACGGGACACGCACTAGTGCGTGATGCCGTTCCCTCTAGAAAACCTCCGAAGGTGATTCGTTTCACACGGCTTGAGGAACCTTTTAAGTTTCTCGCGGCCCCCAAAAAAGCCCGGTGAAGCTGAAAATTTATTTTCAAAGTACTTTTCAATCTTGCAAAACCAAAAAGTGTTTCCTGCTATCTTCCACAGATGAAAGACATCCTGAATATCCATTCAGAACTAAGAACAGACACACAGCTTTTGTACAAAGGAATGACATTTACAATATAATATATTGTTTTTTAAATGTCAATTGGGTTCACTAACGATATAGTATAACGTTATTGAACTCAAGATAGGATATCGAGCCAAACGCTCTGTGACTTACTGTGTAAAAAGAGGTTTTTAGTTTCACGTAAACTGTCGTAGTAACTCGAAACTAGGAATAGTTGAATTAGAAATTGTTAGCTGCCACATACGTAGGTATGTACCCACCTAGTTAATTAAACTTCAATTTCTCTCCTATTACTTCAGTTGATTAATTTTCTGTGCGAGTTCCAAGACATAAAAGTACATTTAGTTTTCCTAAACGTTTGGCACTTTCCACCTTTCGTCGTGTGATTTCTTTGCTTCGCTCTTAGAGAAACGTTTTAGAAGCTGAACGTAAAATATTAATGGAAATATTCATTAAAAATATTGGAAATCATAATCATCATCATTATCATCATCAGCTCATTTTATGTCCCCACTGCTGGGGCACGAGCCTTCCCCATGGATGGATAGGGAGAACGGGACGTAAACCACCACGCGGGCCCAGTGCGGATTGGTGGTTGTTAACGACTGCTAATGCAGCCGGGACCAACGGCTTAACGTGCCTTCCGAAGCTTTAGCTGTAGAAACCAGAGTCCAAAGTCAAGTTCCGTACCTAAAGGGTAAAAGGGACCCTACCTATTACTAGGACTCCCCGTCCGTCCGTCTGTCTGTCTGTCGCAACAGGTTAAATAGAAATTGAAATTGAAATAGAAATCGAAAAAAAAAAATTTTACTCAATCACACATACACATTCAAAACAGGAATATCACTTTCGCAAAGGCAAGAGAGAAGATAGATATCGAGTAGATAGATAATTTCGGCGGGTTAGACAGAGCCACGATAGCATAGTTGGTAGTGCACCTGACCCATCATGTTAAGGGGTGCGGGTTCGAATCCCATTCTTAGAATTTTTTTTAACAAATGTTTTCAAATTGCAATTTATACAGAACTAAATTTGCGAAAAATTATATACAACAGTAGCTGTTCCCACCGCGTCGCATCGCATCGTCCGCGCATGCGCTAGTACCTAGCAATTTTCTGATTTTTTAAGGGTCATAGTTGATGTTAAATAGCCTTCCACAAAAATTGGGCTATCAAATGCAAAAATATTTTTTCAAATCCGACTAGAAAAGTAGTTTTAGAGATTAGCGTATTCAAACAAAAAAAAGCTCTTCAGCTTTATTATATTAGTATATGAGTAGACATGGACAAATACTCGTAATATATATTAGTCCATGGTATGGACAATAGTAATTTACAAAAAATATGTGGACACCAAATCGTGTAATATACATTTACAATTTTAACCACAATTTTATAATTTTTGTCGTGATTCTGCCACACCGCCGCACACCACCGACCGGTGCGAATTGCCGTCATATATCTCAGCACTGTCAAATCTGTCTGTCGAGTAATCAATCAGCTATGATTATTGATGTGTGTTATGCATCGCTGAAGGGTGCAGTGTCAGCAACCAATTATTGGATGTAGAAACTCTGAGGTGTTTCGCGGAAAGCAATTGATTGAATAGCAACATAGCTAATAGCAACTAAAAAAAACTGTATATTCTGCAAATATCAACTACATACTACTTGTATTATCTATCTATAAGGTCATTAATCAAACAAATATCAACTACATACTACTTGTATTATCTATCTATAAGGTCATTAATCAAACAAATATCAACTACATACTACTTGTATTATCTATCTATAAGGTCATTAATCAAACAAATATCAACTACATACTACTTGTATTATCTATCTATAAGGTCATTAATCAAACAAATATCAACTACATACTACTTGTATTATCTATCTATAAGGTCATTAATCAAACAAATATCAACTACATACTACTTGTATTATCTATTTATAAGGTCATTAATCAAACAAATATCAACTACATACTACTTGTATTATCTATCTATAAGGTCATTAATCAAACAAATATCAACTACATACTACTTGTATTATCTATCTATAAGGTCATTAATCAAACAAATAAGCCCAGCCGTCGTGACTACGCTTCTGTTGCTGCATTCAACTTAGGAGTGTCAGAGCGTGCCACCATGGATCGAGACGACGACGGTTTCGTCAAGGTCCAAAAGAAGAGGGCACGTCGTCACCGGCCGACTCAGAACCGTTGCGGTACCGCACTGGCAGGGCCCCAGTTCCTGTTGCGCGCTGCGACGCCGACTACGCCGATGTACCTGTCGCGCCTGCATCACACCATCACAGAGCAGGATGTGATATAGAGTACATCAAGACGAAGACAAATTTCCTTGTGAGGGTGGAGCCGCTGGAGTCGCGACACAATGTCAGCTTTAAGGCATTTGTGGCGCGAGTCCCGACAACCAAGCTGGTCGACACCTTTATGAGGGAAGACTTCTGGCCGAAAGGCGTGGTGTACCGGCGTTTCCGCGGACGATTATCCGTCCACACCACCGGAGCAGCACAAGCTAGTGCTTAATATACTAACATAGTTTAAGTTATATCTACTAACAAAAATTGTTTTATATTGTATGTATGTTAGTCTGTAAGGTATTTATTATATGGGCCCCTTTGTGTTTTTACCACCTTGTACATTGTGTGTTGCCTGAAATAAATGATTTATTATTTATTATTATTATATTATTATTAAAGAGCCCTCTTAACTCGCAACGATAATTTTCATAGTCGAGCCTCTCCGCTAGCCTCTTTCGTCTGAGGCTCGACCGCGAAAAATAATATACTACGATAATTTTCATAGTTGAGACTATGAAAATTATCGTTGCGAGTTAAGAGGACTCATTAATGACCTCGCTCATTTCGCGGTCGAGCCCGGACTTTAGTGATGGACGGTTTTGGTTATTTTTGACGATTCAATTTTTTTTTTTGTATGTATTATATATTTTTTTTTTATTTATTACGATTCTATTTTTCATTTTAGTTTTCTTGAATGTAATATTTTGTTTTTTCTTATAATTCTACTAATTCATTTTCTGTTATGTAAATCAATCTACTTTTGATATACAATATTGAACAGCATTGTAGTTTGTCAAAATTTGCGTGTTCAATGCGAATATGTGGGGTGGGAACTATAAGCCCAGCTTTGGGACGTTTTTGGGTGGCGATAACAACGGTGATTGTATTTTAGAAAATTCACATAGGATTTCTATTTTATCAAAAAAAATATGTGTTCAGCCAGTTCAGTGTTCAAGCACTATTCTTACCAATTTAGAACCGAGTGAACTATATTAAGTCATATTGCGAATTCCGTAAGTCGTCCGACAGAACGAACGGAACAACTTAATCTATGGGTTCTGTACTGCGTCACGCTAACAACTCGCAAGAGTAGCGGCGTGTGCGCACAGTAGTGGAGAAATGGCGATTTAGATAGTTTGATATCCATTTATATTTCATACGCACGCACGACCATCAAACTATGGAATGAGCTGCCATCCGAGGTACGACATGGATTCTTTCAAAAGGGGTAAAAAGAGGTTTTTCTCAGGTCGACAACACAAAAGCATAATAATAATAATAAATAATGTATGATGATGTAGATTTGACTGCCTCGGTGAACTGGCTACGTTTCGGTGACCTCTTTGGGGAAACTGAAGGTTTTGTCTGTGCCATTGAAGATGAAGTTATTAAGACGAATAACTACCGGAAATATATTATGAGGGACGGTACGGTCGACATCTGTCGGGCATGCCGCCGTCCTGGAGAATCACTCCGACATATTATTTCTGGTTGTTCTCATCTTGCTAACGGAGAGTATTTGCACAGACACAACCAAGTAGCCAGAATAATTCACCAGCAACTTGCTCTTGGATATAGCCTTGTTGAATCGGAGGTGCCGTACTATAAGTACGCACCTGCGCCAGTACTCGAAAATGGTCATGCAACGCTCTACTGGGATCGCTCTATCATTACGGACAGGACTATTGTCGCCAATAAGCCTGATATCGTGGTGGTCGACCGATCCCAGCGCCGGGCAATACTGGTTGATATCACCATACCTCATGATGAGAACCTCGTGAAAGCCGAGAAGGACAAGCTCAGTAAGTACCTTGACTTGGCTCACGAGGTTACCGCCATGTGGGATGTGGATTCAACCATTATTGTACCGATAGTCGTTTCGGCAAACGGTCTTTTAGCCAAGAGCCTCGATTAACACCTTGAGAGGCTCTCGCTGAAAGGTTGGGTCAAGGGTCAGATGCAAAAGGCAGTAATCCTTGACACGGCACGTATTGTCAGGAGGTTCCTCACTCTGCAGCCCTGACCACCGGTAGTTTGGGCCCTGCCTCGCTGCTGGCGGTACTCTAGGATTAGGTTTTTATAATGTTTTATTGATTTTATATTAAAATATTGTAAAAATCTAGTTTTAAGGAAAAAAATGAATAAAGAGTATAATAATAAATAATAAATAATTTTATTTTCTTTAACAATTTTGCCTTATCTATACGGTTGATTGGAGTCTCCATTTAAGCAAACGTAGCCGGTGTTTGGAGACTCCGCTCTTCCCTTAATGTTACAATAGATTGTCTACAAGACAGGCCTAGCCTTGGTAGAGATCTCTGTAGCTGGATTAAATTGGAAGCGTTAGTCGATACAACCTTAGCATGTATTAACTTCAATTGTAATTTGAAAACACTTTATGTCATTGTATGTTATTGTTGTTAAATAAACTCTTTTTTTTTTAAATAAGTACTAGCAAAAAACCAACATTTTTTGCCCGTTTTCAGCCTTTTAATAGAATATAATAACATTTAATAATAATAATATAAAAATAAATTAAAAAAAATACAAAAACAACATTGAACACTATTTACAATGTGTTGATTGATTTCGGCGAGTTGGATTGAGCCACGATAGCGTAGTGCACCTGACCAGGCATGTCATGGGGTGCGGGTTCGAATCCCGCTCGTGGAATTTTTTCAACCCTTTCTTTTTTCAAGCTTACAATTTGACAGTCTTATCGTTTCAAAGCGACGTCTTCCAGACAACATTTAAATTTTATTATTTATTTTAATTTATTTTGCGTTGAAAACAGGAAAAGGTATATACATAATATCTATCTCTGGTATTTAGTCATCATACTATTGCAAAATATGTTTGTTAAATAAAGTATTGTATTCTTATTTTTAATTTTGTTACAACCTATTATTTAATTTATTTAACTTATTTTTCATTGTAGTAAATTTTTATATTATTTCGTCTCTGGGGATGTCTGTTACTTGAGATTGAACTTATAATAATTATGTTATTTGCATGTAGTGGTACTTATAAGTAAAGCATTACTCATTTTTTGTAAGATGCAATGTATGTTATAGTAAGTTTTTGTGTAATTGCTTTGTTGGTTACCCCAATAAATAAATAAATAAAATATAATAAATTTCATCCCACTCTTATTTGAAATCACCGATGACACTGAAAATTCTCCAACGATACGTACATAGTATAGTATATAAAAATAATGCAAATGGCAAGTGAAAATTGATCATAATATTACAAAATTGCATCAATTTGCAACTGACAAAAACAATAATTATTTTATTACACATGTCATAATACAAAAGGTCCCTTTTTTAGACACTTTAGTTTATTTGTACAATTCTGCAAACGTACATGTGTATTCTCAATAAAAATAAAAAATCATTCATTGAATGTATTTTATTATGTTCCCGCGCCTTTCCCTGCTCTGTGTCTGCACCCTTTAGCTCAGTTGGAAACTTACTAAATCCGCATAGATCTTGTTCACTTTCTCGAAATAGTTGATTCGGAATTACTTTGGTAGTAACGAGATTCTTTGTGTTCGTGCGTATGATGTGAAATCGCCTGAGTGACTATTTTATCATCATCATTAAACTGCTGGATATTGGCACAAAGTAAGGAGCTCGATGACGCAATGGTTAACGCGCCCGGTCTACAAATGCTGAGGTTAAGCAACTTTCGCAAAGGCCGGTCATCGGATAGTTGACCAAAAATATAAATGTATATGTAATTTGGTAATATTGAAAACGATCATCATCATCATCATCAGTCTACACTAGCCCACTGTTGGACATAGGCCTCTCCAATTGCACGCTATTGAGCACGATCCGCGGCTACTCTTATCCAGCTCTTGAAAACATTGATGATGTTGGAAAACAAATTTAAAAAAACGTTCCTTTATGACATCCCCCCCGACCAGCTTGTCCACGTCAAACGTACATAGCGATGTAAAGGCGGTTTTTTTACGTTTGTTGTATGTCGCGCTCGCAAAGAGAAAACGGTGTGCTGCGAAAAGGAAAAAATATTCAGGTGCAGTTCTCGTATTTTGACGCGATATAAACGCGATAATACGTAATAGATTATAAACGCGAGTAGATCCGTAAAGATTGTTTCATTATAAAACTATAATAGACAAATACAATTTGTTCGCAACAAAATTTGAGTAATAAGCCCTGTCAGAATAACAGCGCTTTTTGTATAAATAAGTATTATTATTATTTTATGTGTGTGTGTGTGTGTGTGTGTGTGTGTGTGTGTGTGTGTGTGTGTGTGTGTGTGTGTGTGTGTGAGGGTGTGTGAGTGTGTGTGTGTGTGTGTGTGTGTGTGTGTGTGTGTGTGTGTGTGTGTGTGTGTGTGTGTGTGTGTGTCAATAAATGTTCTTCTTCTTCTTCTTTTTTCTAATGAAAGAGACGGCCATGATAAAAAAAATCTTAGTAATCCTTATCAATTAACATTAGAAGTCTGCAAATCTATTTCCTCCAGCCCCCTTCCTCATTGGGGTACTAGACGCAGGTACGCTTACCACCCGTACATTGACATTCCACCTGACCGTGCCAAGGACCTCTCTTGGTACAGACATGTGGAATGTTGAACCTCTGCTCTCTTCTCCCTTCTTATGTGAACCGCTAAAGAGTGGAGCGCTGCCTGCGTATGTGTTCTCTGTTCATCACGACCTAGGTCTCTTCGGGTTAGCCCCACCGTTCTTGATACCCCGAAAGTTATCACAAAAATATCGTTTGATAAAACGGTATTACTAAAGTAACTACCCGCCTAACCCGTCTCTTTAAGGCATGAGTACACAGTGCAGTGAGAGTGCACAGTGCTGTGGAACCAGCTCTCAGCGGCGGTATTTCCTGGCCAATACGACTTCGGGATCTTCAAGAAACGAGCCTATTCCTTCCTTAAAGGCCGGCAACGCATCTGTGATTCCTTTGGTTTTGCGGGTGTCCATGAGCGGCGGTGATTGCTTCCCATCAGGTGACCTGCCTGCTCGTTTGCCTCCTTCTAATATTAAAAAAAAGAGTGAATTTCCTGTCTAAGCATGATAAGTGACATCCATGTTACAATTTTCAATTTCAATTTCCCTTTACTCCTAATCCTAATTAATAATTAAATAATCTTAAGTTTCATCTTTCATCTCATAGAGGAGCTCGATGGCGCAGTGGTTAACGCGCCCGGTCTGCAAGTGCTGAGTTTAAGCAACTTTCGCAAACGCCGGTCATAGGATGGGTGACCAAAAATGTATCATCTCGAGCTCCTCCGTGCTTCGGAAGGCACGTAAAGCCGTTGGTCCCGGCTGCATTAGCAGTCGTTAACAACCCCCAACCCGCAGAAGGCCCGCGTGGTGGTTTATGGCCCGTTCTCCCTATCCATCCATAGGGAAGACTCGTACTCCAGTAGTAGGGACATAAAAATGAGCTGATGATGATGAAGTTTCATCTCCTAAGGCATGTCTGTTTTTAATAATTTATGTTGTATGCATGTATGTAAGGCGTTACAATTTTTTTGTAAATTTCAATTTATGTTTTCAGCATGTTTTTGTGTAATTGCTTTGTTGGTTACCCATTACATAATAAATAAAAAAATCCTGCTCACCAACAGGCAGGTTTGCAGCCAATTAAAAATTTGCAATAAATTAAAAATTCAATTAAAACTTAATAACTTATTATTTTCTCGTTGGTAAATTGAGTCTAGTTTTACTCAAATTCATAATAATTCACTTTAAAAAGACTCGCACTGTTTAAACCGTACGCATTTTTAATTAAAACCCCCCAGTTAAACCAGCTCATTGCTTAATGCCCCAATAACTTAATTTAATTATGACCAAACTGTTTCTTATCTGTCACATCGTGTCGCCCGCCATATTGCCCCAATTCATTGCAAGAGGCTGTCTTGATAAGCCGAAGTACAATTGGTTCGGCGTAACGCTCATTAAATTTATTGTTAATAATATAACGATAAATTCCGTCGACTAGCGCAGTTCCCTGTCCATTATTTGAATAAGACCCTATCTTGGGCAATTATAGCCCTCCACTTTTATTGTTCGATCTGTGGAAGTGTAATGGAGAAGAAATTAACATTTTACGATATAGCTTTGCGTTTTAAGCTTTAACCAATTGCGTTAAAACGCTTCTCGAAAACTGGTAGCGTCTTTCTGATAATAGTGTCTGATAAAAAGGTTTTTTTTAAATCAGTTACTGGGGCCCGACCACCTAACCGATCGCTTTGACTTCATGTGTGGTTTATGACGTCATCTTATCGTTTCGTGCCGCCTATGAAAGCAATATCGAAAGCTATAGCCTTTAGCTTTTGATATTGCTTTCATAGGCGGTGCGAGGTGGCGAGATGACGTCATAAATTATACGCGTAGTCAAAGCGATCCGTTAGGCGGTCGGGGGGCTGGTCAGCACTTGGCCTTCACCTGATGTTAGGTGATGATGAGGCCTAAGGTGGAAGCGCACTTCACCCGGAATCCTCAACTACTGAGGCACTGGCTATCTTATCTGTAGCTGCCGGAACACAACAATGTTACAAACATTCATGTTATGGCGACATATTTAGATATGATAGTGGTAGCCAAACCGTGTTCAAACATGTAAACTCGCTGGGAATCGCACCCGGGAATGATTATGAATTTGGGTGAAACTACTCTATTTCATTTTTTTCATGCATACTATCCAAGCATTGGCTGCAAACCAGCCTGTTAGTGAGCAGGATCTTTTATCTTATAATTAATGGGTAACCATTTCAACAAAGGAAAAAGTTCAATCTTAAGTACTTAGTTAGTATTTGAGAATGTCATAATTATGGAAAACTTAATATGCTGCATTGCCAGTTCTTACAATAGTTTGTTTGATTTTTGCTATTTCCTGTTCGCCATCTTTAATCATGGCAGTTCTGGTAGTTTTTTAGCTGACAAACAATTTTTTTATAATCTATTTAAATACATACAGACAGCCCCCTGACTAATTGCAGTTGTGGAAAAGAGACGCGAGTATATTCGCCGCTACACGCGTCTCGTTTTCACAACTGCATTAATACTGCTATACGAGCTCGTGGTTACCCACCATCAACCCATCCATAACTCTCATATTTCTTTAATACATTATGAACCATATGTCTTGGTCATAAAGTTCAAAATCTATTGAGGAAATTTGACAGTTTATGGTAGTAAAAACCGCTTAATAATAAAGGCGAATAAGAAATATACATACATCATACATTTAAATAAGTCCTTAATACACTACTAATTACGAATGTCAGTTTGTTGTTTGGTTTCTTATCTTATTGATAACTAGCGGGCCGTCCCAGCTTCGCACGAGTGGACATTTTTTTTATTTAGCCTATGTTACCCAGCGCTAATGTAGCATTCTAATGGTGAAAGAATTTTTGAAATCGGTTCAATAGTTTTTGAGTTTATTCGTTACAAACATACATACAATATTATAAGTATAATACTTTATTAATTTAAATTAATCTTAAAATTAATTAAATTAATTAAATCTTAGGTCAGACCCCATGATCTAATTTTCATCTGTCTGACCCTATGGTCAGACAGATTAATTATATTTTTTTAATGATTTTTCTTAGCTCCTTGCGTTAAAGTAGGCAACAAGATTTATTTCATATATTTCAGCATTCTGTTAATTTGTTGACAAAAGAATCCAATCCAGTTTTAATTTAATTTAAAATAGTGTTTCATATAATCTGAAATAAAACACGACCATATTGTAACTTTTATTTTATTTAGGGTTAAAGTATAATTATGTAGGACCAGCCTTTCAATAAATTCTCCCTAGGGAGACTTAGTCAGTCTCCACTGGCTTCCAAACGCAAACAAATACAATAATAATAATTGTAAAAGAAACTCGTACTTATCTAATTATTTTACATCATTGTTAAGGTTATTTTCTTCAAATTTCAATATTTACAAACTAAAGGCGGCTAAATAAGACTTAAAATGTACTCAAGCATACTACAAACACAAACCCTTCGAGCACTAATACCAACAATGCTCAAAGTACAAAACACATACTTTTTTTCCTTTAGTTGATGGCTTCGTGCGATTAGCACATTTAGCCAGTGTCAAAGTAATTTTTCTTACAAGTTATTTATACATATAAATAAATAATATTTCCTTCCTGTATGATGATGATGAATGATAATAGAAATGAAAAGTGAGAAATGATATACCCCCCAAATCCTTAAGTATCTCAATAAAGATGTTGTGCTTTACAAACTTCGAAATTCAGTACTTTTTAAATCAATAACCTAATTCTAATTAAACTTTATATTCTTAACAAAAATACAGAAATTAGAAGAAAAAAAAATAAAGAAGTTAGTAGACAATATTATGAAAAACTAAGCTCGTTTTATTGTGTAATTTATAAGGGCTTTTTTTTTTGGAGAGAGACTGCTGATTGCCGAGGGGCATTTTCAGCTTCACCGGGCTTGTTTTAGGGGCGGCGAGGTACGTAAAGGGTACCTCAAGCCGTGTTGAAACGAATCACCTTCGGAGGATTTCTAGAGGGGTACGGCATCGCACACTTAAAAGTGCGCGTCCCCGTGCCCTTCCAGAGTCTCCGAAGGGTTCGGATCGGATCGGGGAGCGGAACCACCCGAGGGCGCCTCTAAAGGCACGGACCTCGCCTCGGGTAGACCGGGCCGTGGAGGAGGAGAGGAGCAACCAGGCACATGACTGTGCCTGGCGTAGAGCGCGTGTGAACCGGTTCTTCGTACCCTTGTCCTACGAGTACGGTGTCTTGGACCTAAATTAGTGTGCATGTTTAGTGTATTCTGTAAATGTGTGCTGTCATTTGGAGGATCGGGCGGGGTTTATAAGGGCAGTGAACCCAGAGATGGACGGGAATCAGTTTTCGACACTATCTCCTTTAATTATTAAAAACATGGGTCAACACGGATTTTTGTTTGTTTCTACATCATCACTTCCCATCTGGCACCATCCCGTGTGGTAGTAGTCAAATGCAAGCTTAAATAACAAAAAAACATGATCTTAGCAACAGTTAGGTACAGACTAACTTTTTGTTAACTATCATTGAGTAAAATTTCAATGTACGTTTCTATAATATTTTATGTTGACGAAAAATTTTGTCGAAGTCTTGTGTCACTAAGATAATTTATTGTAAATTTTTACTTTTTATTTTCAAGTGCTAATTGTTGCACTGAAGCTAAATTATATTATATTTACAATGGTGTTATCAAATTTGTGGTGTTTCATCTGCAAAGATGAATCTGCATAGCCATCGGTTGCAATTACCGTTGGATAGATGGCGCACTGTGCCGCTATTAGCACTCAAAAAATTAAAAAGCAGTGACAAAATGCAGCGCTTACGTCAGCCTTCCCGGTACCATAGCGGTCAGTGCAGCCGCCCGGATTGCGGAAGACCCAGGTTCGATTCCTGTAGGTCGGGTAGGAGTTTAATTTTTTCAATGTATTTTAAAAAATTTATAAGTATATAATTTATTGTATTCTGTTTTGAGAAATAAAAGACTAAACTTTAACAACGTTTATTTAACATTAAACATAGATTGTTTCGTGCTAGGTTTCACATTCATTGACTCTGTGTTGTATCAAAATTCAAAATTCAAAACATTTATTCAATTTAGGCTACAAGTAGCTCTTATGCCACTATGCCATCGGATCGTAAGTCCACACAGGGCGGGCGGGAGACCTTGTACAGAGAAGAATCGGGAACAAACTCAGCAAGGGCGTCTTCTCTCCCTTACAACGTTAAAATACTGAAAAATACTTTATGATAGCATAGTTCACACAGTTGTTGTTCCTACTAAAATAAAATAAAAATCATCATCATCATTATCAGTATTTAAAAAAAAATGGACTCGGACAGTGAAAATCATCCACAATCAGCAAATCGGTCCAATACAGTGGTTAGCATTCCAACTGACGATTCTGATTCAGAATGAAATAACAAACATACAATATGTACGTTCTTCTTCTTTTCACGCAATGTATGATTACAAAAAAAGACTGTTAATAATTATTTAGCACGTAAGGTTATAAACATTATTAAAATTTTAATTAAACTTCAGTTGATACAACATTGATTAGGTAGTACTTATATTACAAGTTTTTTGTCAGGTAATTATTAAACACATGTTACCAAATATTGTCAATAATGATACAAACTGTGATTTTACTCTATTTAAAATATTATATATGTCGTAAATATTATCCTTTGTTGTTTTTTTTCATTGTTTACTTTAAAATAGCATTAAATGCTCAATTAATCATAACGTTGTTTTATTTTGAAAGGACTGCGGTTCATATTTTAAAATAAAATATTTTTCAAGTAAACTTGAAATTTTCAATGTGAAATGAAATTTTTCCGGAAAATTTCAGCGGTTGAAATATTTCATGAAATTTGCCCATCCCTAGTTCCGTACCATTATCTATAAAAAACGGCAAAAAAATCATGCCTTAGTAATAGGGTCTCGTTTTACCATTTGGGTACGGAACCCTAAAAAAACATTTACAGCGCTATAATCTAATAAACTCGGCTTAAACTTAACTGATATCAAAAACAAGTTATAGTTGATTCTCCTCCCAATTCTGAACAAATAATTTACAGTTTTTGCGTTATTTCACAATAACTTTCGCTTTAAAGTAAGACTATGGTAACCTCCTGTTACCTTAAACACGTTGATTACATTCAAAATAGTTTTAAAGCCAAACTATGGAAATAAGAGCTGGTGTCTCAATATTGTCATAACAGGTATAGTCTAGGTTTATGCCAAGGCTCTGGCCTTATCTATCACCCACGTTATATTGAGTTGGGTAAGATGGGCACAGTGGCGCAGTAAAGCCAGGAAACAGTAAAACAAACGCACCTACACACGTCCACTGCTGGACATAGGCCTCTCCAAGTGCACGCCACTGAGCACGATCCGCGGCTACTCTCATCCAGCTCTTGCCAGCCACATTGCGAAGATCGTAAAAATAAAATCACTTAATTTTGTTTTTTTTTATATTTACGGGCAAGCACAGTGCCCTGATCTCACCTGATGTTAAGTGATGATAAGGCCAATGATGGAAGCGCACTTCACCCGAGATCCTCAACTAGTGAGGCACTGGCTATCTTATCTCTAACTGCCGGAACATAACAATGCTACAAACATTGATGTTATGGCGATATATTTAGATAAGATGGTGGCAGCTAGCCAGGCGGACAAACAAGTCCTACCACTAACCGTCCCGAGTTCGCTGGGAATCGAACCCGGGACATCTGGGTCTAACCCGGTGGTCTTAACCACTAGACCACAGAGGCAGTTAAGATTTTACAGCGTTACATGCCTCTTTAGGATAATTATGCTTATCGGTATTCAAGTGATCCAACTCAAGGATTTAATTGGTATGCATCAGGGTCCCAGGCTAGGGGAATTTCCCCTGGCAATGTACAATCGAAGATTATAATTAAAAATATTGAACTGATCAATGCAAATTAAAATTTAAAAAAAAAAAAAAAATTATATACCTACAAAATGTTGTTATAGCTTGCCTAAGCTTAACTCATCTATTCTAATATAATAAATCTGAAGAGATTGTTTTTTTATTGTTAGTAGTGGTCGCCCAGTGGTCGAAATTCGACCGTAATTTTATTATGGCTGCACGGATTGTATCGTAAGCAATGAAAAACTAAAAAAGATAGAATGTGAGTTTGGATTGGCATTGACAGATTAAACAGAGTACAGTTAAAAATAAATAATAAATAAACTTTCGTACACTCACACCAATTATCTAGCCCAAGAGAAGCTTCGTTATAAAACTCGTTAAATGGTTACTAGACAACGGATAAACATACTTAAAATACTTAAATGCATACTTATTATACATAGAAAACACCCAGACCCGAGACAATTTAGAAAAACAATAATTCCTAAATTGACCCGACCGGGATCGAACCATGAAAACCGGTGTACAAACCACTCGACCAAAGAGTTCGTCAAAAAAATATATAAATATTTCTAAAAATAAAAGGGATGTTGATGACGTAGTCGGTGACATCGGATAAGGCTCGCTTTAACTTGAAAAGTATGTATAGCCTTTGACTAAATTACACGGGTGGGTCACAACCACAATAGCTAAAATGGTAGCTGGCTTTGATTGAAAAAAGGTGCTGTTTCGAATACCCATCGTAGATTTTTTCACTTTTCACCTATTTTATTACGTTAATTAAAATTGACAACACTTGTGACCAAAATTATAGTTAGGTACCTTATAACAATATTATTCTTATAACCAGAATACTAATATTAATTAAGCCCATGGAAACTGCTCTTTTTTTGAATCCTACAATCTATTACGGTGTTCAATCCAAAAAATACAATTTAAAATAACACAAAAAAAAATCTAACTACTTTGGCATAAATACAGTTATCACACCACCGATTATCGTTAAAAGTGAAAAAAAATATTCACTATTAATACGATCATGTTCAAACTACGCTAAACACTGTTCACTGTTGTTACGTCTAAAGCCTTTGTGACGTCATCGTTCTCGAGAACCGTCCTTTCGTGATCCGTAGCCATTTTTCCTTCAGTCACCGTTTCACTAACACTATTGTCTATTTCACTGTTCTCATTAGAGTTTTCCTCATAATCCTTAATCTTCCTTCTAGATTCTGGATTGTGAACGTTAATCTTGTCCCGTAGCATATCCATAACTTCTAGAACATCCGCATCTGCAGGCACAAAGGTTCCATTGCTCTCAACTATTTCAAAAGCCATGAGTCTTTCTCTAAGAAAATTGTTAGCGAAATTTTCGAAGATAACCTCTTCATTTTCAATGTCTTCGTCGCAACATCGCTTGAAGAACAAATGGACGACGGGACGGCCGTGGATGTAGCTTAGAACAACCATTAATATTAAAGATACAAGCAAGCAGAAAGTTAGGAAACGCCACCACATTTTTTCCTGCGCATCGCCTCGTTTCTTTACGATAAAAAACTTTTTAAAACGCACTCCTTGGTCTAATGTTATACCGAGAGGTATATAAACTTTTTGATTGTACAATTAGATTTCACAACTTTTTTATTTTTCAGCAAAGAGGTTGAAACGTTTTGCGTCATCAATACTCTTTGCTCCAGCGAGCGATCGCGTGAGTAGATGCCACAGAACTAAGAATGTCATCAGGAAAACACAATAAAAATCCATTGACGCGTATCGATAATGATTGCTTTATTGTTATAAAGACTCTTTAACGGTGCAGACGAGCGATTGTGCTTCTTATTGAATAACTGCTACAGTTATTATTCATTCAATTATTCCGATTATGCCAACGTCATGACGTCATAATGAGTTTTTAATGTTTGAATTCAATTGTAAAAGAGTTTGAAGGACCCGTTTTGAATGATAATGATTTGTGGGCCGCCTTTGTGGAGCCATCAGGGTAGGTATACAATAATATTTATAATTTGTATTATGTTTAAATGAAACCGTGCATTATCAGTCGTTTACAACCGACGCACCGCACGGTGCCCGGTGGTTGTTATGGCCCGTTCTCCCTGAGGTGTTTTCATCCACAAAGGCTCGTATCCCAGCAGAGAGGATATAAAAAGGGCTGGAAATTTACCTTTTTTGATTTAAGACTTTTTTCCGAACCGCTGGTAAAATTGAAACTATTTAAAAATGCTTCCAAGAGTGAGCTTGCTTAGATAAAACCACTCTTTGACTTATATTTTGTGATGCCTATCACAAAATGCGCGCGCTCGCGCTTTTTCAGTACTACGAGCGGCCGACGCATCGCAAAAGTAGCATTTTGTGCAGTTGTAGGTAATTACATTTATTTGAAGTTTAATAACTTTTTATCGTTCAAAAAAAGTATATACCTAATTTGAAATCTTATAAACTAACATCAATTCTGGTGTACATTTTACTTAATATATTAATGGAGTAAAGATATATTTACAGCTAATTCTGAACGTTTTATGGCTTTGAATGGGATTTTTTTGTAGAAATTCCATTCATATTTCGTAATTCCGAGGCCGCTACGAACTTAATCACTATTTAAGAGATACAATTATATATTTTTCGTTTCGTTTGCTTAGTACAGTAAATCAATCCATGAGCTTGAATCTTGCCGTCAGCGTATTTAATTGAAAACTAGCTTCGGAATTTTGGCTTAGCATTTTATACAAAAATCACGGTGAAAACAATAACAACAATAACAACAACAACAACAACAAACTAATAACAACCACGGCACATGAGAAGATTGGGCCATAACCTACCACTCTGGCATAATGCAGGATCGTGGGTTTCAACGACTGCTTTTATAAAACCGGGAATATTCGGACTGGTGGTCTAACTAATAGACCACAGAGAATGTACTATAGACCACAGAAAATGTTATGAAATGAAAGTTATGACATGAGACCATGATATGAGATCACAATGGTACTTAAAAGTAATGTAGAGTATTTTCGTCATATTCTGTAAATACCACACCATCGCTGAATGTAGAAAAAACGCCACAAGAAAAATTATGACATAATAAAAATCTTACGATTTATGAATGATAATCATTTTTTTTTTTAACAGTGTTGTAGCTGAAATTTTCTTGGCTTGAAATACAATTTGTTTACCTTGGGACTGTTTTGTTAATACTATAATAATTTTGAGGCAAAAATCTTCATTTTCGTTTCATCAAATATTTTTCTATTCAATATAAAATCATATTTAAAAGAAGATTTCTCGTACACAACGGTGTATTATCAAGGGCGATAATACTACGCTTGAAAGGAAATATTGACTAAGCTACATTAAGAAGTTATACGTTTTTCTTTCTAAAATCCGAACTTTAAAACTCTCTCGTGAAGTTAGCTTAATGTCGCTTAGTCTATACTTTCTTTTAAGCGTCGAATTAAATAATAATAATAATAATAACAAAAACACAACTTTTGGTTAAAATGGCTGCGTAGTTCACATACTCGCTTAGCATCCCAGTTCCAGTCATCTTTAGAGTCTGGGTCGCTACCACAGTTTCTAACAACAGGTGTTACCCACCTGCTCCATAAGGCAGGCAGTCCCGCGGAACCCAAGAATTATAGGCCGATCACATGTCTGTCAACGGTTTATAAACTTCTTACATCCATTTTGAGAGCGAAAATTACTATCCACATAGACAACAACTCCATTATGTCTACCTCTCAGAATGGATGTAGGAATGGATCCCGCGGTACGAAGGAGCTGCTCCTTATTGACATGGCCATAAGCCAACAGGTTCGCCGTTCCCGAAAGGATCTGTCGACATGTTGGATAGATTATAAGAAGGCCTATGACTCGGTACCACATACATGGCTCATGAGGGTGCTGGAGTTGTACAAAATAAATGCAACTCTGCGTACCTTCCTGATGTCGTGTATGGGGCAATGGAAGACAGTCCTTCGCTATCCCGGATGTCGACAAATTCTAGGAAACGACGATCCTATAAGGATTGAGCGGGGAATATTTCAGGGCGATAGTTTGAGTCCACTATGGTTTTGTTTAGCCCTGAACCCTCTCAGCACATTGCTGGAGGATTCGGGACTTGGCTATTCATTGCGAAGAGGAGATCAGGTAATATCCCACCTGCTTTATATGTATGACCTGAAACTGTTTGCCCCCAACAGATTGCGACTGATGGAGTTACTGAAGGTAACTGAAACTTTCAGTAATTCCATCAGGATGGAATTTGGTGTAGACAAATGTGCAGTCATGCATGTAAAGCGAGGCAGGATTGTAGAATCTGAGGGATTACAACTCTCAGATTCTATAAACCTGAAATCGCTCTCCGCAAATTATACATATAAATACCTGGGTATGTCAGAGGGGTTAGGAATAAGTGTGGCTGACATGAAGCAATCGTTGCTGGAGCGTTTCTTTGGTCGCCTGAAAAAGGCGCTCATAAGCTCCTTATCAGGCGGCAATAAGGTGCGCGCCTTCAACGGTTGGGTCATGCCAGTCCTGATGTACTCCTTCGGCGTACTCAAGTGGACTCAGACAGAACTAGATGCCCTGGATAGGCGAGTCCGTACATTGCTGACCGCAAATCGGATGCATCACCCACGATCGTCGGTAATGAGGCTGTACATCCCGCGGAAGTGCGGGGGTCGAGGTTTTTTAAATGCTAAGACCCTCCACAACCGTGAGGTGTGCAGTCTCAGGGAATATTTCCTAAAAGCCGATGTGGGTATGCACCGAGATGTGGTATCAGTGGACAAGGGACTCACCCCGCTGTCCTTGGCTAAAGAGAACTGGCACAAACCCGTAGTACTTAGTGCCAATGACCGCAGGGAGGTATGGCAAGGCAAGGAGCTCCACGGGCGCTTTTATCGGGCCCTCCACGGACCCGACGTAGACTTTTTAGCGTCCGTATCCTGGCTGCGTTTCGGTGACCTCTTCGGGGAAACTGAAGGTTTTGTCTGTGCAATTATGGACGAAGTTATGCTAACGAATAACTACCGGAAATTTATTATGAAGGACGGGACGGTTGACATATGTCGGGCATGTCACCGTCCGGGTGAGTCTATCAGACATATTATTTCTGGCTGTTCTCGTCTGGCTAACGGCGAGTACTTGCACAGGCATAATCAAGTGGCCAGATTATACACCAGCAACTTGCTTTGAAACACAAACTTGTGGATTCTGAGGTACCGTACTACAAGTATGTGCCCGACCCAGTTCTCGAAAATGATCATGTCACGTTGTACTGGGATCGATCTATCATCACCGACAGGACTATTGTAGCTAATAAGCCAGACATTGTGGTGATAGATCGATTAGCGCGCCGCACGATGATTGTCGATATCACCATTCCCCATGACGAGAACCTCGTGAAAGCTGAGAAAGAGAAACAAATCAAATATCTCGACTTAGCACATGAGGTTGTCGACATGTGGAATGTGGACTCGGCTGTCATCGTGCCGATTGTTGTTACGGCCAACGGCCTGATGGCCAAGAGCCTCGATCAACATCTCATGAGGCTCTCGTTAGGCGGCTGGATCAAGGGCCTGATTCAGAAGGCAGTTCTCCTCGATACGGCACGCATTGTGAGGAGGTTCCTGTCTCTGGAGCCCTAATCACCGGTAGTTTGGACCCTGGTCCCGATGCCGGTGGACCCCTATTTTTTATATTTTTAAATGTTTGTTTTGTTTTTTAGAAAATATTTAAAAATGTAAATTAATATGTAAAAAAATAAATAGAGAGATAATAATAATAATTTGTTTATTTCCAAGAATATGGTGTACATTAGGGTGCCATAATATTAAAAAAGAACTGCAATTCTGCCATCGTCGGCGTAGAAATATTGTGTAACTTACACTTAAACTAGAATGTTCATCAAATATTTTTTATGTTTTTAAATTTAGTTTTCTTATCAATCATGCTTATAATATTAATAATAGATATTTAGAAAGCATCCAAATGTAATAGTCAAACTCTACATTGCTTTTTTTTTTTATTAGCTACACAAAACGGAATTACAGCGTTTATTTAGTCATTTTCAGCTTGTACAAACATTGGTAGACTGCACTTCCAAGGTACGTGCAGACAGCAATGTATAAAACTCATCATCTCAGCCAAAAGACGTCCACTGCTAGACAAAGGCCTCCCCCAAGGATATGAGGGGTATTTGCCGTAATCGCCACGCTTGGCAGGCGGGTTGGCGATCGCAGTAAGTTGAGGGTAACCTCAGAGAGATGCTGCTGCCCATCCTCTGGAATAGTCCCTTAGTCGGCTTTTACGACACCCACGGGAAGAGAGGGGGTGGTGCAATTCTTTATCCCCGGCACCACACAGGGGGTATATAAAACTCATCGAGATCAAAAAGAATCGAGTTTTTTTTTTCTTTTAATTGATGGCTTCGTGCGATTAGCACATTTAGCCAGTGTCAAAGTAATTTAATTTACAAGTAATACATAAATAAACAATATGATGATGAATGATATTAGAAATGGGAAGTGAGAAATGATATACCCCCCAACCCCTCGAGTATCTCAGACTTAGTAAAGCCCCACATCTTTATGTGGGGCTTTACTAAGTCCTCACGCGAGCTTCTTGAGAGAATTTGAAAAGTGACGTTGCACTGTTTTGTTTCATTTGCCAACACATAAGCACACTCACGAACACTTAACGGTTAATAATCCACCATTATTTCACATTAATATTTGACATAACACAAATTTTGGAAAATAAAGCAAAACCGCAGACATGACGCTTCACTTTCCCGCCAAGAAGTTCAAGAATCGAGTTATTTCAAAATGAATAACAAAAAATCACATTAATAATTGCTAATTCAAAATTCAAAATTAAATAGGGATAGACAAAAACATAACATTCAATTAACAACAATGACAATAATTTCAATTAATTAATAATCATTCATTTATTTTTTAGTCCTTCGAGTCAGATCATTTATACATACATACTATAAAAAAGTAAAAATATTGGCTGGGTTAGCTGATTCGGGAATAAAAGCAGATTTTATTCCCATGTTTAAAAAAACTCAAAGAATCTGTCAGTCAAAAGTACTAGACGTCAAGAGTTTCGTTTTTACGCCAATTGGTGTATGCGCTATGACATTGCTATTTAAAAGAGTAAGGCGTTTTAATATAAATATTATATGTAGGTTTTGAATGCTTGGTTATTTAAGTACTTTACAAAACTAAAAAGTTTGAAATAAACCAAATTGTTAAAATAAAACAAAAAATCCGACCGCTAAAAAAAATAGGTAGGTATATCAAAAGTAACTGCAAAGAGAAAAAAACTGAAAAATTAAATGAAATGAAATAAATGAAATGAAAAATATTTATTGGGAGCATCTATGACAACTTGACATAATGGACATTTAAATTTATAATTATGCAACCGAAATGGTCACCACTCAGCTTGTGCCATGACATTGACGTGCTGATATTCTGTGGAACCAGTAAGAGAGGGGGGGAGGCGCAGCTCCAGACATGAATTTCAAAATTTTACACAGTGACAGATAGACAGTATACAATATTAACCATAACATACAGCCAACATATACACACCATAACCTACACATAACACATAAACAATAATATATAAAAGAATAAAAGAATAAATCATAAAATAATAAAGTAATAATAATATCAGCAGCTGTGCAGCTTGTGGGCCAACTATACTCAGGAGGCTTACCACGCCCTCCGAGTCCAATACAATAATGCCTTCAGGGTGCTCTTGGGATTGCCTCGCTACTGCAGTGCATCAGGAATGTTCGCAGAGGCCTGCGTTGATTGCTTTTACGCAACTATGCGCAACCTACCTGTAATGACCTACGGAGCTGAGACGTGGACACTCACGGTAGGGCTGGTCCACCAGTTTAAAGTCGCTCAGCGAGCTATGGAAAGAGCTATGCTCGGAGTTTCTCTGAAGGATAGGATTCGTAACGAATACATTCGACAGAGAACCAAAGTCATCGACATAGCTCTAAGAATTAGCAAGTTGAAGTGGCAGTGGGCCGGCCATATCTGGCGAAGAACCGACAACCGCTGGGGTAAACGTGTTCTTGAGTGGAGACCACGACTCGGTAAACGTAGTGTAGGGCGCCCTCCGGCCAGGTGGGATGATGACCTGCGAAAGACTGCAGGCAGATGCTGGATGCGTCAAGCCGAGGACAGGGCGCTATGGCGCTCATTAGGGGAGGCCTATGTCCAGCAGTGGACTAATATAGGCTGATGATGAACTATGCGCAAAAGATGCGCGTCCCTGGTGCGCAGGGTGCGAGGGAGTACCAACAGCATCCTGGACATGATTGCGAGCAGACTAGACTGCTCGTTTGTCAAGCGTTGATGTGCCATATCAAGTGGCATAGCATTCAAATATAAATAAATATAAATATAATTAAATGTATCGATACTAACATAGTTGTAAGTGCCATTGTTACTAACAAAAATGAGTTGTAATTATTACTTGAAAATAAATTAAAAAAAAAAAAAAAAAAATATCAATACAACACGACCGCTTAAGCGCTGGAAACCTGTAACTCCAACAGATACTCTTTTAACCTTACTTTGAATGTGCTAGCATGTAAATGTGTAGTGTGTAAAGAAAATAACAAGCTCTAAGATCCCAGTTCTTTTTGGTCGGGTTTTTGTTTTATTTTAATAATTTTTATATATATACCTATTTTACGGGAAAGCACTTGGCCTCACCTGATGTTAAGTTATCATCATAAGGCCAAAGGCGGAAGCGCACTTCACCCGGATCCTCAACTACATGAAGCACTGGCTACCTTGTCTCTAGCTGCCTTAACATTGCTGTTATGGCGACATATTAAGATAAGTTAGTGGTAGCTAGCCAGGCAGTGACCAATCAAACCGACTACATAAATGTACCCCACGCTGGAAATCGAACCCGGGACCTCGGGACCTGAACCTTTGGTCTTAACCACTAAACCACAGTGGCGGTATACGTTCTTCAACAGAAATTAATGAATTTTAATTACAAGATGGCGTCACTATCATTGATCTATAGCTAATGCATTATCGCCCGTCTGCCCCTTTGTCCCATTAAAGCATTGCCATCAATACTACAATTCGTATGCAGATGCCGCCGCATCCGTAGTTCGGGCCAAGACGTTTGTGCGCGTCGCAGCGCGCATATTAATGTGGCGCTGGGCATAACTCGCGCACGGAAACGGGGGCCGATGCTGAGACAGTGCACGGAACCATAACAGGACCATGATGGTGTAATCCATTTTGTTGTCAAATTCAAATTTAAAATTATTTATTGCATACCACATTCGTGTACATAGGAATTAAGTAAATAGGTACAAAAGGTGTTAACTATATAATGTAGCGCCCCGTAAGGCCATAGGAAGCAGAGGTAGTATAGATAACTTATGTACCTACTACTGTATTGTAAATCTAAACATTAAATAAAAAATGAACCAGCCCTACAGTAGTCGCTTAAGCTGTGTAACATTTGACATCTCACCTTTTGAAATCAATATTACAATAGAAAATAGAATATAGATTTACAAATCATAAAGAGAATGCAGTAAATACTCATTAGAAAACATGTCACACTGTTATCCTGTTACACTGTTACGATCACATTTCCACGAAATAACTCCCACAAATATTACGGCCTACAACGGACATGGAGCTTAAAGTGTCGATCTCTGGTGGCTTCCCCGACTAACACGTGACAGTTACAGGATCACACTGTTACGACCTACTTCCGTCCCTCCCACAAATTGTATATATAGAAGGCGAGCGGAAAGATGTTACACATCAAAAAAATTGTATACATGTAACGCCCTGTAAGCTCTGTTGTAGCTCAACTTTAATCAGAATTAAGAACATCTACTGGACAAGCATTAGAATTGAGCATTGGAAAACTTTTGCTTTTGCACGCTGTAATTTCTTGACGAGTACATTCGTTATAAAAATATAAAAAAATACAAAAAAAATATGTTGCCTTAAAAATCAATAAGATTAACCTTAAAATATACCTTCATTTTCACCCATATTTATACATAGCAATGCAGAGCGAAGTAATTTAAAAGAAAATTCAAAATTGTAAAAAATGGCTGCTTCGAATAAAAATTAACAGGTTCACTTTTTTATAACTATGATTTTATTATGATTTTATTTTATGATATATGATTATGTTTATTCTGCAATACAGAATAATCATTTACATACGGGTACTTAAATGTAAATTTTACGCAAACATTTTGGTACGAAAATAAATACGGTACAGAGGAGAGAAAATGTACAATTTTTATAGCCACTCCAATAAACACTACCAATGAATGATTTCGTCTGGATCTGTATTTTCGTGTTGCCAACCCTTTATGGCAACTTACATTAATATTAATAACTTTTATTGGGTGTTATTATGAAGCTTTCTCGTTTATTTGTAACGGCTTATTTAGTATAAAGTATTATTGTAATAATCTACACCCAAACTCCAGAGTGAACTTTTAAATTTTTTTTTTACTAATGAATATACAGCATTTAAAATAGTTTCAACAAAATATAAACTGATTACATTTTACGGGTATTTAATCTAAAGGTAAAAAATTACTCCAGATTTTTTATTTAATAATATTTGTTTATTAGTTAGGTAGTTATTGTTACATTATAACAATGCTACTACAAAGTCTAAATTACCTTCTTAATACAATAACGATAATTCTTTAACTTTTTATATAATTAAGGTAAATTTAAATGTCGCAACACTGAAACAAATTAACAAGATTGCCAGATTGAAAAAGATAAGTATCGGAGACGGCAGATTATTCAAAGTTATTGATGGCCCCAATAAATTGGAGTTATGGCACCCAGTAGGAGGCTGGAGGGGTCGAGATGAGCAATGCCTTGAGATTAAGCACCACGCCCGGGCGCGATTAAAAAACTAAGTCATTTGGAGCGGTATTAGCTTTTTGATAGCAGTCACTGTGATTTTTTAATACCTAGTATCATTGGATCAGGGTATTTTTAATGTAACATGTTTTACGAAGGAAGAAGAAAGAAAGAAAGAAAGAAAAAACATTTATTGACTCTCACATATGATTTAAAATAGAAAAAGTTATAAAAAAAGACATGAAATACAAAAACAAAAATCAAAAAAATAACTAACAAACACAACAGTGTGACGAGCCAATCAGGACCTTACCTCAGCATATGCCGCTACTGTGTGAGAAAGTCACATCGGAACGGCGGGCGTTGGTATTCTGGCAGGGCCGAAGGCCTCTTTCTTATAGATACCTAGGCAAATGACTCAGTTCTGCCTGATGTTATCCAGAAGAGACAAGACGCGAGGACAACTAGTGAAGCAGGGGTCTACTTCACTAACCGTGCTCACCTTGCCTACCAGCAAGTTGCACTGAGGCACTGGCTATCTTATCTCTAGCTGCTGGAAACAACAATGCTACAACTTTGATGTTAGGGTGACATATTTAGATAAGATGGTGGAAGCTCGCCAGGTGGACAATCAAGCCCTAGCACAACCAAACCTAGGACTTATACATGTACCCGAATTGAACTCGAGACCTCTGGATTTGAGACCGCTGGTATCAACCACTGGACCACCGAGGCGGTAAAAAAGTATAATACTATATACACTACTAATTAGTTTGCGTTAATCCCCGTTTAAATTTGTTTAAATTCTTTAACTATACTATTTTTTTATTAAGGCGACGCATTGGAAATTTATGTGGCGGGGATGTTGATTTTAAAGTTAATTTTTTTTTTTTTAGGGTTACGTACCCAAAGGGTAAAACGGGACCCTATTACTAAGACCGGTCCGTCCGTCCGTCTGTCCGTCTGTCTGTCTGTCTGTCTTTCAGTCTGTCGGTCTGTCTGTATGTCTGTCTGTCTGGCCGTCTGTCACCAGGCTGTATCTCATGAATCGTGATAGTTAGACAGTTGAAATTTTCACAGATGCTATAACAACAAATACCTACTAAAAACAGAATAAAATAAATATTTAAGGGGGCTCCCATACAACAAACTCGATTTTTTGCTCGTTTTTACTCGTTATGATAACGGCAACAGGTAAGTAGACGCTTGAAATATTCACAGAAAATTTAATTATATATTCACTTTAAAAATAAATAATTAAATTAAATTAATATTAACATTTAAGTGGGGCTCCCATACAACTGACATGATTTTTTGCCGTTTATATATAGTTATATAGTACCGAACCCTTCGTGCGCGAGGCCGACTCGCACTTTGCCGGTTTTTTATACTATTTCCGCCTTAATATAATATGTGTGTACTTAAATACCTATAATAAGGATGGATCCGACTAACATTGTCTATGCAAAACGTTCCTTGACTGACGTACCAATTGCTCAGACCTTCGGATTACCATATAAACATCATTTATATACTATAGTTGGTCATTAAAAGCAGTACCTATCCTTTTTCACGGTTTTAACGGAGCAAACAAAAAAAGACATTATCATTATATTACCATCATTATATTAAGGATGGATCCCACTAAAATTGTCTATGTAAAACGTTATCAAACAAAACCTTATCAGTAACCCCTTTGATCTGCATCATAAAATATTGCATGTTATTTTTTGTCGCATTTGACTGGTTCGAGTCCCGCCTAAACAAGCGACTTTTCAAAAATCCATAAATGCAGAATTTATAGTATTTAAAAATAGAGGAAAGTCTCCTTTACACAGAATATGCTATTTTCAATATTTAAGGTAGTTGCCATATCCATGTGGCATTCGATCTTTCCACCCTGTATAGTTACAGATAACATTTTACTAAAAAAAACAACCAGCCTCAGGGAGCTCGATTGGAAATCGAACTTTGGATAACCGATCCAATGTTCTGACAGCGAAGGAGGCTGACATACTGGACCCTTTAATATTTACTTCACTTCAATTGATCCTTTAATTGGCATATCGTGTTCTAGAATCAACAAATCGTCTTCTCACTATACAGATATCAATGTTCTTTGTGTTGTGTCTGGTTGTATGTATTACAAGCGGCCGCTCGCGGTTTCACCCGCATGGTTCCCGTTCCCGTGGTAATATCTGGATAAAAAGTATCCTATGTGTTATTCCAGGTTATAAACTATCTGTATGCCAAATTTCATCCAAATCCATCCATCCGTTGCAGCGTGAAGAAGCAACAAATATACGAACATACACACACAAACTTTCGCATTTATATTATTAGTAGGATTGTCAACCACTAATATTCTATATCAGCGATTCCATAAGAAGGTTTTTTTTATTAAGAGAGTACTATGCTGACCACAGAACAGTTATTTATCTATTTCGTGATGCTGACGGCCTTAAACAGCCTTCCAAAGCGTTCTTGTTACTAATGCGGAAATTAAAACTAACCAATAGACACCTACCATGTACGAATAAGAAGCTAGATGGCGCTGTGGTCAACGCGCTCGGTCTGCGATTGTTAAAGTTAAGCAACTTTCGCAAAGGCCGGTCATCGGATGGGTGACCAAAAATACATCATCTCCAGCTCCTCCGTGCTTCGGAACGCACGTTAAGCCGTTGGTCCCGGCTGCATTAGCAGTCGTTAACAACCGCCAATTCGCACGGGGCCCCGGCCTGCGTAGTGGTTAATGGCCCGTACTCCCTATCCATCCATAAGGCTAAGCGTATGCTGAGACGCAGGCGACGCAGCTCCGCGCAGCGCAGAGCAGAGCAGATTTTGTAATAGATGGTCGTGCCGAGAGCTGCGTACGCTGCGGCGCAGGCACGAGCGACGTAGACATGTGTCTGCCCTGCCCTGCGCCTCGTTGTAGTGCTGCCACAGATTTCTGCGCAGCGCGTGCGTGTCGTCACATGTTTTTTTACCATTTTATTATAATTTTGTATTAATGACAGAACAATTTAACAGAACTCTCTCGATAGTACAAATTATCCATTAATAAAACGCCTGTAAAGTAACAAATACTCACATTATCAGGCTAAGCGTATGCTGAGACGCAGGTGACGCAGCACAGCGCAGCGCAGAGCAGCGCAGATTTTGTAGTACATGGTTGTGCCGAGAGCTGCGTAAGCTGCGGCGCAGGCACGTGCGACGCAGACATGTGCCTGCCCTGCCCTGCGCCTCGTTGTAGTGCCGGCACAGATTTCTGCGCGACGCGTGCGTGTCGATACATGTTTTTTTACTATTTTATTATAATTTTGTAATAATGACAGAACAATTAACAGAACTCTCTCGATAGTACTATCCATTAGTAGAACTTAACATTCATTCATTCATTAGTAGAACTTAACTATCCATTAGTAGAAATTAGTATTATCCATTAGTAGAACGTTTTTTTCAGATAATCACTTACAGTTTTCCAAGCAACAACTCATATTATCAGACTCTGACATTGACATCTGACAACTCACTGTCACTTACCTGCGTCGCAGCATGCGTTCGCGGCCAATGTCTGCCTCAACTGCCCTGCACCGCAAAATCTGCACTGCGCTGTGCTGCGTCACCTGCGTCTCAGCATACGCTTAGCCTCAGACTCTGACATAGACATTGACAATTCATGTGTCCGTGCTGTGTCACTTACCTGCGTCGCAGCATGCGTTCGCGGCCTATGTCTGCCCCAACTGCCTTGCCCCGCAAAATCTGCACTGTGCTGTGCTGCGTCACCTGAGTCTCAGCATACGCTTAGCCTAAGAAAGGCTCGTGCCAAAGCAGTGGGGACATGCTGATGACCATGTTGTAAGAATAGATCATCTATAAACTACACCAGTCGATGGAGTAGATAGAAGAACATTTTGGACACACCAATATTTATTAAATTCGTTTGTTTTTTTTTTGTGAGAACAGCATTCTATTTGCTGGCTGCAAATAGAATGCTGTTCGATATTTAAAGAAAATATTTGATTACTTACCTACCTATTTGTTTGTCATGTTTCGGAATAAAAAGTTCGTTCTATTTTTAAATAACACGCCAGTATGGAATTTCATACTAACATTGCTGGCCGGTGCTCGCGTATATTTGGCCAGGGGGCAATTTTTAAATTATACCATCGTTGATCTCGGCATAAAAGTAACATGAAATATAATAGGAAATATAATATATCTTGCTCAATTTACAATTTGATTTGATAAGATAAATCGTCCGTGAATTTTCGGTGTCAAAAATAAGTTACCAGTGTCTTTCAACAGAAAAAGAAGCATTTGTAATTGATATACCATGTACAGCAATTTCAATTTATCTCGAAGGAGGTTATCAAAATAATTCAATAATTCGGTTGTCAATACAACCTCATTTCCAAGTTTGTTTGAGAAAATAATGTATAGATTATTAGCATTATTAGAATAGAATATTTATTTAATAAAGTGACCAAGACTCGTAATGTGTTATTATAAACTTATTCTATGTTAGTTACATGATATTATTTATTTTAAAATATTACACTTATAAAACCGCACTTCATTACTGACGATATGGCGCAGCAATGATTTACGTCAAGCTTGCTGGCGACCATGATAAGTGCCGTTGGTCGGTTGACGCGCATCGCTTTCGCATCGTAACTAAGGCTGCCATCAGCTAAATTACGGACCCAGGACAAAAACTTCAAAAACCCAGGACATTTGGGTGAAATAAAGATATTACCCCGGACTCCATCGAAAAAAATATTACAATAAAATAAAAACATAGTTATAACAAACAAACGTAATATAGCACAATAACATTTAATGTTAAATTTAATGAAAAATAATATATTAGGTCCTTACCTATGAAATTCACGTTTTGTATGAAGATTCTTTATAAAAAAATATTTTTCATACTAACGTTTTTTTAATTTTCTTAGCATCTATTTATGTTAACACTATAAAAATTGTAGAGTAGGTAGTGTGTTTGTTTCACTAGCTAAATATAGCAGACATTAAAAAGAAAAAAAATCAAGCTACAATGAAACAAAAAGACAATTCCGCGAACATAAAAAGTAGTCAATTTAAAAAAAATATTGGGCGATAAAGACACAAAATTAATAATCATTGTTATTACTGAAGCCTAAGTAACATAGTCCTAATTAAAGGTGTATAATAATAATATTAACAACCGGTATTGACTTTTAGAACTTTTAGACCTTTTAATATGTGAGAAAAAAACGTCAATTTCATAGGTAAGCACCTAACACAATAAGTTATTTATTATTAATTTTGTTTTTTTTCATACGTACCTAAACACACATACCTAACACAGTTATAAGCCTTAACTCTAACTAAACAGTATGACGCCACGGCTGACATCGCAATTCAGTGGGTCGAACATCAATTACGCTCAGATAGTTACACATCACGCCAGATAATCTAGATCGCATTTGTACTAGTTACATAATAATTAGTAGCTGTATTGTAAGGAGGCTGGCTGGGTTGATCAATGTAAATGCTGTTCATTTGTTTTGTATTTAATTAATATACTGAATAAACAATAGACTTATGTAGAAGGTAAGCTGAAATACCGCCAAGTACCGCGCGATCGAGCAACGCACACTATAAAGATCTTCTCAAAAAAAAGCTCTGTCTAGTCTGAGCGTATCGCACTACCAATACAATACTGGTGCAAGTCAAAACATACTGATATTTGAAATTGAACTGTAATGTTCTTCAATACGACAAAATTTCCAATGTCAGTATGTTTTGACTTGCACCAGTATTGTATTGGTAGTGCGGTATGTACCTTCTGCAGTTGCATTATATTTTTGTGTTAATGTGTGTTGTTGTTCATTTGTTTTGCGTTGAATTAACATAATATTATATTTGTTGGTTGGTTGTTTTCTTCGGCCCCTGCTTTGGGGCCGGTTCGGGCGTCGAGGTCTGGCCTCTTTACCCGGGTCGACGTCTCGGTCGACATCGGTCGAACCGGGTCTCCTTGGGGGCACGGCAAGGGTACAGATGCTCTTTTCTGTTTCTTATTTTTTTTTTTTTTTTGGCAGTTTTTTTTTGATTTGCTTTTGTATATTTTTTTGTATTTTTTTTTCCCCACTCTGCCGTGCCGCGAGCCTTAGTGTGGCTCCTTGGTAGCGCCGCATGCCTGTCCTTCGCACTGAGGAACCGTCTATCTATTCTAATGTGATTACTCTAGTATTATTTCCAATTGGTATTGGCTTTAGAACATTAAACAGATACACGTTTACATTAGGTACTAAAAATATGAATTTTAATGACCAGTTAAATTTACTTAAAAAAATATTTTTTTTATTTTGAAAGAAGATAGTAGGAAGAAGTTTTATAGCGAACTAGCTGTGCTCGCGACTTCGTCCGCGTGGAATAGTGACTTTCGGCAGCATTTTTAATTTTTTAGGCTCTTTTCCCGTTTTTGCAACATGTTTCACTGATGCTTCGCTCCTATTGGTCGCAGCGTGATGTTATATAGCCTAAAGCCTTCCTCGATAAATGGACTATCCAACACAAAAAGAATTATTCAATTCGAACCAGTAGTTCCTGAGATTAGCGCGTTCAAACAAACAAACAAACAAACAAACTCTTCAGCTTTATAATATTAGTATAGACTAGCTGTGCTCGCGACTTCGTCCGCGTGGAATAGTGACTTTCGGCAGCATTTTTAATTTTTTAGGCTCTTTTCTCGTTTTTGCAACATTTTTCACTGATGCTTCGCTCCTATTGGTCGCAGCGTGATGTTATATAGCCTAAAGCCTTCCTCGATAAATGGACTATCCAACACAAAAAGAATTATTCAATTCGAACCAGTAGTTCCTGAGATTAGCGCGTTCAAACAAACAAACAAACAAACAAACTCTTCAGCTTTATAATATTAGTATAGATTAGCGACCCGTCCCGGCTTCGCTCGGGTGGACATTTCTTTTTTTATATAGCCTATGTTACTCAGCGCTAATGTAGCATTCTAATGGTGAAAGAATTTTTTAAATCGGCCCAGTAGTTTTTGAGTTTATTCGTTACAAACATACAAAAATACAAAGCTTTCCTCTTTATAATATTAGTATGATTATTAAAACAGTTCGTTGGGATGGAGATGAATGGAAAAAAGCTGCACCGACAAGAGCACAGCTCTTATAGAAAAACAGACAAATGACTGATCCTGTAGTAATCATCATCATCATCACCAGGTCATTTTATTGTGTTCCCACTGCTGGAGCACGAGCCTTCCCTATGGAAGGACACCACAGGGAAAACGAGCCATATACCACCACGAGGCGCGCAGGCCCAGAGCAGACTAGTGGTTGTTAACGACTGCTAATGCAGCCGGGACCAACGGCTTTATGTGCCTTCCGAAGCACGGAGGAGCAAGAGATGATACATTTTTAACCGACTTCAAAAAAGGAGGAGGTTACTCAATTCGACTCGTATATATATATATATATCGAGGGGTGAAAGGCCAAGTGAGTTAAGCGACATTTTTATAACTTTACAGTAGAGCGTTTTAAAGTTTTGAAATTCAGAAAAAAAATCGCAGATATTCGGGCTTTTAATCAATTTAGAATTTAAATATACAGTTTTTTTTTAATCAAACGCCTCTTCAGATGTTTTAGTTTTTGACCTAATGAAACGAAAGACTGTAGAAATAAATGTCGCTTACTTAAAAAAAAATTTAGTCACCCATCCGATGACTGGCCTTTGCGAACGTTGCTTAACTTGAACAATCGCAGACCCAGTGCGCTTAGCCAGCTCCTCTAACATATAATAATATTATTAGAGCAGTATCAGCTATAGACAATAACCAGCAACCCTTTGTTTGTTATTGTCTATAGCTATTCTATTCATTGTTTATTAGGAATACAAATCAGTAGTGTTGTTCCAGACCATCGCCAGCTGCTTCAACATGGTTATGAGAGTAATCCGTCAAATCGTTTCTCGCAACGCTCGTTATTTAGATAAAGCATATTTCCTTATGAAAAACTTATATTTTATTTGTTGACCCAACTAATGGATAAAGCTGCTTCACTGATATTATTGAAAATTGTAACGTTATGTAGTTGCTTCAATGAGTAGCTACCCCGATCCGATCCGAACCCTTCGGAGACTCTGGAAGGGCACGGGGACGCGCACTTTTAAGTGTGCGATGCCGTACCCCTCTAGAAATCCTCTGAAGGTGTTTCGTTTCAACACGGCTTGAGGTACCCTTTACGTACCTCGCCGCCCCTAAAACAAGCCCGGTGAAGCTGGAAATGCCCCTCGGCAACCAGCAGTCTCTCTCCAAAAAAAAAAAAAAAAGAGTAGCTACTTTGCTAACAGTTTCGACTTTTATCGGTATAGTATTATTTATTTATTTAGGTTAATTAACAGATCAAATCCAAAATTATATAACAATTAATATCGAAAATATTGAGCTTGGATGCAACCCCAAACAATGTACCTACACTATTTGACCAAATTCAACAATAAAATAAAGAAAAATAAAACATTACATTAATTAAATTTAAAATAATATAGGTACATCACATTACATCACACGACAAAAAGAAGACACTACATGGAAATAAAATTAAAAGTTCAATATAATTATAATTAATTTTGACTTGATGTTATTATTCTAAGGACTTGATTTGATTTATCAAATTTAATACTCTGAGCGAGTAGTCACTCACAGCTCAAAATATTAAATCTGACAAATCTATATTATTAATATTATAAAGCTAAAGAGTTTGTTTGTTTGAACGCGCTAATCTCAGGAGCTACTGGTTCAAATTAAAAAAGTATTTTTGTGTTGGATAGTCCATTTATCGAGGAAGGCTTTAGGCTATATAACATCACGCTGCGACCAATAGGAGCGAAGCATCAGTGAAAAATGTTGCAAAAACGGGAACAAGAGCCTAAAAAATTAAAAATGCTACCGAAAGTCACTATTCCACGCGGACGAAGTCGCGAGCACAGCTAGTCTTTTATAAGTATGATAGGTATTGTTGCCCAAAAATGTCAATCTTCGGGTATTTAGCGACCGTCTCATTGTAGACTGCACATACGCACGATGGGGTTGTAGTATGAGGTTGTTGTTTTTGTACACATTGAGTGCAAAAACCTTAGGATGACGGCTTATATATCTTGTGTAAGCTAATGGCTGACAGTAAATTGGGAGAGTTAATCTGAGAATTTATAATTTTAAAGATACAGAAAGTATTACGGCCTCTGTGTCAAGTGGTGTAGATAGGGTTGCCAACCATACTTTTAAATAACTTATCCTACGTTATTTTCCATCCCCCTACTTTATTTTAGGGATGCAACGATACCGATGCCGATAATCGTAAACCGCAGGTTATCGTAATTTTTGACGAACATTTGTATCGTAAAAAGTATTACGATTTATAACGATTCTTAAAACTAGTTTGATATAATTTTTTTTCGTGAAAAGGAATTTATTTATTTTATTTATTTATTTATTGGAATGCAAGACAGCATCGATTGTTGCGCTGGCAACACTAATGACAGCCATCTTTCATATTTTTTGACGTTTGCCTAAATATAAATAATATAAATAAGCCTATACATAAATAAAAAATACTGTATTTCCTAACTTGAAAAAATTGGCCCTTAAAGTATTTGTCCATCAAACCAGCTACTGTAGATTCGGAAAGATTGTTCTCCACAGCTGGTTTAATCCATACGGATATAAGAAATAGACTGAAACCAGATAATTAAAAAAAATAAGCATTTAAATGAAATTGATTTAAGTGGTAAATTGTCTTTAAAATTAAAATTAATGTTGATTTTACTCAATTATCTTGTTTTATTAAATGTAAATAAAATAATCGTGATGCATTCGTTATCGCATTCGCTATCGTATTCGCTATTACGATGCATTCGTAATTCGTATCGGTATCGTAATAGAAATATCGTTGCACCCTACCTTATTCTTTTTAATAAAAATAAAGTATGTAAAATACTTTATTTCCGACTAATGCGTGCGTTTGAACGGAATATTCCTGTTGACTTAATTTCTGAACTACTGAATGATCCTCAGACTCAGGTGAAGTGAAACGAAATGCAACGCTAATATAAAACAATAAAAACTATTAGATAGTGCCAAGAGTACAAATAAATATGTTTTTAAACATTTAAATAAATAAATTTGAAAAATACTTTTTTTTTTCAAATCCTTTTTTTTATACTAGTTAGTGATATATATATTTACTTTAATTTCCTGAAAAATAGTTGGCAACCTTAGGTGTAGGCAACCGGTCTCCGAACTAGAGAGCCAGGATTTGATTCTCAGCGGGGAGTGACCTAAATGTTTTTACACTGTTTCGTTGGTGGTACGGTTTGTTTGAAATCTGTCTGGCTAGCTAACACAATATTAGGTATCTAAATACTGCGCCATAACATCAACAATATAATAGTATTTATCACAGTCTATCTAATGGCCGCAGTCTCGGGGATTTTTATGTATGTTTTAGAGATTATTGTTAAAAATTATCAATCAATACTACAAGAGACTTGCGTCGGCGGTAACTTGCGCAAAGCGCTTTAAAGCTACCAAAAACGCCTTTCAAAACCGTTGTTTGTCCTTGTCTTGTGGAATTGCATGCGCAGAAATAGTAGGCGCTTCAGCTGCAACAACTTTAGCAACAGGGGCTTTACTGAGATCTCGCGGGGTCTTCATCGTAAACGTTTAAAGTAATTGCCATTATATGTGTATTTTCTTAATAAACTTAACTACGTTCACACCAATTATCTAGCCCAAGAGAAGCTTCGTTATAAAACTCGTTAAAATGGTTACTAGACAACGGATAAACATACCTACTTAAAATGAATTATTCCCCAGAGATACACTTTCCCCGTAGAGACACTTTTAATAAAACTGCGCTTTTATTCCTGTAAGATACACATTCGGCTTGGACACTTATAGAAATGTGTTTTAGATGAAAAGGAAAAATAAATAAATCATAATTAACCAAAATTAAAGCTTTTTTTTTATTCCCCAGAGATACACTTTCGGTTTGAACACCTAAAGAGTAACATTTTTGAATGAAAAAAAAAAACTAAATAATTTTAGTGCACTAGATTTAATATTTCCAACATAAAGTACCAAGCTACCATAACTATGCAGGAGATTGCTTATTAATATTAAAGAATAATATAGCCTTGTAAATACATATATTTATAGCAAAGATTATAATCATATTCTTTTATATTAATAAGCAATCTCCTGTAGAGTAATGGTAGCCTGGTACTTTATGTTGGAAATATTAAATCTAGTGCAACAGGTATGTAAAAGATTGTTTGTGCCTGTGGTTTATACATTCAAATTATTTATCTTCAGCAATTATTTTATACACAACAATACCTAAAAATGTATCTAAGAGGACAAATTGGTAGGGTTTAAAAAAAGCGTATCTTACAGGAATAAAAGCGCAGTTTTATTAAAAGTGTCTCTACGGGGAAAGTGTATCTCTGGGGAATAATTCCTTAAAATACTTAAATACATACCTATTATATATAGAAAACACCCAGACCCGAGACAATTTAGAAAAACAATAATTTCTAAATTGACCCGACCGGGGATCGAACCCGGGACCTCAGAGATGGCGACACCATGAAAACCAGTGTACAAACCACTCAACCAAGGAGGTCGTCAATCTATTGTTATTATAACCCATTTTTATAACCAGCGCCGTTTTATACCGATTCTCTCGTATAACATTTACTTTGTAAGCCAAAGCACAGGACAATTAAGCCTAATTCAATGTAGACAACTACGTGATCAACATCTTACAAATCGGTTATAAATATAGGCTAGTTATTTTATGAAAATTTTACGCTTGTTACGAACAAATTACAAAGCTTTTGTTTGTTTTAAAACAATTTTAATGTAAACCAAACAGAGTAGAGTGGAAAATTCGAAGCTTTCGGGTGAGCCTTTTAAAAAAACAGAATGCTTAAGTACCAATTAAGCACACTAAGTACACACAGGTTCCTCGTGAATTTCGCGTTGAATTTTCAGCGTGTTTGGTTGTTCAATTTGTTATTTCACGCAAACCACAGAACCTAGGTGCGATTAAAAATCATTTTACCCCATAATTATAATTCCTTTCTCACATCAAAATTTGATTTACATTATTGCAGTATAAATATTACTTTAGTATATTGTTTTCTAAAGTTTACGCGAACATTGAAATGAAACAACTTCAGAAAACGTCAGGATAAACATTCATCATCATCATCGTCACCAGCTCATTTTATGTCCCCACTGCTGGGGCACGAGCCTACCCTATGGATAGATAGGGAGAACGGCCCATAAACCACCAAGCAGGTCCAGTGCGGGTTGGTGGTTGTTAACGACTGTTAATGCAGCCAAGACCAACGGCTTTACGTGCCTTCCGAAGCACGGAGGAGCTCGAGATGATGAATTTTTGGTCACCCATCCAATGACCGGCCTTTGCGAAAGTTGCTTAACCTCAGCACTCGCAGACCGGGCTCGTTAACCACTGCGCCATCGAGCTCCAGGACAAACATTAATTAAAACTAATGTATAAAATAAACACGAGATACTTAGATCCGTAAAAGTTGTCTCATTTCATTACTTTTGTATTTCATCATCAACATCATCTCAGCTAAAAGACGTCCATTTCTAGACAAAGGCGTCCTCCAAGGATCACCGCATCGCCCGGATGTTTACGGTCGCTCCTATATCTAGTTACATTGTAAAACTTTTACTAGAAAAAAACAAACAAGCTCATGCAGGAAGCTCGACTGGGATTCGAACCCACGACCCTTGGATTACCGATCCAATGCTCTGACAGATGAACTTCCGAGACCCCAAAGGACTCGCATAAAATAGCATCGGTATAGCGAAACTATGAAGGAAAAAAAATAATTCTTATAAATCTCATCATCTTTGTAAATCTCAATTGGAAGGACGCGATCATCCAAAAAAAATATAGTTGGAAATTAATGCTCTTTATTTATCAATTCTTTGCAGCGTTCACATTGTCATCAATCCATTCGTTGTAGTTCTTCAATGACGTATACATCACATCTTTCCTGTAACAGATCCCTCTGTCTATTGGGTTGCCAGTGCGCAGACCTTGGAGGTATACCCCACCATTTGAGGATTTACTCACGAACAATCCTCCGTAGCTGGGACACAGTGCCACATCTGTAAAGAAAAATAAAACAACCATCCTCACCAGCTCTTTTTATATGTACCCACTGCTGGGGCACGAGCCTTCCCTATGGGTGGAAACACCACAGAAAGAACGGGCCGTAAACCACCACGCGGCCCAATGCGGTGCGGTGTTAGTTAACGACCGCTTATATGCAGCCGAGACCGACGACGCAACGGCTTTACGTGCCTTCTAAAGAGATAGACCATATTCAACATCATTAAAGCCCGATTTACACTTCAATATGTACAGTAGCGAGTTAACTTACGACATCGGCGAGTTAAGTTGTTGTTTGTCGTTTGAACGGCAAAAGCGAGTTAAGTAGTAAGTGGTTTATTAAGTTGATTTGAATAGATCGCGATCCTATTTTTCGGCTAGTCCAGTGCGAAGTAGGCCCCTCCCTCGCGTCTCCCGCACCCCGCCAGCTTAACTGGCGAGTATTGTTTATTCTTATGCTGGCGGACATGTAACGGCAACTTATGGTTAGGACTTCTTGGCGGGAGAGTGAAGAGTCATATCTGCGGTTTTGTTTTATTTTCTAAAATTTGTGTTATGTCGAATACTAATGTGAAATAATGGTGGATTATTAACCGATAAGTGTTTGTGAGTGTGCATGAGTGCTGGCAAATGAAACAAAACAGTGCAACGGCACTTTTAAAATTCTCTTAAAAAGTCCGCGTGAGGATTTAGTAAAGCCCCACATCTTTACTGAGATACTCGAGGGGTTGGGGGATATATCATTTCTCACTTCTCATTTCTATTATCATTCATCATCATCATCATCATCATCAGGAAGGAAATATTGTTTATTTGTATTACTTGTAAGAAAAATTACTTTGACACTGGCTAAATATGCTAATCGCACGAAGCCATCAAATAAAGGAATGAAAACTTATGGTTACTCGCTCGCCTACGTTTGGACGCTACTTACAACTTACTAGGTACTTGTTACATAACTGTCTGATTTCTTAACTCGCTACTGTTTATTGAAGTGCACCTAAATCGGTCTTAACACCTCGCTGGTCGAGTGGCAAAACACTCGGTCCAATAACCGGAGGTCTTAGGGACAAGGACTCCTGGAACGGGAAAGCGTCTTTCGGATTATCCGAAGCATAGCTCGGGTCCATGATCACCAAGCCGCATTTGAAATAAAATTGTAGCTTGACTTGGTTTCAATAATGCAGGCCTTTGCACAGCAGTGGGACAGTAAATAGGCTACTTACTTCACTTTGCAGTAATAAGCTTAACAGTACAGGTTCTGTTGTGTCCGGGTTGCGATTTTTCAAGTCAAGCAATCTTCGCAACGGTGAGTCACCGGATGGGTGACCGATGTAAAATATAGACAGCTCCGCCGTGTTTCGGAAGACACGTTATGTCAAGTATATGTTTGATTGTAAGTTCTCATAATACCTTTTTAACGGCTTGTCTGAACAAGTTGTTCAAAATAACTTATAAGTAAGTTAATTTTAATGGCGCTTTCAAATTAGGCGTTTTGTGTCGGACCGCTCTGTCGTGCGTGTGCACTGCGTTCCATATTAAAACAAGCGTGCGGCTGTCGTGCGGCTGGCGTTTAAGGTCTGAATTGTAAAATATGTATGAAAAGTAGACAAAATCAACGTTTCGTAGTCCCCTGATTCCTCCTCCAAAACTGGACCGATTTAATTACTTTTTCAATAAAAGTAAAAAAAATCTGGGAAACAGCAGAAAATCTGGCCAATTTTTAAGGTATTTAAAGGTATATTTATATTTCTTTTTTAATAATTAATTTATGAAAAAAAAAAAAAACAGGGACACAGCCAAAGCCTTTCTTTAATTTTTAATGAAAAAAGTAGTTAAATCGGTTTAGTTTTGGAGGAGGAATCAGTTCAATTTAGTCGACCTTAGTGTTTACGCACGGCAGCAGCGAGCGGTCCGACACGAAACGTCTAAATTGAAAGCGCCCTTAGATTAATAGATATTAAATCAGAATCCAACGTGACATAAAATCTTCCCGCCAGAATTTTCTTTTTATACCAAACCGTATTAAAAACAAAACAAAGCAATATTTTATAACAATCTCACGCCAATATACTTAGTACCTAACCATTTTACCCAACATCAGCCCACACCAAAAACCCAAGAGAGTTATCTCAAAAATAAAATACATAAAAGAAATGTTATTTCGTAAACAAACATAAAGCCATTATTCCGGCTTTGCTACAGCCTAAAAACAAAAAATGTCGGACATTCTCACCATTGCCATAAGTGGCGCAAAACGTATTTTCCACTTTATTATCTGACCTGCAAGCTTTACTTTTCTCTTTATCGAAATATATGAGTGTCAAGTCCCCCGAAGGGCTCCATGCAGTAGTCTGAAACGAAAATATTTCTTTTGTTAGCGCCTAATGAATACGACATAGTAAACATTTTTCCGTGCAGAGAAATGTGTGCACGCGTTATGCTATTTGTTTTGATGAGGCGTTTAGACAGTTGATTTAAAATTTATTAATGTTTTTGATCATGCTTTCGAAATTAAGAAACTTTGATGTACAAGTGTGATTAAAGTTTTTGAATTAACTATCTTCAGTTCTTAGAATTTTATAAATTAAAATTTGACTTTAATAAATGAGTCTAGTATTTAATTATTGGATTAATATCTGTCTGTCTATAAATCAAATGGACTTCAATGTTGTTATCGAAAGTTTTACCTAGGGGTACAGCTTAACTAGGTTTGAGGGAACAAGAGAAGCCGTTTTTAAGATTAAGCGTATTGGTTTTGGGACATTTGAGTAAGACTAAAGTTAGATATTGGCATTCGTGGACACAGGTTTAGTTCTGATTGCTTTTGATTTGGAGTACCAGGCTTTAGTGAAAAAGGGTAAGAAGTAATATTGGAGTTAAGGTTCACTTAAAGTTCATTTGTACTAAACGTCTTACGCTGCACACCCCGTGAACGAAACATACCTTAACCAAAGTTTGACATGTTTTATACGTTGGCAAGCTTATATATTTCTCGTTACGCGAGGCACTCAAATAACGGTTGGTCTCGTTTTGAATTAGTTTAAAACCTTAGAACAAAGCAAGAACTGTACGTCGTTTTAAGTAAGTGACCTTTATACTTAAATATAGATAAATTTAGCATTTGTGGAGGAGATCATGTAGGTCACCTAACTTTTTAAGGTTAATTCATTAGCCTCGGTGGCCGAGTGGCAAATCGCGTGCTGATTAAGCCCATCAATACCAATCAATTGTAGTTATGACTTGATTTCAATGATGGAGGCCTTTGCCCGGCATTGGGAAAGTTATATTCACTTTAGCTATTCACTTTACTATGATGATGAAGCTAGCTAGTGCTAGCTAATTAGTGCGATTAAAAAACATCTCTCATCGCACCGAATACATTTAATGTGTTCACTGTAAACCATTACAAATAGTTATGTTAACTTACAACAGCTTCCTTATCTTGCTCTTCGTTATCTGCTGATTCTTCATCTTTGTTTAAGCAAACTGTATTAATAGCATTATTCAGTGTTACCGAATCTTCTAAGTTCAACACAGCCAAATCGTTTTCTGTTATTCCATTTGTCATCGTGAAATTTTCATGGCGCTTGATCTCTTTCACCTGTAAGTCAAAAAAATATTATTAGCTAAACCTTGGCAACAAAATTTTCGCTCAGAGAATAAATATTAAGAGCTATGCTGAGGGTTGATATAAATGATCGAATTTGGTATATCTTTTCTATGACTAAAATGTGATAGAAGTGGCCCCACGACCCGGTCAACCCGAGCCGAAGTCCGAGCCCTTAGAGGCGCCCTCGGGTGGTCCCGCTCCTTGATCTGATTCGAACTGCTTGAAGAATCTAGTAGGGCACGGGGACACGCACTAGTGCGTGTCCCCGTTCTGTGGCGTTCCCTCTAGAAAACTTCTGACTGTGATTCGTTACACAAGAATTCTTTCAGTTTCTCGCCGCCCCCAAAAAAGCCCGGTGAAGCTGAAAATGCCCAGGGCAATCAGCAATCTCTCTCAAAAAAACAGTTAGAAGTGGCAAAGCATCCAGGTTATTTTAGGCTAGACGCGTAATGGTGTAATGCGAGGCGCTCTCTGTATAGATTCTCTCAGTCAATGATCCTCTTGCGTTACATGACAGCTGCCAGAAGTACAATTCCGTAAATTAAACTTTCGATTAACAATAAACAGCTGTCATCATTTGGTTTAGTACTACTATCTTAACTAACAATAGTAATATCAATAGAATTTAAATTTTTAAGTAATAAGAGATTCCGATTGAAGCGCGTTTCAGCCTTATCGTCACTCACTATCAGGCTAAATGAAGGACAAGCACTGTTCCGCTGTAGTATATAAAAACAAATTATGATTAACTAGTAGCCGCTCGCGGTTTCACCCGCGTCGTTCCCGGTTTCACCCGCGTGGTTCCCGTTCCCGTGGGAATATCTGGATAAAAAGTATATTATGTGTTCTTTCCGGTTATAAACTATCTGTATGCCGAATTTCATTCAAATACATTTAGTAGTTTTTAAGTGAACAAACATCCATACTTCCAAACTTTCGCGTTTATAATATTAGTAGGATTAATGACGTGCGTTATGTCACTTAAAAGATAGCAACAACAACAGTTGATGATAGGTGGTTTCTCTCGTTACCTTTCACTCGAAACTGAGTATTAGTAACATGTTTTCTACCTGTGTCCTTAATTATCTTGATCATCAGCCTATATTGTCCTCCTTTATAGACCGAATTACATGTGGATATTGGGCCATTACCCATTCAAACTAAGTATTGGCTCCTTGCCAACTGAAGGATGTAATCGTCTGCCAACTTATGACGATAGCCTTAATTGTGTTACGTAATTTTTATTATGTTATCAACGTCATAAACATTTATTGTTCTCATTTTTTAACGAATAAGGAGTGCTGAATTTTTATATATTTTATCATGGTATAACAAAAAAAGTGATTGGTTTTTTGAAAGTGGAAGTTTTAATAATCATTTTTTTATCCCTTACTGTTGGAACAGACTAATTCTTCTACATTGGTTTTTATGGTGACAGACATAGACAAGATAGTGGTGATGATGGTGATGATGGTAGCTAGCTACATACTCCTAAAACAAGCTGTTCTCAGCCGAGAATCGAACTCAGGGCCTATTTGAACTTTTGAACTGATCTCGGTAGATTTTGTTCCAAGTTGTCATTAAAATTATCTTACTTTCGGATGAGAGATAAAGATTAAACGATTCACCATCGTGGACCCCCTTCCCATCATCATCATTCATCGTGGATTCCCTTGTATTACAAAACACTGTTTAAATTTAAAGTTAAACAGTGGCTAAATACGTGTTAAAAGCATTATGTCTCTGTCTTTTAATATGAGCTAAAAAGGGACAGCATCTGTTTTGAGCATTGTCTAACTTATGCCATCGTATTTTGGTAAAGCAGATAAATAATGAAATTTAATCACACATCCGGAATCAGGTTACGCAAAAGTTGCTAACTTTGTCGGTTGTAACCCGAACACCCGCCTCGCCAACTAGCTTCACTTATTAAAAAAGTATTACCTTCAGTATGTTCTCGTCTCTTCGGCTTACTTGTAAGGACGTCTTGCCTAAAATAACGATAATGTTGTCAGCACTGACAATATGGTTGCCATTGTGTGTGCATCTTGCAGCTGGAACAAATACAATTAGGTATCATCATCACCAGCTTTCTTTTATGTCCCCATTGCTGGGCCACGAGCTTTCCCTATGGATGGGTAATTCGCTATTAACCACCAAGCGGGACCAGTGCGGATTAGTGGTTGTTAAGGACTGCTAATGCACCCAGGACCAACGGCTTTACGTAATTACTCCGCTGGTAATCGAACCCGAACCTTTGAGTATGGGAAATATTTATTTATTTAAACACAACACTACTGCGATACACCAATACGAGTACGCTATGCTTAACATAAAACAAGAAATAATATTATTGCATAGGTAACTAGTAAAATAAAGCAAAATTAAAAGTTTTAAAAAATAATACAAACATAAAAGTGTAAAAATTTACAAAAAATATTATCAAATAGTACAATTTCATAAAGTTTAACCACTAGACCATAAAGGCTGATTTAAATCGAACCCTTTCATTCAAACCGTAACTTTAGTTAAAACAATGTCGCCTAATCGAAAAAAGAACACTTTACCTACTATCCGGGAAATTGCTATTGACGAAAAATCAGGAACTTTGTCATCAGAAAGTCGGGGAGCTCATTGTTTGCCCCAACATTTAATGACAAAAAGTCAATTAATTACAAAGTGCTCCCCGGTGACTTCCATGATAAGTAGTTAAGTTTCAAGTCAACCTCCTAATGAAATTCATTAGTAACTCTGAACGTCCCGATTGCTATCGATAAAACATGACGCAATTTAAATACTAATTTGATGGCGCCGTTGCCAACCGCAATTTACTGCTGGGTTATTTTAATCTATTATTAATATTAGGTCCTTACCTATGAAATTGACGTTTTGTATAAAGATTTTTTATAAAAATATATTTTTCATACTAACGTATTTTAAATTTTCTTAGCATCTATGTTAACACTATAAAAATTTTAGAGTAGTGTGTTTGTTTCACTAGCTAAATATAGCAGACATTAAAAAGAAACATAATCAAGTCCCTTCAAAGCTACAATGAAACAAAAGGACATTTCCGCGAACAAAAAAAGTTGTCTATTAAAAAAGAATTCGGCGATAAAGACACAAAATTAATAATTATTGTTATTATTGAAACCTAAGTAACATAGTCCTGAATTAAGGTGTATAATAATATTAGCAACCGGTATTGACTTTTAGAAGTAATACACCTATTAATAAGTGAGAAAAAAACGTCAATTTCATAGGTAAGGACCCAATATATTGTTATAAAGAGATTGAATTTAATGTCAATTCTAAACATAATAGATATACACTACACAGCTTTTATATCAAAAATCTTATCTTTATTTATTAATTTTCTATAATCTGTTACTACATGGTCAAAGTTACACTCATGGGCATATTATTGATAATTGTTATGGTTACCGTCTTCGTGGTCACTCCTGCCCCCCGACCGCCTAACTCGATCGCTTTCGAGCTTGCACTTGCTGAGTTTCTTGCCGCTTCTTCTCAGTACAAGATCTCCCGCCCAGAGTAGACTTACGAACCGATGGCATAATGACGTTCATAAGAGCTATTTGTAGCCTAAACTGAATAAATGATTTTGAATTTTGAATTTTGAATTTCGATCGATCGCCTTGAAGGCTTTCGATATTGCTTTCATATTGCTTTCGAACTGACAAGATGACGCCTCCTCCTCGCCTCGCCTTCAAAGCGATCGAAAGCGATCGAGTTAGGCGGTCGGAGGGCTGCCCCCCGACCGCCTAACCGATCGCTTTGTCTACGCGTATAGTTTATGACGTCATCTTGCCACCTCGCACCGCCTATGAAAGCAATATCAAAAGCTAAAGGCTATAGCTTTCGATATTGCTTTCATAGGCGCCACGAAACGACAAGATGACGTCATAAACCACACACGAAGTCAAAGCGATCGAGTTAGGCGGTCGGGGGGCTGGTTGTTGCTGAAAATCAGCACGCTAATCAGCAGCTACCACCACGCTGAGCAACGACCCTTTTGAGGTTTTGCGGCACACATACACATAGCTGTAATATTTTAATAGTTTACTGTGTCATGTTGTGCATTGTTGTGGGTGTGTGTGTCTATAGTGTCCAAATAAAGATTTTATCTATCTATTTATCTATCTATCTATTATGTTCTGGATATACATAATGGAGATTTTAATTACTTCCATTTTTGTCATCATCACATAATTGCACCTACCATGTCATCTCTGCACCACCCTATAGTTGACTGGTAGAAAATGTCTCAGACATTAAGTTCGAAATGTTAATATTTTCATTATTTTGAATTTTGCATTCACATCACAATGCTACTTATATCATATGTACAAAATACATTTTTACTAGAAAAAATCAAGCAGTCTCAGGAGTCTCATCTTTTTTATATCTTACTGGTAAGCATAGTGCTTTCATCTCACCTGATGGCTAATGGTGAGAGCGTACTTCACCCGAAATCCTCAACTACTTAGGCACTGGCTATCTTATCTCTAGCTGCCGGAATACAACAATGCCACAAACATTGATATTATGGCGACTTAATTAGATAAGTTAGGTGGTAGCTAGCCAGTCGGACAACAAGTCGTACCACCAACCAAACCGAGTGCACAAACATGTACCCCCCGCTGGGAATCGAACCCGGGACCTCTGGGTCTAAACCGGTAATCTTAGCCACTAGACTAGACCATAGAAGCGGTCTTCGTTCCGTATGAGTTGCTGTACCACACATCCGATTGTGATGAAACTTTGGTAAGTTATGTGCGCTCACCCATGAAGCTGTCTGATAGGCAAAATCATTTTGGGATATGGGTGTTCGTTCACGCAGGCGAAGCCGCTAGTACACAATAAATATATCTATATATCTCTAAGTAGAAACTACAGGATTCTAATCTACTTTAATGGCGGCCCAGTGTACAAATAGTACACCACATGCGAGGTAAAAAGTGTCTGTAAAATTTTACCGATTCATTATTCTTAACTTTCTCTTAAAAATGAAAATAATAAAATAAAAAAATTAAATTACGGCAATGCTGATCATTTACATACTTGTCATTCGGAGCTCTTCGGGCTCTTTCGTCACCACTCGGCTTGGTCATTGCAAATTATTTTGTTTTTGTTGTGTTTTTCTTTCATAAAAAAAATATTTAAGGACAAAAATTTGTTTATGAAGTTATTACAACTTATGCCTTTGCCATTTTGAATATGTTAAATTTTTTTACTGGACTACTGACTGATTCCAAAGTTTTTAATAATGTTAGCTTATTGTAACTTTGAAACGAATAAAATCTTTTCTATCTAACTAACAAATAAAAATAACATAAGGATAAATAATTTATGTTTGAAGATAATAATTATATGTCTCTATGATAGTTTCAAAAAGATTTAAGGTTAGTATTATGCTTTTGCCATTTTGATATGTTCCATATTTTTTTGACTGAACCCCTTATTGATTCCTAAGTTTCTAATATGTTACCTTATTGTTACTTTGAAAATGTTTTACGAATGAAACTTTAGATATTCTTATATTAAAATAAATATAAATCATGCGTATTTTTTTGTTTTATTTCATTTATCTCGTGCCGATTATAATCGGCATTATTTGCCGAATAGTCGGTGACTAGTCGCCGACTACCAAAGATGCCGAATAGTCGGCTTTCCGGACTAGTCGGCCCATCTCTAGAAATAAGTAAGTACTCGTGATGAAACTTAAACTTTCGTGTTTCATTCTAGACACGAAAAATAACGGAAATAGGCATGATGACAGTAACCAAAAGCCACTAAAATCATGTTTTTATTAAATGTAACAGAAATAATAGATTATTAAATATATATTCATTTTCATATTCATAGCGAGATTGTTAATTTGTTTTATAAAATAAAACTACAAAATACAGCAATCCATTATGATAAGTTGAACAACAATCAGATCGAATTACGTCATCTCTATGTACGCCGATGGAAATGTCACTTTATTTCATACGAACTTCGACTATCCCGCGCTGTTTTATTGTTTTTACCTGCATTTATAGCGTTTTTCGTGGCTCCTAGCGATCAGTTGTCTAATTTAGTGTTTTTAGAAGAAAAATCTAGTCATGGAACAAGGATTTACCAAGGCAAACAGCTCTAATTTGCCTAGAGTTGATTTGTAAAATGGTTAATGTATACAAGACTTGAAATCTAACTTCAAAATTAGATTCTGATTAGATTGTTAAAATTTCACCCTCATTTCACACGTTATACTTGTTTAGAGTAAAGACTAACGTCAAATGATCTTCACAGAAATATATTGGAGAGTTTAGACATACAGCTGATGGATCTCTTCGTGCAAGATTAAACCATATTTACCGCACTGTTTTGTCGTGAGGAACGTGAAGAAATAGTTTGTTGGAGTTTTTATTGATGTATGAACGCACTGAGGAACCGCACACCATTAATACACTTTGGAATTCATATTTAACTAGTAAAACAACGAATTTGCGGCAGTTAATGATGTGCGTTGTGGGCGATTGTCGACATACAAAGCTATTATTACGTTCCAAGGCTTTATTTAGTTACCTTGTTAAATAAAGCCTATCAAAATATATTTCATTTTTCGATATTTAATAATATTTTTGATAAGCTTATGTTGATTTGCTAATTTTTGTTTGTATGGATATATTTTTCTTTATATTATTCTTTATTTCTTGTTAATATGTGACTTCAAGTCTGACTAGCAATTTAAGCTAAATATTTAGTAAAATAATTTAAAAAGTTGTTCAAGGATCTCATGGAAACAGTTGATACAAGGCTCAGAAATACATATTTTTAGATAATTAATACTGTAATAACAATAATCCTACAATATAATTTAAGTATATAGGCCTTGTTAAGTCACTATGTTTTAAACAGGCCTATGGTTTCAGAATTACCTCTTTTTTAATGGTTTTTGATAAAAGATTATAATATGTTTTCTTAATTACTTAAAAATTATAAACCAAAGAATAATGCCTTGCTTTTATTTATCACCTTCTTCGAATAATTTATCAAGATATGAGTGTTTGAAATTCATCTCAGCCAAAAGACGTCCACTGCTGGACAAAGGCCTCCCCCAAGGATGTGAGGGGTATTTGCCGTAATCGCCACGCTTGGCAGGCGGGTTGGCGATCGCAGTAGGTTGAGGGTAACCTCAGAGAGATGCTGCTGCCCATCCTCTGGAATGGTCCCTTAGTCGGCTTTTACGACACCCACGGGAAGAGATGGGGTGGTGCAATTCTTTATCCCCGGCACCACACGGGGGTTTGAAATTAGGTAGGCCTTATTTGTATCACTAACCTTAAAAAAAAATAAAAGCCTTTTTTTTTTAAAAAACTTAATTTTTCACAAAAATAATATTGTTTTGGAAATATTAGATGCATTAGGATATATAGTACAGTTTTTCAAAATCAGTCATCATGCTATTCATCATCATCATCATCATCTCACAAAAGACGTCCACTGCTGTACAAAGGCCTCCCCCAAGGATTTCCACAACGACTGTTGGATGCTGCTCGCATCCAGCGGCTTCCCGCGACCTTCACCAGATCGTTGGTCCACTCTATTACTTATCATTAACTAATTAATGTTTAAACAGTGTAGCCTAAAAAAAAATAACAAAATTTGAATTCTAAGTGTCTGAGTTATACTACAAGTAGTCTGCTTCCATATAAACAAAGGCATATAAGCGAGAACTGGTATGAAAGAGAAACATAGACTAATAATAGGCTCCGATTATGTTGGAGGTGTTAAAATATAAAAAAAAAAAACAAGGGCCTTGACACACACACACCAACATACACACACATTTAAAAAAACATTACCTCATTCATAACTCGAAGGCTACATTTTTAGATAACCAAAGTACCTACCTAAAGACGTGTGCGCCCCGATATGAGTTTGAAGAACATAATGTGCTATGTATTTGGATACTAAAAGAACATAGGCGAGGTTATTAAAAAAGTTCCCCAGGCAAATCAAACTTCGCAGATTAACTTCTATGTAACGGAAAGGAAAATCGGCTAAGCGCGATCCTGGCTTGCGACTTGGGTTCGCAAGGAATAATCTGATAATTTTGAGTTTTATACAAAAAAAAATATTATAATAAAGATCAACTCAAGATATTGATACATTTAATGATACTGAATGCTTAAACAAGAGGAAGTGTGGGCAATGTTAAATTCACTACCCATTTAAAAGCATCTTTTTTTTCATTTTTCTTAGAAAGATTAACTCTGCTTAATTTTTCAATTGTAAATTAATATAAATAAACTAAATATATAAATAAATTTTCCTACACTCAAACCAATTATCTAGCCCAAGAGAAGCTTCGTTATGAAACTCGTTAAATGGTTACTAGACAACGGATAAACATACTTAAAATACTTAAATACCTACATACTTATTATAAATAGAAAACACCCAGACCCGAGACAATTTAGAAAAACAATAATTTCTAAATTAACCCAAACGGGGATCGAACCCGAGACCTCAGAGATGGCGACACCATGAAAACCGGTGTTCAAACCACTCGGTCATCGGATGGGTGACCAAAACTTTATCATCTCTCGCTCCTCAGTGCTTCGGAAGGCACGTAAAGCCGTTGGTCCCGGCTGCATTAGCAGTCGTTAACAACCACCAATCCGCACTGGGCCCGCGTGGTGGTATATGGCCCGTTCTGCCCGTGATGTTTCCATCCAGGAAGGCTCGTGCCCCAGCAGTGAGGACATAAAAAAATGAGCTGATGATGATGATGATGAATCTTATTAAATAAATAAGTAAATTAATAAAAAATTAATGCATTGCTGGCCAAGTGGCAAAACGCTAGGCCCGATCCCGTCTTGGGTTCAGTTCCCAGGTTGCGCAAAGCGTTTCAGATTTTTCGATGCATAACCCGGGTTTGAGCGATCACCAGCCCCCATTTGACAAGCGTGGTAATTAAGCCAATATACCCATCCATTGTAGGCTATTTACTTATTTTATTAAATGTTAAAGTAGTATCTATATATTAATACGTGAAGCAAAAACTTTGTACCCCTTTTTACCCACTGTTATGACTTTGGTAACTAGACCTCCCAACTTTGCGCACCTCTAAACTGCTTGTGGTAACTGTGGTTACCAAAATGAGTGTATGTAATTTTTGATTTTTAATCTGTAGATGGTTGCATAGATCTGATATAATCTGTGTGCAAAATACAGAATACCAACCTGACAACATCTAAAAAAAGTTTCAGCAGTCTAGACACAACAGAAATATTTTTTTTCTGCATTTATTGCGAAGTGTTTCAAAAGTTAGTGCGCGAAATTCCGCTAAGTGTTTTTAAAATGCCGTAAGTATTCAAATTGATGTATTTCTACTAGTATTATACCTCAAAATACTCAGTGTTTGTTAATCTATCAGATTGAAACTATATTTAAGTCCTATTTAATATTTATGAACAACAAATCCTACTTTGAATCCAAAGATCATTAGTTTTTTCACGAGTTCGCTATTTTACGAATATATTATTATTATATTATATATTATTATATTCCAACAAATATGCATTCTATTTAAAGATTATTAGTGTCTCGTCTTTTTTATGACTATATTTTGGTACTTCATTGCGTAAATTATTCTTAAATAAATCATAAACCTGACTCATTAATTTGCGGCATATAACGAGATTTATACCGAAATTAAAATATTTTTTTACGCTGCATTTAAATTAGAAACTAATAAGTTTTTTGTATCAAATTAAAGCTTATTTCGTTTACTTTAAATTAAATAACAATAAACGATATGTTATCGATTTAGATTTTTAATTAAAAATAATTATCTACTAAAAATTTTTAATTTTATTAGTTACGTGAATTTTGTGAATTTTTAATTATTTTTTCTACTATGATAACTCACAGTTAAAGAATCGCAAATTAATTCTTCATTTCTTTATCTTTAAAGAAAATTAAAAATAAATACAATAGCACTAGTAGAAAAAAAATGACAAATTTTTAAATTAAATCATGCGATTTTGCGGTCGAAGCCAGGAAATGTCAAAACAAATGGGGCTACCGTTTAAAGATTCGCAAATCATCATAGCGGGAAAATTGAAATGAAATTAAATGAAAAATATTTATTCGGAGCATCTATGACAACTTGACATAATGGACATTTTAAATTTATAAATAAGCAACCGAAATGGTCACCACTCAGCTTATGTCATGCATGACATTGACGTGCCAAGGCGCTGATATTCTGTGGAACCAGTAAGAGAGGGGGAGACGCAGCTCCAGACATGAATTTCAAAATTTTACACAGTGACAGATGTATACAATATTAACAAGTATACAAATACACTTTTTATTGTATACCAAAAATAAAACATTTGACAAAAAAACTACAAAAAAATACACGTACAAATGGGCGTCTAATAACTAAGAGTGATGTCTTCCAGACAACCTTTGGATGGACAAAAAATATTTAAGTTTGAAATGGGCTTATTGTCGCGCCGGTGCACCATCAATTATTATAGTATAAATAATAATAAATACTTAATATACTATTGATACAATCTTAACAGTTATAATTGTTGTTGTGCTGTTGTGTTGATACGAACACTCGCACACACATACTCACATATTCAGGTAATCTACGTATCAGGGAATTTACGAACGAAATTCTGGCCAACTGCGTATATGGTAATTTGCGTTTCTGGTACAATGCGTTTGAACGATCTGTTTCTCATTTGTTTCGTTCTGTTTTTCTTTTTGATCATAATTTGTTAAAACTTTATTAAAATAAATAGTTACTATTTGCAGGGAGGGCCTGGCGACCTGTAGCCCAGGTTAATTATTACCTTAGTCAAATGGACCTATTTTGTGATGGGAAAATAAACATATTTTTATTTTTATTTTATTTATTGTGCATTGTGTAGTGTATCGGGGTGACCACGAGCTCTTATAGCAGATTGCAATTGTGAAAACGAGACGCGTGTAGCGGCGAATATACTCGCGTCTCTTTTCCACAACTGCAATAATACTACTATAAGAGCTCATAGCTCATAGGTCATGAGAGGGGGCATTTGCACGTGTTTTAGGGTAATCAAGGACGTTTCTAGGACGTCTAGAAAAGTACTGTCTTAGAGTTTTTAATAGCATCTATGGTCAAAGGTCCCAAATTCGATTCACAGTAGGGTGTACATGTTTGTGTTCTCGGTTTGGTTGGTGGTAGGGCTTGTTTATCCGCCAAGCTATCTAACACCATCTTAGACTTCTTGGCGGGAAAGTGAAGAGTGATGTCTGCGGTTTTGTTTTATTTTCTAAAATATGTGTTATGTCGAATATTAATGTGAAATATTGGTGGATTATTAACCGTTACGTGTTCGTGAGTGTGCATGAGTGTTGGCAAATGAATCAAAACAGTGCAACGTCACTTTTCAAATTCTCTCAAGAAGTACGCCCGAGGACTTAGTAAAGCCCCACATCTTTATTGAGATACTCGAGGGGTTGGGGGGTATATCATTTCTCACTTCTCATTTCTTTTATCATTCATCATCATCATACAAGAAGAAAATATTGTTTATATATGTATTACTTGTAAGAAAAATTACTTTGACACTGGCTAAATGTGCTAATCGCACAAAGCCATAAACTAAATAAAAAAACATCATCTTATTTAAGCATGTCGTCATAACATCAATGTTTGTAGCATTGTTGTGTTCAGGTAGCTAAAGATAAGATAGCCAGTGCCTCATTAGTTTATAATGCCGGGTGAAGTCCGCTTCCACCATTGGCCTTTTAAAAACAGATGAAGGCATTTCGCTTACCCGTGAGATATAAAATAAAGAATGGGAAAGCTCCAACATTAAAGTTAGAGGCTGCTAGTGCAAGCGTCTCATCAATGATAAAACTCACCAGTCAGAATCACGCTTTCGGATACCAAAGCGCCATCACAGAAGTAGTCAAACTGGTCGCCTTTCGACGTGTTCTTTATGAAGATGGTGGCTATCCAGGGGAATATGGCGCCGCTCAACAGCTCGTTGCTGCTCTCGACAGTCTGGAATTGAAATATACATGAATAAGTGGCTAGATGCGGAATTATTGTATGAGCGACTGCCTCTATGGTATATTGGTTAAGACCATTGGACTTAGACACAAAGGTCCCGGGACTCCCGACTTCGGTTTCCAGCGGGGGTGTGAAGACACAGATGCGTGCTCGAGTCTCAGCGAAGGTTTTGATAGGGTCTGGTGATTCGAAGTTAAAGTCAAATTATTTTTTTTTATTAAAACAAACTTAATAATAAGTGCTCTTGCACCATTCAGGACGTCTATTTTTTAGCTAGTGTACATGTGTATTTTTTTTTGTGCAATTTTGTATGCTGTCCTCGTCTTTTATAAATAACTAGCTGACCCGGCGGACTTCGTACCGCTTTGACAGTTTCCATGACAACAAAACAAACAAATCATTTTGAATTGGAAAATTAAATTGTCATTTTTAGTATTTATGTTTCTCACCGTTTAAACCTGCCCTGAACTTCCACAAATATTTCAAAATCAAAATTAGCCAAATCGGTCCAGCCATTCTCGAGTTTTAGCGAGACAAACGAAGAGCAATTATTGATTTTTATATAATGTACCATGTCATATGACGTTTTGGCCGTTTGAAGTTGTCAAATGCTGGCTAAACTGTACGTCATTCTGTCACTGATATTTAAAAAAACTCATATTTTAGTAAATATCATTATTTCTTTTAATTTTCTTCTGTACAAACCCTGTCCTGACAATAACAAACACAACAAAAAAGGATCATCCAATTTTGTGCAGTCGATCGGAAGTTACTTCGACCGGCCTTGGGCAAGCAGAGTAGACGTGTCGCCAGTTCTAACTAAAATTTATAATCTACAGTGCAATCTCACTCATTGTGCCAATAGAATATTAACGATTTTACCGTGAACCTAAACTAAAAGTTATTGCATTTTCAAGCTAACAGTCAATAATAATTTAACAGAAGAATATCATAGTGCAGCGGCAGCAACCCCTCACCCCCTCGGGTAAGCTGCAGTTTTTTCGTCTCGCTCATAATTTAAGCCACCACAAAAACAAAAAAGTGACTGATACCTACCCACATAAATCACTAACACAAAGACATAACAAGTGATAAAAAAAACCCTTGGGGATGAGTTTGTTTAGATCCCCCTCCCCAAAATCTAGTGGCTCAGCGCCGGACCTTACTAAGTTGCGCGACATGGAAAGCGAAACTGTTACACTGCGTAAACGCAAAATAACACAGCAAACAGGGACGGACTGCGACTGCGTGAGAAACATAACCGACCTACGGAGTGATATCATGAGTTTGCTCAAGGATTTTACTGCGACCCAAAAAGAAGTTATGACTTCTGTGCACGAGGATATTTCCCAAATCAAGAACAAAATGGAAAACATACAGTCTACAACGGAATATCTAGTCGCGGAGCACAGCAAGATTATAACCGAGATCGCCGAAATAAAAAATAAAAAAAACATATCCGAACAGAAGATCCAGAATTTAGAAAACGATGTTAAAGCTTTGAAAAGCAGCTCATGACCGGAATCTGTTGGAACGATCGCCACAAACTCGCGCGAAGAACTTATACGCGAAATAACCGAAAGATCAAATAGGGAAAAAAACATCATAATTGTTGGTATTGCTGAAATACATGGCCCTAAAGGTGAGGATAGACAATTGTATGATGAAAAACAAGCTCTAAACATAATAAGTGAGACATCAGAACATCTACCAGCCACAGTAAAGACCTCAAGACTTGGCAAATACAAGCCAGACGCTAATCGCCCGATGAAAGTTTTCTTGGGCTCTTCCGAGATCACAAAGGAAATACTACGAAATAAGAACAAAATTACAAACAAGAACATAAAAGTTTTTTCGGATCAGACTCCGGCTCAACAACAGCACATAAAGCTACTCAAAAAAGAACTTCTTCGGAGACAAGAGAATGGAGAAACAGGACTCGCTATAAAATACGTGAAGGGATATCCCAGAATCACCTCCTTATCAAAAAACTAACAGCGCCTTTGCAACACCCACAAACTACTCCGATCAGCGACAAAAGTTACAGTCAAAAGACCACCTACAAAATTATGGAAACATACGACAACGTCAAATCATTACAAACATCTATGAATTTCTTCTATACTAATGTAAAGAGCATCATGCGACCAGGAAAACTTGATGAACTGAATTGTGTTATTGAATCCATTGACACGCAAATAAATCTAATCTTGATAACAGAAACATGGATTAAAATCAAAGAAGAAGCTATGAGAATACAAATACCAAACTACACACACTACTATAATCATAGAACAGACAGAAGAGGCGGAGGCGCGTCAATTTTTGTGCACAATAACCTGAAACACAGTCTTAGCGAAGAAAACTATATTAATGGAAACAATTACCTATGGATTACCCTCGATAAATTAAAAATAGATATTGGACTGATTTATAAGCCAGGAGACACCAAAATTAACAACTTTCTTCAGGATCTTGAGTCTCAGATACAATACAGAAAGCGAGCAATACTCTTTGGTGATTTCAACCTAAACCTCTTACTAAACGATAGAGATACAAAGAGATATAAATCTTGTATAAAAGAAGCTGGCTTCACTATCCTAAATAAAATAGATGAAGAATATGCAACCCGTACAACAGCCACAAAGAAATCAATTCTGGACCACGTCATTACAAATCTAAATGATAGAAACTTTCACTTTGGTATTCATGACTCTTCACTAGCCGATCATAAGCAAATATTCCTAGGAATGAAAAAATCAAACCAGAGCCCCTACAGCGCGTAAAATACGAAGCTATCGATTATCAAAAGCTACTTGTAAACAGTGAACGGGAGTTTTGTATGAATCATGAGCACAGTTACCACTATTTAGAAAAATCTATCATAAATGTTATAACACAAAGTAAGATAACAAAAATTAAAATACAAAACGCCCCACAAAAAGACTGGATCAATAAAAATATAATAAATAACATAAACGAAAGAAATATACTTTGGCAAAACCTAAAAAAAGAGTCAAAAAACGATAAACTACAAAAACAATACACTAAAACAAAAAATAATGTAACCCAACTCATAGCTAAGACAAAAAGTAGTTACTATATAGACTCCTTCAACAAATGTAAAAATGACCCAAAGAAAATGTGGAGATTAATTGACACACTATCTAAAAACAAAATAAGATCAGACTCACAACCACCAAAACTTGAAAGTGATCACGGACTTATAACTGACCCAAAGGATGTGTGTGAAGAGTTCAATACATTTTTTTCGGGTATTGGTTCTCTCCTAGCAAATAATATACCCCCCAACTTTCATAAGAATACATATACACAACTTAAAACGAATACTAGTGCAGTGGAAGAGCTATCAGTACTTGACAGATCTAGTGAGGATGAAGTCTCTACGGCAATTGACCACCTAGATGTCAACACTAGTTCTGGAATAGACGGCATCACCACCAAAAGGGTTAAATGCATCAAACCACATATCCTTACTAAACTTACATGTTGTATAAATGACTGCTTTGAGACAGGTATATTCCCAGACCAACTAAAAACTGCTAAAGTTACTCCTATATACAAATCCGGTTCAAAGACTGATCCTAGCAATTACCGCCCAATTTCCGTCTTGCCAGTAATATCTAAAATATTCGAAAAGATTATACACAATCGATTAAACAATCACTTAACTAAAATTAACTTTCTATCGAACTGCCAATATGGATTTAGGCCCAAATCAAATACATTGTCTGCTACAATTGATATAATTACCAAAATAAAAACTAATATAGATGAAAAAAAACTTGGAATAGGAATATTTATTGATCTGAAAAAGGCATTCGATACCGTTAGCCATTCTATATTATTAAAAAAACTTTTAAGCATAGGTATAACTGGTACAGCCCTAAAACTATTTGAAAGCTACCTTGATAATAGACACCAAATTGTTAAGATTGGAGAATACCTGAGTTCCCCTCAGCCTATCACTTATAGAGTCCCCCAAGGTTCGATATTGGGACCACTACTCTTCTTGATTTATATCAACAACATCAGTGAGCTTAAGTTATGTGGTGAATTGTCACTTTACGCAGATGATACCTGTGTATTCTACTTCGGCCATTCTCTCAATGAAGTCATACCACGAGCTCAAACCGATTTAAACACGCTACATAAATGGTTTCAATGTAACTTATTGACTATCAACACCTCTAAGACGTCATACATGATTTTCAAGGCCAAAAATAAAAAACTCGATGGCTACACCCCTCTCACTATAGATAATAATATTATAAAAAGATCCACCGAAGAAAAATATTTAGGTCTAATATTAGACGGGGGACTCACGTGGAACGCTCACATAGAGAAAATAAAATCTAAACTATCATCACTGTTAGGCTTATTATACAGCTCCATGCGATGCCTTCCACGCCGAGTATGCTACACTGTCTACTACTCACTTGTAAAACCACACCTTGATTATCTTGTCGAAATATGGGGTAGTGCCAATAAAACAACATTAAACGACCTACAGATCAAACAAAACAAAATTATAAAACTTCTATTTAACTATGATTTTCTAACACCGACAAAACAACTATATAAAGAGACTAAAATTATGAATATCTATCAAACATACTGTTATAATACCTGCATACTAATAAAAAAAATTCTAGATGATAAAACACATACACAGACAACATTTAAAACAAATAGACAACAGGGAAAAAGAGTACTTCGTAACGCCGATAATATCTCCATCTCTAAGGTCAGAACGAATTATGGCAAAAGAAGTATATGTTTTGAAGGAGCAATATTATTTAATAATCTTCCAAATAAAAACATCAAAAAGTTTAAATATCTTCAAAACCCAATTAAAAAAACACATCATAACTAACTTCTAAATCCGACCCTGTACGTTGACCCTGAGCTACTATTCTTTCGACTCGATCGGACGCCCGGCCGCTTGCTATTGCTCGCAGACGCATCTTTATCTCCAACTACCCTATCTAACTTTATTATTGAGATGCTCGATATTTTGCACGGCTCCCGTTTGCTTTTAGTTTATTAATCTTTGCCTCATTACAGTTAGCAAGGTATAGTTTTTGCACTGGTATTATTTTATTTTTAGTTTTAAATTCATGCATGCTCACTGCTTATATTTTAATTATGTTACTATGTAATTTCTCATTAAGTGAAATGTAAATTGCTTTTGAGAATAAATTTCTTTAACCTGAAGTTATGCGTAGATACATTTCAGTGATTCATTTTTATTTATATAGATTAAGTAATATTCTCACAGATTATTATTTTTATTGTTATTGGTTATGGCAGAATAACAGAGGCTGCGGGTTCCCTGCAGCCACTGAGTCATAGACCTTTTTGTCTTAACGTCGAGTTATGTTGGTCAAAGTGCGTTGTAATTTTTTTATTTTATGTTTGAAATTTTTATTTATTTTTATTATTATTAGCTGTGAAAAAGAACTTGCACCCACACGAAACTCCACAGCTTTTGTAGAAGTTACGACATTTACAAAAAAAGTTGGCAAGGTTGGTGGTAGGTAGGGTTGCAACCCGTACTTTATTATAAAGTATTGTACGTAATTTCGGTTAATAATTGTACTCTATACTTTATGAGAACAATAAAGTACGGGAATACTTATACTTTATTTCACATATTTTAGTTAAAAAAAAGGGAAGTGTTGAAAAAATTCCACGAGCGGGATTCGAACCCCATGACATCATACCGGGTCAGGTGCACTACCAACTATGCTATCGTGGCTTAACCCAACTCGCCGAAATTAGTCAACACTATCTATCTTGCTCTGTAAGCGAAAGGAGCCCTATTTATATATGTTTTACTTCACTGGGATTCTTTTTACATATATCACACAAAAAAGTTGCTGTGCATCTAGCAGTTTAGGAGTGATATTATTATTTGTCAAAGAAGTATGTATTTGAGCGAAACAAATACTAAACTAATCGTACTAAATTTTGACACACTGTACTTTTTTATTCTACTCGTACCTTTTATTATCCAATGTACTTTGCACAAAAAAAAGTGGCAACCCTAGTGGTAGGGCTTGTTTGTTTGCCTGGCTAGCTACCACCATCTTACTCACATTTAAGCATATCATTATATTACATCAATTTTAGCATTGTTGTGTTACGATAGTTAAAGATAAAACAGACAGTTTTTCAAACAAATAAGCCAATTTCAATGAAACTTTCTACGCAAAATACAGAGCCAGATGTCAATATTGAAAACATTTAAAGAAAAAGTTTATTCATCTTTAAGTTTTTTAAAGTGGACTTTTTTTTCTTTAGTTGATGGCTTTGTGCGATTAGCACATTTAAGTAGTGTCAAAGTAAATTTTCTTACAAGTAAGTATACATATAAGTAAGCAATATTCTCTTCTTGTATGATGATGATCAATGATAATGGAAATGAAAAGTGAGAAATGATATATCCAACCCCTTACGTATCTCAGTAAAGATGTGGGGCAATAGTGAATTTTAAATCGCAAAAATCTTGTTCAATAAAAGACTTTTACAATTTCTTCAAACCTCTTTACACACTTTTGTGTCAGTACTTTTTAATCACTATTCGCATCACCAAATTAACATACAAATTTATTCCAATACACATACATTAATGCTAATACCAAATAATCAATGGGTATAGCGAGGGCGTACATAATTAGACTGTGCACTTTACTGGTTCAATTAGTTCGATAATCGGCGTCATTACATTTAATTTACGACCATTAACAACAAGGGAGCAGGCTCACAGCCTGTATATACTTTTTATTAAACACCCTTTGTGAGTGGTGTTATGAGTTATGGGGTTAGAATTTCACTTTTATTTTGCTACGGATGATGGTAGCTAGCGGGCGGGCTTAAAGCCCTACCACCAACCAAACAGTACTGGTACAGTCAACAGCAAAGGTAACTGATGATTGGTCAACTTTCAAAATATGAAATCGGTATGAAAATATAAACTTTTTAAACGCATATCGAAAAACCTTCGAGTGTCTACTAGTACCTGCAGATTTTGACTGTAGTTATATAGAAAATACCGACTTACACTATCGAAACTTAGTTTTGAAATCTAGTAAACATCATCTACTTTTGCTGTTGACTGTACTTACCTCTCGCTGGATATCAAACCAGGAACCACTAAGTTTGAGACCGTTGCGGCGGTCTTAACCACTAGACCACAGAAGTGGATCATTTTAAGACCAGGCGGTCTTAAAAGGCTAGTTACTGTCATCTATACGTGTAGGTACATTGTTTGTTACATTTTTGTTGTTGTAAGCCAAAGACATTTAACTACTTTTGTAAGCACTGATGACTTAATCACCACGCTCACCAAATGCGTCACAATCTCGGACTATGCATAGAAAAATCCGAGACACACTTATCCCGACCTAGCAGTTTAATACAGGAACCTATCAGGCCGAGCGTTTAGTGATTTATTTATTTAATTAAGATACAGCAAAGTACAAATTAAAACTAGAACTTAAGATTAATATAATGTTAATAAACTTGTTGAATCTGCACTCCGGTTATAGCTGAACACGACTTTTGCATAAAAGAAGTTTACGCCAGAGATTAAAAGGAAAAAAAAACAAAAAGAAGTAGAATGGAATTTATAACAATTTAACGCAAACAAATCAAACCTTTCATAACTTAATCTTACACATTCTTAAATAGAATGAAGTAAGCTCTACACATTCGGAAAATAGGGTCATGGTGTGTTACATTGTTGTTACATATTGGTAGAGAAAAAAGGTTCTGAGTTCTTCTGCTACCTCCTACTTTAAGTGAAAAATGGCTCAATAGATCCGCAGAGCTCCACACAGAATAAACTATTTTATAAAGCGTTGACAAATCAGTTACATCTCGTCTCGACTGAATCACCATCTCATTTAATGTCCCCATTGCTGGAGTACGAGCTTTTCCCATGAATGGATAGGGTGAACGGGCTTTAAGCCACCACGCGGGCCCAGTGCGGATTGGTGGTTGTTAACGTCAGCTAATGCAGCCGGGACCAACGGCTTTACGTGCCTTCCGAAGCACGGAGGAGCGAGAGATGATACATTTTTGGTCACTCATCCGATGACCGGCCTTAGGGAAAATTGCTTATCCTCAGCACTCGCAGACCAGTCGGCTTAGCCAAAGTAACATTAAGAAAACGATGGCATAATGACATTCACAAGAGCTACTTGTAGCCTAAACTGAATAAATGATTTTGAATTTTGAATTTTTTGAATTTTGATAGCGAAGTTCGAAAAGAATAAATTGTATGGGATTGACATAAGCCGCGCTAAATCACGTGTCAATCCCATACATTTTATTCTTTTCGAACTTCACTATCGTTTTCTTAATGTTTGGCTACCGCCACTGGCGCGTTAATCACTGCGCTGTCGAGCTCTTTTTTTGTGATAGATTAGTTTTGCTTATTTGTATAAACCCTTTTTCCTGCTAGGTACCACATGTCCTGAACGATTATGCGCAAGGGCACACATTGCGCGGTACACAACACTTTTTTTTCGCTTAATTGCACAACCTTGAGTGTTCGTGAGTAGTCCATTATTCGTGACACGGAGGTACTAACGTGATGAATCTGTGGATAAGGCATTTTGATTCATTGAATGGAAGTGAACTGGTAATGATCCTTGGGGGGCCTGAGACGTCTTTTGACCTAGATGATGATGATGATGAAACTGGTAACTGAGGTGAATGGTGTAAATAGAGAGATGTCTATGCCCAGCAGTGAGAAGATGGCCCAGCAGAGCAGGACGTAAACTTTAATGCCCATATTTTTGAATTCCCAATCTATTTTACATACGAAAGCTTAAAAAACTAATGGGCATGGTAAAAACACCCGTTAATAATTACTCTAATGCAAGAGTTGTACAAAAGCTTTAACAACAAACATTAGAGCATCATTTATCTTTCTTTTTCTTTTTTTTTTTGAGGATCACCTCCGAATATTATTTGTTTCACACGGCTTGAGGAACCCTTTAAGTTCTCGCCGCCCCCAAACAAGGCCGGTGAAGCTGAAAGTGCTGTAGGCGACGCATTGAAAATTTACGTGGCGGGGATCTTGATTTTTCCCAACAATTACAAAACATATGTAGGTGATATTTGATGACATGATTTTTCATTTAATTGACTTCATTTTGCTAGTTGCAGAAACATTATTTGTCAACTTTTATAACAGAGAAAAAAATATCAAAGTAACCTCTTTTACAACATAGATTTACAGGCTAACCGGACCGATTTAAGCATCTAAATTTTCTTAGTAGATTAGTCTTAACACACACTTCAAAATTGTAGTTCATTTTTTAAAAATAAAGGAAAAAAACAGTTTTTCTTATGGTACGGGGCGCAAACGCTCGTATCAAAACGTATGAGATTTATTGTTTAGCGGTATAAAAAAAAATCTTTACTATGAAGGACTAAGTATAAATTGCTTCCTTCTTTCTTTAAGCAAGCGAGCGATTACTTTAAACGGATGACAAAATGGATGCCACCTCCAATCTTGGGGTCTGCTTTCACACGCCACGTGGCTAGTCTTTTGTGGTGCGGTGATTAATGAGGTTGTGCCGTGTCCGTGTGATAGCAGCGATCAACCTCTTTCAGCACCAATTTATACGCCACCTTCCCTCCGCAAACAATACCGGGACAACGGCGGATGGTAAACGATAGCGGTTAGAGCCGAGTGTTACGTCACAAAGTAAACGATCCGATCCGAATCCCGCGGAGAATCTAGTAGGGTACGGGGACACGCTTAGTGCGTGATGCCGTTCCCTCTAGAAAACCTCGACGGTGCTTCGTTTTACACGACTTGAGGAACCCCTTAAATTTCTCGCCGCCCCTAAAAAGTCTGGTGACGCTGAAAATGTCCAAGCAATCTTGTTGTTTATTTAGCGCCATCTGGCACAGACAAGGAGACTTAACTATGAATGCAATCTGCACAAATGTTTCACTAATTCGTGTCTTATAGATTTATAGATAGATAGCGCTAGACTCGCTGATTGCACTGTAGTTTCTGTATTTACCGTAGACAGCGCCAGTCTACTAATATATGAGGGCCTGCGCGCCCGCCACTCACTCACCCCGCCCGATCCTCTAAATGCCACTACACAATTACAGAGTACACTAAACATGCACACTAGTTTAGGCCTAAGACACCGTACTCGTAGAACAAGGGTACGACGAACCGGTTCACACGCGCTCTTTACTAGGTACAGACATGTTGCTGGGCGCTTCTCTCCTCCACCACGGTCCGGTCAACCAGAGCCGAGGTCCGAGCCTTTAGAGGCACCCTCGGGTACTTCCGCTCCCCGATCCGATCCGAACCCTCGGAGAATCGAGTAGGGCACGGGGACACGCACTTTTAAGTGTGTGATGCCGTTCCCTCTAGAAAACCTCCGAAGGTGATTCGTTTCACACGGCTTGAGGTACCCTTTAAGTACCTTGCCGCCCCTAAGAAGCCCGGTGAAGCTGAAAATGCCGTTTGAGGCAATCAGCAATCACTTCCTAAAAAAAAGCCACTCACTCACCCCCCGCCCGATTCTCTAAATGCCACTACCTACACATTTACAGAATACACTAAACATGCACACTAGTATAGGCAAGACACCGTACTCGTAGAACAAGGGTACGACGAGCCGGTTCACACGCGCTCTATACCAGGTACAGACATGTACCTGGGCGCTTCTCTCCTCCACCACGGCCCGGTCAACCCGAGCCGAGGTCCGAGCCTTTAGAGGCGCCCTCGGGTTGTTCCGCTCCCCGATCCGATCCGAACCCTTCGGAGAATCTAGTAGGGCACGGGGACACGCACTTTTAAGTGCGTGATGCCGTACCCTCAAGAAAACTTCCGAAGGTGACCCGTCAAAACATAAAAAGCAAAATCGGACTCGTTCGCTTCTGGGCACATCGGTGCGTTGTGCGTAACTTAAGCTGAAGATGGTGTAAATAAATAAACAAATATTTATGTTAGTCACCGTCGGTGACTCCAATGTGTATAAACAAACCCTTAAGGTTTTTAATACACAATGTATGTAATATTAGAATAAATGTAAGAATAAATAAATGATAATAAATAAACAATTAATCTATTTGTTGTAAATTATTTTTATGTCATAAAACCAGTTCAATTCCCAGGTCGGGCAAAGTATGTTTCGGGTTCTTCGATGCATAGCCCGGGTTTGTGATCACCAACCTTTTACCCAGCAGTGTGACTGTTATAGGGTAATTACTTTTTTTTTTACTTTTGCAGTGAGTAGTAACATTTTTATTAGGTTAGATGGTCTATTTTAGTAGATCTTTCTTTCGCACATCGATGTTTTGTGTCTATTTCGTGCGTACCTACTTATATTCGTATATACGTATTCGGTGATTGATGTTTGGCTGCATAGTATCGTGGTACAGTTGCTAATATCCTAGTTCTTTACGTCATAACCACCCTTCGAAATGCTTTTTACAGCGAACTAGATTCATGGCGAATTGGCGATCCATGTTTTTTCGTACAAGATCTTTCCAGTTGACCGCATATAGCTTTAATTGTAATAACTTGATTTTTGAAGGCAGATATTTTAAATCGTTATTATTTTTATATTTATAGGTACTTGAGTTAATTAATATTGAAATACTGTAATCACTTTAGTGGGAAAGTGTTAAAACAGGATTTATTAAGTTTATGTAGTGACAAATATAGAAATTTTATTATTTGAAATTTTATTAATTTTTAACATCATCATCATCTGTTGGGGCACGGGCCTTCCCTATGGATGGATAGGGAGAACGGGCGATAAAACACCATGCGGGCCCAGTGCGGATTGGTGGTTGTTAACGACTGCTAATGCAGCCGGGAACAACGGCTTTACGCGCCTTCCGGAGCACGAAGGAGCTCAAGATGATAAATTTTTGGTCACCCATCCGATGACCGGCCTTTGCGAAAGTTGCTTAACTTCAGCACTCGCAGACCGGGCGCGTTAACCACTGCGCCATCGAGCTCCTGTGCATTTCTTTTGTCCCTTGTCCTGGTTACAATTTGTCTGTATTAATTAATTATAGAAACTTAATTGATCACTGTGTTATATTTATGGTAAAACCTGCATGTATTGTTAAGGCGACGCATCGCTAAACAATAAATCTCATATGTTTTGATACGAGCGTTTGCGCCCCGTACCATATGAAAAACTGTTTTTTTTTCCTTCAGATTAAAACTACAAATTATTTAAAAGAAATGAACTACAATTTTGAAGCGTGTGTTAAGACTAATCCACTAAGAAAATTTAGATGCTTAAATCGGTCTGGTTAGCCTGTAAAATGCAAATCTATGTTTTAAAAGAGGTTACTTTGATATTTTTTTCTCTGTTATAAAAGTTGACACAGTCATCGTGTTTCTGCAACTAGCAAAATGAAGTCAATTAAAATCATGTCATCAAATATCACTTTCATATGTTTTGTAATTGTTGGGAAAATCAAGATCCCCGCCACGTAAATTACCAATGCGTCGTCTTAATATAGTTTGTTCGACAAAAAATACTAAAAAAATCGCGGTCGCCAATTGCCAATTGCCAAGTGCCAGTGCGCTCGACACTTACCACATATTATATAATCTATAGTTGAAAACTAGCTAATAATGATCCCCCGAAAAACTGACGGTCCATGCGCCAAACATCATGCATAGTTATTTTACATCTTATTGCCATCCTCTCACCTGATATTAAGTGATGAGGCCGAAGGTGGAAGCACACTTCACCCGGAATCCTCAACTACTGAGGCACTGGCTATCTTATCTCTAGCTGCCGGAACACAACAATGCTACAAACATTGATGTTATGGCGACATATTTAGATAAGATGGTGGTAGCTAGCCAGGCGGACAAACAAGCCCTACCACCAACCATACCGAGTACACAAACAATGTACTCGCTGGGAATCGAACCTGGGACCTCTGGGTCTAAACTGGTGGTCTTAACCACTAGAGCACTGAGGCGATTAAAACTTTTTTTTTAAATCGCATAAGTTTTGCTGTCAGTATATTTTGTTCCTGCTATTTCTAAATACCGAGTTGGTTAACGTTTACAAAATGTTTGTGTAACGTTCTTCCAATATTTGTAGCTTTTTTTCTTTATAAATAAGCTGCTTCAACTTCGCGGCTCACTCTTTAAAATATCAAAGGAAGTGCAACCACCTAATTAAAACGCGACCGTGCAAGTTAAACTCACAAGCCTGGCCAGACAGTGAAACTTTCGCCACAAAATCCATTCGGGGCGCTTCGGGAACTTTGTGAAGTACTTGATGTATAGAATAAAAACAGTATTTTTTTTCTGCTATGTACAGACAGTTACGAAAGTCGTTATGCACAAAAAAAGGTTGCAGGCAAACCAAGAATGCAGTTCCGGTATCATCAAAAAAGCTTGCCCGCAACCTCCTCAGATTAAACAGGGACAGGATCTGTAAAATCATTGGTATCGTTACTGGCCATTGTCCCCTAAACAAGCACTTATTTACAATAGGTGTGACCGACAGCCCTCTATGCAGAGGATGCATGGAGGCGGAAGAAACGCCACAACACGTGCTTATGGAGTGCAGGAGTGTGGCAGACGAACGGGCACGGTTTCTGCGGACACAGCCCAGTCAAACTAACTAAATAACTAACTATGCACAAAAAAACAGTATTTTTTATGATACGTACGTAGGTAATGGATGAGAGTAGGCGCGGATCATGCTCGGTGGCGTGCACTTGGAGATTCCTATGTCCAGCAATGAACTAGTGTAGGATGATGATGATGATGATAGGTACAATCAGCACCAAAAGTCGCTGTACACTGAGACTAGACACTTCAGTATGCCACTTCGGTATGCAAAACATGTTTCAAAGTTCATTCTTTTTCAAATTAAATTGAAACTTGCCTTTTTTAATGAAACTTTCTATGTATGTTTAGAAGAAAACATTTTTTTTATATAGAGTAAAAAATTTTTAAGTTGTTTGTTTTATTGAAAATAAAGATTAAAAGAACAGAGATCAGCACAACTGAAGGGAATGGCGTAACATGGAGGAGGCCTATGCCCAGCTGTGGGAAGATAGGGGTTGAAAATGATGATGGAAGGTATAGGTATATTATTATACGCAATTGTCGTTGCCGACAAATACAATTTGAAACACCTGACTCGGTATGTCAGAAGGTGCGGATTCAAATGCATTTCGTGGAATATTTTTTAATAGTTTAAAAATATTTTGGTTATTATTTTGAAGTCCATTGCAAATCATTCGTTGCGACACCCGTGGCCTACTGGAAAATTGTTTCTCGCGCGCGCTCCTGCCAGTCTCTTTGCCGTATTTTTGCGGTGGGATGATTGATACGCTCGTCAACTGCCCACGTGATAACATTTCATACACACAGTTATGTAGAACAATACTTAATATTTAGAAAAACAAAAATATAAAAAAAAAATTAAGAAAAAATGCTAAGTTATTTTTTATAGTTATTTAGTATAGTAAAAAAAAGAAAAGAAATATTTAAATAAAGTATTTTTTTAAATAAATATTGAAATAAAATGTTTATATAATTTTTAACGCAAATTTTGTTGCGAACAAATTACAAAAACACAATGACGGTAAACATAATGACGGGTAGTTGTTGACATTGAATGGGCGCCTTTGGCTTTCAAAGTAAAAAGTAAATAGTGTTGAATAATTTCGGCGGGCTGGTTAGAACCACGATAGCTCAATTGGGAGAGCACCTGACCCGGTTTGTCAGAAGGGTGCGGGTTTAAATCCTGCTCGTGGAATTTTTTTCAACATTTGTGTTTTTTTTTAAATATTGAAATATTAAAGTCAAAATTAAAATAAAATTATATGCAGCAAACTTATAAACATGCACGCATATCACAAACACACATACCATACCACACACGAATAGGTATGTGATATCACTTACAAAAATTTTCATCTCTCGCTCCTCCGTGCTTAGGCAGGCACGTAAAGCCGTTGGTCCCGACGGCAATAGCAGCCGTTAACAACCACTAATCCGCACCGGGACCGCGTAGAAGTTTATGGTCCGTTCTTCCTATCCATCCAAGAATACGATAGCAAACTCTCAGCCTAGTAGTTTAGCCACAAGAGGTCTCCGTCTTAATTCCCAAAGTTACATACGTCGCGTACAGCCACTCCAGGGCCACAATACACATAATTATATGTGTATTGTGCCAGGGCCCCGAGTCTGTTTATTGACCAAAATGTCATAGCTCATTTCTAATTTCCAATCCACACATATTCTATCGCCATTATATTGTATAGCGTGTATTTGGTAGTCCGCGATAACAATATCTATAACCAATGGAGTGTTAATAGTTTTAGAGAAGTCGTCGATGTTGCCACTCGAAATCTACAATTTCTTCCGTAAATTATACACTGTTTTTAGGGTTCCGTATCCAAAGGGAAAAACGGGACCCTATTACTAAGACTCCGCCCGCCGCGCCGTCCGTCCATCCGTCTGTCTGTCTGTCTGTCCGTCTGTCACCAGGCTGTATCTCATGAACCGTGATAGTTAGACAGTTGAAATTTTCACAGATGATGTATTTCTGTTGCAACTATAACAACAAATACTAAAAAACAGAATAAAATAAATATTGAAGGGGCTCCCATACAACAAACGTGATTTTTAAACGGTTTTTATGAAATACGCCTCGCCTACTTTGTTTCTTCTGCATATCAATGACATGTTGCATAACAACAGCATTCATTGCTATGCAGACGACAGTACTGGGGATACACTTTACACCTTACGTACTAATATTTCTCTGGAAAACGTCATCGAGAACCGGAATAAACTTGTGACTGACACTGAGAACATGTTAAGTCATGTCTCGAATTGGGGCCGACTTAATCTAGTCCATTTTAACCCTTCCAAAACACAAGTTTGCGTATTTACCGCTAAAAAACATCCCTTCGTCGTATCTCTAAACTTTGAAGGAGCTCCCCTTGATACCAAACCGACCATTAGAATCCTTGGCGTCGGTATTTCGAGTGACGTTCAGTTTCGCGGTCATTTGGAAGGTAAAGCTAAATTAGCTTCGAAAAAGCTGGGTGTGCTTAATAGAGCGGTACAGTATTTCACGCCGACCCATCGCTTACAGCTTTACAAAGCACAGGTCAGGCCTCATATGGAATACTGTTCCCATCTTTGGGCGGGAGCGCCCCAGTACCAACTCCTCCCATTTGATCGCATTCAACGCAGAGCTGCTAGAATTGTCGATGAAGTGGTAACCTCTGGTCGGCTCGATCCACTGGCCCTTCGGAGAGACGTTGCGTCTCTCTGTATATTTTATCGCCTTTATCATGGGGTGTGCTCTGAGGAATTGTTTGGTTTGATCCCTGCCGCTGATTTCCTTCACCGCACTACACGCAATCGACTGTCTTTCCATCCACACCATCTTGATGGATGGCGATCTAGGTACTACTGTGCGTTTCTCACGTAATTTTTTACCACGAACTACAGTGCTGTGGAACCAGCTCTCAGCGGCGGTATTTCCGAACCAATACGACTTAGGGATCTTCAAGAAACGAGCCTATTCCTTCCTTAAATGCCGGCAACGCATCTGTGATTCCTTTGGTTTTGCGGGTGTCCATGGACGGCGGTGATTGCTTTCCATCAGGTGACGCGCCTACTCGTTTGCCTCCTTCTTATATATAAAAAAAATAATTGAATGATGCATGTGTAAACCGGATGACGAGCACGTGCACAGGGCTGAATGGTATGAGGGTGTATAAACATTTCACACATCACTACTTCCTCAATATGGTTATCAAATGAAAGGGCTTGATTAGTAGAATAGTACTTTATGAAAATAAAATTAAAAATTAAAAACTAAAAAACTTTAAAACAAAAAATAGTAAAAAAAATTTTTTTAAGTTAAACGGTTTTATTAAAAATTGTACCAAAAGCTAAAAAATAATTCGGTAGGTCCTAGGTACAGGTACAGGTAAAAAATAAAATCGTTGGGCGTGTGAAATTTCTATCAAGTCAACCGCTATATCATATAAAAAAATGCTATTTAAATATTTACGCAGGTTACGTGCGCCCAACGATTTTATTTTTTACCTTTTCATATATGTACCTAGGACCTACCAAATTATTTTTTAGCTTTTAGTACAATTTTTGATAAAACCGTTTAACTTATAAAAAAATTACAAATTTTTTTGCTTGTTTTTTTTTGTTTCTGTCATTTACAATTACAATCTTGTCTCAGGCTCTCTCATATCCCCCCTAGCACACGTCAGTATCTTAAACAAAGCTGTGCATCACATCACGAACACTGACCATGTTAGTTATACCCGCACGCCATTGTGTCAGCAGCGCAAACAATGCCGTTATTTCACCATATCTATCTAAAATATTCCAGTTTTCGTATTCAAAGCTAGCAAACGAGCATTATTGCGGCATGACGATGCTCCGAGGCTTCGAGGCTCCGGGGCCCCAAGTCCCTGGACCACTCAAAGCGAATGTAGCGTAATTGCAATTTGTTGTACGAGAGCTGAAAGCGAGCCTTTATACTCTAAGAAAATGTTTTACTTTGGAACAATGTAAGAAAAGTATTCTACTAGTTGACCCGGCAGACGTTGTCCCTTGATCTACGAGTATGGTGTCTCTAGCATATGCGAGTGTGCATGTTTAGTGTATTCTGTTAATGTGTAATGGCATTTAGAGGATCGGGCAGGGGGGGGCGTATTCTGACCCGTGCTGTATCAAACACAGAACAATAAAAAAGGTTCTGTGGTATCAACACTATTCACTCTTACTCTGTAAGCCAAATCATTATTCAATATCGACAACTACGTCATCAACATCCGGTCTTAATATTTTATCAGTTACTAGTGTTTATTTTTCTTTGGCCTTTATGTTGCCAAGATCTATTTGCACTTCGGTTTGTGATAAGAAGTGTCATTCTAAGATAGGAATGACATTATCCAATATTACAAAAACACAAATGTTGAAAAAATTTCCACGAGCAGGATTTGAACCTGCACCCTTCTGACGGCTTTTCAGCGGGCTGGTTAGAACCACGATAGCTCAATTGGGAGAGCACTTGACCCGGTATGTCAGAAGGGTGCAGGTTCAAATCCTGCTCGTGAAAAATTTTTCAACATTTGTCTTTTTGTAATTTGTTCGCAACAAAATTTGCGTTAAATTATATAAACAAAAAAACAAAAAATTTTTATAAATAGCTTGCCTACTTCTTAACTGATCTTTAGTATTTGTAAAAATATTATGATCGGATGTTAATGACGGTAGTTATTGACATTGAATGGGCGCCTTTGGCTTTCAAAGTAAAAAGTAAATAGTGTTGAATAATATCGGCGGGCTGGTTAGAATACGATAGCTCAATTGGGAGAGTACCTGACCCGGTATATCAGAAGGGTGCAGGTTCAAATCCTGCTCGTGAAAAATTTTTCAACATTTGTGTTTTTGTAATTTGTTCGCAACAAAATTTGCGTTAAAAATTATATAAACAAAACAATAACATTTTATTATCCAATATTCTGACGGAATTCTGACATAGCACCAGACGTTTCGACCTATATAGTTGTTTATTTTTATTGTGTTTTATTTCAATCAACATGCTTATTTCGCCTCTGTGGTCTAGTTAAGACCACCGGTTCGGACCCATAAGTTCCGGATTCGATTTCCAGCGGCGGGTACATGTTTGTGTACTCTACTCGGTTTGGCTGGTGGTATGGCTTGTTTGCCGCCTGGATGACTAGCACCATCTATAAACACTAACTTTTTTTTATCGAATTCCGGAAACTTTTTTTAAATTCAAATTCAAATTCAAATTATTTATTCGTGATTCACAGGTAAGTCATTAGGTCTAATTGTATTGATTATAAGGTTAAGGCCTTATCGGCATACGAAAAATATAAAATAATTATAAGAGCATTATAAATCATTATACATTACTAATCTTATCGACATACGAAAAATATAAAATAATTATAAGAACAATAGAAATCATTATACATTAAAAAGGTAAATAAAATAATAATAAATATAATTACAATAATTCATTAGGTCATGGTACATTTGATAGAAAAAAAACATTCAAATTAAAATCATAAAAAGTAGATATTACGAAATTAAATTAATACCTACATGTCATTTATAGCAACATCTAACTGGTACGGAGACGGCTGAATGCATTAATACGCGGACGTACTATTTTTTTTTTTTTTTTTGACACTTAAATCCATTTACGCGTAACCTAGGACACTCAAGCAGACATTAGGTGAGCTTTGCTGAGCTTAAAACCTATTTTAATTCTAAGAACTCATTAACTGAGTAAAAGGCATTATTAACTAAATATTCATTAAGTTTTTGCTTGAAAGTGACATAATGATCACATTCTCTAATAAAATTTGGAATTTTATTATATATTTTTGGCGCCATTACGAACACACTTTTTTCATACAGTGTCGTTTTATATGGAATGTGATTCACAGAGCACAACAAAGTACGATTTCGTTTTCTAGGAACAATTTTAAATAAGTTTGAGTGTTGCCTAATAAAGAGAGCCAATTCCAATATGTACAAGGAAGGCATAGTCAATACATTCAAAGTTTTGAAGTATGTTCTACAGGAATCAGTCTTTCTAAGTTTGCACATAGCACGAATGCATCTCTTTTGACATTTAAAAACTTTGTCCCAATTAGTTGCATTACCCCAAAATATAATAGCATACCGTAACCTAGAAGCCACAAAGCCATGATAGGACGCGAGTAACGTTGAGAGACCAACTTTTCGCGACAGAAGATAAAGGCTGTACGATGACTGTGAAAGCTGTCCACAAACAAAGTCTATGTGATTTTGCCATTTTAAATTTTCATCAATGTGCAAGCCAAGGAATTTTGTGGTTGTGGTCGGCTCAATAACTTTGCTATTGTATTCTATTTGATAGGTAAGTTTAGTATTACATCTTTGTTTAAATTCCATAATTTTAGTTTTTTTCATATTGATTACTAGATTGTTGTTTTCCAACCACCCAATTATTGACTTTAAACTATAGTTTATAACATTTTCTTTGTTGAATACAACTGTACAATCATCTGCAAACAATATCATCGGATCACTAATGGATTTTGGGATATCGTTAATGAATATCAGAAAGAGGAGTGGACCTAAAACGCTTCCTTGAGGCACTCCACAGGTGACTATTCTAGGACTAGATTTATAGTTAGTTTCCTCTTTAGTTTTGGAACAAATTCTAGATATTTTTGTAATCTGGGTTCTGTGACTTAGATAAGACTGCAGTAGATCTAAAGAATTGCCTCTTATCCCATATACTTCAAGCTTTTTAAGTAGCAACTTGTGATCCACTAAGTCAAATGCCTTTGACATGTCCATATATAGTGCAAATACAGGGCTCCTTGAGTCTACTCTGGGATAAATTAAGTTAAGGAATTCGTAAATTGCTAGGTTAATTGACATATTTTTTCGGAATCCTTTCTGTTCATTTGTGAATATATTTTTATTTTCAAAATAGTTACATAAATTATTGTAGATAGCCTTTTCAAATATTTTCGAGAAAATTGAGAAATCGAGTGAACAACCATCATGGTCCATAATATTATCCTCTAAGGAATTATGATGACGCAACGGAGTGCGCTGTCTTTGCCTCAAAGTGACGTTATCATATTGGTTATTATCAGCCATGATAAAAAAAAAAAAACAACAATCTACCACCCTCCGCTGACCCAAAAGTTGATCGGAGTCATCAAAGAGTTGCGTGTCTGCGCTGCTTAATCTTTGGCGAATATGGCGCGCATGCGCAGTGCTGCAGTCATAACACAGTCGGCAGGCGCGCGCAGGTTTAGAGCTTACGCGCTGCGCGTAACCGTGAGAGTCGCTTGCGGACGTGCGGTGCTTCTCGCGCCGGTCGTAATGGCGGTGCGCCGGCTGCTACACGGAGAATGAATCAGCGCGATCGCAAAACTATGTTATTCACTCCTATTTGACGAAACTTTTTAGTTTCATTTTTGCGAATTACACTAGTTCAACTTTTTAACATAATATTTTAACGAATAACACTGTTTTACTACACTTAGACAAATTTATTACTGGGAGCTATACGTAAACAGACTTGTTCTAGTGACTGATCGTCAAAGAAGAGAGGTTTATTCTTACAAGTCTTAGTACTATCAACAAATTTTCTGGATATATTGATGAATGATGGCATTACGGCGATTTTTCTGTACAGGGGTCAATGGCTATACCCAACCCACCCCCTTTTGTTTTTGACAAATTTTCTGGATATCCACCATTAGGAATCTTAAGAAAGAAATGAATTTCTATCTAAATATGTCAATGTTTGTAGCATTGTTGTGTTCCAGCAGCTAGAGATAAGATAGCCAGTGCCTCAGTGCAACTTGCGGTGAGGACGGCTAGTGAGGCAGAAAGCTGCTACACTAGCGCTGTGCTCACGTCTTTGCGCGGACTTTGCTTCTGCTTAACATCAGGCTGAGCAGTCATCATCATCATCGTCATCATCATCATCTCAGCCAAAAGACGTCCACTGCTGGACGTTTGCCTCCCCCAAGGATCTCCACAACGACCGGTGTTGTGCTGCTCGGATCCAGCGGCTTTCCGCGACCTTCACCAGATCGTCGGTCCACCTTGTTGGAGGCCTGCCCACAATGCGCTTTCCAGTACGCGGTCGCCACTCAAGGACTATTCCGGTCATTCCTGCGAGCAATCTGCCCTGCCCACTGCCACTTGAGCTTAGCAACTCTTCGGGCTATGTCGGTTACCTTTGTTCTTAGAACAGAGTTATTTGCCTAAATTTCTATAAAAAGTGTAATAAAAAGCACCAAACGTTTCTGCACAGTTGTCTTTGTTGTGTTTTATTTCTATCAACATTTTTATTTCGAAAAGCCCTCACCCTCGATCTACAATGAACATTAAGCCGAAGCATTGGAAATTTACGTGGCGGGGATCTTGATTTTTCCCAACAATTACAAAACATAATGAAAGTGATATTGATGACATGATTTTTTATTTAATTGACTTCATTTTGCTAGTTGCAGAAACACGATTTGTTAACTTTTATAACAGAGAAAAAAATATCAAAATAACCTCTTCTAAAACAGATTTGCATTTTACAGGCAAACTAGACCAATTCAAGCATCTAAATTTTCTTAGGTCTTAACACACACTTCAATATTACTAGTTAATTTTTTTAAACTTATTGGTAGTTTTAATTGGAAAGAAAAAAAACAGTTTTTCTTATGGTACGGGGCGCAAACGATTAGATTATTAGATAGATATTAGATTAATTGTTAAGCGATGCGTTGCCTTAATTCGTGCAACGACAACAATAGCAGAATTACCTACAAAATATCAGTCACAACTTTGCCCACGGGTGTGAACGAAAAACGCACAAAGTTATTGTTACGTATAAATTATGTAACACAATGTAACAGTCCATTAATTAACTCAAAAAAGACTTGGGAAATACGTATGAGTGTCGAGTTTCGTTGAACTATGCTCACCTTGAAATTGAACTGTTTTTATTAATCTTACTCGCTTTTATTAATAACTATAATTAATAAAGGCTTTGTCCTAACTGACTAATCTCAAACTGCTGGGCGCAGAATGGTGTATTTTATTATGTATGGTACAGTCAGCATTGGAAGTCGCTAGATTTAATATTATATTTTATTATTTTAATTTTTGCATTCTCTTTACAATGCTATATCACACTAATATTATAAATGCGAAAGTTTGTGTGTATGTGTGTATATTTGTTGCTTCTTCACGCTGCAACGGGTGGATGGATTTGGATGAAATTCGGCATACAGATAGTTTATAACTTGGATTAAAACTTATATAATAATTTTATTATCACAACAAAAAGAAACTTACTTAACTTAACTTGGAAAAAAACAGAGAAAAATAATTAGAAAATTAAAAACTAAAAAACCTAAAAATAAAAAATGTCCTCCATGTGTGGGCTCATGGGAACGGTCCCAAGAATGCTGGCAACATTGTCCCTTTGGATTGCCAAACTAATACGCTGGCAGAGGTAGCTGCCAGTCTTCTTGTCACTGGAGGCCACGATAAGGCGAGCCCTTAACTCTTTAACTCATTAGGTATTCTATTATATTATTATACAACCTTATTTTTAGTTTATACAAAAACCGAAATACGGGTCAAATATTTTCATTTAAAGAATCAGTACAAAAAAAATTAAAATAATATCTTGAAAACTCACGAAGTTACAAGCTTTTTGTGCTGTCCCGTTGTGTGTTTTTAGTAGGGTATACTATAATTGAGATTTTGTAAATATTATTTGGTCAAAATGTAACATGGTATAAAAAATATTGAAATCGATTCTATTACTGATTCTGAACAAACAGTTTTCAGGTTTCGTATAAACTAAAAATAACATTGTATTATAGGTATTAAATGTTTTTAGCTTGTCTACTCGTAGATACGGAGATGTAACCTGCACATTTTAGTCTTTAGTACTTGCTTATCTACTTGGCAAAATCAACATAATTATATAACAGGCGCTTCTCAACTTATACTAAAGCTATTCAGATATTACGGCAGGTACCAAAGTACGTAGTAACTATATTATTTTAAGATAAAGAAAAAGTCAACCAGTTTCAGGAAACTTGAGTGGGAATCGAACCCAAGACCCTTGATAATCCAAGTCCAATGCTCTGACCGCTAAGCTCTCGGTAGTTTTTATCTTATAACTAAACTAGCGCGGCCGCTCGCGGTTTCACCCGCGTAGTTCCTGTTCCCGTGGGAATATCGGGATAAAAAGTATTCTATGTGTTAATCCAGGTTATAAACTATTTGTACGCCGAATTTCATCCAAATCCATTTAGTAGTTTTTACGTGAAAGAGTAATAAACATCCATCCATACTTATAAACTTTGGCGTTTATAATATTAGTAGAATTTTTTTATCTTTCGGGACTCCTTCTTTATATAAACTTTAACTATACCAAATATTAAGTTTTCGCTATACGAATTAATAATAATAGATTATTGGATCTACCGTTACTCATTCATTTTAATTTAACTTAATGTTTCTCCCGACGTTTCGAACCCTTTGCTGGGTCCGTGGTCACTCAGTAAAAGATTTCTTCCAAAGTTTGAGTTCAAGGGACCCCGAATCTGATAAATGTGATGAATATTGTATGTCCGAAATGGGCACACTACTGTTGTGTTCAAAAATACTATTGAGACCTCATCAAGACAACTATTCTATTCGAATCTGATGATGATAAATAATATGATAATGTATAGTACGTTTGACGATAAAGGATGGAAATATTATTATTAGACAAATAACTAATAGAATACCTACTTTTCTTTAATTTGCTGAGTACCCAGTATTTCCGTAAGAGCTGCTGAAAATTACCATGTGAGTCTTCGATATTAAAATTTATAGCTGTGCCGTCGCCTTAGATAAGGCTTTAGCTTCTGCAATGTCTCTCTATCATAACATAAAACATGTTTCGAGGAGCTCAAAGGAGCAAGCAACATTGCGCGTCAAAGTTGTTCAAGCAAATGAAACCAACTATGTTTTGAGAGTGAAAATGAATAAAACTTTTTAGAATAGAATAGATTGTTTTATTTGCTAAGAATATGGTTGGTATTACAAGAAGTTGGTCATACTTTTATAGTTTCACATATTCTGCCATGTAGACATGCAAAATTTACAATACGGTTCATAAAAATTCACAATCGGTATTTACAATTTGTATTTATAAAGTGTATAAATAGGTATATTGGTATTATTATTAAAATCATTATTATTAATTAATCCATTGCATCACTAGTCAACATAGTTACGATAATTATATACATAGTTCCATTTTTCAAAATTACATTATAATAAGACACATTATAAATTAATACAAAAAAATATTATATTTATGCTAAGTTTATTTACTTATCTATACATATAATAAGAACGTAGGGATAAAAAAATCTGTAATTACAAGATATAAAAAAAAATTTACACAGGTTGCCTTAAAATCACTTACGGAACACGATAAAATAGTTTTAAAAAAAATTGTTTGTTTGTTTGTTTGTTTGAAGTCGATAAACTCGAGAACTACTGAACGGATTTTGATCCGGTTTTTACCAAAATGCTAAGAAAAATCCGGAGAATAATATAGGCTACATAAATACTCGAAAAATACAGGGTGTCTTATTTAAATCTGTCAGTATGGGAAAGTCTGAAACTATAAGACATACGAAGATCTGTCCTTAGGAACCATGTCATCGATTTTAATAAGAAGAAAAACTGCATTCATACATTTTAAAAAAACCTGTACTCAGCTCGGAAATCGAACCCGGTTGTTTTGAAAAAAAAAAAACTTATACTATTTCTATTTAGATATCGATTGTGTAGGTCTTAAGCAGTAAATGGCTCTTTGAAACATGATGTCTAAAATTAATAAAATGCATTGTTTTCACGTACTTTAATTTATTTTAGTAGGTGTTCGAAGTGACCACCGTTACATTCAACAAGTTCAGGCATGTAAAATTGTCTCTATGGTTGTTTGTACCTCTTTGCTGGTTTTGTAATTGTAAGATCGTTACCTAAACGTGTTGAATATTGTATTAAAAAAAACGGTGGTCACTTCGAACACCTTCTAAAATAAATAAAAGTATGTGAAAACAATGCATTTTATTCATTTTAGACATCATGTTTCAAAGAGCAATTTACTGCTTAAGACCTACACAATCGATATCTAAATAGAAATAGTGTAAGTTTATTTTTTCAAAACAACCGGGTTCGATTCCCGAGCTGAGTACAGGTTTTTTTTAAATGTATGAATGCAGTTTTTCTTCTTATTAAAATCGATGACATGGTTCCTAAGAACAGATCTTCGTATGTCTTATAGTTTCAGACTTTCCCATACTGACCGATTTAAATGAGACACCCTGTATAATAAGAACGTAAGGATAAAAAATCTGTAATTGCAAGATATAACAAAAATACTTTAAAATCTCTTACGGAACACGATAGAATAGTTTAAAAAGAAATTGTTTGTTTGTTTATTTGTTTGTTTGAACACGATAAACTCGAGAACTACTGAACGGATTTTGAACCGGTTTTACCGAAATGCTAAGAAAATTCCGGAGAATAACATAGGCTACATAAATACTCGAAAATTGTTAAATTTTGATTTGGTCTAAACCGAGATTTAATCCTTGGTTGCTTGGACAACATAGGGGATTTTTTTTTAATGAGTTTTACGGCTCTGGCATTTGAGGCTCTGGCTCTCTATTGCTATCGTGTTTTACGGCTCTGGGTTCTTTGCCCTTTTGAGCCTGTCATTGATAGTTGTTGTCATGAGAATACCGATTTTGATGCGGTTATCACCAAAATGCTTAGAAAATTTCGGAGAATAACATACAAATTGAAAAATGTTAAACAAATTTTGATATACGTATTTACGCGACCAACTGTTAGATACGTTCGTTGAGTTATTATTTTAGAAAAGTTTTGTTACTTTCTAAGGTAAAACCTACTCTTTATAAATCTGTGAGGCACCTAAGCGAACATTAGCACCGCAGTAGTAAAGCGACGGAAAATAAAAACAAGCTCGAATCACGCACATCATTAAACTTGGCTGTACATAGGTACACCTTTTGTTTCATTTTCCAAAATAACCAATAATAATATGGCTATTTAGTCGCGCCTGCGCGCGGCGCTTATTGCAGTTTTCTAATACACAGAAATGTTAAAAGTTAAAACATTACCTATATTTGGCGGTATTAACCTCTGTGTCGTTGCCCAACATAATGTCTCTTTTTTTAGTTATGCATAGAAATGTTACCTACTCATTAAATTTGGCTGTATAAAACTTTGTATCATTGCCCAAATTCATGTCTCTATTTTTTAAAATATTGCACATAGAAGATATCTTGAATTACATAGCTTGGCTGTATAAACCTTTGGGTCGTTGCCCAAAATACTTAATGTTATTTTTTTAAATCTATTTGGTGAAAAAACGCGAGAACAGGAAAATTTAAAAAAAAATTGGCGCTCAAATTTTGAAACGAACAGAAGGAAATTTTGATGTTTTGCAATGCAATAAGTACCTATTTTTATTTTGTTAATAATTTTCAAATTATATTAATTATTCATTGTGTAAAAGTTTTTTAAAACATTTTATGCAGGTAAGTTAAACACTTATTTCAGAACTTATTTTACATGTAAGCGGTTTCTTACTTTGGTTTCTTAACATGTTTATAGGATAAATCTGTATTCAATGATACAATATAAGCAAGTAAGTATCATAACAACTTTAATATCATAAAACCTATAAATAATGAATTTTGTACATACTTCTAGATTACAGAAAAATGGTTTTTCCATTCTTCTATCGCATAAGACGATGGCTACCTCTGGTATCAGAGTTGCAAAAATGTTTAAGTTTGCAGGGTACAACTGTATTAGAGGCACGAACTTCAGATTTTTTTTATTAGAGGTAACTTCTTTCTGTTTCCTGTGATCTACCTCTAAAAAGCTACCTACCTAACAAGATGCCACGAAGAAGTTCAAATTTATCGCAAGTATGTAACATAAAATACTATACTGTATTACCTAATAGACAATAATATAATTTATTACAGTTCTCAATTTATTGATATTTTGTATCTACGAATAAGAACATAGTTGGTAAATAGTTTTTTGTGCCTTATGGCCGACAACCAATAATCCTGGACCGCTACCTGCTACTCGATATCCAGCTTCGGTGGACAAGGCAAAAAATATTTTGAAGTACGTGGTTGGACAGTATAACAGTAGACACATTTTAGCTAAGATACACCAGTGCCTAGGACGACTCCGGACGAGTACCTGAGCTGTAAAATACCAATTTTATTACATATAATTGAGCGTCAGTAAACCCATTTCAGGTTTGTATGACGTAGCAAATACGCGCAACCCACCGAGAAACGGTGTTGTATACTGAATGTATGTGGAGGGATAATTGAAACGGGAAACTGAGTGAGAATCTGTATGAACGGGACGATTCTGTGCTTCAAACTGAATATATGTATGTACATGGCAGAGATGATAGTCGAAAGAATAAGAGATAATGTATGAAAATAATGATGAACGTAAAGGAGGCACAGGAAGTATGCCAGAACCACACTAAATGGAGATCGATTGTCTTTGTCTATCTCAGCATTCCCAGCTGAAAGGATATTAAGAGTGAGTAGATGTACGTATGTCGGTAAATACAATGTCAATTTATTAAATTTCCGATGCATATAATTTTATTATGCCCTAATAAGCTTAAATAGATACCTACATAAAAATTAAACTGTACAGACTACAGCCTTTAGCTCACGCGGACGAAGTCGCGGGCAACAGCTATTTAGAATAAGTGTTAGTATCATCTATATATATCAAAATCAATTGCTGTTCGTTTGAGTGGCTAAAACTCGAGAATGGCTGGACCGATTTGGCTAATTTTGATTTTGAAATATTTGTGGAAGTTTAGGGAAGGTTTAAACGGTGAGAAACATAAATAATAAGTAACGGAAATTAGTGAAAATAAAAATTTATTTCCAATAAAAAATGTTTCTTTTGTTGTCATGGAAACTGTCAAAGCGGTACGAAGTCCGCCGGGTCAGCTAGTCCTTAATAAAATCAGACACTGAATATAATTAATAATTATTAATATTTTTTTTTATTTGTTGTACTTAGTGTGTGCCAATAAGTAAATGTATTTTTTCTTTCTTTCTTTAATTTAGGAAATGCTAATCAGCCAGCGCCTCAGGAGGTGAGGATTCCGGGTCCGATTCCTGCCATCTCCGGCCTTATCATCACATAACATCAGGTGAGGAGAAGACCAAATGCGTACGCGTATGCAAAAAAAAGCAATCCAAAGAATAAAAGACAGAGTTTCTACTACCAGAAATAATGAAATGGTGTAAAAGGCGCGAAATTTAAATGATATCCAACCAAAGTCAAAGTCAAATATTACTTTACTCAAATTTAACTAAGGAAAAAGCGAAACACTTTTGAATTGTCCAAATAATGTTTTACCTACCTACTACTTAAGGGTGCGCCGACCAAAAAATGCCAAAAATGCAGTTACGGTTAAGTAGATATAATTGAAAATACTATCGTATTAAATAAACAAAATATATATTTAGTATCATAGGGAACGTGTTTACAATTTGTCAGAACCATAAATGCATAACACGCTATAGTTTTTTCTACAATATCATTTAAAGTTGGGCAAAAATCATGAAAACGAGTGGCGGCGTTTAGTAGATTTCTTATAGTTTATCTAAATTATTGTACCTCTGATTTTGTCTAACCAATCATCAATGGATAAACTACAAATTGCTAGACTACATTTTCGATTCATCAAGTGGTTATTTAAATATTTTTTTTTTATTAAGCACCTTAAGAGCGTTTACGCCGCACACTAGCGCCACTAATGAAAAAAAAACATATCTAGTAATTAGAGATAGAAAATCAAATTATTCTCAACAAACTATTTGAATGAAGTAATTTGGCATTTTTACGTCACGTAATGAACACCTCACATGTTATGGTTTAGTTAAATAAGACGTTACGGCCACTTTTAACTATATCGCCATATTTAACTAAACCATAACATGTCAGATGTTCATTATGTGACGTAAATATGCTAAATTACTTCATTCAGATAGTTTGTTGATCATAATTTGATTTTCTATCTCTAATTACTAGATATGTTTTTTTTTCATTGGCGGCGCTAGTGTGCGGCGTAAACGCTCTTAAATTCCCCATACAAAATTAGTATGGCCGCGCGGCATCAAATAAATATGGACGACGACATTTCAAATAAAACATAATATGACACTTGTCACTTACGGACGGCGCACCCTTAATCAGGGGGGTAACCACAAGCTCTTATAGCAGTATTATTGCAGTTTTGAGAACGAGACGCGTGTAGCGGCGAATATACCTACACGCGTCTCTTTTCCACAACTTCAATAATACTGCTATAAGCGTTCATAGATAGGCGGCAGGACGTCTTATAGCTGTGTAGAAGAATGAACGCAAGAAACACAGCTCTAATTAGTAAATGACATTTACAATACCTACGTCCGGGTCGAAATCTGTACCATAACCGTCTTTTGACTTTGTCTGAATCAAACGTTATCATTATTATTATTAATATTTTAACTCGTTATCCGAAATCCATAACCTCTGAGGAACAAGCCTCTAAAAACCTAACACAACAATGCTGTAAATAATATTGTTACACTGACTTAATACTATAATACAAGACAAGCCATTAAACAGATCCAGTAGGGAGTCGAACCAATTGCGCAGCCTATTACTAAACTACACCACATTCGACGACCTCCGTAGCCGAGTGGCTTGCACGCCGGACTTTGGGCGGCGCTAACTCTGAGGTTCCGGGTTCCTCTAGAAATCCTCCGAAGGTGATTCGTTTCAACACGGCTTGAGGTACCCTTTACGTACCTCGCCGCCCCCAAAAACCCCGGTGACGCTGAAAATGCCGTTCGAGGCAATCAGCAATCTCTATCAAAAAAAAGAAAAAAAAAGTCGTTTCCGATTTCCATAAAACGAGTACTTTAGCTACTTACCTTGGGATCAGAAAAATGTATGTGATGTTGTACACTATTTATTATTTATTTACATTGCGGTCTGACGTCATCAGGCTTACAACTAATCACCATGTTGACTAATTTAAAGATAATACTTGTTGAACTTGAAATGCCTGATGCAATGTCGTTTTTTGCAAACCGGCATACTTAGTTTATACTACTACATATAACTATAGTTTTTGTTTTTCTTAAACAATTTATGACTTTTACCAGTACTGTACGACATTGTTTAATTAGTATAGCTTGGCTAGGTTATTTAGTTTAATAAGTAGTTAATATCATCTGTTCCCTTTATTTCATTACTTATCTCTAATTTGTTTTGTATCCTTTCTGCGGTAGGGGACCTGTGGTTCAGGTTGTATACAAACCCCTTTCAGGCACCAGTCCTTCACTATCTTTCGTTACTTATTATTTTAAGATCTAGTTATAATTTTTAAATTTCTGTGAAGGAACAATAAAGAAATATTATTTTAATTATTATTAATGTGGACATTGAAATTGGTACCTGATGTAAATTTGCTAACTTAGATATTTTTAATTATTTAATTTTCTTTTTTGCCGTTGTTGTGGTTGTCTTTTATAGTTTGTGTACTTTTTCGCAATGGAAAGTGTCCATTACGATTATTTTGACGATGTAAGCGAGAAAAGAAATGGACTTGCTGAGTTTGTTGCTGGTTCGCCTCAGTACAAGGTCTCCCAGCCCTGTGTAGACTTACGAACCGATGGCATAGTGACATTCATAAGAACACAAGTATTTGTAGCCTAACGTGAATAAACGATTTAGAATTTTAAATAATATGTACTTACATGGTTCATGTCTTGAATGAGATTATTTAAATCATTCAGTGATTGATCAATCGCGTTATCTATATCATTCTCGTTATATGCTCCTATTTCCTCTTCGGAATCAATGACGGTAGGATCAGTCGTAGGTTCCTGAGGCACGTATTCCACATATTCGTTCGTAGTATCTTTGTACAGGTCTATATAGTCTAACTCAAGATAATCTGTGCCGTTATCATCATCATCATCATCATCATCATCATTCAGATCATTAAGGAAACGATTAAAAGTATCTTTAGTCACAATTTCATTCGCTTTATTATTTTTCAATGGTATCACTTTTAAATTGTTCGCCATTGTCTCTGAGTCATCACGCATAAGAATATCTGTAAATTCTATTGTTTCTGTCGTACTTTCAATAACATCACTAACAATGATAGTACCGGTACCACCATTTTCTGAAGAGTTACCGATTCTGAAAGACGTTATATACATTTTATTTTTTTTGTTCTCCTTCTCTACCTTTGCTGAGTCTTCATCAGCAACTGATAATACTTTTATCAATCCGTGGAGCACTTGATCCAGATCATCTCCGTCATCTAATTCGATGTTTTTCGTGGTTATATTCACTCTGCTAAGTTCAGTGTCATTTTTGTTATTGTTGAAGAAAGACTCACGCAAAAACTCGGTGAAACAATCGATATAATGGTCACAATCACATTTAACATCGACGAGCAACAATGCACTGATGAAAAATAAATAGCCCAAGTACATTTTCGTCTGCGGATTGGTTTACAAATAAAAACGTGAACACAGTCTGTTTGTTCGTAAACAAATGCGGGGGAGATGATGCGTTCGCTCTGTCTAGCGAGCAATGTTGTTGTTCGCAATTAAATTAAACTTTTATTATGACGGTGGGAAGGTTTCGTTTATCTTGTACATTTGGCGTTCGGTGTTAGGTAAGCCTCCTTGAATCTGTGGTGACTTTGATGGATGGACTAAGACAGTTAGTATTGCATACCCAATTGCTAACCTCCGAGCTTTGGGTAAGCTCTTGCAACATAGATCGTAAGTCGTAACTTTTTGTGTCTACGCAACAAAATAATTCTTTATTACATCAATTATTATATTATCGATATGTACAAATGGAGCTATTCCGAGCGGTTGTTTCCTCTTTGACGGTGTGATAAAACGTGATATTGCAATTTGGGTAACCTTTACTGTTTTAATATTGTTAATGGATGCCAATTGCTACGTAGATAGTCTTCGATTTTTTTACATTTTATTCTATATTTTTTATGATGTTGATGATTAAGTGCTCTAAAAAATATCAATCATGTGTCAAGTTCGTGAACGGGTGCCTCCTGTGGAGACGAGTCTGTCTTTGCCAATAAGTTTTTTATAAAAAAAACAGATGATTATTAATGCGCTACACATTAACTCACCCATCTAGAAAGCTAAATTATTGTTATGCTCGTGTTAGTTATTTACGTGAGGAGGTTTACGTAAATAAGTCAATAGTCTATCATAGCTGTGAATATTGAACCACGATTTTTCGCATTCAAGCCAAGCATCCGGCTTCCGACGCTTCTTAAATTATAATTTGAACTACGGCTTACACTGGTTTACAATTTATTTATACATAGTATAAAAATAATATGTAGTGCTATTCCGCTAAATCACTCAAAATTCAAAATTCAAAAATCATTTATTCAGTTTAGGCTACAGTAGCTCTTGTGAATGTCACTATGCTATCGGTTCGTAAGTCTAACTCTCTTGTACTGAGAAGAACCGGCAAGAAACTCAGCAAGTATCCAGCTCTTTTTAACCTTACAGCGTCAAAAATATTGGAAATGCCCTATCATAGCAGGACACTTTCCATTACAAATAAACACAAAAAAATATACAGGACAACCACAACATGTAAAAAAAACAAAATAAAAACTCTAAGTTATCAAATTTACGTCAGGTAAAAGTTTCAATTTCCACAATATCATACAGTACAGCAGCGGTACAATTTTTGACTTTTATTAGAGTACTCTAGTGACAGTACTCTAATAAAAGTCAAAAATTGTTTAAGAAAAACGAAGTCAAACTATAGTGAATAATACTAAAAATAAGATAAATATGCAAGAGCAGACCAGCCTCCACAGGCGGCACCCGTTCACGAGTATGACATATAAATCAGCCATCGCTTCGCTCAACCCTATTTTAAAAAATATTTTTCGCATTAGGTCCGCATGGGCCGATCGTCTACACAGCAAAGGGTAGGGAAAAGTAAGTCTCACCCAAATCCCGGTCTTTCCGTATTTTATTTAAACCTGCTGTGATTGCAGCCGCACATGGCTGGGATGATGTCGCGTCAATGTGACACGGGGTCAAAGTGTCCACACATGTCGCATCCCAAACCAGACTCCCCTCCATGCTCCAAGACACAAGAGACATTCCGTCAGGCCTCCTTCCATCGGATCGCATACTTGATATACTTGACATAGGTACTTGATATTAAGCATGTTCGCTTATTTCTGAACGAAAACAATAAAATATGAAAATGTGGGTAGTCCTGTTAACTGTCAACGTGTCTGTTACGTTCTTATGTCTGCCTGGAATCAATTACCAACGTGTTAATGAAAGGTTTGGAAAGTATAATTGTAAAGTCAAAACGCGGTAAAGATATATTGATTCACGAAGGATATTCCTATCATTTAAACGAAGTTCTACTGGCGGTGTACGAAAAAAGATTCTACCCGGTGTAATGTGGCTATTTCAACAGTGTGTTCGAATAATTCACTTAATATTATTTCGAAAAATTTTGAACATGTTCATTTACCGGATCCCGAAAAGCAGATAGAATTAACTTTAAAGGCTAATATTAAACAAACAACTCACGGATGCACCCTCACAAATTGTTCAACGGTGTATTCAAGATGTACCAAGTACTAGTGCTCCTTACATGCCGAATAAGGACACCATGAGAATGATGGTTCATCAGGTAAGGAATAAGAATTTACCAAGTATTCCCAAAGATATACATGCTGTTATGATTCCCGATGAATTAACCAAAATAGGCAATTAACTATACTTACCTACTCATAATGAAGAATCTTTAATCGTATTTGGCACAAATGAGAATTGCAGACTCTGTGTCGCAAATTATTAGCTGATGGATGGAACGTTTAGGTATTCCCCGACCCTTTTTAGCCAAATATATTCTATACATGCAATAGTCGGAACTCCAAACGGCACGCATAAAGTACTTCCTTTAATTTATGGTTTACTTTCACATAAAACTGTAAAATGGAAATATTTTTAGAAATAGTAAAAAGACAAACATTAAACAAATTGAATATCGATTTGTGCCCACAAATTATTCTTACGCGCTGTAATGAAAGCTATAAAAATGCTTTTCCCAGCTTAAATAAACTTTGTTTTTTTCATTTGAACCAAAGCATATGGCGTCACATTCAATCAGCTGGTCTCGCGAAACGTTACAACAGTGATCCAGTATTTGCCCATAAAATGAGACATATTGGTGCACTGGCATTTTTAGAGACAATAGAAATTTCAGATGCGCTTGATATATAAAAAATGAAGATGACCTGATGAAGACAAGAAAGTGATGCGATGGTTTGAAAATTATTATGTCAATGGATCATCGAGAATCACAAAATCTATTAGCTCCAAAATGACAGTAAACTTCTTAAACGAATACGAATGCGGCGACTGCGGCGCGTGCGGTGCGGCCAGGTGTGCGTTCACCTTTAAACGACGTCCATCAATATTTCCTCCAAGGATGTGGTCAGTACATGACAGCCAACTTTCACATATACCATTATCTCAAAATGCGCTGGAGTCGTGGCACAACAGGTGGAATATATTAGGCCGACGAAAATAAAACATTTTCAAAACAATAGTGGAGTTCCAGAAAGAACAAAAGCACACAGAATACTATCGAACTATCGAACTCGTTAATTCCTCGGAACCTACGCTTAAGGGTGGGCCGACCAAAAAATGACAAAAATGCAGTTACGGTTAAGTAAATATAATTGAAAATACTATCGTAATATATTAACAAAATATATATTTAGTATTATAGGGAACGTGTTTACAATTTGTCAGAACCATAAATTCATAACACGCTATAGTTTTTTCTACAATATCATTTAAAGTTGGGCAAAGATCATGAAAACGAGTGGCGGCGTTTAGTAGATTTCTTATAGTTTATCTAAATTATTGTACCTCTGATTGTGTCTAAACAATCATCAATGGATAAACTACAAATTGCTAGACTACATTTTTGATTTATCAAGTGGTTTTTAAATAATATTTTTTTATTAAGCACCTTAAATTCCCCATACAAAATTAGTATGGCCGCGCGGCATCAAATAAATATGGACGACGACATTTCAAATAAAACATATGACACTTGTCACTTATGGACGGCGCACCCTTAAGAGAAAAAGATCAAACTATCACGACAGGATTACTCAGCATTTTGTCAGAAAAAGATGATATGGACATAAAAAAACCTACTTAAATGGCTGGGCGCACATTTCTCATTTAATTAATACAAAAGAATGTGTCCTACAAACTTTAGAATTGTTTTTATTAGTCATAGTTGATTTGTTGTGTTTTTGTTTTGACAATTATCATGTAGTTTAGGTAATTGTTAATATATTAATCACCATTTTTTATTCATAATTAAATATAGGTAATCAATTAATGGTTTTTTATGTTGAAATTTATATTAATCTAATCAATTGAATTCTTGTGCATGTTATTGATACGTTTGTAATTGGTTTTTTGTGGAAACTTTGCTGATTTGTGTTCTATGTATATTTTAAATATTGTTTGTGCTATGTAATTGTTTGTTTCGCAAATAATAAATAAATAAACCTTTCAAAACGTATAATCTTTAGATTTAGTTACTAGTAGTGTCACACCATGCCTAAATAAGCTTTGTCGACGAATCCTTCTTTGGTGAAAGATTCTGTCGTCGATTCGCTCATGAATGAATCGTTCTGTCGGCGAATTTTTCGTAGTTGAAAGGTTCTGTCTTTGCACAACTCATAAACGCAACATTCTGTCGACGCCACATTCGACAGAGAAACGTTTGTTGGATGTAAGTTTCAGGATCCATTTTTTTAACTGTTAATGCTAAAAATATTTTTTTGCAAAAAAATTGTACAGCGGTTATTAGTCTTTTATGTATAAATTAGTTCTACTTATAAGTTTACAAGCTAGTTTTTCTCTTCTTCTTCATTAATTTTTTTTTCCACCGCTCCATTCACTGGGACTGGGAGAATTTTATATCGAGTGAGTTAATTTGTGGCGCTATCGGAAAGCAATAAAACAGGGATAAAAAGCAAAAACTGTTTGCCACCCCGCGCTAAGCCGAGTTTACCGGTATTACTTGCTCGACGCAATCAACAAACGCGCGCTTTCAAATAAATTCACTTCGAGATTACATTCGGAAACTTTATTTTTAAGGCGAGCGTTTCCAACTGTGAGATTTCCAAGGCGTTCCGCTCGGGACTGAATGATGGTGCGAGCGTCGAATTAGGTAATGATATGGATTTTATTGAACGTTTACTTATTATTAAAATTATAATGGCCGACAACTACATATTACATATTCAAAGACAATTGGTTTGGTATATTTTTCTTTGTTTGAAACGGTGTATAGCCTGAATAAAATTGTAATTAGTTTATTAATAAGACGTATGTTTGATATTATATTCGATGCAGGAAATTGTAAAATATCGTGAAAATACCAGCCGAAATTACTAGATAAAAGGCCAATGAATAACATTTTTTTTTTGGATTTAAAATCCATATACATTTCGAATAAAAACACCGTTTTTTTGGAAACCCTCGCCTTAAAACGTGGAAACCACTTATACTTTTATTTATTTTCTTTTATTTGGATACCTTACCATAAAGTAGGTATATTTAAAACTAGCCACATAACAAACACAGATTTATCTGTGTTTGTCGTTAGGTACCGTAATGTGTCCAAATATATTTTTTTAAAATATAAAAAAGTAAATATTTATAAAATTTATAAAATACAGTGAAAAAATTAAACGCCTACCCGACCCAGCCAGGAATCGAACCTAGGTCTTCCGCAATCCGGGCAGCTGCACTGACCGCTATAAAAAAGTATACAGTTACAAAGTTTTGTATATTAAAACTTTAGTTTTTATGGGTTATTATGTTTTATTTGTATATAGACTAGTTTTGATAAGTAAGAGTTTCATTTATAAAAGACAAGCTAACAAATAAAACGAAGGAAGCAATTGCATCGATACACTGTTGTAGTAAGTACCTATATCGATGAAAGATTAAAACAATTTGGTTTTAGTTATTACCGCCTCTGTGGTCTAGTGGTTAAGACCACCGTCTCAGACACAGAGTCCCGGGTTCGATCCCCAGCGGGGGGTACAGGTTTATGTACTCAGTTTGGTAGGTGGTAGGGGTTTGTCCGTCTGGCTAGCTACCACCATCTTAACAAAATATCTCGCCGTAACATCAATGTTGCATTGTTGTGTACCGGCATCTAGAGCTGACGACCTCCTTGGTCAAGTGGTTTGTACACCGGTTTTCATGGTGTCGCAATTTCTGAGGTCCCGGGTTCGATCCCCGGTTGGGTCAATTTAGAAATTATTGTTCAAAATCATTTATTCAGTTTAGGCTACAAATAGCTCTTATGAACGTCATTTATGCCATCGGTTCGTAAGTCTATCTACTCTGGGCGGGAGATCTTGTACTGAGAAGAACCGGCAAGAAACTCAGCAAGTGTCCAGCTCTTTTCTCCCTTACAGCGTCATAAATATTGGAAAATGCCCTATCGTAAAAGGACACTTGTTTGTCTAATTGTCTCGGGTCTGGGTGTTTTCTATGTATAATAAGTATGTATTTAAGTATTTTATGTATGTTAATCCGTTGTCTAGTAACCATTTAACGAGTTTCATAACGAAGCTTCTCTTGGGCTACATAATTGGTGTGAGTCTAGGAAAGTTTATTTACAAGATAGCCAGTGCTTCAGAGTTGGATTAGTTGTGTTATTCCCGAGTTGCGATTTTCCCCGAATAATACCAGTTTCAAGAACAATGAATCAGCAGTGCTATTCTCTAAGCAAAACAGCGTCGACCTCGACATTGAACTCGCAAACGAATGTAGACTTTATTACTATTTAAAAGTAGGTTGAAATTAGTTTGCAAGTTATGGGCGAGTTCAACGTCGAGTTCGACGCTGTTTTGCTTAGAGAATAGCGCTGCAGATGCGGTTTTACCCGAATATTCACGTGTGCCGTGGCACGTGTGTAAAGGTGACAACAAAAGTGATTCAAAATTTAAATCAGTCTTTATTAACAGTAATTGGTGAAGGGCGCTTCCAACTACGGCCATATCATCGATTAACATCACGTGAGATGTAGGTTAAATGCTTACGTAACATATAATCTATACTACTATATAAATCTGTAGGATCTGTGTGTACTTGCGAATTTTCTGACAAATTTTGGGACAAATATTCGTTATAAGACTCACTGACACAAATTCTACGATTTTAGAAATTTTTGTCTGTCTGTATGTCCTCTTATAACTCAAGAACGGCTTGACCGATCTTGATGAAAATTTGTATGTAATATGAACATGAGATTGTGCAAATGATAGGCTATAAAAAAAATTTTTTTTTACAAATTTACGCACAGCGAAGCGGACGGGTGACGGCTAGTGTAAGATATAACCAAAAATCACAAACTATGGCAAATATTATGTTTGGGATTATTAATAGAGATCTAACTCGGCTTCTACCAGTTTATTGAAAGCGTTTGCGTATTTTATAATTAAAAAATCTACCCTTATATTATATGGTCTCTAGTGGTAGACTACCGTCATCAGACCCAGAGAACCAGTATGTTTCTCTATCTGTTTCTATATTAGGGAGTAAAGCAAATAGCGCTCTATAGCGCCATTCAGCACAACGTGAACAGCGCCATCTAGTGACGCGCGGATGGAACTATTATGTTGGGCTGCTCTTACTTTCTAAACACTATCGCTTGTTTGATCCTGAAGTATTAGGTACTTATCTATGAAAATGACGGTTTGTATGAAGATTTTTTCTAAAATTATATTTTTCATACTAACGTTTTTTTTAATTTTCTTAGCATCTATTTATGTTAACACTATAAAAAATTTAAAGTAGTGTGTTTGTTTCACTCAGCTAAATATAGCAGACATTAAAAAGAAAAAAAGTCAAGACCCTTCAAAGCTACAATGAAAACAAAAGGTCAACTCCGCAAACAAAAAATGAAATCAATTTTAAAAAAAATTGGCGATAAAGACACAAAATGAATAATCATTGTTAGTCCTGAAGCCTAAGTAACATAGTCCTAATTAAAGAGTGCCTCGATAGTGCAAAGGTTGCGGGGGAGCTCCAATGGGATCCTGAAGATGATAGCAGACAGAATGGACGCGGCAGTATTCAGGAGGTTCACGGACTTGCACGTTCGTTGTGTTGGCCGGTGAGCTGCCTGTGGGTTGCCCTGTCCCAAGGGGTCTGTTTTTGTTGTTTTAGCGCCTTCGTCTTTGCCTTTTTTTTTTTTTTTTGGCTAGCATTTTTATTATTTTTATGTATGTGGGACTAACATAGTTTTTAAGGTTAATTAATGTGTACTAACAATCTATGGACTATGTGGTCTGATAATAAATGATTTTTATTTTTATTTTTATTTTATTTATATTTATTTAAAGGTGTATAATAATATTAACAACTGGTATCGACTTTTAGAAGTAATACACCTATTAATAAGTGTGAAAAACCGTCAATTTCATAGGTAAGGACCTATTACTTAATTAAATTGAATTTGAATTGAAGCAGTGAATGAGGCTCGGGGCCGGCATACCCTGCAGTGGGTGCTCACGGACTAGCTTAAGTCCGGAAAACAACGCCTACCCTCAAACATTAGCAATTATATTCCGTTCAGCACATTTGCTTGTACTGAACGCGACCGCCTCGGTGGTCTAAGTGGTTAAACTACCGGTTGCAGACCTACCCTTTGCTAAACCGAGTACAATCATACCATGGGTATGTTTCTACTTGTACTTGAACTGAGTACTTATATTTGAACTGAGTACTTGTATTTGAACTGAGTACTTCTATATTGTCTTCTAAAGTTTACGCGAACACTACACATTGCAATGAAACAACTTTTACGGATCTACTCGCGTTAAATAAGTAATGTGTAAAATAGACGCGAGTAGATCCGTAAAAAGTGTTTCATTTCAATGAGTATCTACTTCTTATTTTGGATGTGTTTGCACTTGGTTTGTGTAATAATAGGGCTTGTTTCAAGTCCGCTAGGCTAGCTACCACCAACTTATCTAATTATGTCGACATAAAATCAATATTAGTAGCATTGTTGTGTACCGGCAGTGCCACAAACAACAACAAAACATGTATCAACTAAAACTGGTCATCACATCCCCTCATCACCATCTTATTTTATGTCCCCATTGCTGCTGGGGAACGGGCCATAAACGACCACGATACCCCAGTACGGATTGGAGGTTGTTAACGACTGCTAATCCAGCCGGGTCCAGAGGCTTTACGTACCTTCCGAAGCACGGAGGAGCTCAAGATGATACATTTTCGGTCACCAATCTGATGAGCGACCTTCGCGAAAGTTACTTAACTACAGCGATCGCAAACAGAGCGCGATAACCACTGCGCCTTCGAGCTCCTCTACTAATCGGTCTAAACTGTTCATGCACCATTATAAATGAACGACTCACCATTTTGGGATACCTCGTGGAACGTCGAATATCACTCATTACTTCAACATCTTTGACGTGTCTAGCAGTAAGTTTGTTCTCGTCCACCAAGTCCTTGATCAGTTTCGTTGTCACACCATCGTCATCAGTAAAAAAATAATCGATTACAACACTCTTCTTCGGCACCTCACTATAATCCGATTCCATATCTTCTAACTGCGCGTTTCTCTTAACTTTCGACTTGGGGTAGTTGAAATCTTCAAAAGCGAAAGTGTATTCTTCCACTTTGTCATATTCATTTGTTGTTACATCCGCGTAATCACCGTCTGTGGTGGAGTATCCTTCCGTATGTAACTCCACAACTTCATAAACGGTCAAATTTAATTCCGAAATTGTCGGTATCCTTGCTATAGTTATATTAGCATTGACATAGTTATAAACGTCAGGCCAATATTTCGCACTGTACAAAAACGCTGATATCATAAACAATAATACGAATAGTATCATTAATATCAACAATCTTATGATTAATTTCATTAAAGACAAGTTTAATTTCATTTTTGTTAGGTGTATAGTTATCGATGACAGAGTCGGTACTGATGTTTACAGTCAAGGGATCTGTTTGGGAACATTACAGTTTCCATATGAGGTTGATAATGGTTAAACAATAGGCTATAGGAAGGCTATACAGAGGAAGTGCTGAGACACTATTGTAATAAATTGCGCAGTTAATTTGCTACACCTGTATGTGAGAGTTAATGTTTTAATTATTTATTTTTTCATTAGTCATACAGATAGACTTAGTATATGATTGACCTTTTTATTCCGGTACGACAAGGTGAACTACTTCATAACACTACTGTTGTCTAAAGATTATGAATATGAAAAATACTAAACTACATTGTATTACTACATTATACCACAATTTGTGGTATGAATTTTCATTCCTAGAATACAACTTTATCTTTAAAAGATAAGTAAACAGCCTATATACTGTCCCACAGCTGGGCAAAGGCTTCCATCATTGAAATCAAGTCATCGCTACAATTGATGGGTATTGGCTACAACCACGCTCGCCAAATGCGGGTAGGTGATTACAAACCCGAGATTTGTGTCGAAAAATCCAAAACACACTTTGCCCAACCTGGGAGTTGAACCCGGGACCTTCGGGTGTCAGAACGAGGGCTTTGCCACTTGGCTACCGAGGCGTTAAAAAGGTAAACCCAATACTTAACCTGTGCCGACGATCAACACTCCGGTTACAGTAGTTTAAGAGTAAAATAAGACATGAATATTTATGAAAATAACAGATTTATTTATAACAAGTTCTATTCAATAAAAATAATATTAACAACATAAAACAATCACACACACAAACGGACATTCATACAACAAAGAAACGTAACAAATCACAGATCAGTCACAACAACAACAACAAACAACAAACAACAATATAAAGTGTTACCCAACAACAACCTGTAACCATTCTTGTATATTTACTAAGGTACAATGTATTTCATATAGGGTACAATAATTTAACAGTAACAAATGCCCTCTACATTACATCGTCTAACTTCTTTAAATCTTGTGGGATCCTTTCTTAGTGTGCAGGATTGTTTCGTATACCGGTACCTTGAAAGGTATTGGTTTTTCGACTGGTACAATGATATGTTTAATTACTTCGAAGGGAACATCTTTAAATTTGGGTACATGCACGATTTTCTCGACAGGGTAGGGCACAGACTTTTCAACCGGGACAGAAACCTCTTTAATAATAGGGATGACCACCGCTTTGGGAACTGGCACTTGTATCGGTATGGGGTGAGGTACGGGGATGATGATGGGTTGATTGATTTTGAACTCTACGTTCTTGTGAATAGGGACCACGACCTCCCTGTAGTGCTTGATCGGTTCAGGGTTGTCTTCCTCTATGTGTTGGTGGACTGGGTACGAGTGGGATTTGAAATCGTGGCCCCCGAACCCCTGGCCCCCGAACCCGTGGCCCCCTGACTCTTGGCCCCCAAAGTCATGGCCCCCTTCGCCCCCGCTGCTCCCGAAGTCGTAGCCTCCTGAGTAGTCGCTGGGTTGCAACTGTAAACAAAAGATTTTTATTTTAGTGTCATCATTATAATCGGCCTATAAATGCATTCACATACATATAACAAGTACAGTCGGCGGCAGATCAACCTACCCAAATCTGTTAAATTTCTCCAATGAATATTGATCCTTATAACCAAATAATAAAGTTTAAAATTGATTGTAGAAATTTGACAGTAGGTTGATCTGCCGCCGTGTGTACATGTTGAGAGTAGCCGCGGATCGTGCTCAGTGGCGTGCACTTGGAGAGGCCTATGTCCAGCAGTGGACGTGTGTAGGCTGATGATGATGATGATGTTGAGAGCTGGTCTAATGTATGTCGGTGGCTTGTTACGCCAGCTGTCATATTACAGCAACCGGAATCAAAGGCTTAAGAGGTTGAACAGAACTGATCATTTTGAGCAGATCAATGCTTTTTGCTCACTGTCGAACTGCATATACAAATAAAGGGGTACCTACAAATAACTGCAATAAATAAATAACCACTGGGCTGAAGTCAGGATATTATCGAGAAACGCTATTTATTCAAAATGTTTTATTTAAAAAAACAATAGCGTTTTTCTAATAAGTATTTAAATCGACTAAATTATTTATTTATTTATTTTATTTCTGGGTTAATAGTCGCTTGGTTTTCGATGAATCGTTACATCGAGTATTTAAAGTGCTACGACACTTTAATAAATAAGGGATCATTGAATGGAGCAATCGATGAAAGTGTTCGTTGAAATGAGAATCGATCAGATGACTTTCGAATTTACACAGGAAACTTCGAATCACGTATTCAACTCATGAGGTCATTTCATGAGTACACCTCGAGATTCACAATAAACTCGATGCTTGCTTGTTGTAATCTTCGGCCCCTGCTTTGGGGCCGGTTCGGGCCACGAACCTGTTCTCCTGCCCGGGTTCTCTTCTCGGACGACTTCGGTCGTACGGGTATCCTTGAGGGCAAGGCAGGGGTTCAATTTTTTTGCGACTTACGGGTCCGGTAAGGCAGGTGGCAGGTGATAGAATAGGATCTACGGAGTCAGCGTCGGCCATGTGGGGCCAATAGAATCGTAAAGTATCAAATGACATTTCGTCATCTGTCACAAAATTAACGATACATCTTGCTCGCCTTTTTTATTTTTCAAACGCGCTTTCGCGACAATTTAATGACGTTAGCGCGGGCGACACATAAAATAAAAAATGGCCGTCCAGCCGTGGCGCCAGCAGTGGCTCTATTATTAATTCAATTTGTTGTTCTTTTTTTAACTTTACTTTCTATCAGCGTGTTATTTCCTTTCGTTGAGTGTTACTCAATGAGTTCGGTAATGGCTGGCCTGACGGTATTACAACGTACAAATTGGATCAGTTATTTTTTTCTTTTTGTTTAGGCATACAAATATTGTCTGTAGGTTAGTTTAATATGTTTTAGATGTTTTTTTTTTCTAATTACGTGACTACATATCTAACACAAGCATATTAGCTTTATATGTAGGTTAACTTTTATTAGTGACTGCGTTAATAACGCATTAAAAATAATGTTTATTTATTTAATTACACTTTCTGGTATGTGCCAAATCTTTAAAGCTTAAAAAGTTTCACATAATAAAGTATTTTTTGAAATAACACGCACAAAAAAGTGTTCTCGTTTACCGCCGCTTGTAGTATGCGTACTTTAATTTGGGCCCTTTGATCTGCCGCCATAAAAAGAAAGATTTCCAACGAACATTAAAAATTCAGGACGAATCCGTGCGCTCTGCGCCGCCGCACGCGGGCGCTGTCAAACCTCCCAGGTTCGGTAAGATGGTTCCGTATAATTATATAAACTTGTAGTCGCCCAGTGTCGAGGGCAAGAGATCCCGTGGTCGCTCGCCAACCAATGGACGGACCTCATTACCTCCCTCACTCAATCCACAATAACCGATTGCTCTCACAACTTCCAATAGAGCTGAATGGAGGCGCATTGCGAGAGTCGTCATTCCCCACGACCACTCTGCCAAGAGTGCCCGACTAAGAAGTAGGTATATTTTACTTTTGTAATTTTATTATATTTAGTAAATTAGTTAGGTTCAATACATGGCTCAGAAACAGCTGTTTTATTTAGATGTGTAGGTATAAATGTATAATTATGTTAATAAATTAGTATTAGGTGCACGGTGAGGCCGTCTATAATTAGAGTTATATGTATATAATGTCTTTGACTTTGTATTAATAGTTTGTACTTCTTCATGTGACTCTGTTGATGGTCTATAAATAAATAAATAAGAAGAAGAGAAGAAGAATTCGAATGATCGAAATTCGATCGTAATTCACAAAATATACCTACATTATTTATACAATGTAACACATATTATACCTACAGACATTTTTATCTTCCTGCACTCTGTCTCTATACCTAATAACTTTAACTATACCAAATCTCACAGTCTATACTGCGCGCAATGTGCTTTAAAACGGGTGTAAAGTTATTTCTTTACATATAGAAGATAAATCTAATAGCTAAGTAGCTAGCACTTGTAATCAGTAACCACCGTGCCATATTTTAACTGCCTCTATAGTCTAGTGGTTAACTCAGCAGACCCAGAGAGTCCGAAACCCAGCGTAGGTAGGTAGTAGTTAGTGCTAGGTACATAACATACTTATTTACACACATTACAGTTACACGCACACAGACAGAGTGCTACTCTTACTTCGCAGTTCTATTTATTAGTTTAGTTTTTTGGAGGAATTATTTTGGTTATCTGTTTTAAGCCCTCGTAACTCAACCCTCACAATAGACCTTATAGGAGTGGCAGCGGCTGAAAATCAGCCTGTCCTATGTCAGCACTAGCTGAGCCGCCTCCATTTGCCTTCAAAATTTATATATTGATCTACCCATGTATGCTCTTCCATGAAATATGTATATCTACCTATCATGTTTTTTCTTTAGTTATCCAAGTATGGAATTGTTACCTAAATACTCGTTTTTGAAAGCAATAAACGCATTTATTATTATTATTATTTAAGCGAAGAGATTAGAAATATGAATAACAACATAACAGCCAGTCATCATCCTCATCATCAGCTCTATCAGCTCTTTTTTATGTATGTCCCCACAGCTGGGGCACGAGCCTTCCCTATGGATGGATAGGGAGAACGGGCCATACATCACCACCACGCGGGCCCTGTGCGGGTTGGTAGTTGTTAACGACTGCTAATGCAGCCGGGACCAACGACTCTACGTGCCTTCAAAAGCACGGAGGAGCTCGGAATGATACATTTTTTTGGTCACCCATCCGAAGACTCGCTTTTGCGAAAGTTGCTTAACCTCAGCACTCGCAAACCGGGCGCGTTAACCACTGCGCCATCGAGCTCCTCAAGAACAACAACAACCAGTAAAAGTGATGAAGTTAATAGTTTTTATCACATCTACCAAGTCATGAGATAATTATGATCGGAGCTAGAGGACCATGGTTTTGAAACCCGGCATAACTAAGTACAATATATAGTATATATTGTTTTCTAAAGTTTACGCGAACACTACACATTGAAATGAAACAACTTTTACGGACCTACTCGCGTTTATTTTACACATTACTTATTTAATGTTTATCCTGACGTTTCGAACCCTTTGCAGGGTCCGTGGTCACAGGGAGACTGAGGTGTTGGTCATCTCATAATTAGTTGGTAGCTTGTATACCCTCATTTAAATTTAATCAGGTGCGTTCCGTTTTACGCAGAAAGAGCTTACAGTATCTTTAGGTCTGGCAGTATGGTGTCGGGGCTGGGATTTAATATTTTGTATGATGGGATCCCAGGCTGGTGGTAGATTCCAACCATCTTCTCTATTAAAATTAGGATGTTTTTAAATTTCAATAGCCTCGCGTATCATCCTAGGGATGAATCGTTGTTCTCTAACGAGTATTTGTGGTTTATCAAATCTGATGTAACGGTTGGGCCCTTCAGGTACTAGCTACTGTCTATTTTTGTATTAAGGCTTTATTAGAAGTCCGCTGTTAGCTTCTACGATTTTATGTTGCTGTCAATATAAAATCAGTTCCAATAGTTAGAAATGCCACTTATTTATTAACCGCCTCTGTGGTCTAGTGGTTAAGACCACCGGTTTATACCCAGAGGTCTCGGGTTCGATTCCCAGCGGGGGGTACATGTTTGTGAACTCGGTTTGGTTGGTGGTAGGATTTGTTGATCTGCCTGGCTAGCTACTACGATCTTATCTAAATATGTCGCCATAACATCAATGTTTGTAGCATTGTTGTGTTCCGGCAGCTAGAGATAAAATAGCCAGTGACTCACTAGTTGAGGATCCCGGGTGAAGTGCGTTTCCACCATTTATCATCATCACTTAACATCAGATGATATAAAGGCACGGTGCTTACCCGTACAAAATTAAAATATATACCTATGAGGAAGCCAATGAGATAAGTAGAAAATTGAAAGTGAAGCATTAAAAAAGGTCGTGCTTTAATTTGATACACAGAAAAAACGAACGATCATGACTGGCTTGTGTGTTGAAAGTACTTCGTTTACTTAATTAGTAACATTTCAAAAAGGTTTCTTTGTAGAGTTCCAATTTCTCTTTAGAACTACTTACAGAACCCTAAAAGCAATTGATCTTTAAATATTATTTACTGCAAAAAATCAAAGTCTCAAATCTTACATTTAAATAGGTACCTATCTAAAGAAATGTGCTTTCTATGAACTCTGACAGCTTTATTCCAAGTTGTTTGTACCGAACATTAGAATTGCGTCTGCGAAGTTCGCCCCTCTGCCTCGCTCCAAACTTGGCGAGAATGACTTAAGATGTCAATGTGTACACGGCTCGGCGTAAACTCGCAAAATATTAAATTAATAATTCATATTTTCATTATAATTAGACTGATTCAAAAAACAGAAACTTTCACACGGACCAGTAATCAACCCTCTTCCTTTTATCATTCAAAATAGGAATCAGCAGCTGATTTTTAGGGTTCCGTACCCAATGATTAAACGGGACCCCATAGACTCCGCTGTCCGTCTGTCTGTCACCAGGCTGTATCTCATGAACCGTGATAGTTAGACAGTTGAAATTTTCACAGATGATTTATTTCTGTTGCCGTTATAACAACAAATACTAAAAAGCAGAATAAAACAAATATTTAAGGGGCTCCCATACAACAAAAATGGCAAAAAAATCAAGTTTGTTGTAACGTCATTTTTTTGCCGTTTTTACCCGACTGCGTCAGAAGGAGGGTTATGTTTTTTGAGTGTATGTATGTATGTATGTATGTCTATTTCTTTGACACGCCCTACAGCCCAAATGGCATGGTGGATTTTAACATATGAGGTGTCGTTAGATTTGTTTTGACTGTGGGAGTGACATAGGCTATAAACAAATCCGGAATATACTTAATAAAAATAATTAAAAAAAAGTTCGTAATAAACCAAATTGTTATAGATAATGGTAGGTACGGAAATTTTTGTGCGCGAGACCGACTCGCTTTTGGCCGGTTTTTTTTTTGCTTTAGCAACAAAGCAATACAGATCACCAGCTTCATAACTGCCATCCGGTAAAATTACAATGAACTTCTATATGTTATGTTTTAGCACCGAAACTGGTCTCGAACACTGGTATAGGTGCCAATACCCTACCTACATACTATCAATATATTAATACGTGAAGCAAAAACTTTGTACCCCTTTTTTACGAAAATTGCGCGGACGGAGGAGTATGAAATTTCGCACACTTATAGTTTATATAGAGAAGGTTAACCGAATGGAAACTTTTTGGAACGAAGTTCCTTATCGCGCGTTGTGAAAGGGGGCTAGACGGAAAAAAATCTTACGAAAAGTTGTCACGACACTTTTTGCTATAGTAAGCTATTGTAAGCTGTGCGGCGTCGCATGTTTCTCTGTCTGTCTCTCTCTCTCTTATAGAAAGCAAGCCAGATATTTTCATTTCTATTTCGCATTGAACAGTGTGGTGTCGCGACGATTATTTTTGTTGAGTGTATACAGGTTTTTTGTAAATAATAAATAATAAAAAATAATAATAATAATGAATCCTGACAAAAAAATAAAAAAAAAATTATTACAATTCCTTCACTAATTAATCGAAAGGAACTTCGTTCCATCCGGGTGTCCCTTGACACCTCTCAAGTTTTTTTTTTTAATTATGCATAAAAATACATTAAATCGATAAAAGAAACATGAAGAAAGAGAAACACACTACCATGTATTTGACACACACGCATATAATATACCTACTCTTTTCAAAAATGGAGCTGAGGAGTGGTCGAATTCTGCCAATGCCAATCCAAACTCACATTCTATCTTTTTTAATTTTTCATTGCTTAGGATACAATCCGTGCAGCCTTAATAAAATTACGGTCGAATTTCGACCACTGGGCGACCACTAGTAGATTTTAAAATTGTATACTTTTCTTGTTTACTAAAGATTACGCGAACACTACTTACACATTAAAATCAAACGCTTTTACGGATCTACTGTCGCTTTAACGTGATCGAATGGCGAGTTAAATCGCACTAGCCACCCAAAAGTCGCTAATGCCATACAATCTTCGATTTCGTTAACGTGATCGAAAGTCTTATAAAACTTGCCCTATGCACCCTGAATGCAAGTTAAGCCGTTGTTGGTCCGTATATTGTCGTAAGATAACCATAAAACTTATATATCCGCATTGGGCCAGCTAGCGTGGTGGATTATTTATTATAACATTAACTAGAAAACCCCATGTGCTATAGTAAAGCCTAAGCTTGAGAGGTTTATGATGGTGACATATTTTTTTCTTACATTTTCTTACATCGCTTTGCCCGCTCTTCGATTTAAAAAATAAAAAGTAAACTAGCTACGTTCACCCGCATCTAATTCAAATTCCGATTCAAAGATAGAACAGTTAATCCGTAAAATTTGTTCCCGGAAACGGACACGAAAGTAAAAATGCAAGAGTTCAATAATTAGATTTTCCGACCGATCGCTGAGTCCACGTGCCGAACGGCGGGCAGGGAATTCTTCACTCCAACAGTTAGCAAAGATAGGTTCGGTTGATTTCATAGTCCGTCCGTCCGTCTGTTTGAACGTGCAAGGCCAGCTGCGCTTTTATTTTAAAAGGAACGAACCTTCTTTTGAAACGTAATATTTCACCCGTTTGAGAATCTAGAGAGCCGTAAGCGAAAAAGTACTGGCAATAGAAAGTGGTGTTAAACCTCAAAACGTTTTTAAAATAAACTTGTGTTTTTTGTCTATGACTTGAGTAATTATTTTTTTTGTGTTTCACGATGTTTAGTATAAAGAACTTTTTACTGTCAGTAAATATAATATTATCCATACCATATGTGTTTTTGATTGTAGACGCTGAGCGCTGAAACTACTAAACTGTTTTGTTTACTGATATAAAATTAATTGATTACACATAAAACAGAAAAAAAAGTGAACTTATTATCATCACGATAAACATAAAATGGACAATTACATTAAAATGACACAATTAATATAACTGCAAAATGGTTCGCATTACACGTTTCGTGGAACCCCGCATACTAAAATGGTAATGTTTTTTGGTAAGAGAAAATATAAAAGGCCGTAAAGAGAGGTTACGATACGATGTGAGGCGTCTATTTTTTTTATTATAAGCCTGGAGAGAAGCCAGGTGCCCGTCGGAAAGCCCAAGCTCCACTGGCACATACATTTTCGCAGAAATATAATGCAATTTCCCGTTCACAGGTGCTCTAAGTTCCTAAGTGCCTGTAGTTTTCTAACGGCATTACATAAATATAAGTAACTTTTACTTTCGTTTCGTTGACGCTGTTTTATTGTTTTGCTTGTACGAAGAGCAAAGGAGAACGCCCAACACTTTAGTATTATCACATAATAGATTCACTGACAACAGGCATCATGTTTTATTATTTTGTTACTTGGTCAACCAATAAAAAATGCAGCTACATTTTGTTTTGTTTTCGACTTTACTATTCCATTTTTGTACGCTGTGCCAATAAGTACTTACCGCCATTTTGCCACAGACTGACAGAATGCACTAATTGTGTCAGGCTATTAATCTAAAACATTCTGCAATAAAAACTTGAACATAAATTACCGGTAACAACACTGTTTTAAATTGAGCTAGGGGCCCAACCATTACATCAGATTTGATAAACCACAAATACTCGTTAGAGAACAACGATTCATCCCTAGGATGATACGCGAGGCTATTGAAATTAAAAAACATCCTAATTTTAATAGAGAAGATGGTTGGAATCTACCACCAGCCTGGGATCCTATCATACAAAATATTAAATCCCAGCCCCGACACCATACTGCCAGACCAAAAGATACTGTAAGCTCTTTCTGCGTAAAACGGAACGCACCTGATTAAATTTAAATGAGGGTATACAAGCTACCAACTAATTATGAAATGACCAACACCTCAGTCTCCCTGTGACCACGGACTGCAAAGGGTTCGAAACGTCAGGATAAACATTAAATAAGTAATGTGTAAAATAAACGCGAGTAGATCCGTAAACGTTGTTTCATTTCAATGTGTAGTGTTCGCGTAAACTTTAGAAAACACTATTTGAGCTAGATCCTTTGTCTTACTAAAAGTGCGAAAGAAGAAAATGAAAAAGTCAAGGCATCTCTATTTCACGTTGCTTTACCTGTTGGTCTTGTGTTTGCGCCGCGTAGAGGTCTTGGCCTTGCATTTGCATTGTTTGCTGGAATTGGTACGGTGTCCATTGCTGTTGCTGCGCTAAAGCTGTTGCGACTAGCAGCGTGCTCAAAAGCTAAAAAAAGACAAAAAAAACAACGATAATAAGTTATTTCGTGCCATAGATACTTGTCACATTCATAACGAGTTTAACGCGTGGACTTCTTGGCGGGAAATGAAGAGTCATGTCTGCGGTTTTGTTTTATTTTCTAAAATTTGTGTTATGTCGAATATTAATGTGAAATAATGGTGGATTATTAACCGTTAAGTGTTCGTGAGTGTGCTTGAGTGTTGGCAAATGAAACAAAACAGTGCAACGTCACTTTTCAAATTCTCTCAAGAAGTCAGCCCGAGGACTTAGTAAAGCCCCACATCTTTACTGAGATACTCGAGGGGTTGGGGGGTCTATCATTTCTCAATTCTCATTCATTATCATCATCATCATCATCATACATGAAGTGAAAAATACTAATGAAATTAAGAAACTAGGCAGACAAGAAGTATCTAGAACGAACGAATAGGCTTGATGGATTTCATCCGAAACCGTAAAACAATACACAAAAAAAAAAGTTTAACGCGTATCGTCACTCGTTTATGTGTATCACTAAAATTGTCACTGGCTGATATTCTTGGCGTTGCAAAAATAAAACACAAAGCTGTGAAATAAAATGTGAAATGTAGATTTTGAATTGAAACAGACTGTAGGTATACGAGTGCGGATATTTTTAGTTGCTAATGCGTGTTTTATTTTCCATTAAAGCACACTCTGCTCAACCTGGGAATTGAACCCAGGGCTTTTGGATGCCGGCCAAGCGCTTTACCACTCGGCTATCGAAGTTTCAAGTTAATTTAAAAAAGTGGTCTATTTTTTGTATTTTTGTAACATTCACACACACTCAAAAATCTTATACATCAGGTCAAAAAAATATCCACCCTTGTTTTTTCCTATTAGATTTTTTTTTACTTTTCCCTTTATCTATTTTATTGCGGCACAGTCACAAACGTGATTTGACAACTTCGCAGCTCTCGCTCCAAACAATCGGTGACAGACATTCCGTCCCGTTTTTGTCCCCATAGCTTCCATCGCATGGCCACCGCCGCGCCGGCGGTCGGCCGCTCGTCGTTTCGCGCTTTATTTTTCAATTTGTAACGAACCGTGGAAAAGCTAATGTTTTTCGCTATCACCTTAGTGTTTACGTCGAATTTAAAATCTATTCGCAAGTGTGATGATTTTCATTTCGATTTCTAGGTGCTTTAAAATTGTCAGCCTTTCAACGTGTCATTGTTAAGATGAGACTTTAGGCCGCCACTCCTTCTGTACTAGTGGTCACACCACCGGTCTTTAAGATTCAGAGGGTGGCATCTGGATAATTACTCGGTTGTGGTTGGTGGTAAAAAAAACAAAATTCAAAATCACCATCACATTTAAGTATGTCACCATATGAAGAATAAATAAATAATAATTTTTCCTACACTCACACCAATTATCTAGTCCAAGAGAAGCTTCTTTATGAAACTCGTTAAATGGTTACTAGACAACGGATAAACATACTTAAAATACTTAAATACATACTTATTATACATTGAAAACACCCAGACCCGAGACAATTTAGAAAAACAATCATTTCTAAATTGACCCGACCGGAGATCGAACCCGGGAGGTCAGAGGTGGCAACACTATGAAAACCGGTGTACAAACCACTCGACCATCGGTCGTCATGTTAGCAGCATAACTGTCTTCCGTTAGTAAGAGTTAAGACAGCCATTTCCTCATGAGAATTCAGGTGAGTTGTACTTCCTTCAGCCTTATAGTCAAAAATTACCATCAGCGTGCCTAGTGTTAGTTTTATTTTCCATTTGATCACGCTAACGTAAACAAGAATAAAAAATCTCCTCGTTTGTCACCAGGAGACAATGCCAAACAATTGTTGTTTTCGTTAAAGTGATTATTTATAAAATTTTATATAATACAGTGGAAAAATTAAACGCCAACCCGATCCAGCCAAGAATCGAACCTGGGTCTTCCGAAATCCAGGCGGCTGCACAGACCGCTATGCTACCGGGCAGGCTAACGTAAGCGCTGAATTTTGTCACTGCTTTTTTAATTTTTGTGTGCTAATAGAGGCACAGTGCGCCATCTATCCAACGGTTATTGCAACCGATGGCTATGCAGATTCATCTTTGCAGATGAAATACCACAAATTTGATAACACAACGCTATAGTAAATTTTACTTTTTTTTTAGCTTCAGTGCAGCAATTAAGCACATGAAAATAAAAAATAAAATTCGTTAACGCGATCAAAAGGCAAATAAAAATCGCTTTAGGCACTCAAGTGTAAAGGTAAAGCGCTACCGCTGTGAATAACAACTTCAAATCCCATTTGAAGTATTAATTGTACAGAAAACACTTGGCTTCCAATAGCAGTCTCCGTGAATCGAAGATTGCCTCATTAGGTGGGCTGCGGCGCGAGGAGCTCGTTATCGCCCGTTTTTAGTTCGCAGGAGCAGATATTTATTAGGATTGTACGGAGCAGCTACTCAGAAACACACAGCACTAACAATCTACGGTGCGGTGACCACGATACGGAGAAATATGGGACTGTCCTCTTTTAAAAGGAGGTCTTACTAACAACTGTTTGACTGGTTAGTAAATGAAAGTCAGTTTTTTTTTAATAATGTTCGCTTCTCCTCCTGTACAATACTTCTCGTTCTTCATCTCAGGGAAAGGGGGAACGCCTGAAAACCAGCGCTGAGAAAATCTCAGTGAAAGCCGAGCCATTCCTTTTTGCCTCTGACCTTGTGTTACTTTTCTAAGTGTTTTTTTTTATTGTAATTATTTAAGGCAATAAATTATTTCATTATTTCCTTATCAGAAAAACTTTTTAGTAGATCTCAAAACAAATCAATTCAGCAGAAGCAAAATCCATGCGAAGATAACTAGTAGAGTAAGATTCTGCCTCACTAGCCGTCTTCACGTTGTTGCCGACCCGCAAGTTGCTTTCCAACACCTAGTATAAAGGACCCTATGTTTTAGGGAGAAGGAAATACGTGTGCTACGTTTGGTGGAATTCCCTCCCTCGTTTTTCACCTCAGTAGGCTTAGCCAAAGTAACAATAAGAAAACTATAGATAAGAATATAATGTATGGGATTGACATAAGCCGCGCTAAATCACGTGGTCAATCTTATGTCAATCCCATACATTTTATTCTTTTCGAACTTCGCTACCGCCACAGGAGACGCTGCTTCAATGCCATACGAAGTCTCGTTTTCGTTTGCAAATAAAACTGGTACTAGCTTTCCTGTATACCATAGACCAAACGCCGTATCTGGGCAGAGCAGGCGTTTGACACTTGCTTAATGTTTTGAGAAAACGGAACCGCGTTACCGCGCCAATGGCTGCCGGTACGACCGTAAAGCTGTAGATATAAAGTAAGTAGTAAGTAAACAGCCTATAACTGTTCCACTGCTGGGCAAAGGCCTCCATCATTGAAATCAAGTCATCGCTACAATTGCCATCAATTGTAGCGATGACTTGATTTCAATGATGGCCCATGTAATGTCTTAATCACCACGCTTGCCGAATGCGGGTTGGTGATCACAAACCCGGGCTATGCATCGAAAAATCCGAAACACATTTTGCCCGACCTGGGATTTGAACCCGGGACCTTCGGGTATCGGGCCGAGCGCTCTGCCACTCGGCCACCGAGGCGTTAGATATACCTCAGAATAATAACTAAAGCTATAGAAACCGGACTAAAATAGCAACACTCATTCATCAGTTCGTACTATTTTAACTAATGAACCTAAGTGATGTATTGGAAAGACATCGATTGTCCCTTTTCTTTCGTTATTTCGAAAGTTTTACCAGATTTGTGACGTCATATTTGAGGTAATGTAGTGAGTGACTTTATAAAAGACTCAAAGATTTTTTTTGATCACCGATTATCTGATGACCTTTTGACATAACAATACAAAAAATAAAACTAAGTGTCAACCATTTGTCGCACTCCAACCTCCTTTTCTAGCCATAAGATAGAACGGAACTAAACATAGTTGCACAATTTTTATTTTAGCCATCCTTCTATAGCTTTAGTTATTGTTCTGAGAGATATACCAAGGAACTTATATAAGTTCCTTGAGATATACAGCTTCATGGGTACGACAGATTAAAAACTGCGCTAAACTTTGAACTCGGAACACGGAATAAAAGCTTAACAAGGAGTGGAACGATTCGTGGTATTATCCTTCCCGTTGATTGGTTCGGTGCTGAACCACAGACTAGATAATAGTAGATCTGTTTGCGGAAATATGGAAATGCACTTTTATACTTGCGCTTGGTAAAACTGGGAGTATAGAGGTAATAGCATTCTGCAGAAAGGACTTGGATGAAATTTCTGAATCAATGATAATCATTCTCGCGCTATACCAAAAGTGCTAAGGCTCTTATCCGATTATGAAGTCACAGGTGACTATTTCGACTCTTAAAACTATCTGACTATTCATGTATTATGCCAAATTTATTAAGATTACAAAATAGGAGTCGTACCTAAGTAAACGAACCATATATTTTTTCTATGTAAGAGTAGCAAACTATCCATCGGGAATTAACAATTTGTCTATGGATTTGGCCGGTCCGATCCGAACGCCTCGGAGTATCTAGTAGGGAACGAGCACACGCACTAGTGCATGATGCAACTCCCTCTAGAAATCCCCTGAAGGTGTTTTGATCACAAGACTTGAGGAACACTAAGTTTCTCGCGGCCCCCAAAAAAATATCGGTGACGCGAAACGAAATAAAAAATCTATGGATTAGCAACAAGCGACTATTAAATTCGAAATTTGAATAGTAACAGGAAAAAAAGTATATTGCGAGGCGTTTTTCTGAAACGTTCCTAAAGAAATAGTGTGGCCTTTCTTCTTGAACATTTTCTATTATTTTCCGGTCGCTTTGTTGTACACTGTGCGGCTGCTGCAATAAATAACTGCGGGCTGAATCAGTGGGCACTAAGCCCACAGATGGGGACATACAGGATCAAATGTGTTGGGATTTAAGCGATACTTTCTCTTGTTTTCGCTCTCTTATATCTGGGTTCTCTATTGTGAGTTTATTTGCCATTAGAAGACTATATACAGCCAAACAAGAGATTGTATGGCAAAGTTTTAAATCTCCCCTTTTGTTACATGACATATAACCATACATTGTCTTTCGCAGTCTTTCGTATGGTTTCACAATATTACTAATAAATAACAGCAATTTACAATCATTCATCTACCATTGTACATCTACCATTCACTTACTCTATCATTCACTTAAGTGTCTATCAAATATACGATCACCACTTAAAAAATACTCATAGAAAAATTTATAAAAATAAACTTAAAAACAAACACTGTGCGGCTAAAACAAAACTTTATTGTATTATTTTTTGAAATTCTTGTTTAAACTCAATCTCACCTTATCGTAAGAGAGGATGAGGCCCAACATGATGGAGCACGCAGATTTAGGAAATCCATATTCAGTAGGTATAATAGTTACTGCTATACTATTTTTTTACTTTTTTAGCAATCAACATTAAAATGAAAAAAGAAAAAATCTACTAGCATTTTTAATTTTTTTTATTTACCTAATCAGTATTTTATATTATTTTATTTGTAAGGATTATTCATGATCAGTACCGCGATATATGCATTTGTAGAAATTAAGAAGGTACTGCATTTTTGTTGTTTTAAAAAAAATCCTGTAGAACCTCTACGGGAACGCACAAAACGCTCGTCCGTATGTTTACCCCATCCCATCATAAGGCTTTTTACAGTCGGCCACCACCCCGGTTAGCCGCTTGATGCATCGTTGTTAGCAACTTTCCGTTATTTATAACCGTTATTATCCGTTAAACGACAAAATAACGGTCGTTAAGATATTTAATAGTTAATTTACGGATGCTGTCGTTTATATCCGAAACACGCAACAGCATTACTCGTATGAGGTAATTCAGTTAATGTACTGTTCATGTTAATAAATGTAATATGTGTTAAAAATACTGTATAACAACTTTTAAATTTTTCTAAAAATAATCCTATCGTATTTAACGATAGGATTATTTTTTCTAACGATTTTTTGTATGTAGTATTATTATTTAAATAATACTACATACAAAAAATCGTTAGAAGTTGAATGAGGTGACTCAATATGTGGAATCGTAACATATTGTGGGTAAAATTATTAGTTTCGATACTTTTAAAAAACTATTTCAAATAGAAGAGTCCCTCTGTTACAACGGAACCCGCAAAGCATTCATCAGGAAAAAAACGCAATTTTTTTTGAACAAATAATGTTAAAATAAAACTACGGACAGGGCTGGAATCCACACCTACTGGCGTTCCAGGCCAGGTGTCCTACCCTTAGGCTATAGTAGCCCACCACCATTGCCAGAATGTGCTGGTTCGTAACCCGCGTATGGAAAAGAATTCAACACTTTCGGTATACGGAAAAACTTCATTATCACTAATTAATTTCACAGTTTGGATCACAGGACGCACTATATATAAAATATTATATGTTATTATGTAAACAAAACTCACATAAGTTAGCACTGCACACATTTTGAATGTTTACGTTCCGTTTCACGACTACTTGTGGTGTCACAATAAGATCGGTCCTCGTTTTTATATAAAAGTGACAGGCGATCGGATTTTTAATGTTTAAAAAGTCTATTTGTCGGCTTTTTTGTTTTGTGCCGTTCAATTACCAATATAACTTGATCTAGTCCACTTTCTAATTCACTACAAAAATCAGCTCCGTCTAATTTGGACACGTTATATCATGCCATCTATTATGTTATTCAACGGATATTGAGATAATTTTACTTAACTACAAAATGCATTCCATTGCTTCATTACTTTTCGATTTTTAAACTCTAATGCTAAATTCTGCCGCGTTATAAAGCAAAGGCATTGAAATAGTCGCCTACGCGAAAACATTAAGTTCCGGGGTTGACTTTTATTTTTTATCTGTGTTCCTTTTTTCACGTTTTGGCGCGAAATGCAATTGAATGAATGAATGGATGTTCGTAGCCCAGTATCGGAACAGCGATGTGTTAACTGATTGAGGAAAACGAGCAATACGATAGGATCGTGGTATGATGGGAGCTTGGAACGATTAAAAAAATATAAAATGAGAACAATGCAACATGGCCGCTTTCGTTCTTAGATCTTTTTGTTTTGTACTTTTAGACGTTCACTGGCTTCAGCGCACGTAATCTATATTTGTAGTTATAGAAGATGTTGATTTGCATCCTAGCTATAATTATTTCTAGCAGCAGTTGCAGTTGTATTCTGATAGCGAAAATATAAAAAAATTGATAAACAATAGTGGCAAGGCGTGTATATCCGGAGATTCTAAGTTCAACTCGGGAAAAGTTTTTTCGGATTTTTTGATGCATAGCCCGTAATTTGTTACAGCATTTGGCAAGCATGGTGATTAAGCCAATAGGCCATACCCATTTATTGTAACGATGACATGATTTCAAAGATAAAGGTTTTTGCCCAGCAGATTCTGTGCCAGCAGCAGTGGGACAGGTTGTAGGCTATTTACTTATTTACTTAGGCACTCAGGTACTACAATGATATATAAAAAAATATTACACAACATCACATACATTAAAATGTTTTTGTTTTGTTTATATAATTTTTAACGCAAATTTTGTTGCGAACAAATTACAAAAACACAAATGTTGAAAAAATTTATCGGTATGTCAGAAGGGTGAAGGTTCAAATCCTGCTCGTGGAAATTTTTTCATTTCAATTTTTTTAAATTTTTTCAAAACTAAAATATTTTATAAATAGCTTGCCTACTTCATCATAACTGATCTTTAGTATTTGTAAAAATATTATGATCGGATGTTAATGACGGTAAGTAGTTGTTGACATTGAATGGGCGCCTTTGGCTATCAAAGTAAAAAAGTAAATAGTGTTGAATAATTTCGGCGGGCTGGTTAGTAGCTCAATTGGAGGAGCACCTGACCCGGTATGTCAGAAGGGTGCAGGTTTCAAATCCTGCTCGTGGAAATTTTTTCAACATTTGTGTTTTTGTAATCACATACATTGTTCTGATCCCAAGTAAGTAGCTTAAGCACTCTTATTATTTTTGTATGTTTGCGACGAATAAACTCAAAACTACTGGACCTATTCAAAAAAATATTTCACCATTATAATGCTACATTAGCGCTGAGTAACATAGGCTACATTTAAAAAAAATGTCCACCCGTGCGAAGCAGGGACGGGCCGCTAGTATCAAATGCTTTGACTTGATTTGATGGTTTATTAGAAATGCCAATACGGCCTATAAATTCAACCAGTTCAATAGCCAGAAGCGCCTAACAGACGAAGTACCGGTTTCTAAAGCCAATTCCTGAAAAATGACATCACCTATCTATTTCAATGGGTTCGCGCAACTGGCTCGTAGGCGATCGTCTAGACCAGGGATTCCCAATGTGGTCAATATCGACCTCTTGGGGTCAAAATCGGTTTCCCAGGGGTCGACATAAAGAAAACTGATTTTGGGGGTCGACGAGATCTGAAAATAGACCCCTATCAATTAACACAACTTCTTATTTGTAACGTTCAAGATACTGCATAGGGCGTGTTACGTTCAAGATACTGCATAAGGTGTGTTACGTAGACCAACTTGTTATAAGAGTTACTAATATGTAAGTGGGAAATATAAGTATTAGTTTACTTAACCAACCGCAAAGTTTTTAAATTGGTAAGTATTTTGTATCAGTAGGATAAAAACTAGAAATATAATTTTTAAAGTAATTTGGCTATGGGGGTTTGAGGTTATCAGTTAATTTTGGAAAAGGGATCTCTTGCCCTAAACAGTTTGGGAATCCCTGGTTTAGTTAGACTTTGCTATTGTACAAGATAAATCTCGCACATCTGTGCGAACTTAAAGTGTGCGAGTTGACGAATAACTCAACGTTAGACTTCTCAAATGCCAAGGAGTGGAACGCTTGATCGAAAATGATGATGACAGGAAAATGAACCGAATAAAACAGTGCAACGTCACTTTTCAAATTTCTCTGAAGAGCACCGCGTAATTTAACCGCCTCTGTGGTCTAGTGGTTAGACCAACCTGAAGTCCCGGGTTCGATTCCCAGCGGTAGGTACGATAGCAAAACTAAATCAACAGTATTTATAACTTTTACGATGGAATTTTTTAGTAGTTTTTAGTAGTTATTTTAGATGGTCAGTTTTAGGTAAATTGCTTGAACTCTGTTGGGTTGTTGGTTGTTGTTTTAAGTCCTCTTAGCTAGTTACCACCATCTTAGGACTAAAGACTTAAAAGGATTATGAGTGAAGTACGCTTCTAAGTCCCGCATGTAAATGTGATGTAAGTAAGTTTTTTTTAAATCTACTTGTCAAATAAAAAAACTTTACTTACATAAATCTTTGCATTAATCATTCATACACATAAACAAAAAGATAAATAAAAAAAAAAAAAAAAAAGAAAAAGAAAAAAAAAGATTGTATAATATCTTCATAACTGTGACTGGCTAAATATGCGAACCGCACGAAGCCACTAAAACGGAAAAAAACTAAACGTTATGATTTGGGTTATCCTACTTGAAATCGATTAAAATATAAGGATCTGGTCGGTCTGAGTCTGGAGTGCTGGTCTTTGGTATTCCCAATATACAATCAACAATAGCACGTATGGAGATCAACCCACCACGCTGGCCCAATGGAGATGGTGGGATTTAACGGCTGCCATAAACCGGACCAATGGCTCATGTGCTATTACATCGAATAGTAATTCCGTTACATCGAATCGTAGGGACCGGTTATCATCAAATAATCTTTCTTAAAAATAATCTTATCTTATCTTATCTTAAAAGTGGTTTTGAATCGTCCAAATTTTTTTGGCCCACTCCCCATTCAGGACGTCTATTTTTCAGCTGTGGAGAAGAATGGCCGCAAGAAACTGTACAGCTTTAATAGAATTAACGACGTTTACAAAAAACAAAGTTAACGTATTAAAGAACATTAGAACGACAAATCACACAATAATCGGTGGTCCAACAGTCCATAGTAGACGCATAGAAATCTCGAAAGAACACAGTCAAGCCCGGTGTGAAAGTCTTTATTATTATGTAGGCTTTGAAACTTGTGACAGATCATGAAATTGATTTTTCTATAAATAGACATACAGCAGGGTGTTAATCATGTTGTCTTTGGTGCTGCTTTTACGTAAGCAGCCGAAGCGTGGGCTACGAAAGCAGCGTCAATATTGGATGCACCCATTTAATAAAGAAATATTACTTTGTGGACATTATGTAACAACGTTTAAAATACTAAAAACTCTGAGCTTAATTCAGAAGTTGTTATAGAATGTCATATTCGACGTTTTGTGAATTGCTTTCCATTGTAAAACCAGAGTTGACACGCAGAACTACAGTGATGAGATGAGACAATGTAGGTATATCAGCTGAAGAACGACTAACATTAACACCGTCCCTCCGTTCTCTCCCCGTCGTCCTACACGGTCGCGCGTTTGCATCGATACAGTCGCGATGCTTTAGCGCGTAGTAGCGCGTTGGCATCGCTTCTGTAGCGCGTTCCAAATGCGACTAACGCGCGTTAGTAGCGATGCTGTCGCGCGTTTGCATCGATACAGTCGCGAAGCTGTAGCGCGTAGTAGCGCGTTGACATCGCTTCTGTAGCGCGTTGCAAATGCGACTAACGCGCGTTAGTAGCGATGCTGTCGCAGTTTGCATCGATACAGTCGCCATGCTGTAGCGCGTAGTAGCGCGTTGGCATCGCTTCTGAAGCGCGTTGCAAATGCGACTAACGCGCGTTAGTAGCGATGCTGTCGCGCGTTTGCATCGATACAGTCGCGATGCTGTAGCGCGTAGTAGCGCGTTGGCATCGCTTCTGTAGCGCGTTGCAAATGCGACTAACGCGCGTTAGTAGCGATGCTGTCGCGCGTTTGCATCGATACAGTCGCGATGCTGTAGCGCGTAGTAGCGCGTTGGCATAGCTTCTGTAGCGCGTTGCAAATGCGACTAACGCGCGTTAGTAGCGATGCTGTCGCGCGTTTGCATCGATACAGTCGCCATGCTGTAGCGTGTAGTAGCGCGTTGGCATCGCTTCTGTAGCGCGTTGCAAATGCGACTAACGCGCGTTAGTAGCGATGCTGTCGCAGTTTGCATCGATACAGTCGCGATGCTGTAGCGCGTAGTAGCGCGTTGGCATCGCTTCTGAAGCGCGTTGCAAATGCGACTAACGCGCGTTAGTAGCGATGCTGTCGCGCGTTTGCATCGATACAGTCGCGATGCTGTAGCGTGTAGTAGCGCGTTGGCATCGCTTCTGTAGCGCGATTGACTAACGCGCGTTAGTAGCGATGCTGTCGCGCGTTTCGTAAACACGCGACAGCATCACTACAAAAAAGTCGCCGTGGGCGAGGGCCCTTAAACAGTATTACTGTAATGTTATTGCAGTTGTAAAAACTTAACTTTTGCCAAAGCCTAAAATCTCCATTTTTTACGATTAAAGGAAAAAAAAGTCGATCTATGGTTTCTGTCGGACACTGGAGCCACTACTCTATTGCCTTAGCATATAAGTGCCGCGTGCAATACGTAGCGCGTCCAAAATTTTCATCATGTCTGTCCATCTGCTGCTTCCAGGATTACATCCCAGTTGCCGCGTGCAAAAGCCGAAATTTTATTTAAAAATATACGGGTCTCCGTGCAAAAGGACATAGTTAATGGTTGGATAGGCAAGGGAGGGTCACACCTGCCTAACTGGAATGTGATCTAAAAATACTTTGCGAGTTACGCGGAGAAAAAGGTGTTTGAACCTTTTTGTTATGTTATGACCTTATTGTTGGATACTTCTTCGACTTAGAACTAACTTCAGACTGATTAGTGGTGGCCTACTTTTTCGGGAACCTACCTTTTTATCATAAATTTGTGTGTTCATAGAAAAATGATGACAAATAGAAAGGTTCTTCCAGATTTTTCCTTATTGGGTTAACAATTACATTTACATGTGTTAGGTTCTGTAGTGATCGAGGCTCCTTGCTCGGGCAGCTCTATGGCACACGACGTGACCTGAGTTTGAATGTAGTGATGAAAATAAGTCTAGAAGGAAACAAGAGAAGATTTTTGATTCGGTGACAGCCCGCTAAGAAGCTAGCGCTGAATTGTAATTCGTTTCTGGATATACGAGTAATACACAACTTGAGTTATTTTTGTGGTAGGTATTATTTACCCAATTAACATAGTACCTACAAATAAGGAAAAAGCTAAGAAATTATTATTATTAAGAATTCTATAGGTAGCTCACTTTCTAGGCATACTTACTTATTTTAAATTTAAAGCAAAGTAACAGAATAAAATGGTATGTCCGGTGGTAAATTCTTTAAAATACAAGTGTACTGGTACATACACCTGCACATGTAGACTACCACAACTGTCAAATTATCTCAATAGACTTTGAACTCTATGTATATGGCAAATGGTTGAACATTTATTGAATAAATTTGTCAGTTTTAAATAGGCTGACGAGCAGGCGTCTGTCTGTACATCAAACCCACCGTCGTCGTCGCGTCGCTGAGACAGCTTAGGTCATTACCGGACATATAGGTAACACCATCACGAACAAATGCAACGAAATGAAATGAAATATATTTATTATAACACAGTACAAACTTATGTACTTAAAACGAAACAAACAAATCATCATTAAAAGTGTGTTCTAAAAGGACTCCACTCAGCATTTGTTGCAGTAGTAGACAAAAACTACAACGCTGCTCTTCCGTGGAGACCCCCGTTTTGTGTGAATGTGCGCGGCAGGCGCCGCGCTGTACATAACATTATTTAAAAGTACAGTGACATATACATCAATATGAGCACATAGTTACTCAAACACAAATGTTGAAAAAATTTCCACGAGCAGGGTTTGAACCTGCACCCTTCTGATATACCGGGTCAGGTGCTCTTCCATTTGAGCTATCGTGGTTCTAACCAGCCCGCCGAAATTATTCAACACTATTTACTTTTTACTTTGAAAGCCAAAGGCGCCCATTCAATGTTAACAACTACCGTCATTAACATCCGATCATAATATTTTTAACGCTATTTGCGTTAAAAGTTATATAAACATTTATAAATAGCTTGCCTACTTCTTAACTGATCTTTAGTATTTGTAAAAATATTATGATCGGATGTTAATGACGGTAGTTGTTGACATTGAATGGGCGCCTTTGGCTTTCAAAGTAAAAAGTAAATGGTGTTGAATAATTTCGGCGGGCTGGTTAGAACCACGATAGCTCAATTGGAAGAGCACCTGACCCGGTATGTCAGAAGGGTGCAGGTTCAAACCCTGCTCGTGGAAATTTTTCAACATTTGTGTTTTTGTAATTTGTTCGCAACAAAATTTGCGTTAAAAATTATATAAACATTTACATAGTTACTCGTTATTATTGGAGATATCCCAACCAATTCAGTTAAATACAACTAAGGTAAGATTCAATTAAAACCTAATCCGACGTCTTACACATTATCAGTTGTCTGCAAATTCAAAAAAATATCACTTTGTCTTAACCCACTGAAACAAATGAGTTAAACTTCATTATACTCGTAGACGTCTGACCCACATGACTTTTACTTACTACTTTACATAACGACCAACGACATTAAAAATAGATGTCTTACGCTAATTCCGGTCACAAAGTCAAGAGACGGCAGAAGGTAAGTCTCGTACAATACTTCTTTTAACCTTTTCACCGCCCAACTATCCTGCACGCGATGTCCCGCTGTACGCCAACGTATAAATGTATTTTAATAAAGTAGGTGGTGCGGGTTCGTTGAAGGACAGTTGGTTGGGTGTCGTCGACCGATGTTTTCGGCAATAAAAACAAAGGAATACTCGTACAGTGGTTTATCTTCCAGAAATTGAATTGCATGTATGGAAATTATTAATAGTTAAGTACGCGTGCGTGCGCGGGCGCGTCGGTGCGCAGAGTGCCGACCGGCCCGGTGGCCGATGGCTGGTTCGAGTCGCGGTGTCCGCGGCGTCGGGCCGCCGAGTGCGCGGCGCGGCTGCGCCGCGAGCTGCCGTTCACCGTTGATGCGTCAACAAGCTGCCGCACTTGGAACTTGCTGTTCCAAAACTGGTAGCGGGCAGAGCCTGTTGAAGGCCCTTCTGATGGTGCCTGTAGTGGTCCGGACATCCGCCACTCGGTTGACTCCGTCGGTGCCTGGGTAGACTGCGACAACTCGTCCGAGCAGCCATCTGTTGGGAGGCACTCGGTCGTCTTTGACCAACACCATGTCGCCTAGGTGTGGTTGGTTGCCATGCTTGCCCCATTTACTCCTTCTTTGTAACTCTGAAACATATTCTTTATAGAAACGTTGCCAAAAATGGTTCTTCAGGACTTGGATTCGCTTGTATCTGCTGATGGAACTGATGTGGGCGTCTTCCACCTGAGGAGCAGGCAACGTAGCATGTGGCCGTCCAATTAGGAAATGCATCGGAGTAAGTGGGATTAGGTCACCAGGATCGGAGGAGAGGGGGTAAGAGGCCTTGAGTTTAAAATTGCCTCTATCTGTATCAATAAAGTGTTCATCTCTTCGTAATCTAAATGGGCCTCAGACAATACACGCTTCATGTGGTGCTTAACCGACTTCACTGAACTCTCTGCTAAGCCATTGAAATGTGGACTATATGCTGGGCAAAATTTAAAGTTAATATTGTGTTCGCTAGCCGAAGAGACAATGCTATCATTATTGTGTTTTAAAAATTTTGATAATTCGTTACAAGCACCTACGAAATTGGTCCCGTTATCGGAAAATATAGTGTTAGGCGTGCCCCTGCGAGCAACAAACCTATTTAGAGCTGCTAAAAAAACCTTGCGACGTCAACTCGGTGACAAGTTCTATGTGGACCGCTCGTGTAGCTAAACATACAAATATACATATGTATGCTTTATTTAGTCTGCAACCTCTTCCTTTTATGTTTGCGATCAAGATTGGACCTGCATAATCGACAGCAGTATTTCCAAATGGAAATTCAGCCTGTAACCTCTGCTTAGGGAGGTTACCCATGATGGGCTGGAATGTTTTACCTGAGAATCTACAGCACTTTATACCAATCATGAGTAATTTTCCTCGTGAGTTTACGACCGTTGACTATCCAGTAGTTATGCCGAAGTGTAGCTAGTAATAGTTGCGGTCCTGCATGTAACATAATTAAATGGTGGTGTGCTACTAACAAGCGAGTAATGTGGTGAGATGCATGGAACAAAATTGGATGTTTTGTATCATAATCGAAATTAGTGTTTGAAAGTCGTCCACCCACACGTAAAATTCCCATGTTATCAATAAAGGGATTTAAATTTAATAGTTTATTTTTAATAGGTAGTGAACCATTTGATTTTAATAATGATATTTCCTTTTGAAACATTTTCAACTGTACTATTTTACAAAGAGAACTGGTAGCTAAATTTAATTCTGAAAATACTACTATTATCCCCTACGGGACCAACAAATTTATTATTTCGATTGCGACAGTTATGAACAAATCTATGTATGTATGCTATGGTGCGCTGAAGCTTACCATAATTTGAAAAATATATAGTGAAATCGTATGCACTAGATTCCTCTGTAGTAAGGTGACACAACCTTGTTTCAGGTAAGTTCTCAACATTTATGTTCTGAGGTTGTAAAGGCCATTGTATTTCTGTCTGGTGTAGGAAATGTGGACCTCCCCACCACAATTGGGAGTTATTGAGCTGTTCAGCGTTTAACCCACGGGACCCTATGTCGGCGGGATTTAAATCTGATGGCACATATTTCCATTGAGAATACTCTGAATATTGTGTTATTTCATTTACTCTATTGAAAACAAATTGTTTTAGATTTTTCTTGCAACTTCTAATCCATCCCAACACAATAGTCGAGTCACTCCAAAAATGTTGAGAATGTATATTTAAACGTAGTGATTTAGTTACCTTTTTTGCTAACTGTATCCCTAGGAGAGCCGCACAAAGTTCTAGTCTAGGCATAGTTAAACGTTGTTTTAATGGGGCTACTCTACTTTTAGCTAGTAATAACCGGACTGTTACGTCACTGGGTTTAGACAGAGACCGGACATAGACACATGCTGCATATGCTTTTATGCTTGCGTCACAAAATGTGTGCAACTCCACCCTCTCATGAGTCGCACAACACTAGTCTTGGTATTTCGATATTGTTTAAGTGTGGTACAGTTTGTATGAAGTTATTCCACTGTGATTGAATATCACTGGGCAAATCGTCATCCCATGATATATTTTTTGACCATAGTAATTGCAAAATGAGCTTCGCTTGTAACATACAAGGATTAATTAAACCCAGTGGGTCAAACACTTGGGCAATTGTGGATAAAATGGTTCGTTTATTTAATTTTGTAACTGACTGTTGTGGTTTGGTATTGGTTGGCAAAAATAGAAACGTGTCATTTTTGCATGACCATAGTAGGCCTAAAGTTTTAGAAAATTGATCTTTGCATAAATTAAGCAACTCATCGTTACCATTTTCGCCAACAATTTGGTTGAGTATGTGTGTGTTGTTAGAGTGCCATTTGCGCAGGTAAAAGTGCGCACCCTCTAGCTCCTTAATGACACCTTTGCATGTGTGTATTAATGTGTCAGAATCCTCACTCCCACTTACGTAATCGTCGACATAGAAGTCATGTAATATTGTTTCACTGACATGTTCCTCTAAGCACTTGTGACCTAGCTGTGCAAGGCATCTTGTAGCTAAGTATGGGGCTGAGGCTGTTCCGTAAGTTACTGTGTTTAGTTTATATTGTTTGATTTCCGCACTAGGATCGAACCGCCAAAATATTTGTTGCAAATTACGCTGACTTTCAGCAACAAGAACCTGCCTGTACATTTTTTCGATATCGGACGTTACAACATATTTATGTTGTCGGAATCTAAGTAATATGCTTAAGAGATCATCTTGTACATGGGGGCCTATGTGTTGGATATCATTTAATGATTTGCCGGAGCTTGTAACAGCTGAGGCATCGAAAACGGTTCTAAGTTTAGTTGTCAAGCTATTCTCACGTAAAATGCCGTGATGCGGCAGAAAGTATTGTACGTTATAATTATGGGGTTCTGTGTTTTCGGACATATGGTTCAGTGCTATGTATTCTTTCATGAAATCTACATATTTCTCTTTGAAATATGGATTACGTTTGAACTTACGTTCTAATGATTGAAATCTGAGCAATGCCTGCTCCCTTGAGTTTCCTAAGCACTCAGGGGCTTCCTTGAATGGAATCGTTACGACAAACCTGCCATCAGGTTGACGAAACGTTGTTTGTGTGAAGATATCTTCACATTCACTCTCAGCATTTGTTGTAGCTTGTTGAGTGATGGGAACTAGTTCTAATTCAAAGAATTTGTTTAACCTTTGATCTAGCTCAATATTGTTAAGTAGATGACAGTGGACTGTATGGTGAGTATTTTGTTTATGTTTGTAATGATTGTAAGAAACTTGAAAAGACCCTGAGACTAACCACCCCAGTGTTGTTTCAACCAAGGTTGGTTTGTTTTTGCCTAAGGGTATATGGTTGCTTGTAAGTACCTCCCAAAAGAGGTCAGCTCCCAATAGCATCTGCACTTCTGACGGAATATGGAAAGATGGATCCGCGAGGTGGATATGTTTGGGAATCTTGAAAATATTGCTATAATTGATTGTGGTTGATGGTATATATTGTGTGATTTGCGGCACAACAAAACAATTGACTTCGGCTGTGTAACCGCTGTTTGAGAGTGATGATATTGACACATCACATCTTTTTGTGATTTTGGATAACTGTTTGTTGAGCCATTGGACTGCAACAGAAGTAGAATAGTGTGGTAGCTGTAACTGATTTAGCAATGATTCGGTAATAAAACTCGAAGATTTTTTTTTTTTTTATACTTAGCTCGGCAAATGACTCCATCCCACCTGATGTTAAATGGAAATGAAGTCCAGACGCGAAGACAACTGGTGCAGCGTGGAAACAAACGTAGCATCAGTTAACTTCACTCTGCCGGCCCACAAGGTGCTTCTTCACGCCTCTCTTGAAGGACCCCATATCATAGGAAGGAGGGAAAACGTGTGCTACCATTATCTAAAAGTACACGGACGTTATGCATCCGACCATTAATATCTGAGACATGGATTATAGCAGTAGATAGCAAAATCTGACTTTGATTATGAGTGGTTGATAGTGTGACATTTTGTTGCAATGTCTGGGCTTGCAGCGTGTTTGTTGGCTGCGATGCCTGTGAGGTAGGGAGAACAATACACTCACTAGTTTGTGCAACACTTGGTTTGTGTTCAAGATGTAACATGCTGTTATGGCGTAGAGTACATAATTTGCAAGGACCCAACTTACACCTATTCTCACTGTGACCCTGACGCAAACAATTTTTGCACAAATTTAATTTCTTTACTAACTCAATACGAGATTCAATTGGCATAGCCTTAAATTTAAAACATTGATAAATCGCGTGATTGTTTTTGCAGACAGGGCAGTGAAATTTGGATGTGTGTTGGTTCACAACAAACGTCTTTGGTCGTATAGGTGCAATATCGCTGTCTACGTGGTTTGCAGTGGTGTGCTTCCTCCATGGTTATAAGTAAATCTGCTCTGTTTTTCAAAAAAGTGTTAAATTCATCAAGTGATGGAATGTCCTTTATGCTATTACGCTGGGTTTCCCAGTCGCGAAGTGTGGCAAAATCTAGTTTACTTAAAACCATGTGGATAATTAACATGTCCCAATGTTCGGTAGGTAAATTCAGTGTTTTGAGAGCTCTTAAATTCTTATTAACTGTGTCGACCACATTTCGTATAGCCTTTGACGATTCTTTGGCAATAGGCTCAATATTGAACAAAGCTTGAATATGATTGTTTACTAAAATTCTATTATTATTAAATCTATCACAAAGTAAACACCACGCAATATCATAATTCTCAGAGGAAAACTCTAACGACTGTATAATTGTTGCCGCACTGTCTTTTAATGACGCACGCAAATAATGAAATTTATGAATAGTCGGTATAGAACTATTATTATGAATAAGTGAAGTATATGTATCGTGATACTCTAACCAATCTTGAGCGCGCCCAGAAAAGGTAGGTAAGTGAATTGTAGGTAATTTGATATTTGGCAAACCTGGTGCAGCGGTATTACCACTAGAACCTGTCACCGAGCCGCCGTCTCCCGGCGCCACAGCGCGGCTGACCCGGCCACTCAGCTCCCGCGCAGCTGCCATTGTTTTGAAATAGGTACTTTCAAAAGTTTCTCGTTCATTAAACTCGTCATCTGGAAATTCACATAGGGTTTCGATTTCAGACTGTGTTGAGTCAAAGTCACTATACATCTCCTGTATTTTTTCAATTCTTAATTGTAATTCATGTACTTGCAACTTGTCTAGCTCTTTGCTCGGCAGTAAAGGTTCAAGATAATTTTTAAATATAGTAAGCTTTGCTTTAAATGATGCTCGAGTCTTCTTTAATGATTTTAAATCCATGATGAATAATGATTTAGCAAAAAGAAGGTATAGATTCAAAAATGATAGTTGTCAAAAATATGTCCAGCTAAAGAACACAAACACAAATGATAAGCTTTATGCACTAATGTATGAAAGAAAATAAGTAGTTGAACACATGGAATGATACTTAAATTTAAAGTGCACAAAATGGCGGAAGCAGAAAGCGAAGCAAAGGCGCCTCACGAGAACAATAGTTCTTCGGCGTAACGGTCAGGTGTCATCATCGGCCAATCACCGTGCGCCAACGCGCCGTGACGTCAGCCGTGCCTACGTGACTCGGCACACTTTCCGTTCCACTAAACAGAAAAAAAACACAAAATGAATGTTTGTACCAAATTAGAACATCCAAGTTTGGAACCTATGGAATTACTTTATTGATACAAATAAACGCAACTTTAAACTTGACCTATAAATTTAGGAAAAAAAAAATACTTTAATTAAAATGACGACGAGATTAAAATTAAACGGGAATAAATTATAAGGAAACTATTATAGGATTAAATGAATGTATGTATGTTGGAAGTTATGTTTGAGATTTAGGTATAGAAAGGGGATGGGAAAAAATTGGAACGAACTCACAATACCACTAATTGCACTGCAGCCCCTTTTCTTGGTATTCCTCTTAACCACCAATGACCACGAACGTTGCTTGTTTCAGCAGATCTGAAGAAACCTGTGTAGCTTGTTTCAGCATTTATTCTTCCTCCAGAAATTGTATTCGTCCAGCTTGTTTCAGCATTTATGTCACGGTGGCGGTCTTGTATGTACAACCGTCCTTGTATGACCTCACCGCTACGTCCTTGATCGCCGCCCGCCACGTTTTCGCAGGCGAAATTGTTGTTGCGAAAGATCGTATCCGGCTCGAAAACTTGGTGCGGGTTCGTTGAAGGACAGTTGGTTGGGTGTCGTCGACCGATGTTTTCGGCAATAAAAACAAAGGAATACTCGTACAGTGGTTTATCTTCCAGAAATTGAATTACATGTATGGAAATTATTAATAGTTAAGTACGCGTGCGTGCGCGGGCGCGTCGGTGCGCAGAGTGCCGACCGGCCCGGTGGCCGATGGCTGGTTCGAGTCGCGGTGTCCGCGGCGTCGGGCCGCCGAGTGCGCGGCGCGGCTGCGCCGCGTGCTGCCGTTCACCGTTGATGCGTCCACAGTAGGTACAAAGAAGAACTTATATATAAGTGCTGGCGTGGACGGCACGAAAATCTCGAACTTCTATAGAAGTTGTTGGCGGTAAAAAGGTTAATATCCTTTTCAACCCGTCCTACTCTTCTTACCTGAAAGAGCGGTTTACCTTTTCCCATACTTCTAATAGGGAACATTACTACAGTCGGCCTGTCGCTCCCACCTCCTCCTCAATCTCAATATGCCTTCCCATAAAACCGACTTCTTTTCCTATATTCTTTTTCCGTTCATGCAGTCAGACTGTGGAATGACCTACCACCCAGTATTCGGCAGTCCAAGTCGATTTACTAGTTTAAGACGACGCATTGGTAATTTACGTGTCGGGGATCTTGATTTTTCCCAACAATTACAAAACTTATGAAAGTGATATTTGATGACATGATTTTTCATTTAATTGACTTCATTTTGCTAGTTGCAGAAACACGATTTGTCAACTTTTATAACAGAGAAAAAAATATCAAAGTAACCTCTTTTAAAACATAGATTCGCATTTTACTGACTAACCAGAGCGATTTAAGCATCTAAATTTTCTTAGTAGATCAGTCTTAACACACACTTCAAAATTGTAGTTCATTTTTTTAAATTATTTGTAGTTTTAATTTGAAGGAAGAAAAACCCAGTTTTTCTTATGGTACGGGGCACAAACGCTCGTATCAAAACGTATGAGATTTATTGTTTAGCGGTGCGTCGCCTTAACCTCAGCACTGGCAGACCGAGCCACTGCGCCACCGAGCTCCTCATCATCTCCTCGTCATTGTGATCACCAACCCGCATTTGGCAAGCGTGGTGATTAAGCCATTACCCATCAATTGTAGCGATGACTTGATTTCAATGATGGAGGCCTTTGCCCAGCAGTGGGACAGTTATAGGCTGTTAACTTTACCTTCTGTGGGTTTTCTTTTATTGTGTTCCGGTGCCCACCATGCGTAACGGACACAAGTTACATCACAAATCGGTTCACCTGACGCCACTGACGCTCACCATTCTCACTGCAGAGGCGAATGGGCGAATCTAGATCACTATGTTACGGAACTATATTGTGTCTTTTTTTCTTTTTATGCTTCTTATTTAACAGTGTTTTCCTGTTAGTAGAATATGCTGTCTATACCATTCTATTATAAGAACCAATGTATCTATTCATGATTTATGCACTATACCTATAGTGAGTGATGTTGTCATTTGCAAGTGATGTACCTACCTAACGATGTAAAGCCATGTAAAGCGTTAAGATTTAAGTACGTACACTGAACTCTATGTACAACTGTGTATTTAATGTTAATAAGCTGCTTTCGTATGTACCATAACGTTATTAAATAAATAGTTATATATTATCTTTTAGCCCAGAATCATACAATTTTTTTTACTAATGTTTTACATAGCATTGATCCAACTTGAAGGTACCAATCCAGTGAAATTATAGAGCGTTGAGGCTGATTAAATAAAGCTTCATAGGCACGAGCCTTCCCTATAGATGGATAGGGAGAACGGGCTTTTAAACCACCACGCGGGCGCGGGCCCAGTGGGGGTTGTTAACGACTGCTAATGCAGCCGGGGCCAACGGCTTTAGATGCCTTCCGAAGCACGGAGGAGTTCGAGATGATTGTGATTATGCGAAGAGAGTAGAAATATGAATAACAACATAACCACCAGTCATCATCCTCATCATCAGCTCTTTTTTATGTCCCCACTGCTGGGGCATAAGCCCTTACCTATGGATGGATAGGGAGAACGGGCCATAAACCACCACGCGGGCCCATTGCGGTTGGTGGTTGTTAACGACTGCTAATGCAGCCGGGACCAACGACTCTACGTGCCTTCAGAAGCACGGAGGAACTCGGATTGATAAATTGTTTTGGTCACCCATCTGATGACCGGCCTTTGCGAAAGTTGCTTAACCTCAGCACTCGCAGACCGGTCGCGTTAACCTCCGCGCCATCGAGCTCCTCATAAAAATAAAAAAAACATATAATAATAAAAATCTACGCGGTTTTTATCCCCTCCGTCACTAAAATCAGTGGTAATCCTTGTCATACAACAGAATCAAAGTAGTGACATAAAGACAGCGGTCCAAAGTGGGCGCGTCCTCCCCTAGCGCGTCATTGTTCGTCGTCATTACCGTCTAGACATTGTCTTCGGAGATTACAATCTGGGGTGTCCTATTAGAGGGGGCTCATTAACAAACCATTAGAATATGGAGCTATTCAGTGTTATTAAAACTGATCAAAATTTATTGAAATGAAACAACTTTTACGGATCTATTCGCGTTTATTTTACACATTACTTTTAATTAACGTCAAGCATAGGCGCGAAAATCAGTCTGCAGTATGCGAACATTCCCTAGAAGGGCCCAACCATTACATCAGATTTGATAAACCACAAATACTCGCTAGAGAACAACGATTCATCCCTAGGATGATACGCGAGGCTATTGAAAATAAAAAACCTCCTAATTTCAATAGAGAAGATGGTTGAAATCAACCACCAGCCTAGGATCCCATCATACAAAATATTAAATCCCAGCCCCAACACCATACTGCCAGACCAAAAGATACTGTAAGCTCTTTCTGCGTAAAACGGAACCCACCTGATTAAATTTAAATGAGGGTATACATACCTTTGTCCAGCAGTGGACGTCTTTTGGCTGAGATGATGATGATGATGATACATACAAGCTACTTACTGAGACGACCAACAGTGTTGGTCCAACACCTCAGTCTCGCTGTGACCACGGACCCTGCAAAGGGTTCGAAACGTCATCGTCAGGATAAATATCAATTAAAAGTAATGTGTAAAATAAACGCGAGTAGATCCGTAATAGTTGTTTCATTTCAATGTGTAGTGTTCGCGTAAACTTCAGAAAACAATATGTGATCAAAATTTTATTTATTCGTCTGCTTATTTTATGATTACATGTACCTAGTGGCGGGGTAACTATTATCTAAAATGTGGTGGCGGTGATATGGTAGCGACTTATTGGTAATTAAAATAGCACTTAACACAACAAAATCTTTAAGAAATCTGTGTCACAGTTTTGCGAACTTTTAATATAAGTATTGTTGTGACCAACTGTGAAATCATCAAGAAACATCAGCTGATCTAATCATCAGTCATTAAGTAACCTAACTCGATCAAAATGTATGGAACAGCTGATTTTGTTTTCCCGATTTCAGATTTGGTCTCAGTAGTAACTAAGTGGTTTTGCAAAATGATGAGTTGAGGCTATCCTTAAAAATGTTCATAGCAATTTTAAATTGAGTATGAAATCCAACTACCTACCTATTCCAATAATACCTACTTAATTCCAATTCCAGTCCTTAAAAGTTATATGGTCTGTGGGTTTGTCAAATGTTTTTTTTTCATTTCTGTTAAGTCTGTTTCCTTTTGTATCGTAATGCTTAAATAAATGTTGTTTTCTTTCTTTCTTTAAATCGTGCATCCGTGATAATAAATCGAGCAACTCCAGCATACCGCCAGGATACAATCCAGACGCCGCGGTCGCGTCGCGCTTGCGTGCGTACAGCCGCCACATAATTTCCTACTTAAGTTGTAACTGGCGGTGTATGCAACTTTTCAGTTTTATTAATTTACTAGCTGACCCGGCGGACTTCGTACCGATTTGACAGCTTCTATGACAAGAAAACAATCAAATCGTAATATAGTTTACGACAAACAAACAAACAAACTCACTTTTTTTAATAATTAGTCAGAATCAGAATCAAAAAATTATTTGCGAAACATAGGTATTACAATGATGTCATGACATGAGTATAATCTTAATATATAAAATTCTCGTGTCACAGTTTTCGTTGCCATACTCCTCCGAAACGGCTTGACCGATTTTGATGAAATTTTTTGTGCTTATCCGGTATCTATGAGAATCGGCCAACATCTATTTTTCATCCCCCTAAATGTTAGGGTAGTCCACCCCTAAATTTTTTTTTTATTTTTTAGACAAAATTTTTAATTTCTATTTTTTTATGATACAACATACAAAAATACATACAATCCTCAATTTTCACCCTTCTACGATCAACCCTTATTTGTGGTACGAAGTCCGCCGGGTCAGCTAGTATAATATAAGTCTCACTACATTTGCACCTTTTTTATTTTTATGGCTTTGCACAAGCATTTAGCCAATGAAATATATTTTTTTAAAGTAATACATAAATAAGCAGTAGGTATTTCCTTCTTGTATGATGATGATGATGAATTATAATAGAAATGGGAAGTGAGAAATGATATACCCCCAACCCCTCGAGTATCTCAGTAAAGATGTTGAGCTTTACTAAGTCCTCACGCGGACTTCTTGAGAGAATTTGAAAAGTGACGTTGCACTGTTTTGTTTCATTTGCCTACACTCATGTACACTCACAAACACGGTATATATACATAACGGTTAATAATCCACCATTATTTCACATTAATATTCGACATAACACAAATTTTAGAAAATAAAACAAAACCGCAGCCATGACTCTTCGCTTTCCCGCCAAGAAGTCCATTTCCACCCTAGTTAAAACGTCAACGTCAACGTTAAGTAACAAATCATCATCATCATCATTTTATATCCCCACTGCTGGGGCACGAGCCTTCCCTATGGATGGATAGGGAAAAACGGGCCATAAACCACCACGCGAGCCCAGTGCAGATTGGTGGTTGTTAACGACTGCTAATGCAGCCGGGACCAACGGCTTTACGTGCCTTCCGAAGCACGGAGGAGCTCGAGATGATAAATTTTTGGTCACCCATCCGATGACCGGCCTTTGCGAAAGTTGCGTACTCACACTCGCAGACCGGGCGCGTTAACCACTGCGCCATCGAGCTCCTCAGTCTACAAATACAGGTTCAAAAAACTACAGTCTAAAACAATGTATTAGTCTTTAAAGTATTAGTAAACAATAAATGTCAAAATTAAGCAACAAATGTCATTATTATTAATATTAAAATACAAAAAATAAAATAAGAAAAACATGTCTAAATTAGTTCAAGGATTTGTCAGTTAGAAATTCCTGTACTGAGTAACAGCTTTTATTAATAAGTAACGCTACCAAACTTTTTTTTTAAATATGTATAGGCAAGGTCTCAAGCTATAGGAATCTTATTAAAGTGAGAAGAACTGGCAACAAACTCAGCAATTTATTTTCTTTCTTACAGCAGCGTTAAAATATTGAAAAATGCTCTCTATCATATCAGGGACACTTTCCATTGGAAAGGGACCAGTGATCAACATTTGTTCCTTTAAATCGGTAAAAAATTTGAACATGATATAGTTATTATATTTTCAATAAATTATTATTGAATTATATTACTATCAATGTTCCCTGGGTTGGCATGTTTTTTTCAAGTGTAGTGGAATAAAAACCAAATAATACAATTCAAATCGTTTTATTGTTAACGGATCTCTTCGCCTATTATCAGTCACTTCTAATAAATGATGTGCGGGGGCAATAAAAGGCTCATGTCGTCCTAAACCGAGGTACCATATCACGGAAATGACATGAGCACAGGTTCCAACAGTCCCTCTTCCTGTCAGGCACGTACAGTAAGTGTGACTTAAAGCAAAAAAAACAAAGCATGTTCCCGTATTTATATATGCTGCCAATTCAGGTCGCTGCTCAGGAATGTTTTCCTCCAATACGTGTCGCCTTTGTCGATAGACAGATCGTGGACACATAACACAACGACGTTCTTCCATCACAATTATTAATATCAACAAGCAATCCAATCCAATGACATGCACACGGTAGTCCATAAACGTTAGCAGGGGTCAAAAAGAACTGATGATAGCGAAAAATGAAGATTTCGTACGCGAAACAACAAGTGAGCAACGAACAAAGGAGGTAAGCGTACCGGCGCTGACGCAGTTTCGAGAAAAATACACCTACCCCCACCATGAACGTATTTTGTGACTACCCGGCTAATGGTTCGTGACGTGAATTAGTCGATAAACAAAAGCATACATTTTATCTGCATGTCTTAACAATACTACATTTTTTTACTTAAAAAACGTTGAATAATCGTCGAAATATTACAGATTTTTCGATTACCAATATCTCAATTCTCCGGTAACTTTGACACTTATGTTCATAATATTATTTTATGTATTAATAATAAGCTTTCTTTTGAAAGCATAGCTAACCCTGTTGGACTTACGCCCATTTTGACTCATCATTCTTTAGCAGGAGGGAGGCTAAAAAGAGGTGGAGAAAGGGGAGAGTATGTAAAAAAACGTGCACGTACAAAAACGTCGTTTCTGGGGCTTTGCCGGCCGCCACACATTGAAAATGACATTACACGTCATTTTTGCCAGGAAACGTCGTTATTCTTTACTTATTGCGTGTTGTTATTCGTTTCGTTTCACTCAAAAATTTAATAATTGAAAAAAAATAAAAAAAATACGTAGGTACCTCTCCGGCAACCAAAATTTATATCAGGGGTTTCAGTAAGACCCTTGAGCCCCCCCACGGTATCAGTTTCCCCAGAACGAGGGAGCTCGTTTCTAAATCCAACCCCTTTAATCATTAAAAATTGGGCTTCATCCCAAGGGAGTGAAGTGCGCTTCCACCATTGGCCTTATCATCACTTAACATCAGGTGAGATCAAGGCACTGTGCTTACCCATTAATATTAAAACTCCCGTTTATGTCTAAAATCTTGGAGAGAATCGTGTACATGCAGGCACTTCGATACTGTGAAACCAATAATGTTCTCCCTGAGTTGCAGTCAGGTTTTAGGCGTGGACGTGGCACTGCCTCAGCTCTTCTTGATGTACTTGACCATGTCTTAACCGCCCAGGATCATGGTGATGTCACTCTCCTGACATTATTGGATTACTCTCGCGCTTTTGACTCGCTAAATATTTCTTTGTTGTTATCTAAATTATCTTACTGTGGTTTTGATGTATCGGTGTTGAGGTGGTTTGACAGCTACTTGAGTAACCGATCTCAAAAGGTTGTGACATATGATTCAAGCGGTACCCGCTTAGAATCAGATCTACGACCTGTGACGCGAGGGGTCCCTCAGGGATCCATTCTTGGCCCTCTGTTATTTATCATGTACACGTTTGATCTACCGGATATAATAAGACACTGTAAATATCACTTATATGCAGATGATCTTCAAATTTGTACCTCCTTTAATGTAAGTAACATGAATGAGCGTATCGCGTGTCTAAACGATGATTTAGATCGTATAGCATCTTGGTCCATAAATAACTCACTTGTATTAAATCCATCAAAAACTAAATATCTTTTAATGGGTCCTAAAGGTAAAATATCTAGTATAATTAGTGAACGTAATCCGATCAGCGTAAGTGTAATGGGGGAAAGCATTGAAAGAGTGTCTGAGGTGCGTAATCTAGGACTTCATATGGACGAGTCTCTCCGTTTTGAGAAACATATTATCGAATGTGTTAGGTCCTGTTTCTACCGGTTGAAGATTCTCTACAGGATACGAGACTTTATCTCTATTGACCTTCGCGTGAAACTGTGCGACAGCTTAGTGCTCTCCAAGTTCAACTATTGCATTACTGTATATGGCCCCTGTATCCTGGAAAGGTCTCAGCGTCTTATTAAAAGAGTCCAGAATGCGTGTGCAAGGTATTGCTTCGTTGTTCCACCTAGAACACATGTAACACCTTACATGAATAGTTTTAAAATCCTAAAAATGAAGGAGCGTCAAAAACTGCACCTGTCTTGCATGCTGTTTGATATTATTAAGAAACAATATCCTAAGTACCTGTTTGACAAGTTAACCTGGCGTTCTACTAATCGAAGAGTAAGGCCGTGCACCAACCCTCTCTCAATACCGGAACATAAAACTGCTGCTTTCCGTGGCAGTTTCAAATATAGTGCTACTAAGTGTTGGAACGATCTACCTCCCCCACTGCGTGATTTGGGAACTAAGAATTTGTTTAAGTGTGCTTATAAATCTCACCTGCTAAACATTCAACTATCCACTTAGTAGCTGTTTTATATTATTTTTATTTGTTAGTTTAATTACATTTATTTTATTTTTCTAGTAGGCGTTTTTTGAATCATCTTAATGCACCATACCAGCACTATGCAGGCTTTTGTCTCTTAATATTTTTTACTTGCAACTATTGGATTTTAGTACCAGACAGTTTGTTATTATTAGTACAATTTTAAACGCGAGGCGCGTTGCGCGTTTTCTCCACGGGTTTCGGCAGAATATCAGTGTTGTGACCTTGGTTGCAACAAAAAAAGCTGAGTCGGAGCCCTTTGGTTGACTCGACACATACATGTTACACTAAGGTTGTATTTTTAGTTGGTATTTTAGTTCCTGTTATTTTTTTATTTTTTTTTATTTTTATTTTTATTGTGACTTTGTGTATGTGTCGTGTTTTACCAATAAATGTTATTCATTCATTCATTCATTCATTCAAAAAAAGAACTTTTTTACAAAGGCTGAAAAGGCTGAAAATGTATTGAAGAAATTTGAAAGTTTTGGATAGATTCATGTCAGTGCAGGCGCGTCTGCATGTGGTTTGGTTTGTGCCTCAAGCCGTCGTCACGTTGTCAACTCGCGACTTGTTTCTTCACAGCTGGCTTAAAGGCCCACATTTAGAAAGTAGGAGGTAATACGAATGCTGAGAGAGCATTCCATTTTTTAGTAAAAAACATACAATTGAATAACACCAAAAAATTATTTATTTATTTAATTAATTAATTAATTCAATTCGTAAATTCAAGTCTTTTTTGTATACTTTTTTCACAGATCAATGTTAATGCACTAGTTCCTAAATAAGTTAAAAAATATATATTAGATAACCACTTACAATAAGCTAAGCGGAATAATTTTGCTCTATTATCTCTAGTTTTAAGTTACTTTTGTATACTAGTTTGAAGTTAAGCATGCCGTGGCAGCTTTTAATTAAAGCAGCGCCTGTGTAATAGTTATAGGGTTTTAAATGTATTGAATGTCCTGGTGTATGCATTGTCCCTTTTATTGTTTTGATGTCCATAAATAAATAAATAAATTGGCACAACTACAGAATACAATTCAATACATTCACAACAGGTAAACTAATTCCCACATTAAAATTGAATTCCGGTGATTGTTGCGCAGCGGAATTGAAAAAACGAAACAGACATAATACGATTTTTTTTTAATATGATATAGTTCATTTAAATTCTTTACTTAATGTAACTGGTGTTTTTTAAACGTATTAAGTGGGTTATTGACTGGTTAGTCAATAGATGAACTTTTTAGCAACGTTTTGATAATAGAAATTATAATTATGGGAATGGAAACTATGACGTCACGATTTTGTTTCGTCAATTAAGTGTTATTTATAAATTTGACCAATTTGACCTAAGCATGTATGCTTAGGTTAGGTTATTGTTCTGGTGTTAATAACTGTTATTACCAACTACCTATTTAAGTAAAATTAATGAAAAAATCACTACGCGTGTCCTGTGCAGGGGGGGGGGGGGGGGAGAAAGAGGGATAAGGCAAAAAAACAACCGAAACCATTTAAAAAAGTCAGTGATTTATGTTTATATCTCAAAAATAAAAGCCAATGATTTAAATTAAAACAAAGATTTATTCTTATCGCATAGTATGTACAAAACTAGGGGCGCTCATACACTAGAAATGAGCCGTCAGTCTGTCGATCTGGTATAGATCCGCCGTAATCTCCTCAACTTTCGCGCCAATTTTCTTCGCAATCTGCAATAAAGGAGACATTAACATTAACATTCTCAGAGAAATTAACCACTTATACAGGGTGGTGTAATAGGTGTATAATCCAGAAATGTAGCCGTGCAAACAAGTTTAAAGAACACCGCGATAACATGCAAAATAATATTTACGTAGATTTCTTTTCCATACAAAAACTCAAATTTAATTTATAACAAATTTTTTTAAACCCTGACATAAGGCATTATTCTTTTGTTTTTATTGGACCATGAGGTTGACGACCAAGAACTATGGTATCAGCTGGTCCTAGAGTTGTTACTTTACAATTTTTCTTAGGGCTGATTTTTCAATTGTCAGTTAATGTTTATTCATTGAATAATTTTGACATAATGACAGATTCTCTTTAAGAAGTATGCCAAAATGACAATGTTATTCGCTGAATGAAACCCGAGGATTGAAAAATCGGGCCTTAGTAACAAAGAATCTCAATATGTCTCTCGGTCATATGGTAAATTTTTAGGTGTGTTCATACTTTTCCAGGTGTTATAAATCAAACGTCGTCTGCGTCGGTGTAGTGTTTTGGTTTAATTTAGTGCAAGTGTTTCCAAAATTAACAGGCCCAAAGCTGGGCCTTCTCCGGCGTGACTGAGATAGGGGGAGCGCTCCTTTCACCGCTGCTGTCCAGAAGCCGAAGTAAGGAACACTTGATGTAAGCGATTTGTTATATTGCTCAGCTATAGGCTAAACCAAAGTGCCTTAACAGTGCCGCGAAACGCGGACATAAGTACGCCCCGCCGTCGTTTCGTTTCGTCGCCGTCATTAGAACGAAGGATTACTATTCTACGCCACGCCGGCGGTGTATTAAACACCAGGGTTCTATCGTTGCTATACGGTATCTTATCTGCCATATTCGAGACTATACAGGTATTACCAATCAGCCTGTATATAGGTTTGATGTGTAGTGTTAGCGTAACCTTTAGAATCGCGTCGGGTAGGCGTTTAATTTTTTCACTTTATCAATTTTATAAATATTTAATATATAATTTTTAACGCAAATTTTGTTGCGAACAAATTACAAAAACACAAGTGTTGAAAAAATTTCCACGAGCAGGATTTGAAACCTGCACCCTTCTGACATACCGGGTCAGGTGCTCCTCCAATTGAGCTACTAACCAGCCCGCCGAAATTATTCAACACTATTTACTTTTTTACTTTGAAAGCCAAAGGCGCCCATTCAATGTCAACAACTACCGTCATTCAAAGTCAAAGTCAAATATTCTTTATTCAAATAAACTTTAGAAAAGTGCTTTTGAATCCATAATTTTTTTACCTACTACCCATTCAGGACGTCTATATTTTAGCTGTGGAGAAGAATGGGCGCAAGAAACTCCACAGCATTAACATCTGATCATAATATTTTTCTTTTATATATTTAATTCAGCTTCAGTACAGCAATTAGCATTTGAAAATAAAAAGTAAAAATTAATATTCCATTGATTCGCAAATAGGTATATTAGGTATTTGTCCCCGCGTGGTGCGTACGTACGTCCCTGCGCTCGCGGCGCGGCATGGTGCCGTAGAGCGCCACCAGGTCGGTATAGGTATATGAGGTGTTTCCCCGGCGTGGGTGGGTGGTGGGTGTGCGTACGTACGTCCCTGCGCTCGCGGCGCGGCATGGTGCCGTAGAGCGCCACCAGGTCGGTATAGGTATATGAGGTGTTTCCCCGGCGTGGGTGGGTGGTGGGTGTGCGTACGTACGTCCCTGCGCTCGCGGCGCGGCATGGTGCCGTAGAGCGCCACCAGGTCGGTATAGGTATATGAGGTGTTTCCCCGGCGTGGGTGGGTGGTGGGTGTGCGTACGTACGTCCCTGCGCTCGCGGCGCGGCATGGTGCCGTAGAGCGCCACCAGGTCGGTATAGGTATATGAGGTGTTTCCCCGGCGTGGGTGGGTGGTGGGTGTGCGTACGTACGTCCCTGCGCTCGCGGCGCGGCATGGTGCCGTAGAGCGCCACCAGGTCGGTATAGGTATATGAGGTGTTTCCCCGGCGTGGGTGGGTGGTGGGTGTGCGTACGTACGTCCCTGCGCTCGCGGCGCGGCATGGTGCCGTAGAGCGCCACCAGGTCGGTATAGGTATATGAGGTGTTTCCCCGGCGTGGGTGGGTGGTGGGTGTGCGTACGTACGTCCCTGCGCTCGCGGCGCGGCATGGTGCCGTAGAGCGCCACCAGGTCGGTATAGGTATATGAGGTGTTTCCCCGGCGTGGGTGGGTGGTGGGTGTGCGTACGTACGTCCCTGCGCTCGCGGCGCGGCATGGTGCCGTAGAGCGCCACCAGGTCGGTATAGGTATATGAGGTGTTTCCCCGGCGTGGGTGGGTGGTGGGTGTGCGTACGTACGTCCCTGCGCTCGCGGCGCGGCATGGTGCCGTAGAGCGCCACCAGGTCGGTATAGGTATATGAGGTGTTTCCCCGGCGTGGGTGGGTGGTGGGTGTGCGTACGTACGTCCCTGCGCTCGCGGCGCGGCATGGTGCCGTAGAGCGCCACCAGGTCGGTATAGGTATATGAGGTGTTTCCCCGGCGTGGGTGGGTGGTGGGTGTGCGTACGTACGTCCCTGCGCTCGCGGCGCGGCATGGTGCCGTAGAGCGCCACCAGGTCGGTATAGGTATATGAGGTGTTTCCCCGGCGTGGGTGGGTGGTGGGTGTGCGTACGTACGTCCCTGCGCTCGCGGCGCGGCATGGTGCCGTAGAGCGCCACCAGGTCGGTATAGGTATATGAGGTGTTTCCCCGGCGTGGGTGGGTGGTGGGTGTGCGTACGTACGTCCCTGCGCTCGCGGCGCGGCATGGTGCCGTAGAGCGCCACCAGGTCGGTATAGGTATATGAGGTGTTTCCCCGGCGTGGGTGGGTGGTGGGTGTGCGTACGTACGTCCCTGCGCTCGCGGCGCGGCATGGTGCCGTAGAGCGCCACCAGGTCGGTATAGGTATATGAGGTGTTTCCCCGGCGTGGGTGGGTGGTGGGTGTGCGTACGTACGTCCCTGCGCTCGCGGCGCGGCATGGTGCCGTAGAGCGCCACCAGGTCGGTATAGGTATATGAGGTGTTTCCCCGGCGTGGGTGGGTGGTGGGTGTGCGTACGTACGTCCCTGCGCTCGCGGCGCGGCATGGTGCCGTAGAGCGCCACCAGGTCGGTATAGGTATATGAGGTGTTTCCCCGGCGTGGGTGGGTGGTGGGTGTGCGTACGTACGTCCCTGCGCTCGCGGCGCGGCATGGTGCCGTAGAGCGCCACCAGGTCGGTATAGGTATATGAGGTGTTTCCCCGGCGTGGGTGGGTGGTGGGTGTGCGTACGTACGTCCCTGCGCTCGCGGCGCGGCATGGTGCCGTAGAGCGCCACCAGGTCGGTATAGGTATATGAGGTGTTTCCCCGGCGTGGGTGGGTGGTGGGTGTGCGTACGTACGTCCCTGCGCTCGCGGCGCGGCATGGTGCCGTAGAGCGCCACCAGGTCGGTATAGGTATATGAGGTGTTTCCCCGGCGTGGGTGGGTGGTGGGTGTGCGTACGTACGTCCCTGCGCTCGCGGCGCGGCATGGTGCCGTAGAGCGCCACCAGGTCGGTATAGGTATATGAGGTGTTTCCCCGGCGTGGGTGGGTGGTGGGTGTGCGTACGTACGTCCCTGCGCTCGCGGCGCGGCATGGTGCCGTAGAGCGCCACCAGGTCGGTATAGGTATATGAGGTGTTTCCCCGGCGTGGGTGGGTGGTGGGTGTGCGTACGTACGTCCCTGCGCTCGCGGCGCGGCATGGTGCCGTAGAGCGCCACCAGGTCGGTATAGGTATATGAGGTGTTTCCCCGGCGTGGGTGGGTGGTGGGTGTGCGTACGTACGTCCCTGCGCTCGCGGCGCGGCATGGTGCCGTAGAGCGCCACCAGGTCGGTATAGGTATATGAGGTGTTTCCCCGGCGTGGGTGGGTGGTGGGTGTGCGTACGTACGTCCCTGCGCTCGCGGCGCGGCATGGTGCCGTAGAGCGCCACCAGGTCGGTATAGGTATATGAGGTGTTTCCCCGGCGTGGGTGGGTGGTGGGTGTGCGTACGTACGTCCCTGCGCTCGCGGCGCGGCATGGTGCCGTAGAGCGCCACCAGGTCGGTATAGGTATATGAGGTGTTTCCCCGGCGTGGGTGGGTGGTGGGTGTGCGTACGTACGTCCCTGCGCTCGCGGCGCGGCATGGTGCCGTAGAGCGCCACCAGGTCGGTATAGGTATATGAGGTGTTTCCCCGGCGTGGGTGGGTGGTGGGTGTGCGTACGTACGTCCCTGCGCTCGCGGCGCGGCATGGTGCCGTAGAGCGCCACCAGGTCGGTATAGGTATATGAGGTGTTTCCCCGGCGTGGGTGGGTGGTGGGTGTGCGTACGTACGTCCCTGCGCTCGCGGCGCGGCATGGTGCCGTAGAGCGCCACCAGGTCGCCGTCCAGGATGCCGCGCGCCGCGCCGCCGCCCGCCGTGCGCCGCGCGCTCTTGTACGTCCTGGTAAACAAAAAAAAAACATCAAAATCGGTCCAGCCGTTTTCGTTTTCGGAGTTCAATTACAAACACACGCACAGAAGATTTATATGAAGATAATCGTAAATTACACATATTAAAACGTGGTGATGGTTTAGCTTCATTATTTTAAATCTAACTCTCTCTAATCTAATTTAATCTATACTGCTATATATTAGGTTGGGGGAAAAGTCTTTTCGCATATAATATGTATGAACTTGTAATGAAATCTCTTTGGCTATAATATTTGTATCTGGCTGGTTTTGGTATCATTAAAAGTTTAAATTTTAAAGAAGATAATTCCAGGTTACGAGTGCTAACAAAACGACCGAGCCTTAAGGCGACGCATTGGAAAATTACGTGGCGGGGATCTTGATTTTTCCCAACAATTACAAAACATATGAAAGTGATATTTGATGACATGATTTCTCATTTGATTGACTTCATTTTGCTAGTTGCAGAAACACGATTTGTCAAATTTTATAGCAGAGAAAAATATATTAAAGTAACCTCTTTTAAAACATAGATTTGCATTCTACAGGCTAACCGGACCGATTTAAGCATCTAAATTTTCTTAATAGATTAGTCTTAGCACACACTTCAATATTGTAGTTCATTTTTTTTAAATAATTTGTAGTTTTAATTTGAAGGAAAAAAAACAGTTTTTCTTATGGTACGGGGCGCAAACGCTCCGTATGAGATTTATTGTTTAGCAGTGCGTCGCCTTAAGGTGGAAACATACTACTAAAACGCGACGCGACATCACGTGTCGACACCCGATGTCCACCGTGCACATTACCAACACGCTTCGCTGGTGTCATAGCTTCGTGAAGGACTCATGTAACAAAAAATATCTTAATATCAGGAATGTTCTCGAATGACTGACGCGTGGTGTCGGGTGTTAGCTTGCCAAGCGTCGGGTGGCGTGTGTGTCCCCTCTCCCGGCAACACGCCGAACTATGGTGTGTTTTCTATTTGCAACTGACCATAATAAATGTATAGGATTGATTAGTACTGACACGCGTCGGATGGCGTGACGTGGCGTCACGTTAATAATAGTATGTTTCCACCTTTACACTAGACGCATGTGATGTGTGACATTTGACATCTCACCTTAGTGATGAGCTATTTTAACATTACATACTGAAAAAAATGGGTCAGTTATTACACCGTTTTAAAACTATAAAATAAATCATGATAAAGTCTATTACGCACGAAATGGTTGAAATCAATATTACAATAGAAAAAATAATATAGGTTAATTCTATATTCAACGGTATATTTTATACAAAAAAAAAATACAACGTATATTTTTTTACAAATCATACAGAGAATGCAGTAAATACTCATTCCTCTCACTTCCCCTAAAAAAAACATTTGACATATCAAAAAGACCATTCATAGTCGAATGACACAATATGTCACATAAAATAATAATATGTCATGTTCATAATATCGATTACTGAATTTACAAAATGGCGCGCACTAGAGCGCTTTCCCGACTTCCTGGGTCACACTTCCGTCCCATTTCAAAAATTACTACCACAAATTGCAGAAAGCGAGAGGACAGATGTTACACAACAAAAAGAATAAGAAATATTGAAATAAAACTTTTTTGTACGTCCAACTAGTCAGGGGACTATGAGCACTATTATTGCAGTTGTGGAAAAGAGATGCATGTATTACACGCGTCTCGTATAAGAGTTCGTGGTTACCCCCATGAGCTATTTACAAAAAATAATGTAACGCCACGATGGCCGAATGGCAAAGCGCTCGACCCGATACCCGAAGTTCCCAGGTTCGATTCCCAGGTCGGACAAAGTGTGTTGCATGATGATCGATGATCGATGATAGCCCGGGTTTGGGATCATCAACCCTGCTTAAGCCATTATCCATCAATTGTAGCGATGACTTGATTTCAATGATGGAGGCCTTTACCCAGCTGTGAGACAGCCATAGGCTTTTTACTTAACATTGAAAAAAAGAGTTCAAAACATGTGGAACTGGCACAACTTTAACGCATCTACTCGCGCTTATTTTAACACATTTGATTTGATCCTGACATTTCGAACCCTTTACAAACTCCGTAGATTCGTAAAAGCAGGATTTGATTGAACCACGCTTCTGGCGTTCCGATTCAGGTGTTTCCTTTTTATAGGAGACTCTGTCGCTCAGCTTTAAATTAATTAATAAAAAAAAAGAAGAAATTTTATTTTAATGTTGTGATTATTATGTTTCCTTAAAATATTGTACATTTAATTTAATTTTTATTTATGAATCCATAGTTTTAATTTTATATATTTTTTTATTAATCTATTAATCCGTTTTTAATTTATTTTGATTATTAATTTGTATTTTTTTTTTTATTTGTATTTTGTTTTTAATTTTGTTATTTTGATTGTAATACAATATTAATTATGGATTGTTTATCCGCAATAAACTATTATTATTATTTTTTTTTATTTCTCTATTTTCTTAGCCTAGGTTTGTTATAATATTAATATAAAAGTAAAATACAAAAGCACATACAAAACATAAAAACATTATAAAAAACCTAGCCTAGGATGCCGCCGGCAACGGGGCAGGGCTCAAGCTGCCGGTGGTTAGGGCTGCAGAGACAGGAACCTTCGGACTATCCGCGCCGTGTCCAAGAGTACCGCCTTCTGTATCTGACCCTTGATTATTGTTATTATTATTATTTAAAAAGCTCGACGTGGGAGGTGTCCCTCGATATACATCAGCCCAACGCAAATTGGTGGGTTTCAACCACTATCATCTTACGATAATTAATTTTGTAAAACAACATGTCAAGTCAAATTCGATGTATACGTAAGTAGGTGTTACCTGAAGGCGCGGGGGTTGAGGCCGGCCACGTGGCAGCAGTAGTTGTTCATCACGTTCTGCAGCATCAGCAGCCGCCGGTACATCTTCTCGCTTACAGGAAGCACGTAGCCGACGCCGCCGTCAAGGGTGGCTGTAAAGAAGACATGATGTTAAAGGATTTAATTTAGGACGACGTATTATAACAAAATCATAGCGTATCAAAATATGCAAAAAAAAACTGTGAGATAAATAAGACAGTAATTTAACAGGTAATAAATATATAATAAATAATGTATACATGTACGTAAAAACTACTAAGGGATAAATTGTGAGATAGTTAACGCTGGTCGTATGTTACATTGCTGCTTTTGGTAAATATTTTACAAAATACCTCTGTATAACATCGTCAATGTACTGAAGTGAGCGAGTGTCAGAGTTTAACTGAAATTCTATCTAATGATAAAAATAATATATGGTATGGTATGTATGGTAAATATGTGGTCATTGTAACCACATCCTGCCTGATGGTAAGCAGCCGATGCAGTCCAAAATAATGAGAGCGCTCCCCATACCGTGGAACAAGCACGGTAACAAGCGCACCCATTCATGACGGCCTGCATAAATGCCGTTTCACGCCCCGCTTAAAAGACCTGGGACTATAAGAGCTGGGAAACACATGCGCCGGCAAAGAATTCCAAAGCCGAATGGTCTTACAGAGGAACGACTTGGCAAATTTTTTGGTATGAGAAAAAAATTGCCTTGGATCAGATATCAAAGTTATTTTTTAACTAGTTTCACATTTAATCAGTAACATCGGGACGCGCTGATAGATAAATAATAATAATAATACGTTCTCCTCGATACGGCACGCATTGTGAGGAGGTTCCTGTCTCTGGAGCCCTAATCACCGGTAGTTTGGACCCTGGTCCCGATCCCTATTTTTTTTAATATTTGTTTTGTTTTAGAAAATATTTAAATACTTATGTAAATTAATATGTAAAAAATTAATAAAGAGAAAAATAATAATAATAAACGCCTCAGTGGCCAAATGGTAAAGCACTCAGCCCGATACTCGAAGTTAAATTACCAATAAAGAGAAAAATAATAATAATAAACGCCTCAGTGGCCAAATGGTAAAGCACTCAGCCCGATACTCGAAGTTAAATTACCAGGTCGGGCAAAGTGGATTTTGGATTTTTCGATGCATAGCCCAACACTTTTTTTTTGAGGGAGATTGCGAATTGCCCTAAACGGCATTTTCAGCGTCACCGGGCTTTTTTGGGGGCGGCGAGGTACGTAAAGGGTACCTCAAGCCGTGTCAAACGAATCCCCTTCGGAGGTTTTCTAGAGGGAACGGCATCACACACTTTAAAGCGCGTGTCCCCGTGCCCTACTAGATTCTCCGAAGGGTTCGGATCGGATCGGTAGCTCTACACGCATTGACAAGCGTGGTGATTAAGCCATTATATACCCATCAATTGTGATGATGTAAGTAAGTAAGTAAGTAAACAGCCTATAACTGTCCCACTGCTGGGCAAAGGCCTTGCTTGCCGAATGCGGGTTGGTGATCACAAACCCGGGCTATGCATCGAAAAATCCGAAATACATTTTGCCCGACCTGGGATTTGAATCCAGACCTTCGGGTATCGGGCCGAGCGCTCTGCCACTCGGCCACCGAGGCGTTTTGTTGTGATGATGGCTTGATTTCAATGATGTAGGCTTTTACCCAGTAGTGGGATAGTTATGTGCTATTTAAATCTTACACTGTATATTAAAGAAATATTCAAATTTTATTCGTGGGCCGATAATCTGGTGAAGGTCGCGGGTAGCCGCTGGATGCGAGCAACACAAAACCGGTCGTCGTGGAGATCCTTGGGGAGGCAGACGTTTAGCAGTGGACGTCTTTTGGCTGAGATGATGATGATGATGATGATGATGATGATGATGATGATGATGATGATGATGATGAAGAAGATGATGAAGTGCTCACCGAACATGGTGACGTGCCTTGCAGGGGCGGCGGGCGCGGCGGAGGCGGGTGCGGCGATGCGGAACATGGCGTGCACCTGCTGGCCCAAGTGGTAGTCGCATTTCTTGATCAGCCGCTGGCCTGGGGGGAGAATACACTTTATACGACGACGGGTTACACTCGTAATTAATAAATTACACATTTTGAAAAAAGGCAAAGTGATGAAAAAACCCACACTCCATGACATGCCGGGTCAGGTGCACTACCGATTATGCTATCGTGCGAAATTAATCAACACTATTTTTATTCTTACTCTGTAAGTCAAAGGAACCGTATTAAATGTCGACAACTACGTCATCAACATCCGATCTTAATATTTTTACAAATATTGAAAAATCAGGAAGCTTATTCACAAATCGTCCGAAAGTTTCCGTGTCCGATTGCTTGCTTGCAATTCGCTATTCACAAACTCTATCGGACGGAAACACATCGGAAAGGTCTGACAACACAGACTAGTTAGGAACAACATTCATAATGTAAAGAGCGTTTACAAAGAGTGCTAAATTATGGTAGAAAACCAATTGGTATAGTAGAAAACGAAATTAACACAAATATTGCTTTTTACTCACATATCAATGCTTTGTGTCACAAAATATATATTTATTAAACTATAAAACATACAAAAATGTAAGACTATCGCTATCAAAATTAAATATTTTTTTTAATGTAGGATATATCAAACTAGCTTTATAAACATGACATGAAAATAATCTGTCACTGTTTTCTTGTTTTGAATTTTTGTTGATTGTTGTTGTTGTGTCTGTCTGAAAAGTTTGTGCAAAGTTTCTGGCGGAATTGTGAGCCAAGCCATTCTTAAGAAGAAGAAAACAAAAGTTCTCTGAACTATAAACATGACGGTATGTATGTATTGTATTACTCAACCCAACACTTTTACATATTATATTCTTTAATTAATTTTACTAATCGCTACAAGTTGACCGTCATACACAACGGATAAACGTGATTGTTTGTCTTTATTATACAGTTCAATGACTTCTTGAGGCTTTTATTTTATTTTAACGATCATAATTAAAGAAAATAAACTTTACAGAATCGGGTTAGCTTAGAGCAGCGGCGCGCCCTTTTAACCTTTATGCAGGGCCACGAAGACCTCGCTCGTGGTCGCGTTTCTGGCCCGGATGCTGCCAGACGCAAGAAATTGTTGCTCCTGAGGCTCAGCGAACTATTAAATGCTATGGGCTCAGGAGCTACAAAAACTCCAGAAAAACGGTTGAAGGTAAGATGGACTTCAAAGTATTCTTATTAAAGGGAAAATAATCATTGTTTGTTGGTCTTTTTAACCTTTTTACCGCCAACAACTTCTATAGAAGTTCGAGATTTTCGTGCCGTCCACGCCAGCACTTCTATAGAAGTTCTTCTTTGTACCTACTTTATTAAAATACATTTATACGTTGGCGTACAGCGGGACATCGCGTGCAGGATAGTTGAGCGGTGAAAAGGTTAAAGCTTGATTACATAAATTTTGTTACAGTGTTGGCAGGACTGGAAGTCGGATACTAAAGCCAAGTACACAAAAATAAAAAAGGCCCGCAATGGCACTGGTGGTGGGCCAAGTCTGGCGCCACTTTCTTCTTTGGAGGAGGACCTCCTCCAATTTTATGGGATGGAAATGGTGGAGGGATTGGAAGGAATTCCCGATCCACTGACAGTAAGTCATTTCTTATTGTGCGGCAAATGTGCAATAAAACTTGTAAAGTTTGTTATTAGTATTGCAAATGTAAATATTGTTATAGATTGCTGAGCAGGCCCCTCCAATGGATGAGGACCAGTTGGTGGAGGTTCTGGTATATCCACCAGATGAGCTTTCGCAGCCCTCTGTGGAAGAGGTACCAGAAAATCCACCACCAGAGACACCCAACACCAGACGCCATAGAAGTATAAAATACTTTTTTTCTACATGGAATTTTATATAGTAATTACAAACCATGCTAACAAGCAAAATTATTATGTTAATAGGTGATCCACTACAAAGGGCGTTTGAGTGTCAGGCGGCAGCAGGGGAGTGCCTAGCGGCCGCTGTGGAAATTGGTTTGGCCCGAATAGCAGAAATTATTGAAATTGCTGCTGCATTTACAAATAGAAATAAGTATGTACAACATTTCAAAATAATCTATTTATTAGGTTGTTCCGCACTATATGGCCCCTATTAAAAATAGTCTCCTCATCCATTTGGCTTGCTTGATTTGGCTGCTCTTTGTCCATGTCCAATTCTTCTAGCTCTTCCAAACCAGCCTGGACACACATGTTATGCAGAACTGCACATGCATTGGTCACACAACCTGCTTTCGTTGGAGTGTACTCAAGCACCCTATGCTTATGCAAGCATCGAAATCGGGACTTGAGTACTCCAAAGCACCTCTCTATACAGTTGCGTGACCTTATATGCAATTCTGTATAATTGGCTTCCGGGCTGCTTGGTTGAGCATTCAGAATTGGAGTGAGCAGCCCCGGCTCTAGTGGATATCCAGAAACTCCTGAAAATAATAATTATTAATACATGATTATTCTACTGTTACAGTCCCTAAAGCCGTACCGCTACCAGGCTAACCGTGACGTACCAAGGAGCCAGCTAGATGAGTTCTCCAATTGTACCATTTTGTCTCTAACAGCACTGTTGCGCCAAACAAAAGCGTCGTGGCTGCTGCCGGGATATTTCGCCATCACATTTTAGAATTACAAGTTGACTGTCACAAATCTGTAATAAGTGGTATGAATAATATAAAGCAACTTGTTTTACAATTAGTTTTCAGACCTGTCTGAGAAGTACTTGTGAGACTAGTTGCTTTTGCTATAATTATTAATTAGTAATCTGAATCTAAGACTGATTAATGTGATACTATTATGTGTACCGACATACATACAAGAGAAAATTGTATTTTCTATTACTCATGCTGTTGATCTCATTATGAATATTCAAATTTAAGTGTTCCTGTTGATGTTAGTTACCATTAGTACCTTTGAGGAGATTTTTATTTCAAAATTTAGTATTAACTTGACTCGGTGACTGTGATTGAAAAAAAAGTATGTGTTGTGTACCTACACAAAAAAATAATTATATTCTTTACTACTTATGCTGTTAATCTCAATATAAATCCATTAATGTTAGTTTAGCTAATGTTTTCTTTTGTTGATGTTTGTTGGATGGAAGTGAACTGAAAAAAAACTGTTACTTATGTGTAATGCTAGAAGTGTAGTATAAATTTGATTCTGTGACTGTGATTTGCCTATATACTGTGAAACTGTGATAGATAGTTTGGAAAGGAAATAAAACTTGTTCGATTTTTTGTAGATATGTATGATTTTTAACTCAGGATAATTTGCAAATATAATGTTGTTGTTACCTACCATTTGAACATTCAGGGAGTGTTGACCGTTCCTGTTTACATATAAATCTTCGTGATTTGATGGTTTTTTAATAAGTATGTGGGTCTCATCCACATACCCCAATACTCCGCGCATGCCAAATCTTCTGTAATTTCTGAAAGAGAAAATAAAAACTATATTATATTTTATGCCTTACTGTGGTCTGTAATTGTTGATTTTATTTAGTTTATATAAAGTAACATGTTTCAATACATAGTCTCACATTTTTATGTTTGTTTTATTGATATCCATATTAATATTATAACTGCAAATGTAACTCAAGTCTGTCTATCGGTATAAATACTTACTTTTCGATTACATCCCGTCTTTCATTATCTTCGCAAGGGAATTTGATCCACTTGCGAAGTACTGCCCCAGCATTTAAGGCACTTGTGGTGCATTCTATGACCCTGGAGATGGAATCTCGGCTATCAGCCTTTTGGTAGCTCCCTTAGGCATAAAAGTGGAGGGCTGCTAAAACCTAAAAGTATAAGAGTTAAGTATACTAATTAATTTGTATTAGAGATAGGTATCAAACTAATTTCTATAAGAATAATAATAATAAGAATAAATTTATTTGCTGTGTAAAACTTAAGACTAAATACATAAAATTTATAAAATAACATTTGTCTACATAATAATATAATAATAATAATAATAATAATGCATTACAAGAAATCATTGAAGAATAATGTAAAGTTTTAAAATTAAGGTTAGTAGTGCAGAATAACCAGGTGATACCTAAACTAAGTAAACTAGTTTACCCGTATCTCAGGCATCTAATCGGTGAGTGTGTTAGCGATTGCTTACATAACATTTTATTAAATAGCAATAAATTATAATATTTTTAATAACACTTTGCTTAAGCAGCATGTTGCTGCCATTGTATACCAACTTATGTAATAACTAATAATAGATGTTCGGTGTCATTGTAGGATTTCCCTATAAGCCAATTTTGTATGGTTTTCTTACAATTTATTTTGTTCATATGATATACACCTAGTGTTAAATTAAGTTTATTATACAAAAAACTTCCAAGAAAGCAAAAGAATCTGTGAGAGTGAGCTGTACGATATAGCTCAGTGGAACAAACAATGTCTACTCGCCTTTTGCTGGTTTGTAGTGCAGGACTATAGGGCGTTAGTAAATGTTTCTTTGTTACAGTTTGTAGTATAAACAACTGACGAACAGAAAGGACATTACATTCAGTTAGGAGTTCTGCTGTAGGGAAACGGAAAGGACGAAATGTGCTTACTTTCAAAATGGCTCTCTGTGCTATTTCTAAGTTTAGCATGGTGGTTTTATGAGCGCCTCCCCAAGATGAAATGCAGTACGTTAGCAAAGATTGGCAAAGGGCTAGATAAACCTCTTTTAGGAGTTTTCCTTTAGCGGCATATCTTAAATTTTTAAAGACATAGATTAATTTTCGAACTCTAGTAGTAAGAGATTCTATATGTGCTTTAAAATTCAGATATCTATCTATGATGATGCCTAGGTATTTTATTGTGTTTGTACTACTGAGTTTAGGACATACACAGTCAATATCATTCGAGTCAAAACAGTGATGTGCCACTATTGCATGTGAGTCATGGGATGGTTGGGTCAGTAAATTATACGAAAAAGTCATGTATTTGGTTTTGTCTGTGTTTAGAGTCAACATGTTTGTTCTAAGCCACTTTGTGACAGAATCAAAGCCAGCTTGGGCTAAACCGAATGTGTCATTCCAATTGTCGGCACTAAATAGTAAGGCTGTATCGTCAGCGTATGATATAATCTGACTATTGTTTTGAAGGGAGAGGAGGCATAAATCGTTAATATAGATAAGGAATAGTAAGGGTCCTATTATACTTCCCTGAGGAACACCATATTCGACTGTTAGTTCTTTACTTACTATACCGTCTATCTTAACTCGCTGGGTCCTATTTGTTAAGTAATCTTTTAAAAGACTATGCGGTATACCTCTTATACCTAGCCTGTGTAACTTTTCCAGGAGAATTGGAATTGAAACTGAGTCAAATGCCTTGGCAAGGTCTAGGAATATAACTAAGCATTTATTCCGGGAATCAAGTTGTCATGTAATATAATCAGTTAATTCATGAACTGCGTCATCAGTCGATTTGTTAGGCCTAAAACCGTATTGAGTCGTGGCCAAGAGTCCTTTTCCTTCTATGTATTTAATAAGTCGGTTATATATTAATCTTTCTAGGATTTTGGAAATGGAAGGTAGTAAAGCAATGGGTCGGTAATTATTAATAAAACTTTTATCTCCATTTTTGTGAATCGGATGAACAACGGCCTTTTTCAAAGCCTGTGGGAAAATACCTTTTGAGATGCATTGGTTGAATAGATAAGTAAGTGGCGGAATTAAGTGCTGTTTGTATTTCTTAATAAATGTACATGGGATTTTATCAATGCCAGTGGCGCAGTCATTTCTAAGAGTCAAGATAATTTTTTCTACTTCATTTTCATCAGTGTTAAATAAAGCAAATGAGTGCAATGTTGACAATGGCGATGATGGGGGCAAAGTGTAGGAGAGGGAATAATTGTTTTGGTGTTTTGCTTTCTCAGCTAAACTTTTTCCAATAGAAACAAAGAAACTATTTGCCGCGTCAACTGATTGCGCCGCAGTAGCTGAGTTTGCGATGAGTTGATGTGCGGATAATTTAGTATTAGTGGTGTTAGTTATGGTTTTGATAACTTTCCATAATTTTTTCTTGTTTTGACCTGCGTCTTTTTTTTCTAAACTTTCATACTGGCGTTTAAGTTTCTTCAATAATTTATTACAAAAATTACGGTATCTTAAATAAGTAACCTTGAGTATCTCATTTTCGGGTGCTAGAGTAGCGTTTTGATGCAGCTTATCACGATGTCTGATGCGGCGTAAAAGCCCAGGAGTTATCCACGGTTTTATATTTTTTTTACGGCGTGATAACACAATAGTTCGCGTATTGGCATCAATAATGTTTGTTAACGATGAAATAAGATACTCTGTTGACTCATTGACGTCATCCGTATTGTAAAAGGGCACTAAGTCTAGGTTGTCTAGGTCATGTTTAATTCCCGCGTTTTGCAGCTTGTGGTGCTTAGTAATTCCGTAAGATTTACAGTATTGCTTTTGTAAACACAACAACACTGAATTATGGTCTGTCACAGAAGAGGTTAACACTATAGTTTTTAAAGGAATGTTAGTTTTAGCGAAAATATGGTCCAAGCAATTTCCCATTCTAGTTGGAAGCAAATGGGTGGGTAGGTAGCCTAAACAAGCAACATGAGTTAGATACTCTGGTGAATTGCGATCTATGTTTCCCGATTTAATGTCAATGTTTAAGTCGCCAACTAAAAACACATTCTTAAATGTAGAGAGCTGTTTTGTCAATAATTCATTAAGTGATTGTAGAAAATTAGTGATATTATGATATGATGGAGATCGATATATAGCCACAATTGCTGTATCGCTACTGATCTTTGCGATAAGACAATTTGCATCTATAATGTTAGGTTCCTCAATGATGTGATTTTTCCCGTCCTTTTTTATATACAAAGTTACACCATCATTTTGTAAAACATTACTTTTGTTAGTAGTGTGCGATTCATAGCCTTGTAATTGTGGGATCGAGGATGTCGAGGAGAGCCAGCATTCGGTGAGTACTATTATATCTATATCTATATTAATTTGATTTAACAATACTAACATGCTATCAAAGTTACAGTTAATGCTACGAATGTTTTGTAAAAATAAATTATAATTATGCTTATTACTAGTAATAACCGAAGAACATGTATGAGGGTCACAGATCACTGATTCATGTTCATAAGAGGAATCTATGTCTTTTAGAAAGTCTTTGGTAACATTACCCATCCTTGTGCTGCTAGACGATTGCTATGCGGCGCTCTAGGCGCCTTCATAATCAATAGAACTTTGGTACCTTATTTCTGCACTTTTTCTGGCTGGGCATTGATCGTCTCCCGTTTTGTGGTGGCTGGGCTTATTAAATCGCTTACATGTAGCACACGCGGCAGGTTCTTAGTGTTTGCTGCATTCTTTGATGGAGTGTCCGACGCATCCACAGTGTCCACAGGTAGAGTCCGTCTCACGACAATACTTCGCGGAATGGCCATACTGCTGGCATTTGTAACATCTTGTTACAAGTGTGAAGTCTCGGACTGAACAAGATGTCCAATTAATGAACAGTCGCTCCTGTGCTATGAGAACTTTTCTTAATTCAGGTGGTAACTCTATTATAAAATTGCAAAATGAAGCGTCCTTTTTGCCAGATTTGTGGCTAAGTTTTATAGAACTAAGGAATTGTTCTCGGCTTATATGTGGATACTTGTCCGATATATTCTGCTCGTATAGGCATTCATAAACTTCTTTCTCAGTGCTATTAGTGGGGACCCCTAGTAAAATTATTTTCGGCTTTCTCTTTTTAGTCTCTTCGACCTTGAGCCCTGAAGTTCTGAGCTGCTCTGACTGCTTTAGTTTCTCAAGGTCTTCTTTACCTTGCGCGCTAATAATTATGCCTCCATCTTTGGTTTTTCTCATACCCCGGATACGTAATTTGAGCTCTTCTGGCTTAATTACGGTCTGGATTAGCTTCTTTGTGTCCTCACTGGTTTTTTCTTTATCCTGGGGATAGACAACGACACTGCTGGTGTTTAGGGGGCGGGCAAGAGAGTTATTTCCTTTCCTTACGATGTCGGCAAAGGATGAGTTCTGATTAGTGGGTTTAGGAGCAGAGCGGATACATTCTTTAAAGTCCTCGAGCTGGTCTTCAATTTGGATGGTTATCCCCTTTCGCTCGTTTATGTTGCTGATCGTGAGCTGCGCTGAAATATATTTTTGTTTCAGTGACTGATATTGAACAGCCAACTGAGACACACCTCCCATAACGCTCCTGCTAATGCTGCTGATTTTGAGCTTTTGTTCTGAATTTAACTTTCCGTCGTTAGAGATCGAGCAAATGTCATTCAGGCAATGCTCGATTTTCGACAGCCAGCTCTGTATCTCCACAGTCGAGACTGCATCAATAGTGGGCGCTACGGGTTCTTCTTCATTTTGCCGTCTACGTGGTGGGCTCCGGGACGTCATGTTGCTCCGGTTAAATGGACTTTCCATTATTACGTAAATAAACACAAATTAATTGCCACAGTAAAATTGTCAACAACTGCATGACCGCGATGCGCTGACCCCGATCTACGCGGAAGCAATACTGGCACAGTTAGGCGCGGAGTTTATTGCTATTTAATTTTTTATAAAATAAATTGTGCAGAAGGCACATCCATCTGCTAACGCAGAAATGCACGGAACTATATAAATGTATACTGACTTGATCTCTACGGGTACGCTTGCACTTGTGATATTACCCGTAGTGAAGTGTGGCTTTATTTCTCTAATGAAGCTTAGATGCATTTCCGACGTCAGTCCATTCAATAATCCAAGGTTTAAGTTTATGTGGACATAGACTTAAACATAGGGTCATCGAATGGATCGCAGGCATTCTTAAGGACGCGATGCAGGGCCATAGTTTGTTGCCGCTTTTGTTCCGCAGCGAAGCGCCGGTTTCTATTGCGCACTAAAGCAAATTCCATCTGGCCAACAAGTTTAAGAAGTTTAACCGTGTAATAAACTCAATGCAACATGACAAATTCAGTTTTTTATACTCCATAAAAGTTGATCACATTAATTTATATTGAAAAGAAAAATCGCAAATGGAACAACTTAACCTTTTCACCGCCCAACTATCCTGCACGCGATGTCCCGCTGTACGCCAACGTATAAATGTATTTTAATAAAGTAGGTACAAAGAAGAACTTCTATAGAAGTGCTGGCGTGGACGGCACGAAAATCTCGAACTTCTATAGAAGTTGTTGGCGGTAAAAAGGTTAAATAAACCTAACAAACTCATACCTCAAATCTTTATAAAATCGCCTTTATAACAATGTAATATATAGAAAAAATATTAATTAAATAGATTCGAAAACTCTTCCGACACCCAAAAGCTATCCGTAACATTTTCGATTGCTAATGTCATTGATCCGAGTGGTAATGTCAAAGTTTACGAATCCGACGTTTCGTGAATAGCGATTATTGACAGCTTCGAAAACTTTCCTCACGGACTCGAAAAGTGTAGTTTCCGACAGTTCGTGAGCCTGCAGTTAAGAATTAGCGAGGCCGCTCTTTCAAATTGTAATTTGTTTGCAACAATATTTCTGAAAATGTATATGTAAATAATCATAAACTACACATATTAAAACGTGGTGGTGGTTAAGCTTCAATACTTTAAATCTAACTTAATAATATACTGCTATATTTTTTTTCTATAAATGTGTGATCTCAATAAAGATCGGAATAGGTCGTTTTGTCTGTAAATTATGTCATAAAAACATTTAAATTGTTTAGTTAAAAATTAACTTCAATCAGTATTTTTAAACGACAAATCAAAACCTTACGATACTTTTTTTTTAAATAACTACTATTTCTCATTAAACTTTTTGACATGTACTTCATATAAGTAAGGGAATTTCAAAATCATTTCGCGGAAATGTATTATAAAAAGTTATACATTTACCCAAGAATGAGCCACCTGTTTCATGAAGCCTGAAAGTTGGGACGGCAAGTTTATTCTTTTTACGAGTGTTAAAACTATGAAGGTCACAATTTCTAACAAATTTTATGAGATATTTTGTGACATACATGCGTTATCATAAGTATGGATAACCCGATAAAATTAAACGAGAAAATACACCACACATTTTGTTTCTCATGTAAATTAATTATTACTCTTAGACCGGAAGAATAAAAAATAGTTTTATATGATAGAAAGAATAATAAATAGTTTTGCTATTGATCTCTAATATTTTTAATACTAGGCTAGGTAAGTAATTTTTATTATAATTTTGCTATTATATTACAGGGCTCAATGTAGTGTGTGAAACTTAAATGTTTTTTTCTTCTTTATTAACTTCTTCTATTTCCTATTGTCTCTTGTAAGTGTTAAAAAAATATTTTTTCTTCTTCCCTCTATGTACTCACTTACAACTAAGACCTTATTTATGTGCACATAACAGCTTTATTTAATAAATAAAAAATAATGCTTTTATAATGATGACTCAGACGGCATTTTCAGCTTCACCAGGCTTTTTTGGGGGCCGGCGAGAAACTTAAAGGGTTCCTCAAGCCGTGTGAAACGAAGCACCGTCAGAGGTTTTCTAGAAGTTCTGTTATTTTCCTATTATATAAAGTAATATCCAGTCATAATAATAATCAATTTAAGTTCAATTATACTAATACCCAGCCCAAACACAATATAATTATCGTTAAAACCCGTAATTTTCAACTTACCATACCAGACTATGAACTAAAACTTTCTTTTACCTCAAAGATACCTTACATACCTACCTACGAGCCTTGACATTCTTGACAACCAACCCAATTTTTATTTTTTTATTTTTAATGAGTACCATTTCATACTGAAACCAGCTTTTCACTTAATTCATTATCTTTTAAAGTACGCAGTACGCTTCAAAACTTAAAGGTAATCTGTGGATACCGTTGTTGGTTACACAATTAGTAATAAGTTAGTTTAAAAAACACTTTGTATACTTATATATATTGTATAACTAAAAGTTTATATAATTTTTAACACAAATTTTGTTGCGAACAAATTACAAAAACACAAATGTTGAAAAAATTTCCACGAGCAGGGTTTGAACCTGCACCCTTCTGACATACCGGGTCAGGTGCTCTTCCAATTGAGCTATCGTGGTTCTAACCAGCCCGCCGAAATTATTCAACACTATTTACTTTTTACTTTGAAAGCCAAAGGCGCCCATTCAATGTTAACAACTACCGTCATTAACATCCGATCATAATATTTTTACAAATACTAAAGATCAGTTAAGAAGTAGGCAAGCTATTTATAAATGTTTATATAATTTTTAACACAAATTTTGTTGCGAACAAATTACAAAAACACAAATGTTGAAAAAATTTCCACGAGCAGGGTTTGAACCTGCACCCTTCTGACATACCGGGTCAGGTGCTCTTCCAATTGAGCTATCGTGGTTCTAACCAGCCCGCCGAAATTATTCAACACTATTTACTTTTTACTTTGAAAGCCAAAGGCGCCCATTCAATGTCAACAACCACCGTCAACATCCGATCATAATATTTTTACAAATACTAAAGATCAGTTAAGAAGTAGGCAAGCTATTTATAAATGACCACCTGACCCGGTATGTCAGAAAGGTGCAGGTTCAAACCCTGCTCGTGGAAATTTTTTCAACATTTGTGTTATTGTATAACTGTTTGTTATCCCAAACAAAATAAAATAAAATAAAATAGAAGGAACGGCATCACGCACGAGTGCGTGTCCCGCGCCCTACTAGATTCTCCGAGGGGTTCGGATCGCATTGAGAGCGGAACAACCTCACTCTGCCGGCGAGGGCTGTCCCTGCAAGTGCATCGCAGCGACCAACCCCCCGACCGCCTAACCGATCGCTTTGACTACGCGTATAGTTTATGACGTCATCTTGCCACCTCGCACCGCCTACGAAAAGCAATATCAAAAGTTAAAGGCTTCGAGCTTTCGATATTGCTTTCATAGGCGGCACGAAACGACAAGATGACGTCATAAACCACACACAAAGTCAAAACGATCGATTAGGCGGTCGGGCCCCTGCCCCCCGACCGCCTAAGCGATCGCTTTGACTACGAGTATAGTTTATGACGTCATCTTGCCACCTCGCATCGCCTATGAAAGCGATATCAAAAGTTAAAGGCTTCGAGCTTTCGATATTGCTTTCATAGGCGGCACGAAACGACAAGACGACGTCATAAACCATACACGAAGTCAAAGCGATCGATCGGGAAATTCGCTCCAGCTGCTCCGGGTTTGCGCCGAAAAATCCCAAAATTGGGAAACAGGAACTCCTCGCCTTTGCGCTCCTTGCCACAGTTTCGGTTACACACTTTTTCGCTCGAAATCTCGAGAAAAACGCACTTTTCACTTGTATGGCGACAAAAAATCCGGTTTTTGCCGCTTATCTCGCACAACTTTCACTTCCGGCACCAAGTGTGGTGTATTGGCGTGACGGGCTCGTTACGCCTCGTCGTTTGGTACCACTTACGGTGATTTTGGGCACAAAAAACTTCGAACTTGCGTAAATCGGTTGCGGAGCGTCACAAAATCGTGGCGTTTGGGCCGAGCGCGCGCGTAGCAATCCCCCAGGTCCGTTACCTCCGTAGCAATCCCCCAGGTCCGTTACCTCCGTAGCAATCCCCCAGGTCCGTTACCTCCGTAGCAATCCCCCAGGTCCGTTACCTCCGTAGCAATCCCCCAGGTCCGTTACCTCCGTAGCAATCCCCCAGGTCCGTTACCTCCGTAGCAATCCCCCAGGTCCGTTACCTCCGTAGCAATCCCCCAGGTCCGTTACCTCCGTAGCAATCCCCCAGGTCCGTTACCTCCGTAGCAATCCCCCAGGTCCGTTACCTCCGTAGCAATCCCCCAGGTCCGTTACCTCCGTAGCAATCCCCCAGGTCCGTTACCTCCGTAGCAATCCCCCAGGTCCGTTACCTCCGTAGCAATCCCCCAGGTCCGTTACCTCCGTAGCAATCCCCCAGGTCCGTTACCTCCGTAGCAATCCCCCAGGTCCGTTACCTCCGTAGCAATCCCCCAGGTCCGTTACCTCCGTAGCAATCCCCCAGGTCCGTTACCTCCGTAGCAATCCCCCAGGTCCGTTACCTCCGTAGCAATCCCCCAGGTCCGTTACCTCCGTAGCAATCCCCCAGGTCCGTTACCTCCGTAGCAATCCCCCAGGTCCGTTACCTCCGTAGCAATCCCCCAGGTCCGTTACCTCCGTAGCAATCCCCCAGGTCCGTTACCTCCGTAGCTCTCCCTGGCGCGCGGCTGGTACATGAAGAGCGCGAGGTTGGCGTCCGCCTCGCTCACCAGGAAGCCCAGGCTCGTGTTGTCCACCATGAACTCCATCTCGTAGATCTGTAGCCAGCATCAAGGAATATGAGGCTAGGGTTGCCGCTCGGTAGTCCGTTAGCGAGAGCCTATCGATAGACTGGTAATAGTTGGATAACAATAATATCGATACTATCTATACTATTGGGTTCAACCAAAGTAATTCAACAATCGATAGTATCGGTATGGATTTTTTAGATTAAAACTATAGATTTGTCGGAAACACTTTATAAGACATCATTTTAAATAGCCAATTGATTAAAAAATCAGCCATGATAGCTCTTTATGCGTACACTTTCACTAACTTAGGCGCAGAATATTAATGTCAAATGTGCTAACTGCAGCTACCTGTGTGGACTAGCTCGCTGTAAGAAAGTAGCTACTAACCTGAGCTCATAAGGACGACGCCATATGTGTAGCCAACCACCTGTGTATACTGGGTTCCTGTCAAGAGTGTAGCTATTAACCTGGCCGCACTAGATCACTGTCAAAAGTGTAGCCAGTAACCTAGGTGCATTAGGACGATATCATATTATGTGCAGCCAGCCACCTGTATTTACTAAGTCGCTGTAAAGAGTGTAGCTATTAACCTGGTCGCACAAGACTGTTGTGAAATTTATAGCCAGTTTCCTTTGCTAACTAGGTCGTTTCATAGATGTAGCCAGCCACCTGCGTGTACCAGGTCGCTTCCAAGAGTGTAGCTACTAACCTTGGCGCATTAAGACGATATCATATGTGAAGCCAACCACTTTTGCTAACTATGACGATGTCATGTCTATATTCAGCCACCTGTTTGTACCAGGTCGCTGTTAAAGTATAGCTACTAACCTGGGCGCATTAGATCGTTGTCATAATGCCAACCACTTTCGCTTACTAAGACGATGTCATGTGTATATCCTGCCACCTGTGTAAACCAGGGGTCCGACCGCCTAACCGATCGCTTTGACTTCGTGTGTGGTTTATGATGTCATCTTGTCGTTTCGTGCCGCCTATGAAAGCAATATCGAAAGCTATAGCCTTTAGCTTTTGATATTGCTTTCATAGGCGGTGCGAGGTGGCAAAATGACGTCCTAAACTATACGCGTAGTCAAAGCGATCGGTTAGGCGGTCGGGGGGCAGGTCGCTGTCAAGAGTGTAGCTACTGACCTTTGCGTACTAAGTCGCTGCCAAGAGCTAGCTACTAAGTTGGGAGCACTAGTTTGTCGTCCAAATGTGTATCCAGCCACCTGTGCGTACTACAAGAATGCTCTACGTCCACCGACCTGCGCGGGCCTGAAGTCGCGGGAGACGAGCGACAGCGTGCGCTGCGTGGCCTGGTACCGCAGCAGCGACACGGACTTGTACACGTCCGCCACCAACACCAGGTTCTTCACCGCCAGCATGCGGTGCACGTAGATCTGCGTGTCGATGAACGCCACGCCCACGAGGTCGTTGTCTTTCAGTTGCCAGATGTAGATCTGTTGGGGTGCGATGGAAATTCGTTTTACACCACTATTTTTTGATTCCTACAACTTTTAAGATAGTGCACGCTCGTTGTTTTGTTAATCATTTATTTTGGAACCAACTCTGAACATGTGAAAATGTGTTTTGGTAACTGTCAACATAGCTGAACTGTACCTTATTTTTATGCATAAAAAGTTTCTTTAGAATTAAAATTAATTATTCAGGGTCACACAGTAATACATTAAATAGAACTAGTGGTCGCCCAGTGGTCGAAATTCGACCGTAATTTTTATAAAAAGCTGTTTACTAAACAATATTTTATTAAGGCTGCACGGATTGTATCCTAAGCAATGAACAATTTAAAAAGATAGAATGTGAGTTCGGATTGGCATTAACAGATTTCGGCCGCTCCTCTTCCATTTTTGATTTTTTTGAAAAATGTATGAAACAATGTTTATTTAATTTAATGTATTTTTATGCATAATTTTAAAAAAAATATTAGCATTCTGCACTCCTTCTCTATATAAACTATAAGTGTGCGAAATTTCATATTCCTCCGTCCGCGCAATTTTTGTAAAAAGGGATACAAAGTTTTTGTTTCACGTATAAAAATCTCCTTAGTCAGGGGAAAAGTTTGATTATGTCGCATACAAAGTGGCACAGAAAAGGTATCCATACTCAGCATTCGTCAATACACTAAAGGTGTCCCACAAAATCGGGTAATTGTTTTAAAAGAATTAGAGGTTTAAAGTATTTTAAAATATTAAAATGTTATAAAGATTTTTTTTAAGAGTATTTTCACAACCGTCTTTTGTAGTATTAAAAACTTATTAATCAAATTAACAACAATTTTCTTACCTTCTGCCCCACAGCGGATATCAGATACCCTAGTACTTGAGTGAGAGCAGTCACCGGTCCCTTCTGCTCTTTGGCGTACAGCTCTTTAAACCGGTTCTTGGTCAGCGGCTGACCCGGTTCCGGTACTACGTCGATAATATCGTAGATTATTATCTGGAAGAGTATCACGGTCAACACCATAGAACAGACAAATTCTGATAATTTTGTCATAACGCAATGATGTCAATAGTAGATAGCAAAGAAAATAAATTACACATCTTTTTACATGAAATTTAATATTGGAAATCAATACATCATTTCAACTTCAATAATTTTTTTGCACAACATCTTTTGTAACAGCTTAGCTGACTGAGCGTATTCATGCTATGAATTCCTAAAGTACCTATGTGAAAACACTACTTTTTAATACTGTAATCAACACTATAGTAAGTAATTAATGAAGTTCTGTAAACTATCAATAGATGGCGCTGGCTGTCTGCTTGCGCTTCCACCTCAGCCATATCGATACTTAACATAACGATGACGACAAAGCACTTCAAAATTGAAAAATATAAAAAATAAATGTAACTAGAAAAAAAATACACAAATAAAAAATTACTTACCCTCCCTCTAGAAGTGATGTCTTCACTGTAGTTGTAGTTGGTACCTATGGCTATGTAGCCCCGGAGACCAGACCTGTACACGACACCATGTTGTAGTTTACGCAAGAAGCATTTGTTTATGGATACAACTACTTTGTACAACTATTTCGTGATCTTGATACATACAATCGACAGCTATTTTCTACAATGCGATCTATGTCTACGAGTGATCCTTTTTCTCTTACTTAGTAACTGGTAACTGTTTTTTTTTAAATTTGATTTTTTACTATTTTTTGTGGTGTCATTTCACTTTTCAAACTTCGAGATTACCGGTGAAATTTAAATCCCCCCCTTCAGAAATAACTTTGAGATTACCGTTGACATTCAAAAATCGCCCCCCAGAAATAATTTGATAATGTTACCCACCTGGTGCCCTCGTAGGAGAGCGCGACGTTCTTCAGACACGTGACATGCTCCCACTCGTCTAGCTCGATGCGCGTGTTGGGGATGATCTCCCAGGACACAGGCGAGAACAGCATCACCGAGAACCGGTCCTGCATGGGGTAGGGGAATCTGGAACCGGACAGTTATAAGGTAAACCTTGAACAGCCATTCTTGAAGCGGACAGCTAAGGAGTGAAACTCCCTTCCAGTGGGTCTTTTACCTTTGCCTGATAGAAGGTACAACCTGCCCCCCGACCGCCTAACCGATCGCTTTGATTTACGCGTATAGTTTATGACGTCATCTTGCCACCTCGCACCGCCTATGAAAGCAATATCAAAAGCTAAAGGCTATAGCTTTCGATATTGCTTTCATAGGCGGCACGAAACGACAAGATGACGTCAAAAACCACACACGAAGTCAAAGCGATCGGTTAGGCGGTCGAGCCCCTTGACCTTATCAAGGTAAGAATGAATAAGCCTTTTTAGGAAAGTATGCAGCATCCTAGGTCGCATCATCACTTACCATCACATGTGATTGCGGTTAAATACTTGCCTATAACTTTTTTTTGATTGCAATGAAAGCAAGTTTGATTTAATTGGTTCTCAATCACATAATATAATAGAGATGAGATAAAAACTAATGACTATTTTAAACCCGTAGAGTTAAGAGCATTTATACAATTTGATTAAACAAAACTTCGAAGTTCAATTTTTTTAAATCAATTAATCGATTTTATTACAATTTCATATGCTTACCATGTCGTATTAAAAAAATATATCTTATATTATCTTATCTTAAAGAAAATTCAAAGATCTATATATTTAGTAGGAAAACAAAAATGAAACATATAGTCAACTGAACGATTTAAAGTCCTCTACGGAAAGTCACAAATTGCATAAGTTCTATTGACGACGTTTCTCGTTTTTAAAACATATTCGCTGGGTCCTCTGCGTCCTAGACCAGTCGTCTTAACCACAAAACCACCGAGGCGGTTTAAGTTTTGAATTGACATTCATATATTGTTTTCTAAAGTTTACGCGAACACTACACATTGAAATGAAATAACTTTTACGGATCTATTCGCGTTTATCTTATACGTTAGTTTTTATTAATGTTTATCCTGACGGTTTGTACCCTTTGCAGGGTCCGTGGTCACAGGGAAAGTGAGGTGTTGGTCGGCTCTTAATTAGTTGGTAGCTTGTCCCATCCTCATTTAAATTTAATCAGGTGCGTTCCGTTTTACGCAGAAAGAGCTTACAGTATCTTTTGGTCTGGCAGTATGGTGTTGGGCTGGGATTTAATATTTTATATGATGGGATCCCAGGCTGGTGGTAGATTCTTCTCATCCCATCTTCTCTATTGAAATTAGGATGTTTTTTAATTTCAATAGCCTCGCGTATCATCCTAGGGATGAATCGTTTTTCATTCATCATTTTGACATTCATAGGAAATACTCACCTATCTCCTTTATTTTCGGCAGATCGCTCTTTATCCTCTCCATTAAACTTGTAGTATGAAGTGGAGGGGGCGGCTACAGAAGCCACCAGACAGTAAGTCTTCGATTCCAGATGGTAGGTGACTGCGTGAGGAGTCATTCGTATGGGCACTTTGCGGACGGGCCAGGGGGCGTCGTACGATAAGTGTGTTGGTAACGCACATATCCGCAGTTCAGACTGTGAACGAAGATAGTGATATTGTAGAAGATATAAAAGTGTGCGTATACTGTAATTATTGATGTATAACATCTTTCCTCTCGCTTTCTTGCAACTCGTGGGAGGTGATTTCGTGAAATGGGACGAAAGTGTGTGATGTGTAACATTTTTCCTATGGGACGGAAGTGTGTAACAGGAAGTCGGGGGATTTGACGAATGAGCGCGCGGTATTGCATTGCTTTTAGTGTCAATTAAATAACATACAATTTTAATTAAAAATAATTATTCTATGTCATGAAAAGTCATTTCAAATAAATACCTGACCCATTTTTTTCAGGATATAATGTTAAAATTGCTTATTACTAAGGTGAGATGTCAAATGTTACACATCATATGCGACTACTGTAAGGCACGCTCGTTTTTATTTATTATACTTGTTTAACACGATCACCAAAGAACATAACATTGGTTTAAGAAAATAATAAGAAAAATAAACGTAAAACAATATTATGTGGAACTTTGCTAATGATATGACAACGCAGCATCTTAATACAAATCATCCACCATGATTAAAGTCATCGTTACTTCAAGAGATTACTAATACAATAGACAATATTTATTGTTTTTATTGTTTTCTGCGGGGCCAGTAGTATGGTTGTGGCAAGTGAATTTTGCTTAAGAATAAAGTTAACTGGGTGGCAAACATGCAGAGGACCTTGTCAGTAAAGTAGAGGAATCCCCTGGGGCAGTTGATGTTGTTGAAGGGCGCGGCGGCGGCGGCCAGGCGAGTACCAGGCTAGCATGAGTGCACAGGACCTTGTCGGTGAAGTAGAGGAATCCCCTGGGGCAGTTGGTGTTGTTGAAGGGCGCGGCGGCGGCGGCCAGGCGAGTACCAGGCTAGCATGAGTGCACAGGACCTTGTCGGTGAAGTAGAGGAATCCCCTGGGGCAGTTGGTGTTGTTGAAGGGCGCGGCGGCGGCGGCCAGGCGAGTACCAGGCTAGCATGAGTGCACAGGACCTTGTCGGTGAAGTAGAGGAATCCCCTGGGGCAGTTGGTGTTGTTGAAGGGCGCGGCGGCGGCGGCCAGGCGAGTACCAGGCTAGCATGAGTGCACAGGACCTTGTCGGTGAAGTAGAGGAATCCCCTGGGGCAGTTGGTGTTGTTGAAGGGCGCGGCGGCGGCGGCCAGGCGAGTACCAGGCTAGCATGAGTGCACAGGACCTTGTCGGTGAAGTAGAGGAATCCCCTGGGGCAGTTGGTGTTGTTGAAGGGCGCGGCGGCGGCGGCCAGGCGAGTACCAGGCTAGCATGAGTGCACAGGACCTTGTCGGTGAAGTAGAGGAATCCCCTGGGGCAGTTGGTGTTGTTGAAGGGCGCAGCGGCGGCGGCCAGGCGAGTACCAGGCTAGCATGAGTGCACAGGACCTTGTCGGTGAAGTAGAGGAATCCCCTGGGGCAGTTGGTGTTGTTGAAGGGCGCGGCGGCGGCGGCCAGGCGAGTACCAGGCTAGCATGAGTGCACAGGACCTTGTCGGTGAAGTAGAGGAATCCCCTGGGGCAGTTGGTGTTGTTGAAGGGCGCGGCGGCGGCGGCCAGGCGAGTACCAGGCTAGCATGAGTGCACAGGACCTTGTCGGTGAAGTAGAGGAATCCCCTGGGGCAGTTGGTGTTGTTGAAGGGCGCGGCGGCGGCGGCCAGGCGAGTACCAGGCTAGCATGAGTGCACAGGACCTTGTCGGTGAAGTAGAGGAATCCCCTGGGGCAGTTGGTGTTGTTGAAGGGCGCGGCGGCGGCGGCCAGGCGAGTACCAGGCTAGCATGAGTGCACAGGACCTTGTCGGTGAAGTAGAGGAATCCCCTGGGGCAGTTGGTGTTGTTGAAGGGCGCGGCGGCGGCGGCCAGGCGAGTACCAGGCTAGCATGAGTGCACAGGACCTTGTCGGTGAAGTAGAGGAATCCCCTGGGGCAGTTGGTGTTGTTGAAGGGCGCGGCGGCGGCGGCCAGGCGAGTACCAGGCTAGCATGAGTGCACAGGACCTTGTCGGTGAAGTAGAGGAATCCCCTGGGGCAGTTGGTGTTGTTGAAGGGCGCGGCGGCGGCGGCCAGGCGAGTACCAGGCTAGCATGAGTGCACAGGACCTTGTCGGTGAAGTAGAGGAATCCCCTGGGGCAGTTGGTGTTGTTGAAGGGCGCGGCGGCGGCGGCCAGGCGAGTACCAGGCTAGCATGAGTGCACAGGACCTTGTCGGTGAAGTAGAGGAATCCCCTGGGGCAGTTGGTGTTGTTGAAGGGCGCGGCGGCGGCGGCCAGGCGAGTACCAGGCTAGCATGAGTGCACAGGACCTTGTCGGTGAAGTAGAGGAATCCCCTGGGGCAGTTGGTGTTGTTGAAGGGCGCGGCGGCGGCGGCCAGGCGAGTACCAGGCTAGCATGAGTGCACAGGACCTTGTCGGTGAAGTAGAGGAATCCCCTGGGGCAGTTGGTGTTGTTGAAGGGCGCGGCGGCGGCGGCCAGGCGAGTACCAGGCTAGCATGAGTGCACAGGACCTTGTCGGTGAAGTAGAGGAATCCCCTGGGGCAGTTGGTGTTGTTGAAGGGCGCGGCGGCGGCGGCCAGGCGAGTACCAGGCTAGCATGAGTGCACAGGACCTTGTCGGTGAAGTAGAGGAATCCCCTGGGGCAGTTGGTGTTGTTGAAGGGCGCGGCGGCGGCGGCCAGGCGAGTACCAGGCTAGCATGAGTGCACAGGACCTTGTCGGTGAAGTAGAGGAATCCCCTGGGGCAGTTGGTGTTGTTGAAGGGCGCGGCGGCGGCGGCCAGGCGAGTACCAGGCTAGCATGAGTGCACAGGACCTTGTCGGTGAAGTAGAGGAATCCCCTGGGGCAGTTGGTGTTGTTGAAGGGCGCGGCGGCGGCGGCCAGGCGAGTACCAGGCTAGCATGAGTGCACAGGACCTTGTCGGTGAAGTAGAGGAATCCCCTGGGGCAGTTGGTGTTGTTGAAGGGCGCGGCGGCGGCGGCCAGGCGAGTACCAGGCTAGCATGAGTGCACAGGACCTTGTCGGTGAAGTAGAGGAATCCCCTGGGGCAGTTGGTGTTGTTGAAGGGCGCGGCGGCGGCGGCCAGGCGAGTACCAGGCTAGCATGAGTGCACAGGACCTTGTCGGTGAAGTAGAGGAATCCCCTGGGGCAGTTGGTGTTGTTGAAGGGCGCGGCGGCGGCGGCCAGGCGAGTACCAGGCTAGCATGAGTGCACAGGACCTTGTCGGTGAAGTAGAGGAATCCCCTGGGGCAGTTGGTGTTGTTGAAGGGCGCGGCGGCGGCGGCCAGGCGAGTACCAGGCTAGCATGAGTGCACAGGACCTTGTCGGTGAAGTAGAGGAATCCCCTGGGCAGTTGGTGTTGTTGAAGGGCGCGGCGGCGGCGGCCAGGCGAGTACCAGGCTAGCATGAGTGCACAGGACCTTGTCGGTGAAGTAGAGGAATCCCCTGGGGCAGTTGGTGTTGTTGAAGGGCGCGGCGGCGGCGGCCAGGCGAGTACCAGGCTAGCATGAGTGCACAGGACCTTGTCGGTGAAGTAGAGGAATCCCCTGGGGCAGTTGGTGTTGTTGAAGGGCGCGGCGGCGGCGGCCAGGCGAGTACCAGGCTAGCATGAGTGCACAGGACCTTGTCGGTGAAGTAGAGGAATCCCCTGGGGCAGTTGGTGTTGTTGAAGGGCGCGGCGGCGGCGGCCAGGCGAGTACCAGGCTAGCATGAGTGCACAGGACCTTGTCGGTGAAGTAGAGGAATCCCCTGGGGCAGTTGGTGTTGTTGAAGGGCGCGGCGGCGGCGGCCAGGCGAGTTACCAGGCTAGCATGAGTGCACAGGACCTTGTCGGTGAAGTAGAGGAATCCCCTGGGGCAGTTGGTGTTGTTGAAGGGCGCGGCGGCGGCGGCCAGGCGAGTACCAGGCTAGCATGAGTGCACAGGACCTTGTCGGTGAAGTAGAGGAATCCCCTGGGGCAGTTGGTGTTGTTGAAGGGCGCGGCGGCGGCGGCCAGGCGAGTACCAGGCTAGCATGAGTGCACAGGACCTTGTCGGTGAAGTAGAGGAATCCCCTGGGGCAGTTGGTGTTGTTGAAGGGCGCGGCGGCGGCGGCCAGGCGAGTACCAGGCTAGCATGAGTGCACAGGACCTTGTCGGTGAAGTAGAGGAATCCCCTGGGGCAGTTGGTGTTGTTGAAGGGCGCGGCGGCGGCGGCCAGGCGAGTACCAGGCTAGCATGAGTGCACAGGACCTTGTCGGTGAAGTAGAGGAATCCCCTGGGGCAGTTGGTGTTGTTGAAGGGCGCGGCGGCGGCGGCCAGGCGAGTACCAGGCTAGCATGAGTGCACAGGACCTTGTCGGTGAAGTAGAGGAATCCCCTGGGGCAGTTGGTGTTGTTGAAGGGCGCGGCGGCGGCGGCCAGGCGAGTACCAGGCTAGCATGAGTGCACAGGACCTTGTCGGTGAAGTAGAGGAATCCCCTGGGGCAGTTGGTGTTGTTGAAGGGCGCGGCGGCGGCGGCCAGGCGAGTACCAGGCTAGCATGAGTGCACAGGACCTTGTCGGTGAAGTAGAGGAATCCCCTGGGGCAGTTGGTGTTGTTGAAGGGCGCGGCGGCGGCGGCCAGGCGAGTACCAGGCTAGCATGAGTGCACAGGACCTTGTCGGTGAAGTAGAGGAATCCCCTGGGGCAGTTGGTGTTGTTGAAGGGCGCGGCGGCGGCGGCCAGGCGAGTACCAGGCTAGCATGAGTGCACAGGACCTTGTCGGTGAAGTAGAGGAATCCCCTGGGGCAGTTGGTGTTGTTGAAGGGCGCGGCGGCGGCGGCCAGGCGAGTACCAGGCTAGCATGAGTGCACAGGACCTTGTCGGTGAAGTAGAGGAATCCCCTGGGGCAGTTGGTGTTGTTGAAGGGCGCGGCGGCGGCGGCCAGGCGAGTACCAGGCTAGCATGAGTGCACAGGACCTTGTCGGTGAAGTAGAGGAATCCCCTGGGGCAGTTGGTGTTGTTGAAGGGCGCGGCGGCGGCGGCCAGGCGAGTACCAGGCTAGCATGAGTGCACAGGACCTTGTCGGTGAAGTAGAGGAATCCCCTGGGGCAGTTGGTGTTGTTGAAGGGCGCGGCGGCGGCGGCCAGGCGAGTACCAGGCTAGCATGAGTGCACAGGACCTTGTCGGTGAAGTAGAGGAATCCCCTGGGGCAGTTGGTGTTGTTGAAGGGCGCGGCGGCGGCGGCCAGGCGAGTACCAGGCTAGCATGAGTGCACAGGACCTTGTCGGTGAAGTAGAGGAATCCCCTGGGGCAGTTGGTGTTGTTGAAGGGCGCGGCGGCGGCGGCCAGGCGAGTACCAGGCTAGCATGAGTGCACAGGACCTTGTCGGTGAAGTAGAGGAATCCCCTGGGGCAGTTGGTGTTGTTGAAGGGCGCGGCGGCGGCGGCCAGGCGAGTACCAGGCTAGCATGAGTGCACAGGACCTTGTCGGTGAAGTAGAGAATCCCCTGGGGCAGTTGGTGTTGTTGAAGGGCGCGGCGGCGGCGGCCAGGCGAGTACCAGGCTAGCATGAGTGCACAGGACCTTGTCGGTGAAGTAGAGGAATCCCCTGGGGCAGTTGGTGTTGTTGAAGGGCGCGGCGGCGGCGGCCAGGCGAGTACCAGGCTAGCATGAGTGCACAGGACCTTGTCGGTGAACGTAGAGGAATCCCCTGGGGCAGTTGGTGTTGTTGAAGGGCGCGGCGGCGGCGGCCAGGCGAGTACCAGGCTAGCATGAGTGCACAGGACCTTGTCGGTGAAGTAGAGGAATCCCCTGGGGCAGTTGGTGTTGTTGAAGGGCGCGGCGGCGGCGGCCAGGCGAGTACCAGGCTAGCATGAGTGCACAGGACCTTGTCGGTGAAGTAGAGGAATCCCCTGGGGCAGTTGGTGTTGTTGAAGGGCGCGGCGGCGGCGGCCAGGCGAGTACCAGGCTAGCATGAGTGCACAGGACCTTGTCGGTGAAGTAGAGGAATCCCCTGGGGCAGTTGGTGTTGTTGAAGGGCGCGGCGGCGGCGGCGGGCGCGTGCGGCGCGGCGAGCGGGTGCAGGCGCGGCTCGCCCCGCCCCGTCAGCAGTAACATGTGCGGTTGTATGCCGCATATGAACACGCCGTTGTAACCGCCCACGTTGCCTGGTGAACGATAAGTTTCCTCGATCTTTAAGTTGATTCGTGAAAAGAGAACTGTGTAGATACCCCTGTTTTAACACAATGCACGAATTGATATATCCCAATATACATACACATAGTCATTTTTTTTATAATTTGCGGGTATGCACTGTGCCTTGATCTCACCTGATGATGGTGGAAGCCCACTTCACCCGGATCCTCAACAAGTGAGGCACTGGTTATTTTATCTCTAGCTGCCGGAACACAACAATGCTACAAACATTGATGTTATGACGACATATTTGGATAAGATGGTGGTAGCTAGCCAGGCGGGCAAACAAGCCCTACCACCAACCAAACCGATTTTTAACTTTTATTACACAATATTAATTTAGTAAGAAGACAGGAAGTCGGAATACTTTTAGCTCGTGTTTTATGTTTTTTTTTTTAAGTTTACAAGTTCGATTTTTTTACATTGCAGTTTTTATTGTTGGGTAGGGCGTAGTGACGGCAAAGTAAAACTTCGTTGTGGTCTGGATGAATACATTTATTCGAGTGAGAAACGTCAGTTGACACAAAGAACGAGTGACGGAATGAATGAGTGATTAGTAATCGAGTCATTTAATAACTGATTTTATACAATGAGAAGATCGAATGATGTTGAGTATTTTTGTAACTGCAATTCCAACATTTGTTTAAAAGACTTCCAACAACAGCTTACTAACAGAAAGGAGGAGTGTCAGACTTGGCATAGTTAAAGTACATAGATAAGGAATGCAGAAAGATAAAACTTATTTATATTAGGTTGGGGAAAAAGTCTTTTCGCAAATAGTATGTATGAGCTTGTAATAAAATCTCTGTGGCTATACTATTTGTATCTGGCTGGTTTTGGTATCATTAAAAGTTTAAATTTTAAAGAAGATAATTCCAAATTCAAATTAGGAAAATGTGTGATTTTCATTTGTTTTTCTGTGAATCTATTGAAGAAATTCGATACATTTTCAAATTTTACTACAAAAAAGGTAAAAATGCAACGCAAGCTGCGAAAGAAATTTGCGATGTTTATGGACCTAGTGCAGGGTCTGTGAGAGTAGCACAAACTTGGTTTAAGCGTTTTCAATCTGGAAATTTTGAAGTCAAAGATGCACGTCGCTCTGGTCGCCCTATTACGGATAAAATGGATACCATTTTTGAAAAAGTGGAGCAAGATCGGCATCTCAGTAGTTACGACTAGGGCTTTCAATCCAGAGTTCCGGAGCTTCGTAACTCCGGAGTTTCGGAGCGATTTTATGCATTTTTCAAATCCGGAGTTGAAATAGAACACCGGAGTTGAAACCGGTTTTCAAAAACCATGTAAACATTATTTACAAAACGTACAAAAATGACTAAAAACGCTAACTCGTTGTTTGGTTCCTTCTTAAGTCCTTAGACCAACACTTCGATATTATTCGGTAGTGCTCGGCTCGCGTCGGCTCAGCTCGGCTCGGCTCGGCCCGTCGACGGAAACGTAACTGCGTAAACTTGCCATCAACATCATCAACAGAATCACCAATGGAAACGTATGCACCTAAGTGTTGCAGAACAGCTGGAGCAGAAGTTAAGCAAATTGAAAAATACAAAACAAAGCACCCCATCAGCTAATTTGGATCTGGATGGATTCGTAAGAGTATAAAAAGCAATATAATGACAATGGCGGATGTAGAGGAAAATACCTCTCAGAAGCGTACCACTATCTGTTGTGTATCTTGCCGACGAGCGTGGAGTCAGAACGAGCATTTTCGGCAGCAGGCTTTTTCTGCACGAAGCTTAGAAGTTCTATTTCCGACAAATCCTTAAATGCCTTATCGTTTCTCAAAACGTATTATTACCAAGATCTTCGATCTCGGAAAATGTAGTTTTTTAGGTTTATACCTAAAAAATCTATTTATGTTCGATTATTTGATTGTATTGTATGTAACTTTTAAGATTTCTGTTAACAATGTAGTGCTCGAGGTTGTTTCCGAGTACATTTACCTAGGACAAACGCTTCAACTAGGAAAAAACAACTTCGAGAAAGAGGTTAATAGAAGGATTCGGCTGGGCTGGGCAGCATTTCACAAACTCCATCTGGTCTTCTCGTCACAAATACCACAGAGCCTTAAGACGAAAGTCTACAACCAGTGCGTCCTACCTGTTATGACATACGGAGCCGAGACGTGGACACTCACGGTAGGACTAGTTCACAAATTTAAAGTCACTCAGCGATCTATGGAGAGAGCTATGCTAGGTGTTACTCTAAGGGATCGAATCCGGAACGAAGTAATTCGCCAGAGAACCAAAATTACTGACATAGCTCTTAGAATTAGCAAGCTGAAGTGGCAATGAGCTGGTCATATAAGCCGCAGGACCGATAACCGTTGGGGTAGACGTGTTCTGGAGTGGAGGTCGCCCTCCGGCGCGGTGGAGTGACGATATACGCAAAGTGGCTGGCAGTGGTTGGACGAGAGTAGCCGAAGATCGGGCCCAGTGGCATGCATTGGGAGAGGCCTATGTCCAGCAGTGGACTGATGTGTATGTAACTTGTCAAAAGTTTAATTCTAATTATTGTGAGTCCAAGGATTTTATCACAGAATTGTTGATTGTTTTAATATTTAATTACTGTTTGTTTGTTTTTTCTTTAGTTTGTTATATTCTATCACGAAAAAAGAGATTTTAAAGGTATTAGTTCATGATTATTTATTGTAACTTGCTAAACAAATGTTTTATTTTGCAAGCGCAAGGATTTTATAAAAAAAATGTCGATTGTTTTAATAATTTAATACAGCTTACCATTTCATTTGTCTATTATTATGTCGTGTAGCTATGATACAACAAAATACTGATTCCTTGACAAATAAAACTTAAGTTGAAGAACCTTTTTATTAATTTCTAAAAAGCTCTCAACTCCGGAGCCAACTCCGGAGTTCCGGATTTGATTGCTCAACATCGTAGCTAGCTCCGGAGTTGAAAACAATCCGAGTTTGAACGCCCTAGTTACGACGTAGCTGAAGAACTGGGAATTGACCACAACACAGTTTTGGCGCATTTGAAAAAACTGGGTACACAAAAAAGCTCGTTACTTGGGTACCCCACGAGCTCACTGAAAGAAACTTAATGAACCGTGTACTCATTTGTGATTCTTTATTACGACGTAATGAAACCGAACCATTTTTGACGAAGCTGATAAAAGAACGCGCGAAAAAGGTCGTGGTTAAAGGCCGGTCAGGCTTCACAGACTGTGGCGAAACCCGGGTTAACTCGCAACAGGGTGATGCTGTGTGTGTGGTGGGATTGGAAAGGTATTATTTATTATGAGCTGTTACCACCAGGCAGAACCATCGATTCTGAACTCTACTGCGAAAAACTGATGAGATTAAAGCAAAAGTTGAGAGAAAGCGGCCGGAATTAATCAACAGAAGGGGTGTGGTTTTTCATCATGATCGTTATCATAGACCTCACACATCTTTAGCCACTCAGCGAAAATTATGAGAGTTTAGCTGGGAGGTGTTAATGCATCCGCCGTATAGTCCTGACCTTGCACCTTCAGATTTCCACCTGTTTCGGTCTCTTCAGAATTTTTTAGGCAGTGTCAGGTTAACATCACGAGAGTACTGCCAAAACCACTTGTCGCGGTATTTTGATCAGAAACCCCAAAATTTCTATAGCAATATATATTTAAAAATGTTTTGAATTTTCTTAAACAATGCGAAGAAACTTATTAATACGTGTTACATACACATTTAATTAAACAAACATTAATTAATATATTGTTTCAAAAAAGGCTCTTTAGCTTCTATATAAATTAATGTTTTTAAAGTATATTTACTGTTATGTATCGATTTACTTACCAAAGTACCTCATCTGCCTCACGTTCTCCCTCAAGATGGTGGCCTCGTAGCTATCATCCGCTCCCCCCACTAAACCCCCCTGGTAGCCGAACGGAAACGTCAGCGCGAGCCGGGAGAAACGCATCTTCAGGTTGCCCCGAGGATATTTGTAGGCCTAAGTCGGAAAAAAAACACGATAGAATCAAGTGTATTATTTTTACGTATTCTGAAACTTTGTACTGCTACATTAGAAGTATTACAATATTAAACTTTTATGTATTTTCTTGGACGATCTGAATTAGATAATCACAAACATAAAATGTTATTAATTCTTTATTACACAAAGTAATTAATTAATTGACAACCTCCTTGGTCGAGTGGCTTGTACACCGGTTTTCATGGCGTCGCCATCTCTGAGGTCCCGGGCTCGACCCCCGGTCGGGTCAATTCTAGAAATTATTGTTTTTCTAAATTGTCTCGGGTCTGGGTTCTTTCTATGTATAATAAGTATGTATTTAAGTATTTTAAGTATGTTTATCCGTTGTCTAGTAACCATTTAACGAGTTTGATAACGAAGCTTCTCTTGGGCTAGATAATTAGTGTGAGTGTAGGAAAGTTTATTTATTTATTACTTTTAAACATATACAAAAGACAAAGGCCTCCCCCAAGGATCTCCACAACGACCGGTTTTGTGCTACTCGCATCCAGCGGCTTCTCAAGGCCTTTGTCCAGCAGTGGACGTCTTTTGGCTGCGATGATGATGATATACAAAGGTGAACCTTTAGTAGAGATCTGTTCCAGCCAACCCTAGTTGTGGTGTAGTAAGCAAGTCTGCGGGACATATTTATATCATAACATCTTAATCCAACGTATTATTTTCCTATGCCTTTTTCCAGCAGTGGACTACTATAGGCTGATGACGATGATGTAAAGACCTGGTAGAACATGAACTGGCCATTAAGCCTGTTAACATTTAGTAAAGCGTTGTAAAACAACTGACCTGGTAGAACATGATCTGGTCATCGAACCGCATCATGAGTATGACCCTGGACCCTTTGTTCCCTAACCCCACCACTAGCAGTTCCTTGAGATTGTCTACGTCGGTGTTGTGGGACTGCGGGTTCATATCTTCGTCTTCAGCCGCTGCGGTTATATTGGGGACGGATTCAAGACTGTCCGCCAAGATCTGTGGAGGTAAAATGCGAAGGTTTCTGTTAACCCTTTAACGAATACGGCTTGAAGATTTCTGTTATTGGTTTTCGACTTTATTCCATGGGAATATAGTTGATATTATGGAGTGAAACTGTTTAACCGAGCATAAGGCTAAATAAAGGCGGAGCTCGATAACACAGTGGTTAACGCGCTCGGTCCGCGATCGCTGAAGTTAAGCTCGTAGAGGCCGGTCATCGAATGGGTAAACCAAAATGTATCCTTGACGACCTCCTTGGTCGAGTGGTTTGTACACCGGTTTTCATGGTGTCGCTATCTCTGAGGTCCCGGGTTCGATCCCCGGTCGGGTCAATTTAGAAATTATTGTCTTTCTAAATTGTCTGAGTTTGGGTGTTTTATATGTATAACTAGCGACCCGCCCCGGCTTCGCACGGGTGCAATGCTGATACACGCAAACGCTATGTCCCAGCATTTTAAATCTGTATCTTCGAAATATTCATTTTAATTACATGCTGTAAAGGGCCATATTGATCTATATTAAATGCACAATGTATTTAAGGTAGTTAAATGGATAAGGATTAATGCTGTATTGCTTAAAATCTCTTCGTAAATAAGCCATTATTTCTCGTAAAAAGTAAAGGATAAAAAATTATTATTGTGGGTTATCCCTAAAAGATAGACATATACCATCGCGGACTTTTTTGTAGACCTTTTTAAGGTGTACAATACTGTAGTACATTATTTTGATCTACCTCGTAGGGTTCAGCCAGCGTTTGCAATGTAAGCGCAAAAAAATGTAAAACCTCTAAAATTATCAGTGTTTCTAGAGAAAGTGTCTTTTGTAGACTATATTATGCATGTATTTATACATATAAACCTTCCTCTTGAATCACTCTATCTATTTAAAAAAACCGCATCAAAATCCGTTGCGTGGTTTTAAAGATCTAAGCATACATACATACATACATACATACATAGGGACAGCGGGAAGCGACTTTGTTTTATACTATGTAGTGATAAGTATGTATTTAAGTATTTTAAGTATGTTTATCCGTTGTCTAGTAACCATTTAACGAGTTTCATAACTAAGTTTCTCTTGTGCTAAATAATTGGTGTGAGTGTAGGAAAGTTTATTTTTTTATTTTTTTATTTATCATCTCGAGCTCCTCCGTGCTTCGGAAGGCACGTAAAGCCGTCGGTCCCGGCTGCATTAGCTGTCGTCAACAACCAACAACGGGCTTGCGTGGTGGTTTATGGTCCGGTCACCCTGTGGTCGTCATCTATAAAGAAGACTCGTGCCTCAGCAATGGAGACATAAAATGAGCTGATGATGATACCATCTTCACTTACCCTATTTCCCGCACAAGAGTCTCGCACCAAGAAACTCAGCCTCATCTCAGGCAGCGAGTACAGCTCCAAGTTCCCGTTGGTCCTGACCACGAACAGCCAGTACGTGGGCTTGGGTTCGGCCAGCTGCCGGCGCCACCAGCGAGACATGCGGCGAGGTACACCCGGGTTCTTGGACTGTTCGGCCAACATTATCTGTGGGGGCACACATTCAAAATTAGGTTCACTATTGATTCGACTGCAGGTCGGGAAAAAAAAGATTTTGAATGAATGAATAATTGAATGAATGAAGTTATTATTTTATTATTATAAAATAATAGGATGTCATGATATAGTTATAATAGCTCAGCGTATTTTGCCAGAAAGCGGCATAGAAACATTACAGTACAATTATATTTAAATTATTCAAAATCAAATAAAAACATAATAATTTCATTAAAATTATAATAAGTAATTGTGTAATTCCTTATGATTTAAGTTTTTTTTTTAATATGCGGACGTTGGAATTGCTATAAAATACAGCAATACGAGTAGTTTCATGTAAGTATAGACTACCAAGGAGTAAAACTATTAGCGGGTTCCGGGATTCGATAGAAAAGAAATAAACAACATTTCGGTGGTTTTAAGCCAATACCCATCAAATGTAGCCATGACTTGGTTCCAATCCAATGATGGAAACAGCACAGTAAATAGGCTATGATGAAATCTTGTAAACCTCATTTTAAAAATCATGTTATTTTAACATTAACATCTTTATATGTACTGAAAAGATGTAAATTTGTGAGAAAACACGAGAGCTTATATTCTTCACTGAAAATCGCGGCCAAAGGGGACAATTGTGGCGCAACTAAGATTAATAATGTACTAGATAAAGGATCTGGAACAAAAATGCATCTCGAAAGTGCTTTTATTTGCTCATACCTATTGTAGTGATCGGGACTGCTTGGAGGGGCGAGCCTACTGGCAGCCGTCGCGTTCTGATTTTAAACGCGAAATAAAACTACACACGGCGGAAAAGAAGGACGATCGACTTGGACATCAAGGACGGCGATGTCAAGATCTTTTAATGGATTGTACTCAATGTTATTAGAAATATCAATATAATTTAAATAAGATTAAGGTGTCTCATTCTATCTTACGCCCCCAATAATAAAGAGACGCCTTTCGTTATAAGTGAGGACCCCTCTGGTCCTTACACTATACATTAAATATTCGAATAACGAAATCTGAACAAACATTGGATAACATCAACTTTAGCTTGCTGGGAACCTTAAACATAAAGATTAATAATTAAGGTTGCCAAAATATTTGTATTTAATATTTACTGTCATCGCTACAGACGTCGTTGTGGCCCCGTGGCCCCAAAGTCACGTACCGGTTTTTTAAGTGGTCATCGGGAATCTAGTACATTATTGATCGAAGTGGCGCAAGATGATGCTTAAGTCAAAAGTCAAAGTCAAATATTTTTATTCAAATAAACTTTAGAAAAGTGCTTTTGAATCGTCCAAAAATTTTTTTAACTACTACCCATTCAGGTCGTCTATTTTATAGCTGTGGAGAAGAATAAGCGCAGAAAACTCCACAGCTTAATACTATATGTAACGACATTTACAAAATTATATGCCGTTACCAAATTATACAGTTTAAAAAACCTTAACAATATTTTAAATTTGAAATACCTGTTGGAGTGATTGGAGCATTTTAAACCCATGCTGTTTTGTCTTCAATGTAATCAGACACTTTATATTAAGCTTTTTTATAAAGCTTTTCTTTAATGGCGATTTTAAATTTATTAATATCAAGTTTTTGGATATTATCTTAGGACTCACGTTTTCTAAATTTATATTTTTTTTTACATCAGGTCCACACTCAATCGCTTCAAAAATCTACAACCAAAAATCTACAAACAGCAAGTAATAATACAACAAGCTCTTATTTGCCATTATGCTTACAGGGCGTTACATGTTTTCAAAATTATTTTTATAAGCTAGCAATGTACAACATTCATCTGTTTACTAAAACATATAACACGCAAATAAATGATTTCATTTCAATTATTTTATAACTTGTCTGGAAGAAATCGCTTAAAAGCGATCATCATCATCTCAGCCAAAAGACGTCCACTGCTGGACTAAGGCCTCCCCCAAGATGGGGGGTATTTGCCATAATCGCCACGCTTGGCAGGCGGGTTGGCGATCGCAGTAGGTTGAAAGTAACCTCAGAGAGATGCTGCTGCCCATCCTCTGGAATGGTCCCTTAGTCGCCTTTTACGACACCCACGGGTTGAGATGGGGTGGTGCAATTCAAAAATTTTCAAAAATTTCTTAAAAGCGATAAAACCGCCAAATTTTAACTTTGTAAATTATTTATGTTTTTGTAATGTTTTTTTATTTTTTTATTTTAATAAGGCACAGTAACAGTCTAATTTGACAAATTCATTATTAAAAATAAAAATAAAGTAATTATAGATATAACATTAGCGGTCAATTGACCCATTATTGCTATGCACAGCATGTTATTATGTTTTATAGTGTTGCAATAAAAGTATTATCTATCTATCTATATTTTATCTTATCTTATCTTATCTCATCTCATACTCACGCTGGCCATGGAGGCGGGCGTCTGGTCGCCACCGTACAGCTGATCATCATCGTCGAGCTCGTACACGGTGCCTGGCTTGAGACCTTCCGCCTTTACGTTGCCAAGCTTGCCCGGTTTGCCTGTGAACTCGCCTTTCACCTGGCCGAACGGAAATTGTGATACATTTGACACATACATTTACAATTGTACAGGTACCGACGCCTGCAGCATCAGACTATCTATAAATGACAAATATCTTTAATAAATTAAATATTTATATAAAACAGGGAAAAAATTAAATGCCTACCCGACCCAGCCAGGAATCGAACCTGGGTCTTCCGCACCCATGCGGACATAATTTTTTCACTCTATAACATAAATATTTAATTCAGCTTCAGTGCAGCAATTAGCACTTAAAAATAAAAAGTAATATCTTTAATAAATGTTCTTTTTTTATGTTAAAAGGAGGCAAACGAGCAGGCGGGTCACCTGATGGAAAGTAATCACCGCCGCCCATGGACACGCGAAACCAAAGTAATCGCAGATGCGTTGCGGCCTTGAGGAGGGAGTAGAATTGGGAGGGGGGAGGGGTGAGAGATGGGCCTCCGGTACTTTCACTCACCGGACGAAACGCAACAGCAACGAGTGCCGTTGTTTCACGCCGATATTCTGTGAGAGCGTGATATTACGCCGGGCGAGCCGGCCCATTTCGTGCTGCAACGCAGCGAGGCTCTACCACTCAGAAAAACCATATTATTATGTCATAGATATAAAGTTCAAAGTCTATTGAGGAATTTTGTCAGTTAGTGGTATTCGGACGTGCAGGCGTGTGTACATATGCAATGCAATGGAACAAGATTTAATAAATTATTGTATATTTTGGGGTTTGGTAATGACCTTTGCTTCTGCAAAAATGATTTGTAGGGCCACAACGAATTTAGACCATAGTGACACAGATACATAAGTTGGTAGTATGTGCGCGGGCGCGGTGGCGGGGCGTCTTGTAGGTAGTCAGATTACTTAGACAGAGCAGGGTTACTACACAACATTTGTAACGACAACCACCGCAGACCCAGCGACCCGGCGCGCAAACGTCGCCGTAATTCTCCCTGAGTTTCCACGTTCACATATGTATGTTAAGGAGAGGAAATGTCCGCACGTGTCAAATAATGCTGCAGACAGGAGAAAAGCAAGACACACGGTACCACTTCCAATATCAGTGGAATTCGCTCTTACCTAAGCGCCGTCCATTACTACTTTGGGATGGAGAAACCGGCCTTGCGTTACCTTACTGAGACAAAGATATCGAACAGCGGGCGCAGGTCGATGCAGAGTTGTGGTATGTAACCCGTGTTGTATGTAACTCGGGTGGTATGTCCCCTGTGTGTATGTCCTCTATGTACACACGGCGGCAGATCAACCTACCCAAAACTGTCAAGTTTCTACAATCAATTGTGAACTTTATTATTTGGATATAAGGATCAATATTCATTGGAGAAATTTGACAGGTTTGGGTATGTTGATCTGTCGCCGATTGTACACTGTGTGTATGTCCCCTTTGTGTATATCCCCTGGTAGTATGTCCCCTCTGTGTATATCCCTGTGTGTATGTGCCCTGTTGTGTATGTGCCTGTGTTGTATGTTACCTGCGCGGGCGCCGGGTCTGGCGGCGCAAGTAACCCGCTGAGGTCGCGGTAGGGCACGGCGCGTGCCAGCGGCGGCCGCGGCGGCACCGCCTGCCGCGTCGGGGCCAGCCGCCCGGTCAGCTGGGGACCCAACCAAATACAATCTTGGTGACGCACAAGTTAACACCTCCTTTCATGGACATTGAAAACGGCTAAGGCCAGTCGCACTTGGATGCGTTTTCGTACGAATTTTGGCAAGGCTTTTTGAGCTTCGCTATGAATTCAAGGTAAAGACATGAATGTATGATTTGGTAACGACATAATTTATTTTGTTTTTGTAAATGTCGTAACTTCTATTAAAGCTTCTTCTCCACAGCTAAACAATCAACTTCCTGAACGGGTAGTAGGTAAAAATATTTTTGAAGTATTCAAAAAATCTTTTGTTCAAGTTTATTCGACTTCGACTATTCGACGAATGTTGGTGCATTTATTCAATAAAGATAAAAATTATGTATAATATGTTATACATACAAATAGATAATTTTAAATAAACATTGTTTACAAAAAAGCGGAGGAAATCTGTCAATACTAAATATCGACATAGAGACATTTTGATAAATTTATTTATTAATTAATATTGTGTAACATAAAGTCCCTTACGTTCCCGTCCTTGCCCTTGAACTCCCTCAGCGCGAGCACCAGCGCGCGGCCGCACGTGGACGTCACGCACACGTACGGGTCCGCGGCGCACGCGCCGGCCGCCGCCCACTCCAGCTGGATGGACTGGATTTGAACGCCGTCTGGGAAACGTTCAACACTTATTTGTGTACAAACTAAACATTTTAGAAACAGAATTATTCCTTTCGTTGAAAAAACATATGGTCAATTTTGTTTTGTTTGTATTTTTATTTTATTTCTTATTACTTATGTAAAATACTGACTGACTGATTATTTACATATAATTTTACGCAAATATTGTTGCGAAAAAATTACGATTTGAAAAAAGACAAAGTGCTGAAAGAATTCCACGAGCGGGATTCAAACCCGCACCCCGTGACATGCCGGGCCAGGTGCGCTGCCGACTATGCTATCGTGGCTCGATCCGACTCGCCGAAATTAATCAACACTATCTACTTTTACTTTATGAGCCAAAGGAGCCAAAGGAGGAGTTCGATGTCGACGACTACGTCATCGACGTCCGATCTAAATATTTTAACAAATATTGAAAGATCAATTAAGAATTAGGCGAGCTATGTTAATTATAATTATTTACATATAATTTAACGCATTTCTTTTTTTGAAATAAAAATAATACTGTTGTGTGTAATCAATCTATATTATCTATACTAATATTATAAAGCTGAAGAGTTTGTTTGTTTGTTTGTTTGCTTGTTTGTTTGAACGCGCTAATCTCAGGAACTACTGGTTCGAATTGAATAATTCTTTTTGTGTTGGATAGTCCATTTATCGAGGAAGGCTTTAGGCTATATAACATCACGCTGCGACCAATAGGAGCGAAGCATCAGTGAAAAATGTTGCAAAAACGGGAAAAGAGCCTAAAAAATTAAAAATGCTGCCGAAAGTCACTATTCCACGAGGACGAAGTCACGAGCACAGCTAGTAATATTATATTACTAATAAGGAAGTACGTTTTGGTGGAAACTGTAAGTTCCACTGTAAATACTACTAATAAATAAATAATACAATATATGCTAATAAATAAGTCTCGCGCCCCAGCAGTTGGGAGATAAAATGAGCTGGCGATCGATGATGTGGGTACTCACTGCTCAGCAGTCGTATAGCGGCAGTGGTGACTTGCAGCATGAACTTATTGTTGCCTAAGTTGCCCGCGAACACAGTGGGGGCGCCAGTTGCGAACCCCGAGCTGTCCACCTCGTTGATCTCTTGCCCGGTTTGGAGGACCTGCACCAAGGGAAAACTTCTATGAAATTACCTCTAATGTTTTTTGTTGGAAGCATAACGCTGGCAATTTACATCGTATTATTAAAAATGTACATTGGAACTGATGTCACTTTTTGTACTCTTTGCTGTTCTGTCATGTTTTTAATGGTGTATTGCGTTTATACATTTAATGGGTCTTACAAATAAACAAAGAATAAACTTCGAATAGTTATTCCGTGTTTGATGTTTACATGACAGGAACAAAACACGGAATAACTATTTGGACCTTATACAGCGCATACTAATTATAGGAGAAATTCATTTCTCCCTCGGACATCTACTGCAATAAATAAGTCTATTTTAGATTTTGACCTGTTTTGCACCAGCAGCACTTCTTTGAAGAGTATAGTAGCTAAAAAGTTCTTTGCCTAAACTATCCTGCACACCAAAAGTTACTGTGTTATTTAATTTTTAAGTGTTTAATCCTTTTAAAATAATTTGGTGATATAATATGTTCTTAGTTTTCATTTTTCTATCCATAGGTGGAGACTTGTTGTTAGCATCGCCATATTTATTGTGTATTATTTAGTTACTAGACTATTTTGCTGTAAGACCCGAACACAAATAAATAAATAAATATTATTCTTTGTTTATTTGTAAGACACTATAAATTCTGCGTCGCCTATTCTGCTATTCCCTGTAACTACCAAAACTTTTATATTTTATTTTATTTTATTTTATTCGGCAAATTATATTGGGGTACTTTACTTAAAGGTGTTTTAGGCAATTTTAGTTGCGAACAAATTACAACTTGAATAAGCGCAAAAAAACTTTACGATCGGGATTCGAACACGCAGATCAGGGTACCTAGTGCGAGTTGCATTCGCCATACGATCACTTTAACGATAACGGAAATCTGCATGACAAAATTTTAACCTCGTTTTCCGCGAGGAGGCACTGCAAATTCTCGCTTTCGTTAACGTGATAGACCGGATGCAACTCGCGGCACTCGCAGATGCATGTCAGAGATATACAACGTTAGTCGGAACGGGGGTACTAAGCCGAAAGGAGGGTAAAGTATACATGATAGTGAATAACTTTTGTCTAAGAACTTTTCTTTAAAAAGGGATAATTTTAGATTAACAGCTTTTTTAAGATTTCAAAAGAAATTACGCTGTGGTAGCCCTGGCGGTCACAAAAAAACAAATTAAAAGTTAATATTATTGGATACATTAGATTGGAGAGAAAACTCGACTCTTTATAATGCCCGTATAAGTGGCGGCACGTAAGTTTAGCGCTGAACGAAACGTGGTGGGGATAGCTGCGCATGAGTATTGTCGCGCGACCAATGTGAGGCACGGAATGCGACTAAAGAGCCAATTGGCGCTACGCACGCACGCCCGCCCTTCCCCAGCCCCCTCTGATACCTTAATTTTGGCTTCTGCGCAAAAACGGTCAGCGCTAGACTTACGTGCCGCTACTTATACATTGAATTAGAGGTAAACCTATTTGCTGAGAACCTACGTCAAAACCGTAGCCTACTAGATTTTTGTAGACCAATCAAATGAACAAAAAAATGTAATTTAAATAATATGTAGTGTTAATTCCGCTAACTCACTCGTTTATACAGCTTGGATGCAGTGCGCATGCACCGCCCTCCCGCCCGCAAAAAGTATGCACATGCAGGAGAAACAATGCGTGCAAGCGAAAATGCACAGCAACACCGATACCCGACACGTGTTTCGCCCCTCCACGGGGCATCCTCAGGAGCTGTTGACTGGCCGAGAGCTGCGCACCGACTGTTACGGCTACGCAGCTCCCGGCCCCTTTTATAAAGCGCCATCGTTTGACATTTGTGACGTACTACCCGCGACAATACGTAATAATGGGGATGGAACTAAATTTGTTTGGTCATTCAACAGCGCATGACTGTCATTATTATGTTTCATTATTTCTAATTGCTCCAACTCACACAACCGAAAACTTTTATTACAAACATGCAAAATATTATAGCTGTTATTGTCGCACAAAGAATGGCCGGTATCAATTAGATGTTTTGCGAAATGTGATTTATCTGGATGGTCATTCCTATACGCGGCAATATGTTCCTTATATCTAATGTCAAAATTTCGCCCGTGGAGGGGCGAAACACGTGTCGGGTATCGGTGTTGGTGTGCATTTTCGCTTGCACGCATTGTTTCTCCTGCATGTGCATACTTTTTGCGGGCGGGAGGGCGGTGCATGCGTAAGCTGCACGCTGTATAAACGAGTGAGTTAGCGGAATTAACACTACATATTATTTAAATTATATTTTTTTGTACTATGGATTTCCGCAAAATAACGCCTGATTCCATTAATTACAATCAAATGAATTTTTTTTTTAAAAAGTAAAAAAAAAAAATTTATTCGCTATCATGTATACCTTACTATCCTTTCGGCTTAGTAACCCCCCCCCCCCACCCCCGTTCCGACTAACCTTGGTTGGCCCAAGAATAATCATTACTTTTTTTAATCACTTTCTTTCGTTTTATGTGGCCGCGTTACCGACTTTGCAGCTTTAGTTCTAATACCTCTATATGCCCTGTAATTTGTGTAGTATAGTCTACCATAATATTGTTTTACCAATTTAAAAGTGAATATTGATTGCATATCATAAAACAACAAGGTCTATTTTTGCTTAAAACACTAAGCGACAGGCACGTTGTCATGATTGACAATGAGCCTTATAGAAGTTTTATTGTAATGGAAGTGTTTGTCAAAAGTGGTAAAGCAATTTCATGATCGGAATATAAATTCTAGTTCTACTCACCATGCTAGAGTCCTCCTGTGTGAGTATGAGGTACGCGTGGGTTCCGTCCGCGTCCTTCTGGGGGTCCCGGGGAGTGTCCGCGGAACCCGGGTCACCCATCACTGTCCACATGTCGATGCAGCCTGCACAACAATATATTACATTCTATTATTATATTTTTTGAAGAGCTCGATGGCTCAGTGGTTAACGCACCAGGTAAGCGGTGCTGAGGTTAGGCCACTTTCGCAAAGGCCGGTCATCAGATGGGTGACCAAAAAATAAGCTAGTGATAGTGATGATGAGAGGTTACTAAACCACTAGGGCTGATGATATGACGTCATTATAGAAATATTTAATTAAAAATTGCATAACAAATCAAAGTTAATTTATTATGTGTTAGTAACTCTGCATACAAGATCTAGATTGGAGACATTTTGGATTTTTTCATTTTTACCACACTTTGTTACACGTTGTATATAGAAACGGAGCGCTGGCTATGCTGCAGATGTTTTTGATGTGTAACATCTTTCCACTCGATTTCCACCAATTTGTGGGAGTGATTTCGTGAAATGGGACGGAAGTATGTGTAACAGTGTAACAAGTGTGTAGTCGAGGAAGCTTGTGGGAGTGATTTCGTGAAATGTGAAACAGTGTAACAAATGTGTAACAGGAAGTCGGGAAAGCGCGCTTGCGCGCGCCATTTTGTAAATTTAAAATCGATATTATGAACATGACATATTATTATTAAATGTGACATATTGTGTCATTTGACTATCAAAGGTCATTTTGATATATCAAATATCTTTTAATGAGTATTTACTGCATTCTCTTTATGATTTGTAAAAAAATATACGTCAGTGTGCATTACTAAGGTGAGATGTCAAATGTTACACATCATATTGAAATTGAAACAACCTGAGGCCTAGCCTTAAAGGCGCCCCTTTAAGGCTAAGACCTCAGCTCGGTTTTACTGGGTCGTAAGGGTGTGTACCTGATATAAAGCGTATTTAAAGCGAATACTCGTGCTCTTTTTCGGCGAGTAGATTCTTGGGCCTATTTTAGTGTGCATGTGTAGTGTATCTAAGTGTGTGGTGGCATTTTGGTGATCGCGGAGCTTACCTGGTAGGCTGAAAACGGTGACGAGGTGGCTTTTTCTTTGCAGAGAGTTTTCTGTTACTGTTCAGGATATAAGACAAGCTAGTGGTGATGTGTGTGATATCCCTGTGTGGTGCCGGGGATAAAGAATTGCACCACCCCATCTCAACCCGTGGGTGTCGTAAAAGGCGACTAAGGGACCATTCCAGAGGATGGGCAGCAGCATCTCTCTGAAGTTACTTTCAACCTACTGCGATCGCCAACCCGCCTGCCAAGCGTGGTGATTATGGCAAATACCCCCCATCTTGGGGGAGGCCTTTGTCCAGCAGTGGACGACTTTTGGCTAAGATGATGATGAGTGGAGATGATGGTATAGTATATGTACTCGTATAAGTACATCCTCACCCGGCAGGCTGAAGGCGGTGACGAGGTGCGGCCTCACCGCCCGCTGCAGTACCGCCAAGGCGCCATTTTTCCCGCGGCCGCTGCAGGCCACCAGCTCGATGTGGTCGCGCGGTTCCCCGCCAGCCTGCAACTGGGGCTCGCCCATAGACACGTCGCCGATCGGGCAGATGTTGAGTAGTGAGTCGCACACCTATAGAGAACATAAACGTCTGATGAAACGGTTAAAGGTTTGTAGCATACAATCTCGGAAACCGACCATCAACTCGAGTCTTAAGTGGGTGATAGACGTACGAACTTAAAGAACGCGGTTTTTAAGATCGCGAACTTACTCGGTTCGACGTCGGTGACACACGTGAAGCTTACTCACTCTGTTTTGCGATGTCGTCGACAGAAGAAGCTTTATGTTATTTAGGAGTTATATCGTATTACATTTTAAAAACTAAAAAAAAAGACGAACTCGAAAGTAATTTCTAATAAATTGCTAGAAACTTTATATTTTTGTCTCTGTAATCGTTGCTTCTAATTTTCCAAAGACAAAGTTTATTTCGGAAAGCTTCTATAAATTCGGTTAGCAGTTCATGCGAATAAGTTCGGAAATCACTCATATTGAGAAATTTCTGAATTAAAAAACTTCAAACACAAGCGTTGCGCGCCACGGACTGGCGAAACAAAATGGCGGCTCGCGGCTCGCAGTGCTGCCACACGTACGAGCGGAGGCGGGTTACGAGCAAAATTTCAAACTTGTCGGATCGCCAACAAACTTACTAGGCGGTTTTAAAGTACGCGCACTTAGGGCGACACACCAGCCAAAAAGATCGTCGAGCCACAAGTTCGCGAACTTACTCGCGCGTGTTCTTTTTGCAGTGTTTCCATCTCCATGAAGCAGCAGCTGGTGATGATGAGGACGAATGATCTCCCACTGACCTCGAACACGTAGCTGGTGAGCTGCGTGGAGGTCCTGATGTCGGAGCCGTACACCTCGAGCTCGTCCTGGTCGCTGATCTCGATGACGTTGCTCGCGGCGCAGTCGCTGATCGTGTCCATGCGACGTTTCTTCGCCGCCGGATCTTCTTTCTGTTGGGCCTCTTTGGCGGCTGCTGCTTCTTTCTCTCTTTCTAAACAATTAAAGTAAAAGTAAAGTGACAAATAAAGTAAAAAGTAAATATATTCAAAAAAGTAAAATTATTACAAAATATATTCAATCAACTAAATTAATTAAATGAAATTTACTACAAAACCAATGATTACACAAAAAACACCCAAGCATCTCACCAGCATCGGACACGGTGAGATCGACAGTAGCCTCGAGCGGCTTCTCCACAGAGAAGAGCATCCGATTCTCCCTCTCTGTCACGCGCAGCAGCAGCGAGTTGCCGAGCCGCGAGCCGAGGAATAGAAAGTCTTCTTCTATCACGCACATCTACAAATTAAAACTCGTTAGGACAAAAAGAACTCACTTTTGTAAGTATAACCATTTATTTGAGAGAGATTGCTGATTGCCTCAAACGGCATTTTCAGCGTCACCGGGCTTTTTTGAGGGCGGTGTTGTACGTAAGAGGTACGTCAAGCCGTGTGAAACGAATCACCTTCGGAGGTTTTCTAGAGGGAACGGCATCGCACACTTAAAAGTGCGTGTCCCCGTGCCCTACTAGATCTCCGAAGAGTTCGGATCGGATCGGACGTGACGTAGAACCAGCTCCCTTTTTATCTAACTCTAATACCTATCATAATAACTTTCAATTTTACATTTGAAAGCTATTCAAGAACTTCAAATTAATTTACAAGTGTCAGTAATTGCAATCGCGGCGCGTTTTTGAATACTGTATAATGTACGACATCGTCAATTTGACATTCGTTTGGAATCGTCTATGCAAAATGATAAACGTAAATATCTTTGAAAGGTATCGTAATAGAGGTTGAAATTAGACAATAAGCCTTCAGATAGGTCACTCCGCAAAAACATTTAGCCAAATAGCGATTCTAGATTGCGACAAAGTAAAGTTCATTTTAGATCGCAGTCGCATAGCGTGAGGCGCGGCTAAGAGACGGTTGCGACAGCGATAAGCCGTCTCTATTTATAGGATAGCTCTTATATCCTGTCGGCCTGTTTAAACAGGCATGCCGATGTCCCTGCAGCGTTATACCTGATGTTCGGAGTAAGACAGGCCAGTGGCGTTAGCCAAAGTAACATTAAGAAAACGATATCGAAGTTCGAAAAGAATAAAATGTATGGGATTGACATAAGATTGACTACGTGATTTAGCGCGGCTTATGTCAATACCATACATTTTATTCTTTTCAAACTTTGCTATCGTTTTCTTAATGTTACCTTGGCTAAGCCTACTGGCAAGGCCTTGATTTAGTTAAGTAATTTTTACATGAAAATAAACCGGCTGAGAAGCTGAGAATAATGTAGTTTCGCTGGATCTAATACTTTTCAAAGCGGAACAAGGCAAGTAAGGTACAATTTATTTTTTAATAGTTATTGACATTACTGAGAAAAAACGCAGTTTTTGAGACGTGTATGTGACCGTGGTCGCACCGTGACTAAACAGTCGTGCCGTGAGCGAGTGAAGTGAACCAATGAATAATTGAATGAAAGAGTTAACGAATGCGTCAAGTGAGTGATTGAGTAAGTGAGTGAGTGTGTGAGTGTGTGAGTGTGTGAGTGGGTGAGTGGGTGAGTGGGTGAGTGAGGGAGTGAGGGAGTTTCGATAATCGCTGAATGCAAGTATGTTACTCTACAATGAGGCCAGTTAAATAATTGTAATGTGTATATCTGTACAGCTGACCGTGTTAGTGAGCACGGAGGCGGCGGCGCGGTCCAGATGGAAGCTGCGCACGCTGCGCACGGAGTCGGAGAGCAGCGTCAGCACGTACAGCTGGCCGCCCTTCAGCGACAGCGCCAGTTAAATAATTGTAATGTGTATATCTGTACAGCTGACCGTGTTAGTGAGCACGGAGGCGGCGGCGCGGTCCAGATGGAAGCTGCGCACGCTGCGCACGGAGTCGGAGAGCAGCGTCAGCACGTACAGCTGGCCGCCCTTCAGCGACAGCGCCAGTTAAATAATTGTAATGTGTATATCTGTACAGCTGACCGTGTTAGTGAGCACGGAGGCGGCGGCGCGGTCCAGATGGAAGCTGCGCACGCTGCGCACGGAGTCGGAGAGCAGCGTCAGCACGTACAGCTGGCCGCCCTTCAGCGACAGCGCCAGTTAAATAATTGTAATGTGTATATCTGTACAGCTGACCGTGTTAGTGAGCACGGAGGCGGCGGCGCGGTCCAGATGGAAGCTGCGCACGCTGCGCACGGAGTCGGAGAGCAGCGTCAGCACGTACAGCTGGCCGCCCTTCAGCGACAGCGCCAGTTAAATAATTGTAATGTGTATATCTGTACAGCTGACCGTGTTAGTGAGCACGGAGGCGGCGGCGCGGTCCAGATGGAAGCTGCGCACGCTGCGCACGGAGTCGGAGAGCAGCGTCAGCACGTACAGCTGGCCGCCCTTCAGCGACAGCGCCAGTTAAATAATTGTAATGTGTATATCTGTACAGCTGACCGTGTTAGTGAGCACGGAGGCGGCGGCGCGGTCCAGATGGAAGCTGCGCACGCTGCGCACGGAGTCGGAGAGCAGCGTCAGCACGTACAGCTGGCCGCCCTTCAGCGACAGCGCCAGTTAAATAATTGTAATGTGTATATCTGTACAGCTGACCGTGTTAGTGAGCACGGAGGCGGCGGCGCGGTCCAGATGGAAGCTGCGCACGCTGCGCACGGAGTCGGAGAGCAGCGTCAGCACGTACAGCTGGCCGCCCTTCAGCGACAGCGCCAGTTAAATAATTGTAATGTGTATATCTGTACAGCTGACCGTGTTAGTGAGCACGGAGGCGGCGGCGCGGTCCAGATGGAAGCTGCGCACGCTGCGCACGGAGTCGGAGAGCAGCGTCAGCACGTACAGCTGGCCGCCCTTCAGCGACAGCGCCAGTTAAATAATTGTAATGTGTATATCTGTACAGCTGACCGTGTTAGTGAGCACGGAGGCGGCGGCGCGGTCCAGATGGAAGCTGCGCACGCTGCGCACGGAGTCGGAGAGCAGCGTCAGCACGTACAGCTGGCCGCCCTTCAGCGACAGCGCCAGTTAAATAATTGTAATGTGTATATCTGTACAGCTGACCGTGTTAGTGAGCACGGAGGCGGCGGCGCGGTCCAGATGGAAGCTGCGCACGCTGCGCACGGAGTCGGAGAGCAGCGTCAGCACGTACAGCTGGCCGCCCTTCAGCGACAGCGCCAGTTAAATAATTGTAATGTGTATATCTGTACAGCTGACCGTGTTAGTGAGCACGGAGGCGGCGGCGCGGTCCAGATGGAAGCTGCGCACGCTGCGCACGGAGTCGGAGAGCAGCGTCAGCACGTACAGCTGGCCGCCCTTCAGCGACAGCGCCAGTTAAATAATTGTAATGTGTATATCTGTACAGCTGACCGTGTTAGTGAGCACGGAGGCGGCGGCGCGGTCCAGATGGAAGCTGCGCACGCTGCGCACGGAGTCGGAGAGCAGCGTCAGCACGTACAGCTGGCCGCCCTTCAGCGACAGCGCCAGTTAAATAATTGTAATGTGTATATCTGTACAGCTGACCGTGTTAGTGAGCACGGAGGCGGCGGCGCGGTCCAGATGGAAGCTGCGCACGCTGCGCACGGAGTCGGAGAGCAGCGTCAGCACGTACAGCTGGCCGCCCTTCAGCGACAGCGCCAGTTAAATAATTGTAATGTGTATATCTGTACAGCTGACCGTGTTAGTGAGCACGGAGGCGGCGGCGCGGTCCAGATGGAAGCTGCGCACGCTGCGCACGGAGTCGGAGAGCAGCGTCAGCACGTACAGCTGGCCGCCCTTCAGCGACAGCGCCAGTTAAATAATTGTAATGTGTATATCTGTACAGCTGACCGTGTTAGTGAGCACGGAGGCGGCGGCGCGGTCCAGATGGAAGCTGCGCACGCTGCGCACGGAGTCGGAGAGCAGCGTCAGCACGTACAGCTGGCCGCCCTTCAGCGACAGCGCCAGTTAAATAATTGTAATGTGTATATCTGTACAGCTGACCGTGTTAGTGAGCACGGAGGCGGCGGCGCGGTCCAGATGGAAGCTGCGCACGCTGCGCACGGAGTCGGAGAGCAGCGTCAGCACGTACAGCTGGCCGCCCTTCAGCGACAGCGCCAGTTAAATAATTGTAATGTGTATATCTGTACAGCTGACCGTGTTAGTGAGCACGGAGGCGGCGGCGCGGTCCAGATGGAAGCTGCGCACGCTGCGCACGGAGTCGGAGAGCAGCGTCAGCACGTACAGCTGGCCGCCCTTCAGCGACAGCGCCAGTTAAATAATTGTAATGTGTATATCTGTACAGCTGACCGTGTTAGTGAGCACGGAGGCGGCGGCGCGGTCCAGATGGAAGCTGCGCACGCTGCGCACGGAGTCGGAGAGCAGCGTCAGCACGTACAGCTGGCCGCCCTTCAGCGACAGCGCCAGCCGGCCCGCGCCCAGCGCCGCCACGCACGCGCCGTCCAGCGTCACGCACACGCCTTCCTGGATGCCTAAAGTACATATAAACAATACTACATTATTTTGTATTTTTTTTTCTTTTTTATATTTACAGTCTGCAAACGAGCAGGCGGGCCGCCTGATGGTGAGCGGTCACCGCCGCCCATGGACATCGGCAACATCACAGATGTTGCTTTTGTGTTGCCGACCTGAAAAAAACCTCTTTACACCACTTTTAAAAGAGCCTATGTCATATGCCCATGTTTTAAACATGTTATGTTTAAAATCCGAAATACATTTTGCCCGAAACCTTCGGGTATCAGACCGAGCACTCTGCCACTCGGCCATCGAGGCGTTGATTAGGCGTGGATTAGGGCGAATTAGTAGTGACAGTAATAATAAGTTTTTTGACCATAATATCTATGACATTTTTGTTTACCTATAAGACATTATCTGCCATACTCAGAGACGTCAATTAAGTTTTAATGACAATTAAATGTCTTTTCTTCTCTATTTAGCACTATACCTATGAAAGTGACAGCAAGAGACTTAATTGTCATTTAAACTTAATTGACGTCTCTGAGTACGGAAAGGTGAACAAAAATAAGATACGCTACTACTGGACATCGACTCTCCGAATGCACACCGCCGTGCGAGACTCACGGCAGAAATTGACAATATACATAAATGAAAACAGGCATTCGTGATAAATTTCAAATATTATTAAAAAGAAAATCGTTTCCTGATTAGTTGTATCCCCAGTACTTGAGTCAAAGTAACTTAAAATCATCAAAATAAGAATTACATGAAATACTTACGTAGTGGAAAGTTGGTAGTGAGTGTCGCTATGCTATTCAGGGAGACCCCGTACGGCGGCACCGACTGGTTGAGGTAGATCAGCGAGTTCACCGCCATTATCAGGCAACCGCCTGGGGGACAGATTCAGTCAGTTCAAAAGGACTAATTTAAAAATTAGATCACCGATTTCCTAGTACGTAGCTCTATCTCAGAGGACGGGGAGCAAACCGCTTTTAAATAACTACTAGCGTTACTGGTAGCACGACCGGTTTGCTTAGTACTACGAGGAGCATACCTCTCTTAAAAACAGTCATCTGCTTTTGGGATTGCTGCCGAAACCCTTAGGGGTAGTAGAAGCACTCGACGTAGCCTCTTCACCTCCCTTCTGGCCGTAGCAGCCTTTCGGGGTGGAAGCACTAACTTAGATTTCTGACTACAAGCGCAGTGAATGTCTTGACCCAGCGCTCGTCGTCTGCGGCGAGATTGGTTACGCTGTGTTTTTCCTCGGGTATGTCCGGGTCGCCCCCTCTCTCTTACCTGACACTTAGGCGCAGGAAGGGGAACATGAGTCGGATGAGTCTCAGACTCGCCAATGATTCCTTTTCAAGATGAGGAAGTGACTAGTAAGAATTACACAGCGAAAGAAATCTCAATCTAACTATTCCATTGTTGCGGAAACCCACAACACACACTATGCTATTGCTTAGAATTACACATTAAAATAGAAAAATCCACTCACAGTTCAATACCGCTCCCGCCGTCCAGAACGGGATCCATATGGTCCGATGGGGCCCGAATCCGACTCCGGGTCTTCTAGGGTTCCCTAATCACACCCAAACTACCCCAAGTGCACTTTTTCCCCCGAGGAAATACCTGTTTACTCCAGCAGCGGTGACGTCGACAGCGGCGAATTGTACTCCCGATGCGATTCGCTTACGACGTACACACTCACAAAACACAGGTTGCACAATACACTTAATTAAAGTAATACGGCTCCAAATGCCCTTATTACTACATAAAATCTATTTAATTATCAACACACGATAACCTATCAACCAGCCATTGTTGCCTTCCCGAGACAAGTGTACCAACAAAGAAAAAAAGAACAATTAGTGATGGGGCCATTATGCCACCAAACAAATTGAATCTCGATAATCGATTCGTCCATAATACAAATCAAAGTTTTATTTCCAACAAAAATAAATGCCTGTTTATTTGCAACATCCCGCCACCCAAAGCGGACGTACCGCTTTCTAGCCTGAAATCTTAAACTAGTCAACCGGTAATCGAGCTAAGGTCGCGACTGCGCGATCTAGCACCGATCCATCAACCAACACTTGCGCCACACGCGGAGTCCCGTCCGCGCCCCAGATTAACTTTAAAATGCGACCTCGTCTCCAAAATAACGATGGCAAATTAGCCTCTTTTAATAAAACCAGATCCCCCTCCGAAGGGGGCGACGTCCGGTCTGTCCACTTTACACGCTGCTGCAATAAATGCAGATACTCCAGTGACCAACGACGCCACAAGTCCTGACTCATTTGTTGTATCATTTGAAAACGAGACATCCGGTGTCTGCGTTCATCCTTCCAGGGATACTCAGGCAGGGCAGTGAGTGGCTGACCGACCAAAAAATGACCAGGGGTCAGGACTTCCATGTCATTTGCGTCAGAGGAGAGTGGACAAAGCGGACGCGAGTTGAGAACCGCCTCAACCTTACAAAACACAGTTGTAAGTTCCTCATACGTGAGGGTAGTTTCCCCGACTACCCGGCGCAAGTGAGTTTTTGCCGATTTTACCGCGGCTTCAAATATCCCGCCCCAGTGGGGACAGGCTGGCACACTAAATCGCCATGTGATTCCCCGCTGTGCGAGAGCTTGACTTATGCTATTACAATTTTTATCCAGAAAATCGTTCACATCTTTTAAGTAGTTGGCAGTGCCTCGGTAGTTGGTACCGTTGTCGGACCGAATGAGAGAAGGTAAACCCCGTCGCGAAACAAAACGATCCAGCGTGGCGACAAAGGCTTCCGTAGACAGAGCCGAAACCACTTCCAGGTGGACGGCCTTAGTGGCCAGGCAGACAAAAACGCACAGGTATGTTTTCGTGACCCTAGTGTTACGATAGGCTGTGGTTCTCACCAGAAACGGTCCAGCAAAATCCGTACCGACCCCGTCGAACGGCCTAGTAGTCTGACAAACCCGGTCAGAAGGGAGATCCCCCATCTGTGGCTGCATAGTGGAGGCCTTCACCCGATAACAAGCCACACACTTAAATAACACGCTGCGAGCCACTCTCCGAGAGGACAAAATCCAGAACTCCCTCTGTAATATCGCCAGTAACGCATTACACCCCGCGTGAGCGTTTTTCAGGTGTCTATCCGAGACCACCAGTTCTACCAAAGGTCCTCCTTTGAGGAGTAGCAGAGGATGACGGCTACCGAAGGGCAGGTCGGCATTTTTGAGGCGACCTCCAACGCGTAACAGTCCATCCGCATCCAGAAACAGTCCGTAGTTTTCCAGATGAGGCCTTCAACACCGCGTGGTGAGGCAAGAAAAAATGATCTGTCGTTGTCCAGTCGACAGTCACCCGCGACATATGCCCCAAGGCCTCGTATTCTCGCATGAACTCGATATACTTTTCCCGAAGCACCGGATCGCGAGACATACGACGCTCCATGGACAAGAGTCGTTTCTCTGCCAACGCCCTCGATTTTCCCAAGAGAGGGGGACAGTCGATAAAGGGCAGTCGAGTTTCGATCCTACCCGACGCCATCCGGCGTGTGTGATTCTTATAAAAGGTTTCACACTCCACATGCTCCGGATCCAGACGGGAGACCATGGGAGGCTCTTCCAGTTCCCAGAATTTTTGCATCGTCCTAGCGATGGAGGTAGTAGCGACGACTGGTCGAAAACCGGTCCCATTAAAACGTGTCCAAAGATGGTAGGTATAGCTACCAACGAAGAGCGGCCCAGAATCCGCTGAGGCCCTAAAAGGATCCAGCCTAGTACATCCGCTCCCAATATGAGGTCCACCGGAGCCGGCTCCTCGAAATGAGGGTCTGCCAGCATGAGACCTGATGTGTCAGACATTGCGTCCCGCGGAATGTCTGTCGGTGGATGCCAACCCAGCAGATTGTCGAGTACGATCGCGACCGCCGCAATCCGTATCGAAGCGGAATGCACAGGAGAGAAGAGAATGTGGGTCTGACCGGACAGACCCCCCACTTCTGTATCTCCGACTCCCCAAATCGGAACTGAGGGAGGCGCGCACTCCAGACGTAGGCGCCTCGCTACCCTCGTAGTAATTAAGCAGCCCTGTGCCCCAGTGTCTAGGAGGGCTCGTATCGAGACGAAGTCCCCCCTAGGTCCCCAAACGCGTACCTGCGCGATGGGCATAAGAACCGTCCTCGGTTCCGACGTAGCCCGACCACAGGCTAGTCACGCGTCAGAGCCAGCAGCCGACCCTGTCGAACCGTGATGACTCGGCCAGTAAGTCGGACGCGTGCAGGCCACCATCCGGGGTGGTGCGTATCCAGCTGCCCTACCATACCGGTGATAGGGTGGGTGGTATTCCAACCTCGGGTACTCGTGCAGTACCGGTGAGAACTGTTGACGGTTCTCATGTCGTTGTTGTTCCGGCAACGGCGGCGGAGGATACGCGTACGAGTATCCGGGTGTTGGGTCCGGAGGTGGGGCTCCCTGTACCCAGTGGCCCTTAGAGGCACCAACTCCTGGTGTTGGTCGCGCCGGGTGCCGGGTTGTAGCCAGAACCTGGCTCCGTTCCGGCGGTCCCCAACTCACCTGAGCCGGGGTGTACGAGGGGTTGTAGTGTGGCGGCCGTGGCGGACTCCGTCTTTCCGGAGGCGGAGTTGACCCCGGCCCCAAACCGCCACCCGTGGGAGATCCCCTCTCCCGAACCGGTGCTGAGCCCTCAGCACTACGGGTGCACAGTAAGCGACGGTGCGGTCCGCCGCACACATCGCAAGGCCTCGCCTGGGGACACTCATTATACCTATGTCTTCCCAGGCAGGCATAACACAATCCTCGTGTCCGAACGAGGTTTCGGCGCTCTTTTGTGGGCAGCCCGAGAATTGCTGGACATAGCTGTTCTAAGTGCTGCTGTCCGCAAACCCGGCATCCAGAACCGGGGTTGATGGCGGCCGCAGCCACCAGCCTGCCGCGACCCTTCCCTGGGTTGCGTGGCGGCTGGGCGCCGTAGACTCCGGAAGTGCGGGCCGGCGCACTTGTCGGAGCCTCCTGGGAGGCTAGCTGGTTTTCCAGCAGGCCAGCCTCGTCTTCCAGGAACTCCAGAAGTTCCCCTATCGAGGGCAGAACGCTGCCGAGATCCTTGTGGACCAGTCGATTCCGCTCGAACTTGTCCCTCATCTCCTGCGACAACTTGGCCAGAACGATGTGCAGAAGAAGGAAGGACCACTGGTCGACGGGCAGTCCGAGCGTCCTTAACCCGTTTAAGGACACGGTGAGCGAGGTGATCAGCTGCGCCCTCAGCTGAGCCCTATGGTTGACCCTCGGCAATCCCAGCAGATGGGTCACGTGCGCGTCCGCCTGAAGACGCGGCTTCTCGTACCGCTTCTCCAGCAGCTGCATGGCGGTGTCGTAGCTCGCATCCTGCAGCTCCAGATGCTGTACGAGCTGTCTGGGTTCTCCGTCTAGGAAGGAACGGAGATATGCCAGCTTTTCGGCCTTGGTGAAATCCTTCCGAGTATCCACCAAGGCCAAAAACATGTTCCGGAATCCAGCCCAGTCCCGCATACATCCGGTGGACCTCCAGGGCACCCAATCTTCCCATGGCGCTGGGTCCAGGGGTGTGGAGCGAAGCGGGGCGCGCAACAGGCTTCCCCTCCCGCAGTCGCTCGATGTCCTTCACCCGCTGAAGGACCTCGTCGTAGATGTCTTGGATGTGCTCCAGATCCTTGACATATTGGGCGTGGAGGGCCAGCTCCTTCTCCCCGACCGGGTCGGTTGACAATAGAGCGGTTACCGACCGCTCGGCCAACAAGAAACGAGCCTGCATTTCTTTCGAACGCGTCTCCAAGGCGTCCTCCCGGTTAGGCCGATCTACTAATGCAAGCAGCCCGGTGAACCACCGGAGCTGCTGAGCCAACTCCTGCCGTGACGCTGTCATTATAAATAATTTAAACTAAATAAACCTAAACACAAAATTAAAACGAGTCAGCGAAAACACGGAATCGATTATCCCGAATCGACTCGATGCTTTCAATTGAACGAAATTAAATAACAATTAACGTTCCGAGAAATGTCCCAGCCCAAATGAATGAACGAACGAAAACAACGGTACTACCAACCTTACAATTCAACCGCACCTGTCCCGGAAGTGCGATTTTACTCGAAATGAGCTTAACCTATTACGAACTAAAAAAAAATACACAAAATTACACCGATTAACCTAGAGGTCCGGTATTAACCACGCTCTGCTACCAAAATGTTGCGGAAACCCACAACACACACTATGCTATTGCTTAGAATTACACATTAAAATAGAAAAATCCACTCACAGTTCAATACCGCTCCCGCCGTCCAGAACGGGATCCATATGGTCCGATGGGGCCCGAATCCGGCTCCGGGTCTTCTAGGGTTCCCTAAACACACCCAAACTACCCCAAGTGCACTTTCCCCCTGAAATACCTGGTCACTCCAGCAGCGATGTGGCCGACATCCCGGCTAATTGTTTTCCCGAAACAATTCGCTTACGACGCACACTCACAAAACACAGGTTGCACAATCCACTTAATTAGAATAATACGGCTCCAAATGCCCTTATTACTACATAAAATCTATTTAATTATCAACACACGATAACCTATCAACCAGCCATATTGCCTTTCCAGAGACAAGTGTACCCACAAAAAAAAAAGAACAATTAGTGATGGGGCCATTATGCCACTAAACAAATTGAATCTCGATAATCGATTCGTCCATAATACAAATCAAAGTTTTATTTCCAACAAAAATAAATGCCTGTTTATTTGCAACACCATGATCTATCACAGGCATAGGCATAAATTAATATAAAAATGTGAAGAAGTGAAAATATTGTTTACCAAAAAGTGGTATTTAACAATCTTTAGTTGTTTTTAATGTAACTAAAGTATGTAATTTTTTTTTGTTCACTTAAAGCAATAAAACTATTTATTTAATTGTGTACTGTAAATTTTTACTTTTTATTTTCAAGTGCTAATTGCGGCACTGAAGCTAAATTAAATATTTATATATATAGCCTTCCCGGTAGCATAGCGGTCAGTGCAGCCGCCCGGATTGCGGAAGACCCAGGTTCGATTCCTGGCTGGTTCGGGTAGGCGTTTAATTTTTTCACTGTGTACTGTAGTGATCGGGACTACTTAGTTGGGCGGGCCTACTGGCAGCCGTCGCGTTCTGCCTTTGAATCGACGTTTGAGAAGACACGCGGAGAAGATAAAACGAGAGAGAGAGACTCGATTGTCATCCGCGGCTTCGACGACACTTATTTTAATATATTCTTGTTAAAAGCTGAAACGATTAAGTTGTCTCATTATATTTTACGCCCCCAATAATATAAAGTCGCCTTCCTTTTTAAGTAGAGACCCTTCGGGCTCTACAGTACCTACACGAGCAGAATACTTACCATGATATTTAAACCTGTGTTGTAAATATGCGTGCATATCTGTTTAATAATGGTGTGTCGGTGTCACGTGCGTCGTGCATACTGTACGTGTTTATGCCTAAATTGTACCATTTAGTGTATGCTGTATAGGTTCGTGTGTATAAGCCTCACCCAGTGGTTTCTGTACTGGCACCGCCTGCAGGCAGTCGAAGGGTAGTCCGCCGGTGGCCCAGATGACGGGGTGCACGCGCGCGCTCATGTTTAAGCTCACGCCCGCCATAGCACACGTGTCGTTACGCACCGCGGTGCGGCTGCAAGGAGGTTACAGACGTTAATCAGCGTCATTATCACCATCACAGTGTCATCATCAGCATCATCTTCATCATCAGCCTATATTAATCCATTGAACACAGGCTTCTCTGAGGAGAAGTAGTATAGGATACCCTCAGACTAGGTGGAACGTTGATTGTCGCAATGTGGCAGACCAGAGCTGGATTCTTTCTGCTCAGTTAGCTTACATGTTTTGCAATTGCGATAATTACAGTAAAAATAACTAAATATAAATTTAAAAAATCAAACATCAATCAACAGAAAATATCAACTTTTTGTTGTCTGACACTTGTAAGTGTAACAAATATAGAATAGGTAACCTTTGAATAGTTATTCTGTGTTTTGTCTCTTTGACTTGTACATGACGGAAACAAAACACGGAATAACTATTCGGAGCTTATTTTTTGTTTATTTGTAAGGCACTAGATCTATAGGAAGCACACACACTTTTGACACCTGAGTAGATATATATGTATTCACTACAGAGTACAAGCTCTCTAACAACGCGCAAAATTGATACATATTCTGAAAGGGCTGACACCTGTTACACGTTAAAAAAATTAGGGAGGAAAAATAAAATAAGGTAAGTATATCATAAAACGTGTACCTATTTCAAAAGGTATAAAATAAGGTTTAGTGTAATTTGACACATACTAAAGATAAATTAGTTTATAAATGGCTAACCCTAAATAATTTATTTTCTAAAGAGAATCTGCCACTATGTCAAAATTATTCAATGAACAAACTTTAACTGACGAATGAAAACAGCCCTTAATCGTTATTATATAAATAATTGAAACACTGAAATGGTAAAATCCCAAATTCGTCAACAAAATCACTCGAATAACTTCCTCAATCTCGTCTAATGCGCGCGACGACTCATGTGGTGCGGCCCTGTCAAGTCATACCGCAACTGAGCCGGCGCAAACCAGTTATTACCCCAGCGGCGCGTCAGTGAACCAGTCGGTGAGAGGTCACGCGTACATCGGCCGCGTTATGTGTGAGTGTACCGCAGCGGGCCGCTTATAGGCAGCTTGTACTCTGTAGTGAATACATATATTTACTCATGTGCTTTTGATACAGGTCTTTAGATTACAGAGTTTTAAAACGAATTTAAGAATGAATATTTCAAACTTGTGTAATTTGGTTAGAACCACGATAGCTCAATTGGAAGAGCACCTGACCCGGTATGTCAGAAGGGTGCAGGTTCAAACCCTGCTCGTGGAAATTTTTTCAGCATTTGTTTTTGTACTTTGTTCGCAACAAAATTTGCGTTAAAAATTATATAAACATTTGTGTAATTTGGTCAAAGCTTGGGTGTTTTTGCTCTATCATTGTTCAGACCCTTTAACTTATAGTGGTGTTTATTATCATAGATCAATTTGCATAAATAAATAAACTAGCTATCTTTCTTCCAATTGACTGAACACAAAATGTTATATATCATGACAAAATTTTATAAGATACCGTCACCAACCTCGCTAAACACAATACATACCCTTGGGAATCGAACCCAGGATCTCAGGCTCTTGAGACCGGTGGTGCTACCACTATCCACAGAAGCAGTTTGACTTACCCAGGAAAAGTCCGGACCGGTTCATACAAAAGCAGCAGCGTCGGCTCATAATATCCATGCAGAAACTGTATGTCCAGTATGTTGTCTATCTTCTCATCCAACTCCTTCAGTACTATGACATAGGACGCCAAAGTTGGAGCCCGCGTCATAGGTTGTGGTGGTGCCTTAAAATGGAGGAACATATATATCATCATCATCATTATTTTCACCGTTAGCTTATACAGGTTTCATATACACCGAGACATTTTAGTGGGTACCAAGAAACATAGGTCAAAAAACGAGATATTTTTTACTTACCCATGCTCGGTCAATAGAGACTTTGTATGGAAAAGTGAAAAAATTATCTCGTTTTTTGCCCTATGTTTCTTGGGGAAAGTTGTTCAGTTTCATGGTCTGTTCTGTTTAAAGTAGCTCAGTTTAAAGTACTTTCGTCCAGTTTGCGAACGGTCATAGGTTAGAGTCCTACCTGAGGCTAGTTTAAATAAAGCATTACAAATACACTATAACAATTGAAAAGAAACAAACTTACATTCTTTTTCATGTCGCCAAATGGTTTAGCGTCCAGTGGGTCACCTTCTTCAGAAGTTATGTCCTTTCTGAACGGCAGCACCGCCAGCTTTTTGCCATATAGCAGCATCACTGCGCACCGACACTCGGGATCTACCCTGATCCATGGTATGTGGGGATGGGTGGTCCAACCCCCCTGAAATTAACAAAATATACACTTTAAACTTTAGCATTTCTATTAATGGCTTTTAACGCAAACCACTGGTATATTAAAAATAATAATATTTCCAAATACCTAAAAGTCTAACATTAATAAACTGAGGGTGACTTGAGGATGGAGTATGTCTGGGATAACTACTTAAAGATTGCATCAGATTGTATTAAGAAAGTAATCCAAATAGTCTTTATTCCATCTTAAGTATTTACTATCATATTTTATCAAAATATTTATTTTAAGAGTACGTTGTGTGTTATGTAAATAAATGTTTGTACTTATTGATTTAACAAAAAACGGTACTTCAGAATGTTTAGTAAGCTGTTTGATCCAGTAGTAATTGTATAACAGTAGTTGATAAAATTATTAAAATAAAACAAAAAGCCAGACTGCTAAAACAACTATATAAAAAACAATTATATACTCGTAAAAACATAAAAAATAACTGCAAAGAGAAAAAACTAAAAAGAAAAAAAACAAGCTCTATGATCCCAGAAAAATGTTTAATGCAACGTGAAATATTTTCTTGTCCAATACCTATACTTAAATAATAAAATCTATAATAAATGAGTATTTATAAATACATTGAATATTGATAGTTGACGCAGGCGGGGACAATCTATACAACAATACAGTAAAAACGTATTCTTGTATAGTTGTTTCAGCTGTCAGGTTTTTGTTTTATTTTAATAATTTGGTTTATTTCAAGGTTTTTCCTTTTTTTTACTAAGTATATTCCGGAGTTTTTATAGCCTATGTCACTCCTACAGTCAAAACAAATCTAACGACACCTCATATGTTAAAATCCACCATGCCGTTTGGGCTGTAAGGCATGCCAAAGAAATAGACATACATTCATACATACATATATACATACATACACTCGAAAAACATTACCCTCCTTCTGATGCAGTCGGGTAAACACCCACCAACTCTAAATTGAGTCAGAGTGATGGCTTATAGCTCTAACTTCCTATATGCAAGTCAGTGACATATTTATAGCCTACAATAATATTGACAATAATTAGTAAACAGATAATGAATACCTTCATATCATCTTCCTCAAAATAATGCATGCTCAGTGTAATCAAGTTGTTTGTCTGCGGATCGTATTGAAGAACGGACAACTTTGCTTCCCTGAATGACACCAGCAGCAGATCACGGCCAGCACTTGTGCAACGAACTGATGCCATAGACATCACGTTGCCCCACAAAGTATATGATGCGAGGCATTCTAATTTCATTTTTGGGGGTATAGGTTGGCCAGCTAAAACAAACAACCAAAGTTAGTATGATTAGCAAACATTTTAACGAAGCAGTAACCCAAAAAATTGGCCACAACACTTTAAAATACATTAGCCAAAACAAATACATTAATATTATGGCTAGCCATATAGGGTCATACCAAGAATATAGTTGTATCTTGCATAGTCTAGCTACTATTGCTGGAAATGTTGCTGATTATTTTGTTTCAAACACACATAGAAGTTTTGCTTATTTAACCCATTTAGTCCGACCAAGTGTTTGTGTGTTGTTGTAAATAAAACTCTAAATGTATTACATTAGGGTATATCTATATAATACTTTTAGGGGTGTTATAACACCCTGTCGGAGCAACTGGGTTAAAAGCACTTTTACTCCAGCATTTAATTACTATGCAATGATCTATTTCTGTTTTGATTATTTAGTAAGTGCTAGTTTCAACACTAGTAAGTGTTACAGTATACACATTTATTTTCTTTGTGTGGCAATGAATAAATGCTTTCATAATAATAATAATTATTATTATTTAATGAACATACAATGGGGCGAACCAAGTTACATTATTGTCAAAGACCTGAATAATTAAGTTAGAAAAAGAAAATACAGAGAGAGCAATACAAGTGGGTCAGTCTAAGAAGTCTGATACTTGGTCTAAGGAACCAAGTTAAAGAAGCAGCATGTCACCTGGAAATCCCCGAAACAGTGTACAGGCAAACATTGTTCATAGGGCGTCCGAATATGATAAAAACGACCAAGTGACCAAGAAGACTTAGAATAAGTCTTTCCACCAAACAATTTGAGTTGAATATCCGTATGAAATAAATTCAGGGTGTGAGTGTGTGTGTGAGTTTTAGATAAAATAGTTATCTTGCCAGAAAACCACCAAATATCTTACCAGCATTGACTTCTTTAGTATGTCCTTCGGGCAAGAGCCGAAACACCTTGATAATGTTGGCTCCAGCGGTGACCAGGCACACGTCATTGTTGTTGAAGAAGTAGCAGCTCACGGCATGCTCGATGCCAGTAGCTGGATGTGTTTGCCGGCAAATCGAAAACATATTTACAAGTTACGTGCAAAGATACAGGTTATGATTGTGAACTTGTAAGCTCTTTAACATATAACGCTTATTTAACGAAATACATTGAAATATACACTAATTTATGCATTTACGCGTCTTTAAGGACATAATTATCGTCATGCAGAACTAATAATTAAAAATTTGAGAATTGTGACAAAACAAAACAAACGCTCTCCGGTTTCTTTTTTATTGTTTTCATCTTGGAATAGGCAAAGGGATCTATCGAAGGCATACAGCTTTCTCTTTAATTAATATTTAATGACGATTGATAGATGAAATGATAAACTTCTACGTCAAGAATTATTTAAATAGAGTTACTTGATAGGCATACAATAAATAAAATTTTACTTCGTAAGTAAGTGTCTAACAAAACTTTTATTATCTTTCAAGTATTGCCTACTTGGTAAGTGCGGATCCATCATCCAGTCAAGTAGGTGTAGGAATGTCTTTCTTCTGCTGTGGTGTAGGGTTGGTTTAATGACAAAGGCCTTTGTTCGTAGTAATGAGAATAATATTAAAAAACCAGACGGCAGCGAAACATTTTGTCGCAAAGCAGTGGCCTAACATTGCGTGTATATAATATAAGCATTGAGTGTGCATTCGATTATGCCTGCCATGGTATCATCATAATGCCTAGCTAGTGCGAGTTTTATTCGCCATTCCATGGTTTTAACGAAAACGAGAAATTGTTTGGGTCCACGCCCACTCGACCCGCTTAGACTCGACCCTAAGAATGTATAGTCAGACCGATAATGTTAGGATAAATAAATCAATAATTAAACAAGTAAGTAGGTTTGCACTTATCTTTATCAATATAGTGCACAACGACTGACTACTTATTACTATTATTTGACGACCTCCTTGGTCGAGTGGCTTGTACACCGGTTTTCATGGTGTGTCGCCATCTCTGAGGTCACGGGTTCGATCCCCTGTCGGATCAATTTAGAAATACCTATTTTTCTAAATTGTTTCGGGTCAGGGTGTTTCCTATGTAAAATAAGTATGTATTTAAGTATGATAATCCGTTGTCTAGTTAACCATTTATCGAGTTTCTTACGGAACCTTTTCTTGGGGCTAGATAATTGGTGTGAGTGTGGGAAACATTTTTTTATTTTTATTTATCATTAATTACCTACCTATTTTTATTTTTTTTATTAATTATCTTATTATATCGCCTATTTTATGTTTTATTTCACACTTTGTCACACCAAACACAAGCAAACCCCCCAAATTTTTCAAATCAAAAAAGTTATTGTTCTCACGGGGTCCTGAGGCTAAATGCACGGTTTTGGCAGAATAACAGCGTCTACTGCTAACTCTGTGTTAGCAGTAGACGCTGTTATTCTGTGTTAGTAACACAGTAGGCCACAGTGCCCACAGTAGGTATTTTTGAGTTGAGGCCCATTTGCTGCTTCAATGGGCACCAAACTGATATAATACTGTTAGTTTTTTATTTTAATATTAAATTATTAGGTAATGTTGTTGTCTTTGTTGATTTCATTCTGTTTGTATTGTTTGTTTCCTTTATTGTAATTATTAATTTAATCGCCTTGTATAAATGTATTTATAAAGGCCAAGTGCTTACTCGTAAAGACTAAAAGAAAAGAAGTTTCGGTCCTCGTTATCTGGGGTCAAGCCTTGCCAATCTTGCAACATGTACGTACGTCACAGACGTATAAACGTCTGTGACGTACGTACGTACTAGTTGCCAACTATTTTTCAGAAAATTAAAGTTAATCTTTCACTAACTAGTTAGTTAGTTAAAAAAAGGATTCGAAAAGAATAAAGTATTTTCCCAATTTATTTATTTTAGCGTTGCGTTTCGTTTCACTTCACCTGAGTCTGTATCATTCATTAGTTCAGAAATTAAGTCAACAGGAATATTCCGTTCAAACGCACGCATTAGTCGGAATTAAAGTATTTTCCATAATTTTATTTTAATTAAAAATAATAAATAGTATAGGGATGGAAAATAACGTACGATGTTAAAGTATGGTTGGCAACCCTAGTACGTACGTACGTACACACGCATGCACATCAGATTACCAGTTGAATTTACTCAATAGACTTTGAGCTTTAGTTTATGACATGTGGTAGAACATTAATTGAAGGAAATACAGTTTTGGATAGTCTGATGAAAAGGCGTCGTCTGTACATTAGTTGGGAGATCAGATCACTGCTCACCGCGCTGAGCCAAGGCGAAATGATAGGTCTTGTCTTGATGACTACGACAACTTTTTCTTTTCACGGCTTTTTACGTGGACGTAAACCAAAACACTGGGTGGATCACGAGATTTTTTATGGGTTTTTAGCAAAGCTGCTGTGAATAAATAATACAAAAGTTTAAACGAAGATAATATAATTTATTTGAATAATCACCTAAAACTAAATACATGAGCAAAACATTGTTATCTACATAAATCTAAAAACTTAATCCAAATAATAAAATAGATTAAAAAAATATTAAAGTAACATAAATTAAAAACGACAATCAAAATACAATTTATCTGGTGTTACGACGATCGGCCGCCCACGACCGCCTTTTTGTAGGACCGATAATAACCGGACTGATTTTTTCACAGAGATTTTAGTACCAATTTTGTGACCGACTTTTCGTCGGACGTGAGCGTTGCAACATAGTTTCATTTTCACCGACTAATAAATCGGTCTCCGATTATCGGACGTGCGTGGGCAAGGGCTTTTATGCTGGGTGCCTAACGCTAGTTTCATTCGCCATTCGATCACGTTAACAAAAACGAGAATTTGAATTTGGCAAAACTATAACTCTACTCGTATGCCGCCAGGAGGCGCTGCTTCAATGCCTTACTAATATTCGTTTTCGTAATACAATGAATACGAATAGTAAACAAAACTCACACTAGGCACCCTGAATATTAACTGTCAAAGCTAAACTAACTTTAGACCGGTCTAGGAGTTTGAAGGCCTTCATAAACCCGGGTCCAATGGCTGTGTCTTGGAGTGTAGACACTGGACAGCAATATTAATCTAGTCACCGAACGCCTAAGTACGAGTTTTAAATGCAATTTGATAACGTTAACGAGAACTTTGATTTTGTGTCATTGAATCGGCGACTCCTAGTGTTAAACGGGGAGTTAGTTTTGCCATACAAATTTTCGTTTTCGTTAACGTTATCTAATCTATACCACTAATTATAAATCTGTAGGCTCTGTCTGTACATGCAATTTTTCTGACAAATTTTGGGATAAATATTCGTTTTATGACTCGCTGACAATTTTTTAAACTTTTGTCTGTCTGTCTATATGTCCTCTTATAACTCAAGAACGGCTTGACCGATCTTGATGAAAATTTGTATGTAATAAGAACATGATATTGTGCTAATGATAGGCTATAAAAAAATATTGACAAATTTTCGCACGGCGAAGCGGGCGGGTGACGACTAGTGGCATGTAAAACGCGTACTAGGCAACATGAATGAATATTTATTTCACTATTTAATCGAGTTAACTGAAATTGTCAAGACTATGTTTTGAACCTCAGTAATTAAATGTTAAAGGTTTATTAATGTTCTCCTCCTGTACAATATTTCCCGCTCTTCATCTCAGGGAAAGGGGGAACGGCTGAAAACCAGCACTGTGAAAATCTCAGTGAAAGCTGAGCCATTCCCTTTTGCCTCTGACCTGGTGTTACTTTTTTATGTTTTTTTTTAATTGTAATATCTTGAGGCAATAAATTATTTCATTATTCATTATTATTATTATTCATTATTATAGAAAAAAATATTCTATTTACTAACAAGTTGGTTTAACAAATTTGTAACTAGATGGCGCTAGTAGTCAACATCAACTCGATCAAACAATGAAAAACTCTCATTAGGAAGTATGCAGACACACGCACAGTTCAAATATGCTTTCTGCGAAACACAGCAAGAGCAATACGAAGCAATCTTGAAACTTCCCAGAGGGCATAGACAAGTGGCATAACGCTAATAGAAAAGTAGCAGAATGAATACCATAGAAATAGAAATAGAAAAAAGCTTTATTTGGTATAATTACACATACACATTCATTATCGTATGAGATTGATATAGGCCAACGAAAGTAGTAGTAGGTAAAAAATGTATGGACGATTCAAAAGCACTTTTCGTAAGTTTATTTGAATAAATAAAAAAAACGAGTGTGCTTTATTTAGACCACACGACTGAAGTAAAACTTCTTTAGCTCCATACCTTTAAAATGAATTTACAATTTTCTTCACTTTAAACGTAGAATATATAATGTATTGAACAAAATATTAATACCTATATAAAAATTTTCACGAACGAAATGATTTACGAAATAATCAAGAAATAACCGTTCGTTAGCGTATCGCTAGCAAACTCGCAAACGAACTACTGACTGAGATATATACACGTATAACAAAAAGGTGTGATCAAAATGAAAAGATCCAAAGTGTATCCCATCTAGAACTTGTAGGTGTTGTTATTAAGACATAATTATTTACTTTAATTTGTCATGCACTGGTTAATGAAATATTTATATTAATGAAGTTATACGCGTTAAGCGCGCATAAGCAAGCAGCAGTGATCATAAATGTAATTAGACAGAGGTTACTAGGGCTGAGACTTGTTTATTAAGATGTGACGTCTCAATAGAAATATTTAATTGAAAATTGCATAACAAATTAAAGTTAATAATAATGTCTTAGTAACTCTGCATAAAAGATCTAGATCGAATACACTATGGATCTTTTCATTTTGGCTACACCTTTCTGTTACACGTTGTATATATTTCATGCACTGGCTATGAGAGGAAGAGAGAAAGAAAATGTGCGCGCGCCTTCCGTTCGCCTCGCCCGATCACAATGTGTCGACCACTGGACTTAACTTAAAGTGTCGAGCACATGCCACTACCTTATGTCCTATTCCACTTGTACAGGGTTATTTGTAAAACATTAACAACCTCGCAAGACTAGGTAGCTAACATCATAAACAACATTTGTTCCACGACTTTTGATAAATTGACACATTTTACTTTCATACAAAAATAAATATCAATTTAATTTAACGTCTGAATGTTTTTATCTCTGTGCGCTTCGCGTCGCCTTTTCCAGAGTGAACGAGAGTGTGGCAACTTCATACAAGCGCTTCGAAACGCACGCACACAAGCTCGTAGTTTACCTACATTAGCACACAGAAAAAAAGCACGGGAAAGGAGTACGCGATGACGCGGGCTGTCCCCACAAACGCGGATCAATAACAAGTATGCCACTGAGCGCTGCCGATCAGTATACACGTAATTTTCTTGGCTTGGGTGTCGCGATTGCGAGTTTTATTGCATACAGGTGGGTGTCTATTGAAAATGTCTGGAAAAAAACCTGTTGTGTATGAGGATGTCTCAACACACACAACCATAATCCCAGTTTGTCCTTTTTAACTTTGCCGACAGATATAACAAGGTAAGCTTAGATGAATTAGTGGTATCGCTGCGGTCGAGCGCAGCGAGACCAATCATTCATCTAAGAAGGCAAGTTTACAATATAAAAGACACCTAAATTCACACAATAATAAATTAACTTTGGTGACTCAACCCTAGCCGGTAGGTTCAGCTCGGTACGTCGATTCAAGGTCACGGCACTGTTGCCGCACTCTCGTTCACTCTGCCTTTTCGTATGTGAATGGAACATAGACTTACAAATTTCACGACAGTACAATAAAAGCTTGGAAAATCATTTTTAATTAATGGATAAGTTAAAACTCGTAGAACAAATGTTGGTGTCTATGATGTTAGCTATCTAGTCGTGCGATGTTGTTGATGTTTTTTCAAATAACCCTGTATTCTATTAACTTAAGGTGGAAACTGACCGGAGCGATCATCGTTAACGTTTCATTCGCAGCGAGTTCGATACGTCATTGCTGACTGGCCAATCACAGGGCGGAGCGAGCAGCGAGCAGCTCGGCTCACTGTACTGACTATGCGAATGCTCGCATCGTACATTTAACATTACGATGATACGCTTCGGTCAGTCTCCACCATTAACCACTTGTTTAAAGCTTTAATTCTATAGACATGTGAGTTTCGCAATAGGTATATCAGTGCAATGCATGTAGGTATAATAATAATACCGAATGTATTCTGGCATACATTATTTACTTAGGAACTCAAAGGAATGAATTTTAAAGGATCACATTTATGTGTAGTTCAGTTGCAGTCTAAAAAACATCAATGTATCTAATTAGAACAACCATTTCGTAATTTGTACATCAAATTGGAACTTTAACTGTCACACTTAGAAACGTCAGTTACTATAGATGACTAACACATCTGATGTTCTATTCCATTGTAAAAAGGTCTCTAATCATAAAAAAGTAAGCACCATTTTGCAATGAAAAGTTTTAGGCACTTGGATAATCTAATCACCACACATAATTATATGAAAACAGCACTTGAAATAGACGACTGTATGACACTCAAACCTAGTAACATGAATAATATTTGAATTATACAGGGTGTCCCAGAAATCAACGTCAAGCCAAAACGGGGTGATTCCCGTGATACAAGCGAACAATTCTTACTATTGGACCAACTCCCTTACTTGACAATAAAATTCATCTGTTCCATACATAACATCAATATTCATTCGACCAAAATGTATGGAACAGCTTGAATTTTTTTCGAGTTAGGGAGTTGGTCCAATAATAAGAGTTGTTCGTTTGTATCACGGGAGTCAGCCCGTTTCGGCTTGACGTCGATTTCTGGGACACCTGTATTAAAGCTTATGAATGCAAAATAACAATTTAAAAATAGTTAATTGACGTTTCTAAGTATGGCTGTTATTATGTAGAAATTCTTAACTAAATTGTAATTTTTATGTAAAACTGTTTTCATATTCTTCATAAGTATATGTATAGGGTAAAAAGATAAGATTAACATTTTATAAATTTGTAATAATATCTACATTTAAAAGGATGCTGTAAAGGCATATTATTATCTACACCATCTACTCCAATATTGTCTCTGTAACTTTGATAATTGTTTTGAACTGCTTTATTATATACTTCAATGTTTCTTTTTTAAAGAAAAGGTTTTGTTTGTAAGTTTTGAAATGTTAAATAGCTAATCTGTTCAAACTTTTTGGTATGGTATTTTTACTCCAAAACTTTAGCATGTATCAGATAACTTAAAACTCATAACAACAATTAAAAACAATAGTTACAGAGATAAAAGTCTTGTTTTTAGGGCACATTCCATTCAATTACCTTTACATACAAAAGTGGAAACACAAAAATAATAGGGAACAAGAATTAAAACTACTGTTACAACGTGACAAATAAATCTATTGACATTGTTTTACCATCATCACGGGTCTAAAACAAGCATTCCATATGTCCATAACAAATCAGTCTTCTTAACAATTTTGAGGTCAGTATTACAAACTTTTATCACATGATATTAACTGTTTTTAACCCTAGCTTTGGTTAACAATTTTACTATCAGCATTTTTACATGAACAAGTTATAAATTAGTCAAATCAATTTCATTTCTTTAATTTTGCTACTTGGTACCTTATTTTTTAATTCATTAACAAGTAAGACTATTACTTTGTTATATTGAATTGAATGCCTGCACTTTTATTTGCAAGAAATAATGTCACTCCCACTCACAATAGTTTGGCTGTTCAATGGTAGGACAGCTGTTAATTGAAAGTTAACATCATAGATTAAAAGTTCATAAACCCATTCCTTACAATGTTGATCCCAAACTACCCACTCCACTCAGCCGATCTGCACATATCCTCCAAAAGCTGATCAAACTCTAGTACAGAACTCTCATACATCTCCAGATCTTTGGACAAATCCTCATTCACCATTTCAACTTCGTCATCCTGCAGTGAATCATTGTCCTTCGACTTTCGAATCACATCTTCGGAGAGTTTTAAATGGGGTGCATTAAAAAAGTCCTTATAAAACTCAGCTAGTTCTCTTATAGGATGGTTGTCGGCGAAGGGGAAGTAAAGCAACTTTAGCGGGGGCTCAGTCTCGCTACGAAAGCCAGAGAACTTCTTGGGCGGCGACTCAGAGGAGGTCGGGCTCTTCGATATGACGTCAGCGTCGACATCCAAGTCCTGAGTGCTCTTCGACTCGACGTCGATGTCGTTAGGCGGGTATTTCTGCTGGTGTGCGTTGCATTTAGGAATGGGTATCTTTGCAAGGAACTCCTCGAAAGCCTGCCGCACCAAAGCTTCGTCTACAAACGCCGCAAATCGCAACGGCCTATTCAAGTCTATAGGTCTTAGAGGTTTATATTCCTTCTCTTTCGCATCTTTGGGTTTCTTGGACTCAAATATTACATGTTTTGGACTCAACTCAAAATGGTCACTTTTCAGTATTAAGTCTTTGTTGTTTTCCGATCTGTTCGGTGATATTGAGAAATTAGTACGGTAAGCGACAGAGAAACAAATGCCACCCAATGGTGTTTTCAGCAAGCCTGCTTGAATCTTCTTAACATTCTCTCCTAAAGCTTTAAATTTAGGTTCCCCATTGTAGACCCGGTAAAATATGGTAAACGACTCTGTTCGTTGCTTGCGAGACAAATGATATGCAGGCGTTATTCTAGTTATCGTAATCAATGACTTCAACAATATACCCATCCGGAAGTATACTGTATTCATAGCCTTTAATGAAGTATCGAATTGCGTTTCGTCCAGCTCAAGAGTCCACAATTCGAGTACCATCTCGTCTCCATCTTCCGTTTGAACTGATATTTCGACGTGCAGCTGAGATCTGATTGTTTCCAACACTCGGTCGGAGGGCAGAGCGTTCTTGGTAGCTTGGTTGACTTCGGGCGAGTCCGGTATTTGTAGGTTGAACCAATCTGAATCGTTGGACACAGGTTTGCTGAACGGCTCTATTTTGACACCTTTCCTCGACTCCACTATCACTTGTACCCCTTTGTACGCTAGGAACTTCGTAAACTTGGTGAATTCATTTTTGTCACTGATATTGGAAAACGCGGCGTCCGGCGCCATGATTGTGTTTAAATAACACTGTTTACATTGATTGATATATTAAAGTTGATTTAACATTGATGTCCAGTATGGTTATTGGTTTATTCTTCGTCAGCAATGCAGTTTTCCACAAGACTCCTTAGATTGGGGTTCTCCATCGCGGCTGCAATTCGCTCTTTGTCATTGATCTGCTTGTTGACTGAAACAATTAAAAGTTCATTAATACTAAATCTATATTACTACTACACATCATCAGCCTATAGTATTAGCCCACCGCTGGACATAGTCCTCTCCAGGAGCACGCCATCGCCACTGAGCACGATCCGCGGCTCCTCTCATCCAGCTCTTTCCTTGCCTCGCATAAATCGTCGCTCCACCTTGTCTACACTATCTACGTTTGCCGATACACGGTCTCCACTTAAGAACTCATTTACCCCAACGGTTAACAGTTCTGCAACATATATGCCCGTGGATAATGCCCACTGCAACTTGCTACTAATAGCTAGCTTATAGGTATACGGCCCCACAGCTGGGCAAAAGCCGCCATACCTAATTAAAATCACCAAAATGAGGCTTGCCAAATGCGGGTTGAGTGATTACAAGCACGGGATATGCACGAATAATACGAAAAACGCTTGACCTAACCTGGGAATAAAACCCAGGACCTTCGTAAATCGGGCCGAGTGCTTTCTCTCTCACTCAGATACTAAGGCCAGGATTGATTCTGTAAATGAATTTAACATAATCAAATTCAAAATTATTTATATTGCATCATCATTTTGAAGTGTGAATCTATATTTTTATAATTTACTTCATTATGAAAACTTGTTTGATAAGTTATTTTATTTGCTATTGTTTTTTTTTTGAGAGAGATTGCTGATTGCCTCTAACGGCATTTTTAGCGTCACCGGTCTTTTTTGGGGGCGGCGAGGTACATAAAGGGTACCTCAAGCCGTGTTGAAACGAATCACCTTCGGAGGATTTCTAGAGGGAACGGCATCGCACACTTAAAAGTGCGCGTCCCCGTGCCCTACTAGTCTCCGAAGGGTTCGGATCGGATCGGGGAGCGGAACCACCCGAGGGCGCCTCTAAAGGCACGGACATCGGCTCGGGTAGACCGGGCCGTGGAGGAGGAGAGAAGCGCCCAGATACATCTGTACCTGGAATAGAGCGCGTGTGAACCGGTTCTACGTACCCTTGTTCTACGAGTACGGTGTCTCGGGCCTAAACTAGTGTGCATGTTTAGTGTATTCTGTAAATGTGTGTGGCATTTAGAGGATCGGGCGGGGAGTTTATTTGCTATTGTCCATGTAGCATGTTGTTAACACTTGTATTTAGGGTTGCCAACTTTTTTTAGATCAAATATATAATTTTTGGATTCAGTACTCATAAAAATATTTATTTTATTTTTTAAATGATTTTTTTTTTTTTTATTGGTTATAGGCAGGCATTTGACTACACCTCACCTGATGTTAAGTGACGGTGCGGTCGAGGATGGAACATGCCTGCCAAAAATATTTATTAATAATAATATATAATATTTTGTGTGTTCCGTTTTAGTAGACTGATTTTAGCGACTTTGCTGATAAAATATAGTAGTTTTGCCTACTATAGTATATTTTTAAAATAATAGTAGTTAGACATACCTAAAATACTAGGATACTATAAATATAGTTGGGTTAGCAACCCTACCTGTATTTGAGGTAGCACTTATCATAGGCAATGTGGCATTGTTGCCACATTGCCTATGATAAGTGCTATAAGTGCTCAGTATACAAATACTGATAGTGTGTAAGTGTTTTGCGTTGTACTGAATAAACACATTTACACTTAAACTTTACAGATTCTTCATGATTTGAAGCAAATTATTGTGATCTGCAGCTTCGGCATATACATTAAGCTGCAGTCATTATGCCAGTCATTATCAGAAACAGTTATATTGAAAAGTAATGAATGGACTTGTTCTATAGAACAAAAGAATTCTTTGTTCAAATGTTATTGTAAATACTATTAAGAGGCAAATTCTAATGAGGACTTGGATATTTAATGTATGACATAATTTGATAGCAAACGAAAATTGTCCTCTAGTAGCAGTCTGCTGTGTACTGCCTTGCTGTGCCTTCATCGTTGAAATCTAGTCATCCCTACAATTAATAGTTATTGACTTTATTACCACTGGCTAGTACAGACTGATGATCACAAACTCGGGCCATGCCTTGAGAAATCTAAACACGCGGTTTCGTTTCAAGCCAAGTTTAAGCTAACAGAACTGGCAAGCAGCACCGTGTTTACATGAACCATTTGGAGCCACTTTTGACCCCCTCATAACTCAAAAACTATTTCACAATAACATGTAAAATTTGGCTCATATCAGACTTGCGAGATACATTATGTGCTCCAAATTTCATAAACATACCTCAAACGGTTATTTAAATATGAACGTCCAAAAATCGTCATTTTTATCACTGACTGACCTATAGATCAAAACTCTAACCCAGTTCCAGATGACCCAGAAAGTTCAAATTTGGCATCCAGATAGGTAGTTGGGCAAATACAAAAGAATAAATCAGAAACTGGCAAATTTTTATCAATATATTATATTTTTCAATTAATCTATACTAATATATAAAGCTGAAGAGTTTGTTTGTTTGTTTGTTTGTTTGTTTGAACGCGCTAATCTCAGGAACTACTGGTTCGAATTGAATAATTATTTTTGTGTTGGATAGTCCATTTATCGAGGAAGGCTTTAGGCTATATAACATCACGCTGCGACCAATAGGAGCGAAGCATCAGTGAAAAATGTTGCAAAAACGGGAAAAGAGCCTAAAAAATTAAAAATGCTGCCGAAAGTCACTATTCCACGCGGACGAAGTCGCGAGCACAGCTAGTTTATTCTATTAGAAAAACCTACTAACAGATGCCTGTAATGTAAGAATCAGCAATCAAAATTGATGACAGTCAGTCTTTATGTGGACTTAAAGGATTTCACGTGAATATTTATCAAGTGGAATTGTTTGTTGTTGTTGTTGTGGAATTCATTGTATATATGAATAAGTACCCACTAATAATGTCTGTATGTACATTGTACAAAAGTAATGATTTCCCATTAAAAACATAAAAGTGAAATGAGAGCCAAGTTCAATATTCATTCAACATAAAATAAAATATTTTATAACAACTTAAAATCATTTTTTCTTATCTTAGGATAATATATTGAAGTCATCTTGTTGTTTCGTGCCGCCTATGAAAGCAATATCGAAAGCTAATAGCCTTTAGCTTTTGATATTGCTTTCATAGGCGGTGCGAGGTGGCAAGATGACGTCATAAACTATACGCGTAGTCAAAGCGATCGGTTAGGCGGTCGGGGGGCAGGACCACTGAAGTCCGAATATCCGATTGAGCAGTTTACCATTTGAATATTTCATTCATTTATTTGTTTATTATATTTAAATTTATATGATTGGTTGTGACACCTGATTACACTAACTCATTAAAATATGTTTCACCTCACTTGCTCGAAAAGGGTTACTTCCTCCTTCAAAATCTGGGTGGAAAAGCACTTTTTCCTCATTTGGGTGGAAAAGGTTTTTGAATTTAGAACATGACTATGAACACTATGGTGCGCACTATTCTTACACTGCGAAATAAGAAATTCGAACTTTGTGCCATCTCGCTCACACTAATAGGTATGTAAAAGGGACAGTATAATACGAATTTAGAACTTGTTAGTAGACTTTTCCCTAACTTTTCTTTCTAAAAAAAATATATGAATTCATAATAACCGTTTAATTTAATAATGAAGCTGAACTGTTTTGCTCGGCAGCAAAGTCGTTTTGCGTCTCTTGCCTTGAAACCCTCGTTATGCTCAGGATTCTTCTTTTGAACCACGAGCGAACTCGACTCCTTCGCTTGCTCAGGTTTAAAATTTTCAATACAAGCACTCGCGCATAACAACAACTTTCCAGCCTTGCTCACTGCTACAAATACTATTGTAGCATCAATGGCCAATCGGAAATATACATTGGTTGAATGAGAGAAATTTTAGTTCTATAGCCATGAATAATTAGAAGTGATGATGTGAACCCACATTTCACACAAGCTCAATCAATTTGGTTATATTGCACCTGCTGAAGGTTAAAAAGAACAACAAAGAGTTATCAGCAATTATTAATTATATTAATAAATATAATGTTTATAATATGGTGATATAATATATTATAGGAGAAAAATAGATACAGCTCCACACACTGTTATCTAACTCTGCTATGTAATAAATTGTAGATGACCTTATTAATAACATTTGTTTAATCATACCATTACGTCAGGTTAGATGACCTAGAAAGTGCACATTGTTATTCAATAATGAAGTAGATAAGTATGATGAGTGGCTTTTAAAATATCATTTACAACATAATTGGGGATGAAAAATGTGATATCATTATTGGCAATGGCAAAAGAACAATTACTTAATTAAATATGAAAAAATATATAGTAAGCAGATTAAAATATGATGTGCTCACATCAGATTCTGATCAGATTCTGTCATTTCATATTCTTGAGCAGCATATACAAAGAACTGCTGTATAACTTTGTTGATTAATCATAAAGAAAATTCTATTAACTTGTATTGGTGCAAAGTTAACTTCTTCTGTAGTAGTAAGACCACCAGTTTTAGGTCAGAATCAAAGAACACTGTTTGGTTCCCAGCAATTATATTATGTAAGGCTTGGTTGATAGAATGGCTTGATGTAGATGTGCCTGGCTACCATAACAATAGTCAGAGGTAAATAAGATAACACAATCAGTTTTCAGCTGCTGATAATGATAATGTCAAATGTGTTTTCATTTTCAACATTATCACTAGGTACCTACTTACCAACAGGTGAGATGTCAGAGTCAATATGTTAAATATTTATAAAATTTATAAAATACAGTGAAGCAATTAAACGCCTACCCAACCCATCTAAATTAAATATTTTATAAATATTGCAGCAATTAGCACTTGAAAAAAAAAATTCACTATGTTAAGTTTAATCAAAATGTAGTCTACTAATTACAAAAAACATAATGAAAGTTGTAGATGTGAACTTATAGGTAATTACTGACCTTGCACTCATTAATGTAACAAACAATCAACATTCCAAACAAACACCTTAGAACACATGGAAAGTATGTAATGTAATGTGCAATAGATAGATTAAATATGTGCATTTTTAGCAATTTAAAGATTTCACAAGACCATTATTTAACACGATTACGTCAAGTAAACAGAAAATGTATGTTGTTTAGTGGAAGTAGATTCAATGTTTGGAAAATTTTATTGACCTTTGAACTTAACTCTTTATCGTTATTGTTTGGTTAAAACATACAACTTATATACAACAAACATATCTGTAAGTTAACATACTTTCATCTTCAGTGGTATGAGCTCCTTTCTTGATGTAAATGTCCAGCTTGACAGGATGATGGATGGATCGTTGTATTTTTATTCTTATGCACAGTCCTATGAGCGTCGCCAGCGAGCAGTGAGGCACCGTAGGATTATATTCTACCCTCAATACTGGAACCTTGTCCGCTGTAGGCTCTCTAACGAAAATGCCTTCTTCATAGATGACCTTCAAATCTTCGAGGGTACTCGGCTTCTCCGGATCTCTTATGGTCCGCAAAAAGTCTAAAACACCACAACACCGGTTACAATCACAATAAATGTCAAATAAAACTTCCAAAACCACACAAAGTATAGTCAAACAAACCGTAGATTGTTTCTCTTAGGTCATTCTCATCTCTATATCCCAGCTCTTGTAGTGTCGCACTTTTGTCCATATAAGCTGGTTGAGCGAGTTCCACTGGTGACTTAGAAGAATTATTTAATGAAAGTTTAGAGAAAAACGATATCATAATATCGTTAATTATGATCACAATTCACAATAACACCTCTGTTTAGAATTAATAACGAAAATCGGCCATGTTTATTTTTGTTGTCATTTTATTCGATATAAATTTTTCATTTCTCTTAAAATGCAAAGGGGCTTAGTCCATACAGCATATTAAACTATTTATATGATTGTGGACTTGTTTTTATAATTCCTTACGGTTATAGCTACCACGACGAAGGTTTATTATAGCACTTTGCCTTCTCATTTCGTCTGATGATGATGATGTGAAGTCATTAATGGAAGCGCACTATTCTTCAACTAGTAGTATAATATAATAATATAATAATAATAATAAAACCATTTATTTCAGATAACTTAATCCATATCAGTTAGTAGTACAATACATTAAAAATTGTTAGTAACCTAAATTAACTTAAAACTTTCTTTATAATACTCTCCCATAAATGAGAAGAGAACCTCTCAGCTATAGTCCTCAGGATGCTATTGGGACTGTCCCGCACCCTCCGGATCAGGGATGCCGTCTTTTTGCGTAAAATGGCATTAAAGCCATCAGTGCGATAGTACGCAAACATCCCCGATGCGCTACAGAAGCGAGGCAGCCCCAACATCATCCTAAAGATATTATTATATTGGACACGAAGGGCGTCCAGCGACCTTCTGGTGTGATTGACCCACAAACTTCCCGTGTAGCAATTCTGACAATAAGCTTTAAAAAGCGTTATTTTAACTTGCTCAGTGCACCGGGAGAATCTGCGAGTCAACATATTACCTCTGACCGCTAGCGCCCTCCGTTCCCTCTCAATGTCAACATCATCTTTAAGGTCATCGGTAAGGTAGTATCCCAAATATTTAAATTTATAAACACGGTTTATGCTCAAGCCGTTAAGGGTAATGTTTTGCGAGTTCTCAGGGAATTTACCATCGGCCTTAAAGATCATGTATTCACACTTTCCAACATTATATTTTAGCCCATGCGCCTCCGCATAGGTTTCACAAACTCTCAGCAGCTCAGTGAGACCACCCACCGTCGGGCTCAGCAGCACCATGTCGTCAGCGTAGCTTATATTATTAACACTAACGCTATCTATGCTACAACCGACGCGCATGCTGCTGAGCTCGACGATGAGGTCATTGATGTACATATTGAACAGCTTGGGAGACGTCAGCCCACCCTGTCTCACCCCGCTCTCCAACCTATATGCCACTGAAAGCGAATTGGCCCATCTAACAAAGTTTGTTTGATTGGCATACCAATATTTAAAAATATTGAGAACTTCCACCGGCACACCCCTGCCCCTCAACTTACCCCAAAGGACATCATACGACACAAGGTCAAAAGCCTTGGAGAGGTCAAGGAAACAGGCGTATACCGGCGTCCTGCGGTCAGTATAATATTGGACAGTATGCTTAAGACTTACGATTGCGCTTTCCGTAGACAGAGCGGGTCGAAAGCCGAACTGAGCGTCGTGTATGTTTAAGTAATTTTCTAAGCAGGAATCAAGCAATTTTATAACCAGGCCGAGCGGTTCTACTAAATAATTGCAACTACACTGCAGCGTCGCGTGTATCAAAATCTGTCAAAATGAGCAAATTTTGACGTTTCGGTATTCTGATAAGCAGCGCTGCTGCCACAAAGTATGTACTTATATTGCTGCTGCCCCGTAGTGTTGCATGGACGGAGAGGTAACGCAAATAGGTATTCCACTAACAAAACTGCACGACACCTGCATGTTTACTGTAAAATAAATCGTATTCCAATAAAATTAGCCAGTGGTTCTGTCTTTGCTCAGAACAATAACTAAAGCTATTAGTTATTATTCTGAGAGTCTTTGTGCAGGTTTATTGAAGTAGATCGTGAGCAACTTTTGCACAGCGTAAAAGCATTTTGAAAAGTTAGAGGGTCGAACATTTTTGTATGGAACCTGGCATACCTAACATGTCCGCTGTGGCGGCCTACCGGTCGCCACGTAATTTCTTATCCTCACGTATGGTTAAAGAGTTTGTAAAAGCATTCCTAATCGCGTGTAGATCTGATTAAGATAAGACACGGCATCCTCCCTCCAACATCTACATAGTTAATATTGTATAAATAGTCTTGTAAGGTTGAGATCATTAGTCATTCACAATGTAGTCACTGTAAATATACAACATCACATAAAGAGACGCAGTCGTTATTTACCATCGCCATGGACCACTCCATCATCTTCACAACCGTCACATACATCGACCTATGGAACACTGGGATTAGGAATGCTTTTACAAACTCTTTAACCATACGTGAGGATAAGAAATTATGTGGCGACCGTAGGACGCCACATCCGCCATTTTGAAAAAAACGTGTTTTGTTTGGCGGCCAGTGATGAAATGCATGTCAATCGACAGAGTATGTGATTACAAACAAAAAGTGTTTCATGATGAAATCTCTAAGTGATACGGTTTCTGAGAGATTTGACTCCAAAAACAGAAAAGTAAAGCAAAAAAAAACAATTTTTTTATTTAGTGAATCGTCTAACGTAAATGAGTTAAAAAAAATCCTTCGTGCTACACGAAACCGGTTCCACCCGGTTCGGTGCGCCGTGACTCTTCACGCCGCACCCCGCCATCCGCCATTTTGTTTAACGTTTGTCATTCATTTCATTCGGCCACTCTACCTAGTTTGTGCATTCGGCTTCTAACCTCCGTCCGTGTGAGTGCACGAATGGTTATTTTCCTCACGAGCAGTTTTTTTTGTTACGTTACTGTTAAGTTTTTGTTACGTTGTGTATTGTTATTTGCGTTATCATGTCCACCGGTCCACCGGGATCACGGTGTTTGTTTTGTGGACTCAGTACAGCCACCCGTATGGGAGGACGCCGTCCTAGGCCGCAGCTAAGAAGCTATGAGCTGACTGAGAAATATCTGACTGATAACCCACACGTACAAGCTTATTCTCACCATCGACTCGACGCACGGGAGGTTAGTACAAAATATTTCTATACAGTTTCGAATTCTCATATATATATGTTAATTCGTTATTTTAATGAATGTCTAGAATTGAGAAAGGATTGCTTAGATGGTTTGGTCATGTCCAGAGGATGAGTGAAAGTAGATTAGCAAAAGTAATATATAGTGAGAGTGTGAATGGGAACCTAGAAAGGGGCAGGCCTAAAAGGTCATTCCATGACCAAATAGGTGGTGTCTTGAAAAAGGCCAGAACAAAAGTACCCTAAACCGGCGAGCATGCATGAAGAGATTGATGATTGTGGAAGAAGTAAAAGTTATGAGCCAAGATCGTAGCAAATAGAAGGATGTGGTCTCTGCCTACCCCTGCGGGAAAAAGGCGTGACTTTATGTATGTATGTTATTGTAATGATGTATGGCATTGTACATAAAACCGCAAACTACTAACGTAGTGATGTATCATTCAAACTCAAATAATAAAATAAGTTTGTAATCGAATTGCTATTGATTTAGTTACCTGTATTTTTTTTGGTAAAGTATTTTTTAACAGCCCAAATATAATGCATGTGATGATAATCGAAAGGTACCTATTAGTTTGACCGATATAGACGTAATCTAGTTTGGCCTATAAAACGCAATTTATTATATTTCGTCATCATCACCATCATCATCAGCTCATTTTTATGTCCCCACTGCTGGGGCACGAGCCTTCCTTATGGATTGATAGAGAGAACGGGCCATAAACCACCAGTGCGGATTGGTGGTTGTTAACGACTAATGCAGCCGTTGGAGCTAGAGATGATACATTTTTGGTCACACATCCGATGACCGGCCTTTGCGGAAGTTGCTTAACCTCAGCACTCACAGACCAGGAGCGTTGTCCACTGCGCCATCGAGCTCCTCGAGTTTATTTTTACAAAATGGAATTATTCTTTGGGTAGTGCCATAGGTCAGTCAGATTATTAAAAATCTGATTTTATTTGTTATTCCAGATAACACCATTTAACCGGATTTGTCGTCCATGTGTTCAGCGTGCTAATCGCTATTATACAAGGGAACAACAGCGCTTAGCCCGCGTAGCGGATGCAGTAAGCATCGTGAACGAACCTTCTTCAGATAAAGCGGCTGAAGGGCCAATGAGCGATCCACTAAGAGGCGTCTCTCCACCCGTTCCGCAAGGGGTACCTGATGAAGTTCCAATAAGATCTCCGGATGAAGTTCTAGAAGAAGACGTTCCGCAAGACGAACTTCAAGGAGCCGCCAACCCTCATGGTTTGAGAATTCCAGTCCCTGGCTTAACGAGAGTTTCGTACACTTCATCATTTTGCGTTGTAGCACAATGCAATGTCCGTGATGGTTTACATAGAATAAACGTAGCAAAAAGAGCAGATGTTTTGCATAAAAAGAATATTTACATTCCTGCCGCAGTACGAGTCTGCAATGAACACTTGAATTCAAATGTTATCTGGCAGGATTTTGAAGATTATACCCGTCCTAGACACGAGACTTTTAACTCAGAGCAAGTAGCCGATATGGTAAAACTCTTACAAAAGCCAATTGACTTTTAGATTTTGAAAAGCTCGAGACAATAGACGAGACAACATTTAAATATTTTATAGGATTCAGTAAAACAGATTTTTTGAGTATTTTAGATAATACTCCATCACTTGAACAACTTAAACAACCCAAAAAGGCTTTAGTAATGGTGTTGAGCAAATCGCAAATTGACTCTAACGATAGGTTGTCTTCTTTATTTCGGATAAGCCCCGCACACTTTGGTCGTGTAATGCGGACTCATTTATTGAATGAATTTGTTTCACTGCATCTGGGTCTTTCACGCAATAGGGAAACAGAAGAATATCGAGAAGAATTACGGCAAAGAATATTATCAATACCGAATTCATTATATGGAAGTCCTGAACAACCAAATCGTGTTATTACTATTTGCAACGGAACTTATATATACCTTCAAAAAAGTTCCAACTATTCGTTCCAGAAGAAAACGTACAGCCTTCATAAATATCGGAATTTGTTAAAGATGTTTTTGATTGTGTCCCCTGATGGATATATTATAGAAGCATTTGGTCCATGCGGCCGATTAATCAGACGCAATCATTATGCGTGAATTAATTGAAAATGATGAATTTCGAAGTGTTCCAGTTTGGTGACGTTTTTATAGATTATAGTTGATCGCGGATTTAGGGATTTTATATAAATAAATAAAAATATGTTAACTATGTTTTTATTTTATTGTAATTTTTTTTCGAGGGAGTCCGGGGAAAAATCTTTTTTCACCCAAATGTCCTGGGTTTTTGTCCTGGGTCCATAATTTAGCTAATGGCAGCCCTACGTGCGCCCAACGATTTTATTTTTTACCTATTATTTTTGAGCGGACACGGAACAGTTAAGGAGTGGAATTCCCTTCCTGCGGATCTGTTTCCTAAAACGTACAACCTGGACATTTTCAAGGCAAGGGTGAACAGGCATTATCTAGGCAAGTATGCTACATCCTAGGCCTCATCGTCACTTACCATCAGGCGAGATCGCGGTCAAATAATCTCTTCAGAATCGATATTATTGGTCATTACATTACCCCTGGCACAAATTGCAAAAGATGTAGAATGTCTTTTACCTTTACAGGTTTCAGCAGTAAGTATTTATAAACATTCATTCATTCATTAGGTACCTCATGATTTTAGACTGAACCAATGTTGGTGCTAAGTAATAACTGACGTTTATGAGTGCGGCAGTCAGTCATTAGCATTACTTTTTGTTTTAGCTAGTCAGACAGACGCCATAGTACAGTAACTCAACCTACCACTGTCTTTCTTTAATAATTTTTGGCTTTTATAATTTGTGTATATCGATCAATATTGATTAGAGAAATTTGAGTTTTGGGTGGGTGGGTTGAAAGCTTGCATTCATGAAGGGTTGAACAGCTTCATGGGAAGGTAGCTTAGGTAGGTAGGTAGCTTAGAGCATTGTAGGCATCAACAATTTGGTAAAAACTGCAACTACAATTGAAATTAAATCAAATCAAAATCGTAATTAAAATCAAGATTCAAATTAGATTTCAAATTAATATTAAATTACTATTTTGATGTCACAGCCCTAGTTCCTATGATGATATTGATCAATGTTGGGTTAGAACACGTTTATCGTCAAGTTGTGATCGGAAGACCGTTGTGCGGGTATCATCATATTAAAGCCTAAAAAAGACTAAATCTCTTTCATCACTAGCTGAAGTTATTTAGATGAAACTTTAAGCGTGCCCGCGTGCGTAGCTGGGACGGGTATATCAAAAGTCAAAGTGTTTGTTTATCGATTTACCATTTGAACATCCCTAAATGTTTATATAATTTTTAACGCAAATTTTGTTGCGAACAAATTACAAAAACACAAATGTTGAAAAAATTTCCACGAGCAGGGTTTGAACCTGCACCCTTCTGACATACCGGGTCAGGTGCTCTTCCAATTGAGCTATCGTGGTTCTAACCAGCCCGCCGAAATTATTCAACACTATTTACTTTTTACTTTGAAAGCCAAAGGCGCCCATTCAATGTTAACAACTACCGTCATTAACATCCGATCATAATATTTTTACAAATACTAAAGATCAGTTAAGAAGTAGGCAAGCTATTTATAAATGTTTATATAATTTTTTATTATATATTTTTTTTTTTTGAACATCCCTGTTTGTTGTAAGTATTTATTTTTATATTTACGTGCCTGGCGCTGAGGGCACAACTGATATGAAGTCTGGCGGTTAAAGGGTTAATAAAAATTAGTCTGCTATCTCTTGTTCACACTGACTGTACTTATAGTCATAACACGAAATGGTAAAAAAACAGAAGCAAGTATTACTAGAATCCAGAAGAGGACATTTTAAGAAGTTGTCACAGAGCGCCTAAACGCAGTTGTATACAGGCTGTTTGATACGCCTGAAACTGGTGTTGTCAGCTTAAAAATTTCAAAATGGACTTCCTCTCAAAGTGCAACAACGCCACCGAGCACGTTGTTTTAAACACACTGCTCGGAACGTTATAGGTTATAATTTTCTTATTTGTTATAAAAGTTTAGAGATACTGGTACCACTGGTGTGACTTATCTTGGCACGGCTACTACAATCATCAACTCTGGTAGTACCTATGTCCAAATATTAGATTGTCGGTCTACCGTTCAAAGTTATTAAGGGGTGGCCCCTTCGATCTACTAGGTATCTATAGTCAGATTTAGTTGGTGATGGTGGTCATGCCAAGATGAGCCACACGATAACAATTTAAAATGAAACAAAATGTTACTTATAAAGTAGTTTTATTTAGAATTTTCTGAAGGATTTCTTGGAGCCTTTGCCCTTGGAGACCTTCAGTACGTTGAACCGCACAGTCTTGGAAAGCGGTCTGCACTCGCCGATCGTGACGATGTCCCCAAGTTCCACGTCCCTGTGGACAAAGTATGGAAGTTTCAAAAAAGTTTCTCATACAATTTACAAGTGGTAGAAAAAGATATTGATCAGATGTTGGGTTAGAACACGTTTATCGTCAAGTTGTGATCGGAAGACCGTCGTGCGGGTATCATCATATTAAAGCCTTAAAAGACTAAATCTCTTTCATCACTAGCTGAAGTTATTTAGATGAAACTTTAAGCGTTTCCGCGTGCGTAGCTGGGACGGGTATATCAAAAGTGTGTTTATGTTTATCGATTTACCATTTGAACATCCCTGTTTGTTGTAGGTATTTATTTTTATATTTACGTGCCTGGCGCTGAGGGCACGACAACTGATATGAAGTCTGGCGGTTAAAGGGTTAATAAAAATTAGTCTGCTATCTCTTGTTCACACTGACTGTACTTAGTCATAACACGAAATGGTATAAAACAGAAGCAAGTATTACTAGAATCTAGAAGAGGACATTTTAAGAAGTTGTCATAGAGCGCCTAAACGCAGTTGTATACAGGCTAGCTGCCTAGCTGGTGCGCGTTTTATCTGCCATTGAATCACGATAAGGGAATTCAATGTTTTGTCAAGTCCCGCAAATCTCGAGGATCCGCGGGATTGGATTCCCTAATCATGATAATGAAAACTAATTTGTATGGCACAATTTTAACTCTCTTCATTTATGATTATTTACATATAATTTTACACAAATATTGTTGTGAACAAATTACAATATGCAAAAAAGTGTTGAAAAGTCTCTTCATTTGTCACCAGGGGGCGCTGCTTCAGTGCTATACGATACATTTGCGAATTTATAATAAAACTCGCACTAGGCATACAGGATGAGCAATCTAGACAGGCTAGTATTGTGAATTCTATGAAACTGTTTATAAGAGATGAGATTGTCTTTAGGAACCATTTCGTCAATTATACAATCGAGTCAAACTGCTGCAAACATTTTAAATACTGTCGTACACAACCGGGAATCGAACCCGCAAATATCTAGCATCGTCGTCGGTCAGATATACCTATATATTTTGTGTGGGTCACCATTACTTATACTTTTCACGTAAAACCAGTTGAAATCTATCTGGCATTAGATTTATGTGCATAGTGAATAATATCTGTTTACTAACAGACCTACTACATAGAAGTATAGATTTAATACATTTATCACAGTTCAAATCACTTACCTGAAGCAAGGTGAGAGATGTACAGACATATTCCTGTGCCTCTTCTCGAACCGATTGTATTTGGGTAGGTAGTGAAGGTAATCACGGCGGATAACGATAGTGCGCTGCATCTTCATCTTCTGGACGACACCAGTGAGGATCCTGCCTCGGATGGAGACGTTGCCGGTGAACGGGCACTTCTTGTCGATGTAGGTGCCTTCGATCGCCTGCACATTTCAAAAAATCGGTAAAGATTGCTAAGAAAATATTGCAGTTTATTTTTGACGTTATTACCTGTGCTTCATTAATCATTGTAATAGAACACTGGTGGCGTCAAGACTTTGAAAATATTCTGAAAGTGAGCTTACTCAAGTAAAAACCATTTTTGATATAACTGAATACTAACTTCTTTAATATACATTTTTGGACACATTGAGCCCTTGGAGAATGCAGAAGTGTCAAATTAACAAATTGCATGCATTACATTTAATTTTAAAACAAGTCACAAAAACAACCTTATTGCTATTTGAGAAGGTTCCAAGAAGTGGGTCAACATTTTGTGAACATAGTACAATGCTATTGTAAAAGTGTACTTTCAGACTATTTTCAAGCAAATGCTAAGCAACTGTAATCAGAGTTTGGGTTAACACGATCTTCATCATTTAGTATTCAGAAGACCGTCGTGTGGATTTCATCATATAACAGTTTTTAGATATCAGATGCATTTATCTAAGGAAACCTTCACCTGTACTTATACATAAAAAGTCCTATGCAACTTTATCATAAATTAATAATGCCTTTTTCACAGAGACGGTAAGTTTAATACCTATAACCTATAAGACAAAGTTGTTGTTAGAGTATAACAGTTGGGTAACAGTAATTGATTTTTCTATTGTCAGTTAAAAGTTTATTCATTGAATAATTTTGACATAATGACAGATTCTCCCTAGAAAATATGTCACAGTGACAATATTATTAGTTGGATAAAACTTAACTGAGAATTGAAAAATCAGGTCAGGTCAGAACAATGAGCATTACAGTCACATATAAACATGGCAGTTGTTAAAATATAAACATTGTTGCATGTTTAACAATTTAACACATAATTTATAGTCCATGAATTGTTCTTTGAGACATTTTAATTGAAATAATTTCATTAGATGAGATAGGTAAACAATCAGAAAAAAATAAAAAGGAAAATAATCTGATCACCACAATTCATAGGCTAATCATCTTATCATAAAACATTAGAATGAAAACTTTTTAAAACAACAATTTAATTAAATACAGTGTAGTAGTATTGACTTACCACAGATTAACATGAAGTCTTTTAATAAAAAGTCTTTAGTATTATGTTACACTTATTACTTACAACATGCAGATTGTCCATGCTCTTATAATTTAAAAGCTGATTAGGCATGAAGTAGCAAATGATTGATGAATATGAAATATTGACGAATTACCTTCACCCTTGTAGTTCTTATGTGTAGAAATGTATAATGATGACCTATACAAAACATTTACCTATTATGAGACATGAGTTGATGAACAATGATAGCAAACATTATTGTGTTTCATTAGACTATTTTTTTATTGTAATTATCTCTTTTGTTAGTTTTTAAAAGCCTCAAATTATTATAGTTAAAAAAAGGGCACAATTTTTGATATAAAACACAGGATAATGTTCACTTTAAGCCTCAGATGTTAACAACGTAGCCACCATGTCCCAGCATTGTCCGCCACCGATCCATCATAACTGTAATGAAACAGACCTCTCTTGGCGTCTTGAAACCTAGACCGACATTCTTATGATGCCGCATGTCCTTTTTCTTGAGGCCCCCCTTCCGGTTGAGGAAGACCGTCGCTTGTTTCTGAAACGCTTTCTCTGTCTACGGAATAGAAAACACACTTGTTAGCAGTCACACTACATGCGTTACCTCGCGGGGCGTTTTGAAACCGAGGCCCACGTCTTTGTGGTACCTCAGAGGTTTCCGGCTCCGCTTCACACCAATGCCCTTCTTACGGTTCAAGAACACCGTCGGTTGCTTTTGGAAAGAACGTTCCGTCTGTAATTTTTGGAAATACATTAGTAAAAATATCTAGAACTCTACGTTTTTTTATAACTATGATAAATACAGAAAACTATCTACATCTAGGTACGTTTGTATATATAAGAGAATGTTAGAAGGTTAGTTAGAACCCTAATCCCGAAATAGGAACTGCGAAAATAAATATCTAGTAGGTTTAAGTTAGATCAAAGTTATTTGGATTCATTTCTTCAACATTTCATTATATACAGAGATTTCAATCGAATCAGGTAGGTAACCTCTAAAAATACATACCTCTGAACATCACGTTTTACGTGATTAAAACAACAAATATTATAAATATCTTGAAGAAAGCGATAGTAACAAAGAAATTGCATATTCATTTTTAAATTTTGCTACGGTGCTTACTACGGTTTTTAACTTTAATTATTTATGTACTGATATTTAACACAAAATCCCACGTGCACAAGTCAAAAGTGAAAAACCTCTGTGAGAAAACACAAAATTGCTAAATCATATCGATTTATAACAGAATCACACACTGAATAACGTAATAAAATACATTTTTAAAACGTTAAATGAAGAATAACTAATTATTTCACAGAAAGATCACGCACGCACCTGATCCGCCATTTTGCTTGACAACGAAAAGAATATTTAGTTTTGACAGTTTGACTTGTCTTGTCTATGGATACGTTCCGTCCGAGTCACGATTATATATCGACTACAGCGCTATAGCTTTTAGTTATTATTCTGAGTAGGTATTCTATACAATTACAAGCAGCCAACTTGAAAACTTTGACAATTCGGTTGCTCCTGTAACCTCATAGCGGCTACAGACTCACGCGAGAAGTCTCGCCGAGAAGTCTTGCCGAGAAATTGCGCGAGAACCGAGAAGGCATCTACACTCATGCGACCTTCTCATTCGCATTCTCGATCGTCATCCGGAATGGACGTCAACGACAGTGCAGCGGCATTGGTTAATACCATATAATAGGCTTGAATGAAAATGTTCTATGAACTTTAACTCTAATTAGGAATTAAGATAAGTTAAGTAAACAGCCTATAATTGTCCCACCGCTGGGCAAAGGCCTCCATCATTGAAATCAAGTCATCGCTACAATTGAATTAAGAATTAAATTATTTAATTTATTTTAAGATTTTTAGTTATAGTTTCATTGTTCTAGTATATATTTTTTATTTCTGTATATAGGTATTGTAGTAATGTAAATATAATATATAATAAATACTCTAATTCATTATTCCACATTTTATACTTTTGGTGTACTGCTTGGCGACCACAGACACAACAACACACAAACAATGCCACGGTCGCACTGAGACCTGAGACCGAACAAGAATGTGATACCGTTCTCTTTTCTCGCCCGAAAAACCCTTTGATTCGTGCCAAAATACCGACACCGACTGGAGAACAGGCGAGCCCGAGAACGAGAAGGCGAGACACTATCTTCATTCACGCTTCTCGGGTGTTCTCGGGGCTTCTCGGCGTGAGTCTGTAGCCGCCATCAGAACAATAACTGATGGCTAAAATAAAAATCATGCAACTATGTTTAGTTCCGTTCTATCTTATGGCTAGAAAAGGAGGTTGGAGTGCGACAAATGGTTGACACTTAGTTTTTATTATTTGTATTGTTATGTCAAACGGTCATCAGATAATCGGTGATCAAAAAAAATCTTTGAGTCCTTTATAAAGTCACTCACTACATTACCTCAAATATGACGTCACAAATCTGGTGACACTTTCGAAATAACGAAAGAAAAGGGACAATCGATCTCTTTCCAATACATCACTTAGGTTCATTAGTTAAAATAGTACGAACTCATGAATGAGTGTATTTTAGTCCGGTTTCTATAGCTTTGGTTATTATTCTGAGACATTACCTCAAATATGACATCACAAATCTGGTGACACCATTGCTATTTTAGTCCGGTTTCTTTAGTTATTATTCTGAGCCTGTAACCCTTATTATTCTGAGCTGTAACCAATCACAGCGACAAAGAATTAGGAGCGTTTACGCCGCACACTAGCGCCGCCAATGAGAAAAAAAACATATCTAGTAATTAGATCCTCGACTACTCCCCCACTGTAGCTGAAGCGGTTCTAAAGGAAAATGTCAAACCTAGTGAAAACTATTTTAGTTTTCAAAAAATTGATTTTAGAGATATAATTAAAACTTTTAATACTCTTAATAAAAAGAAGACTGCTGATCTGTGGGGTAATTCCGTCGACGTCACTAAATCCGTTGTTGAGACAATAGCTCCAGTTTTAGCTTGCATATTTAATGAATGCATTGACTGTGATGTTTTTCCTGACCTAATGAAGCACAGTAAAGTAATCCCATTATTCAAATCAGGTAGCACATGTGACCCCTCTAACTTTAGACCAATTTCTGTGTTACCCACATTTAGTAAAATATTTGAAAAGATAATTCTAGACCAAATTCAAGTTCATTTTTATAGAAATAAACTTTTACATTCTAGACAATATGGTTTCACTAGGGGTCGCTCGACTACTGACGCTGGTGTTGAGCTTTTACTTCAAATATTTAATGCCTGGGAGGATTCACACGATGCCGTAGGGGTTTTTTGTGATTTATCCAAGGCCTTTGATTGTGTTTTACATGAAACCCTGGTCAGGAAGCTCTACCACTATGGAATTAGAGATGCATCACTGAATCTTCTTATCTCATATTTGAGTGATAGGGTTCAGAGGGTTGATGTTAACGGTAAAAGATCTCCGGGATCGGTGGTTACAATGGGAGTTCCACAGGGTTCAATTCTTGATCCTTTCTTATTTTTAATTTATATTAACGACTTGCCTTACTTTGTAAAAGACAAACATGAAATAGTATTGTTTGCAGATGATACCTCACTTTTATTCAAAGTGAAACGACGACTGCCGATTGATGACGATGTGAACAATGCTGTCTCAAAGATAGTTCATTGGTTTAGTGTTAACAATTTGCTATTAAATGAACAAAAAACCAAATGTATAAGATTTGTATTACCCAACGTTAAGGAGGTAAAAACCAGTGTAAGAATTAAAGATAAGAATGTGGACCTTGTGGACACCACAGTGTTTCTAGGCATTACGTTGGATGCAAAGCTACAGTGGGGCCCACATATAGATAAATTGTCGAGTAGACTGAGCTCTGCGGCTTATGCAGTAATGAAAATTCGTCAGATCACTGACATTGAAACAATGTAATGTCGTACGGCATTTTACTGTGGGGCAATGCTGCCGATATTCAAACTATCTTTGTGCTGCAGAAGCGGGCTATTCGAGCAATTTATAATCTAAAAGCTGGTAATTCTTTTAGGGAGAGATTTAAAGATATTAATATAATGGCAGTTGCATCACAATATATTTACGAGAACCTAATGTATGTATATAAAAATATTGAAACTTTTTCTAAAAACAGTGATATTCACAATGTAAACACTAGAAATAAAAACAAACTAGCAGTACCTAATACTAGGCTTCACAAAATAAATAATTCATTTAGAGGCCTGTGTGTACGTTTTTACAATAAAGTTCCAAGTAATATCCAAAAACTAGATATTAATAAATTTAAAATCGCTAATAAAGAAAAGCTTTATAAAAAAGCTTATTATAAAGTGTCTGATTACATTGAAGACAAAACAGCATGGGTTAAAAATGCTCCAATCTATTTCTAATCCAAAATATTGTAAATATTTTTTTTTTAAACTTGTATAATTTGGTAACGTAACGGCATATAATTTTGTAAATGTCTTTACATATTGAATTAAAGCTGTGGAGTTTCTTGCGCCCATTCTTCTCCACAGCTAAAATATAGATGTCCTGAATGGGTAGTAGGTAAAAAAATTATGGACGATTCAAAAGCACTTTTCTAAAGTTTATTTGAATAAAGAATATTTGACTTTGACTTAGAGATAGAAAATCAAATTATGCTCAACAAACTATCTGAATGAAGTAATTTAGCATTTTTACGTCACACATGTTAAGGTTTAGTTAAATATGGCGTTATAGTTAAAAGTGGCCGTAACGTCTTTGATAACTAAACCATAACATGTGAGGTGTTCATTAGGTGACGTGAACTGTGACTAGATATGTTTATTTTTTCATTAGTGGCGCTAGTATGCGGCGTAAACGCTCTTAGAGATAATCTATAAAATAAATATGAAACAGGTTTTTTTTAAAGTTTTTGTTGATGGATTTGGATTCTTGACTTTTAAGATAAGCTAAAAATATTGACAACGGCAGAACGTCAACAGTTAACTTTAAATAGGCATGTTGAGATGTTTATTAAGTTTTAAAAATACTCTTTGCTAACAAGTGAAAGATGCATAATTTCTAGAGTGGCATATTAAAAACATTTTAAAAATATAAAATTTATCATTTATTGGCAACACCAGGGCCTCAATCGCGCTATTTGCCAACATCTCAAACTGACTCAAACGTTCAAACGTTAACGATAAAGTTTTGGTTCGGTTTTGGTTTAGCCGATGTCAAAAATGGTATCGCGCAAAATTTTCCTAACGATTAAACCAATGTCGTAGTGTTAGCGTTAGTGAATTTTCCTCAAAGTTGAATCGTTTAGTGCTTGCCACGAGTATTAAAAATACTAGGTGTGATATTTGTAATCGATACTCGATTAAGAATGTTGAAAACACCGCCACATTGTTTTAAACACGCAAAATTATGGTCTTATGCAAAATTACAAGTAGAAACTATGAAAATACTCGACAGATATTGTAAAGAGCTAGAGCTTAAAATTTATTTTCATTTTAACGTTTAAGTGTCTTTAAAAAAATATTTTTTTTTACTATAACTTAAGGATTAAGGGGGAAATTAATTTTTTTTATTAATTGTCTATAATTTTTCATGAAATTAATAAATTACCACTATATAAATCACCATTTACCACAAAAAAACTAAACAATTGCCTGTTTGAACAAGATCCCTTTGGTCTGATAAATAAATGAGAACCAGTGACATTATATTTTGTAGGTACATACCTACCTACTTAAGTATAACAAAACTATAGTGAAAATAGTGAAATAAATTACACGGTTCGCATTGCTTGGCAGCTTTCGCAGCAATGTAAACTGAACAAAAAATATTAAATCTATACTAATATATAAAGCTGAAAAGTTTGTTTGTTTGTTTGTTTGAACGCGCTAATCTCAGGAACTACTGGTTCGAATTGAATAATTCTTTTTGTGTTGGATAGTCCATTTATCGAGGAAGGCTTTAGGCTATATAACATCACGCTGCGACCAATAGGAGCGAAGCATCAGTAAAAAATGTTGCAAAAACGGGAAAAGAGCCTAAAAAATTAAAAATGCTGCCGAAAGTCACTATTCCACGCGGACGAAGTCGCGAGCACAGCTAGTTGAAAATAAACCCAAACAAAATCCTTAGACTGAAAACATCACAGCCACAGAAAGTAATGGAAGATGTAAAAGAGCAAGGACTAAGCCACCCAGTGTTTGAATCAAAGGTGTGGAATGCGAAAATGCAGTGATGAAAACAGTCTCACCCCCTTACCCCATAAGTTTGATGATGAATAAAATATTCTGATTGAACAAAGAAATGGATTATCAAAGTCGACGTGGTACCTTACTGTTGCAGGCAGAGATATTATCGTATATTTATCTACTCTCATAGTACACCACCGGGAACAGCTAAAGTTAAGTTGGTGAAATAAACATCTATTGAAGACAAGCTAGTATAATGCATAATAATTATTGATCTTACATTGGATACTCCCTGATTTCTGCGGTGCCGAAGTTTATATTGTGCATGCTGAGTTAAAGCTGGTAGGACAAGGAAGCATAAAGTGTTCTTAAATAGAAGCAGAAGGCTCAATCAGATATCAATTTAGTTTTGAATGTAAATTGTATGCTCGGCAAATTAAATAAATATTACCTGTCATTATTTTATTTCCATTTGCTTTAGAATGTCAAATAAAAAAATTGTATTTATTAAATGTAAATGTGACTAAATTAATAATCATTCATTCACCTTATTTGTCTCTAGCTACTTCAACACCACAGTTAATTTCTGATATTTCCCAACTTAGTTGTGTGTTGTAACTAGTCGTAAGTGACCATAATATGAGATGTCATCTGACAAATATATTAAATACATAGTCTGCTGCAGAATATTAGATTCGTTGTGCCTCATAAGACAATTTAAACAATTAATTCCTTACCTTATGCTATGTTATTATTATAGACTGTTGTTCCCACAGTCAAACTGAGAATATACCTATTGGTTTTATGGGACTTTACTTTACTTTATGGGTACAACAAACAAACATGCTTTACAAATATTATATTTCACAAATTAATAATTCTATTATATTAAATTAGTTAATTAATTATTAATTAATATTCTATTCTATGGCTTTGTAGACAGTTTGGGAAAATAGTCTGAGAAAGTGGACCATTCAGGCAAGTGGACCATTTAGGAATGTGGACCTGACTGAGGTACCTGAAGGCTGTAATAATTAATTTTAATATTGAGGCTATAAATTAATAAAACACTTTACACTTTACACTTCACAATAATATGGTATTTTTAATCCAAAAAATAATAATTTTAAAACATTGTTAAGTTTCTGACAATAGTAATGAAGCTTTTAGTATCAGAAATATAAGTAGGTGAATCTTATAAAATATTTTTATTTTTTTATACCTAATTCTTTATGTTATTCAAATGAGAAAGCGCTTTGCTTTTCTCTCACTTATTGGTAAGTGATGATAATAATATGAAGTGATGGATGGTTTAAGCGCACTGCACATTGAAAAAACTAGCAGCTCTTCTTTTGTTTGGAAACGATAATGCTACCAATGTTGTTATTATGGTGACAGACAGATAAGTTGGTGGTAGTTAGCCAAGCAGACTTAAGATAGCCCTATTTCCAACCAAACTCAGCACATTAATATGTACATCTATTGGGAATCAAAACTGGGGCATATATCTTTGTCTGGCCTGTGGGATGATGCTAAAAGTTCATCCCAACACTCCTAAGGAGAAACAGATGTACCTGGATATAAAAGCAACTAGGCATTTTGCGAATTAGGGATTATGCGACTAAACAACTCCAAGCAACAAAACGAAAATTATATTCAGTAATTTGCCGACTAGTCATTAATATTGGCATAATTATCAGCTGGGGCACGAGCCTTTCCTATGAACGGATAGGGAGAACAGGGTCATAAACCACCACGCGGGCACTACTGCGGATTGGTTGTTGTTAACGACTGCTAAAGCAGCCGGGACCTACGGCTTTACGTGCCTTCTGAAGCATGGAAGAGCTTGAGATGATAAACTGTGGGTCACCCATCCGATGACCAGCCTTTGCGAGAGTTGCTTAAATGTTTTGTTATCAAATTCATTCGTGTAGCTATTTATAACAGATTTGCTTAGTCGTAAATAACTGATTTGGTTAATAGTAGCAAAACTGATAAACCTTGGCCCTCGCAGAACGGGCGCGATAACCACTGCGCCATCGAGCTCCTGATTAATATGTACCTGCACCTTGGAATCAAATCTGGGGCATATAGGCATATAGATCTTTGGCCGACTGGTGGGTACACCCACCACAGAGGTCGTGTATAGTGGTACCATCGGATGCTAAAAGTTCATTCTAAGTCCGTACACAATATGTACCTAGATATGAAAAGCATGTGTAAACAACATAAAAGTAAACATCAATTTTAAATGTGCGACACTCTGACCGTAATTGGCTTGCTAAAATTTCTAATGTTACTATAGTCCTAATATGCACACTTCAAACAAATTATCTTTAGCAATTTGCCGACTCCAGTCATTGATATGGGCATAGCAGACTAAAATTTATTTATTTACCTAATTAACAACTAAAAACATCTTCACTCTGGTACCTACAATAGTTAAAAACCTCAGAACAAATTTTAAAAACCATTCCAAGTGTCATTCGACCAAAGAGTTAGTAATAATATTTATTAATAGTGTTGAAAAGAAGACGCAACTTAGAGCATCTTTCTTTACTTTAGCCTTACGCAACGATAATGCCAATGGAAAAGTACCTCTGGAGGAACTTTTCAAAAACGTTCATTTGACAGCGTTAGATAGGTTCCCAGCATAGAACACAATTACTAAAGGTTCCTAGCGTCACACCTATGTCACACCTTTGGTCGATACCGCTGTCAAAAACCTACCGCGATACGGATTTAAAAGGAAAACTTCCACCGCTCGTTAGCTCCAAAGATCGATCGTTGCGCCAACGTATTTACCAAATCATTGTCGTTAAAATATTTAGCGCGATACGAAATGTGTTGAACGTGACGTTTTTGGTCGAGGTTTGGTTTTGGTAATGTCATTCCCAGCTTTTGTAATTTACCGCGATCGAGGCCCAGTACCGTACGCAGTGGTCTCGAACCTACCGATTTTTCGGAATTTCTACCGATATGAGCTCTGTTCTACTGAAATACCGAAATGCAAAGATTTTTCCACGATTTCCGAGAATACATGGAAATTCTCCCGATTTTTCTACCGATTTGACAATTTTACACTTAAATTGGCAACCCTTTTAATTTATGTTTAATAGATACTAAATGTCTATGGTTTAACGGGCTTAAATAGTTTAAATAACGTTGCGGGAGGGGAATCCCTCAATGGTGAGTATGGATAAGTATCGCAGAATGTTCCATAACACTACATAGTATAAAACCACAGACGTATAATAAGAACTATTCTTATTATATGTCTGTGTATAAAACAAAGTCGCTTCCCGCTGTCTGTCTGTCCCTATGTATGTATGCTTAGATCTTTAATTTGCAACAGATTTTGATGCGGTTTTTTTAAATAGATAGAGTGATTCAAGCGGAAGGTTTTATATGTATATAACATGCATACAATTGGACGTAGATAATATTTTTTTACAATTTCCATAGTATTTATAAATACATGTTAACATGGGTACGTTTCGGGAAGATACACCTGTTATTTTTAGTTTATATGAAAATCGAAACACGGGTCAAATATTTTCATTTAAAGAATCAGTACAAAAATAATTAAAATAATATCTTGAATACTCACGAAGTTACAAGCTTTTTGTGCTGTCCCGTTGTGTTTTTAGTAGGGTATATACTTTATTTGAGATTTTGTAAATATTATTTGGTCAAAATGTAACATGGTATGAAAAATATTGAAATCGATTCTATTACTGATTCTGAACAAACAGTTTTCAGGTTTCGTATAAACTAAAAATAACGTTGTATAATATTAGACAACATCACATAGGTACATTGTTTTGAGTGCAAGGTAAGCAACTAAAGCACTCGTTTTATGGAAATCAGAAGCAACGACGGACGGTACCACTATCACCCAGACTCGACACAATATCGAAAAGTACGTTTTCGACTTTGACCCGACCGGGAATCGAACCCGGGACCTCAGACTTAGCGCCGCCCAAAGTCCGGCGTGCAAGCCGCTCGGCTACTGAGGTCGTCAAAAAAATTAAAAAAAAATTTGACTCTGTACGTATGTACTATATACGTAAACTTGAAAAAATCGTGACACCATTATTAAAATATAGCTGTAATAATAATTTCAAAAATCTTCTGCCTCTAAAAGATCTTAAATATTTATGTTAGATAGTTTGTTTCTTAGTAGTAGATAGGTACCAAGTTTTTAGCCCAACACTTTTTTAATTTACGCCCGCTGTTACCTAGCGCTATGCCAATTTTTTGAAATTTTGATAGCGCGGGTGCCATGTTCAACGTTCCGTATCTGACTGAGTTAGAGTTCCGATTTAGGATAGTGTAAACAGGACGCTTTTACTGCCGTCCTAACTAGTCTCCCGACTAAGTGTCCTGTTTATCGGATGGTCTAATCGGTGATTTAGCCTGTAAGTTGATATGTAAAATAAAATAGTTTGTAATAATCTAAGGCATAAATAAATAAACGAATTGGATTCTATATAATATTTGACCACGATCTCGCCTGATGGTAAGCGATTGGTAAGTAAGCACTACTAATCGCTTACCATCAGGCGAGATCGCGGTCAAATATTATATAGAATCCAATTTGTTTATTTATTTATTTAGTCATAAGATACATTAACAAGATTTTACTAAATTGGCGTTAATTGGCGTAAACTAGTACTTACGCCATTTAAAACCTTTTAAAACCGATGCCTTTTTAAAAAACTACACAGGCAGTGATGCTTTTTTTTATATATCGATTTTTGGTACAAATATACCGATTTTAGAGGGCAACTCTACCGATTTCGCACTTTGACATAGAGATGGGTAGGTCCTCTGGTACTTAGGAGTTGAATCCGGATGTGCATCTAGCCCTGGTGATATACATCCAGTCCCGTGTCCGTCGGATCCATATGGGTCCGGCAGACTAACCGTCGAACGTGATCCGCGGAGTAGGAATGCCGGTTGAGTAGGACTAGGTACATAGGTACACATACATAACATAGGAGTGCAATCTAATAAAATTGACAGAAACTGAATAAGAACCCAACAATTTTATCTCACATAAGCTATCTCTTTAAAAACAATAACGGTTACTATTTTAATCGTATGATGCGTTTGGTGTCATTTGCGCGCGGAACTCGGATTGGAATCGAATCGACCGTTGAATGAAATGTAACGAATCACCCCCGCCCGGGTACGAACGGTGTACGAGTACGATGTATATCCGATCTCCGTGGGTCGCACTCCGCCGTCCCCCTCGGTCCGCTATCCGTGATTCAGTTCCAGTGAACGGTATCCAACTGGCCGTTGGATGTACATCCATCATTAACGCGTGTGATACGGGTCCGCAGATTCGTATCCAACCGGACCTACCCATCTCTACTTTGACGTTCGATCGAGACCACTGACCGTACCGTAACGTAACTGTCAGACAGGCGAGTTGTTATGAAAAAATTTGTCTACCAATTTAATTTTCGCAAATTTGAACATTTTATCGCATTGTATTCGGTATTTCGGTTTTCTACGTTCTTTAGTTATACATTTGAAGTTTATGATTTTGATGATGAACGTGTAAGCAGGATAAGATTACCATATTTGTGGGAGTGATGAGTTCACTCCATGTCTTTTGTCTAGCTCGGAAGAGCAGTATTTTTCGTTGATTTGAAATGGAGGAAGTGAGACAACTGGTCCAGGAGGAAGGCAGGGAGGCCAGAAACCTTGTGGCTTTTCATGTCGCAGTGGATACCCCAGGTAATTACTATTATTTTATTTTGATTTGATGTTACTGTTTTGCAGTGTTCAAGGCGTAGGCGTTTTATTAACACACTGTTTGGTTTATAAGTGGTTGCATCTCATAGTCTACCTATCTCATATGTAAGTTAGATGTAAAATAAATGTTCTCTTTTAGGGATTGGCCCATATGAGCCATGGTATACTTACATAATTATTTGTATAGCACTACAGAACACTATTGCAAGAATATATAAAGACAGCAGTAAATGTAGTTAATTGGTAATCTTTAAAGTTGTGAATATGGCCTTCAATTAAATAATTAAAAATGTTTTTTTGTGAAAAAATTAACTAACCATTCCAGTCTACAAAGATCTGTAATGTCTGTCTGTATATCTGTGAAGACGCTTGTATACAAATTCCAATTAGAATCCTTTATCTACAAAATATAGTTTTATTATTTTTGTATTGCTGTTTATTTGTGTTTGCACAATTTTTTTATAACTACCCACTTAATTAATACTTAATTAAACGAAATTATAGTTAATTTACGTTATTGGAAAAAAAAATTGTTGGTACAATTAGTTTAGGTATTTTATGGCTTAACCCACTTAGTCCAACAGGATGTTATAAATGGGATAAATGTCTTTTAAGCAAAGTTAACTTTTGTCTTGCAAATGCTGTGCATATCTGTAAAAGTCATTAGCACTACACAAATAAATAAATTAATAGGATCATTCTTAAAAGTGATGGAGCTTCAAAACATAAGAATAACAATAACACAGTAGAATGGAAATTCCCGCTCCGGACGGGCTGAAGGTTGAGATATAAGAGTAACTGTTAAACAGATTGCTCAGCTCAGTCGGGCTGTCACGGCCAGCGTCACCGCACGCGCATTTGCCATTTTGTGGTAAAAAACCACCAACTAAACAGTGTACACTGATATGTATCAACTGATGATTAACAACTTTTTTTTACTGGCTTACCCAAATGCTATAGCTGCTGTGCCAACGACTTCCTCTCGGGCACTGCGTAAACGTAGGCAATTTAGTGTCTTGTGTTGCATACCAGCAACCAGGAAGTGTATATTTTTTTAATAGAATTTCTTAAAAGTTTGCTCAACTTGTTTCCACACACGTCGGGCGCCGATTACAAAAAGTGTTAGGTGTCTAGCATCTAGACTCTGAAAAGTTTTTAGGAACACCCCACAAACATGGAATGTAGAGTTTCTTGCGCCCATTCTTCACAGCTAAAAAATAGACGTCCTGAATGGGTAGTAGGTATAAAAATGTTTGGACGATTCAAAACCACTTTTCTAAAGTTTATTTGAATAAAAATATTTTATATAATATTTAAATTTTACTTTATAAAAATATATTTGACTTTGACTTTGTTTATTTATTTATTTATTAATTTATTAGGTACATACACCAAACAGATAGAAATAAAAAAATAACAAAAATGTATGACAAATTGTATAAAAAAAATAAAAAAAAAATAAAAAAAATGTTTTATTTCAGACAATTATGTAGTCCATCATGTTAGTTACAATTTATCTTATAAGACTATGTTAGTATACAATAATACAATTAAATTACAATTAAAATAATAAAATATAATAAATTAACATAAAATAAAATAAAATACGAGACAACTGCAGGTGGACCCCACCAACCCACAGCGTATAATAGCTAAATTCCTATCTAAAACATGTGTACACATCACAATTAATAATAAGCGTCCATGTTAAAGTTTACCTAATCTACGACTATATCCAATCAAAAACTAATTAATTACATACATAGTATGGTGAAAAAAAATACATAAAAAATAAAAATATAACAAATTGAAAACTTATTCTAGGTTAATGTTGACAACTTTATGAAGTTTTCTTAATAAGTGGGAGATGCTGAACCGAGAATTTCTCGGACATTTTATTTTTATTTATATATTTTCATGGAAAATATATCGACTTTGACTTTAACTTTAAATAATAGTCCACAAGCTACAATAATAAATTTTCATACAAATTGTATGAACAAGTGGTTATACCAGTTATCTGCTTAGACACAGCAACTGAATGGTGTCCCGTGCCGGTAACAAAGTGTGTACGTTTACGCAGCGCGCTAACGTTTTTTTTCTTTTTTTTTGAGTGTTTGCTGTTTGCCACTGGTTATTTTCAGCTTCACCGGGCTTTTTTGGGGGTGGCGAGAAACTTATAGGGTTCCTGAAGCAGTGTGAAACGAAGCACCTTCAGAGGTTTTGTAAAGGGAACGCCAACACGGACTAGTGCGTGTCCCCGTCCCCTACTAGATTCTGGGCCCTACGAGGGGTTCGGATCGGATCGGGGAGCGGAACAACCCGGGAACGCCTCTAAAGGCTCGGATCTCGGCTCGGGTTGACAGGGTCGTGGTGGTGGAGAAATAAGCGCTCTAGCGTATTTATGATGACTTTATATTTCTAGCGCGCGTGTCCCGTAAACCGCCACGCTCGCTAGGCGGTCCGATGATCAGGCGAGCGCCCCCGCGCCCGGCGCACCGGTCCGCGTCCGCCGGCCGCGACAAACGGTCCGAGCTCCGCGCGAGATACTGGGCACTGCTGTTCGGAGATCTGCAACGTGCGGTAAGTATTTCTTTGTAGCTATTAGTTAGCCAGGCAGACTGAAAAGGGTAAAAGGGTTAAAAGTTAAAAGAGCCAACCAAACCAATTACAATAATAATCTCCCCGCTGGGAACCGAAACGTACACCTCTGGATTGGAGACTGGTGGTCTTTATTACTAAACTACAGAGGCAGTATTAAGAACTTATCCGTGTTCCGTGCTGACTGGAGGAGGCTTTTGTTAGCTAGATTTTGGCATTGGGCACACAGCTGTTAGATATTTTATTAAGAGATAGTTTAAGATAGATTAAGTTAAGTACTTTAGATAGAACATTTGGTACTTCAGATATGTCTGAGTTAACTATTTATCTAAATAACAACAATTCAATATGACATTTTATTGAATACGCTTAACAATGTCAAATTTTATTTTGCAGATTGGTGAAATTTATAACACCGTCGAAGCCCACGAGAACCTAAACGAGTGCCAAGAAGTTATATTAGTCTTAGAAAACTATACTCGCGATTTTAAATCTCTCGGAGAATGGTTCAGGCTGAAGTGGGAGTACGACAACACGCCACCGCCGCAACGTCCGCAAAGCTTGGCCTGGGAGATCAGGAAGACTGATTTCGTCCGACCAGAGTCTAGACGCGCGTACTCCGTGAAAAGTTCACCATCCGTCTCCGGCAAGAACAGCCCCTGCCTATCGGGACATAATACACCAAGCGGCAAAAACAGCCCCAATCTGACAGGGAAAGCTAGCCCAGGCAGCGGCAAAATCAGTCCCAGAATCTCGTCCGGCCATTCCAGTACCAGTCCAAAAGCCAATATCGAGTTTTTCAGTACCAAAATAACTGCTACAAAAATAAATGCAAAACCAGAACCCAAGTTAGCTAAAGAAACATCGAGGCTGTCTGATATCACAGAGAAAGAAATAAAAGAGTGTTGTGAAGAAATAGTTGAACACCAATATCCCAAAAACGTGGAAACAAATGAAGAAATTAACTTAATATTACCTACTCTTGAAATAGGGAAAGCCAAAAAATACCTACAAGTATGTCCTCAACAAGTAGTGATCAAATCCCAGAAACAAGAAAAAGCGGGTCAGGACAATACTTCCAACATCTCAATCGAATTTCAAAATGCTCTTAGCGACATTACTAACCGAGCCCAAAACTTAACAGCTAAGTTAGATGCTATGGAGAGCGATTTCCTAATTAAACAGATCTCTGAAAATGATATTAAAAATGAAAATATGCTTAACAAAGACAGAGAGATTGTAGAACTCATACAAATCGAAAACTCCGATAGTGCTAACAGTTTGGAATCTCTTGGAAATCAAACTGATACTCTAGAAGAGAAATCTGTTGAAAATGAAGTAAGCAATACTTCTGAATCTCCCACAAAGTCAGAAGATAATTTTGCTGATGTATCCAATGAAAGTTCTAAATCAATTGATGTCAAACTGTCTATTGCTACTGAAAATTTACTTGACAACACTGACGCAAAAGTTCAAGTTAAATCACCTGAATCTGTAAACGATATTCCAAAGGAAACAACAACAACAACAGCAATATCTGTTGAAGATAATTCAATGGCAAAAAATACTGTTGAAGAAATAGACCAACAAATGGAGCAAAAGGGTACTGAAATAAGTAAACGTGATGATGACCCAAAGACAAAACAAGAAACCGATACTAAGAAAAACAGCAATGCTATTAAAGAAATAAAGGCTTGCCCAGAAAGTAAGCCGAATGTGAGACCGGCTTACTCCCAAGCGGCTGCTAAGCCAAAACCAGTAGTTCCAGCAAAAACCGAAGTCAAGACACCAACTAAAACAACTCTAACAAGAAGCAAAACAGTTGTTGAAATGAGACCATCTACACCGAAACCACCGCAAAGACAATATCCGAAAAAGAATCAAGTTAACAAATGCAGTTATCCGTTCAATCTTACTACGGGTCGAACCAGTCTCTTTGATTCACCAACAGCACAAAATAAAAATGTACAACCGAAAAAAGCAATGAATAAAAATATACAAATAGGTGCAGGGGATGCCAAATCTAGTCAACCTAAAACTGATAACAAAAAACCTCCCACAAGGCCTACTTCTTTGAAAGTTAATGATGCAGTAAACAATCAAGAAAGCTTCAGTCTTGCATTAGAGAAAATTAAAGATTGCGACGAATACAGTAGCTCCGACACGTTAGTCACACAAGTTGACATATCACGAATTGAATCGAGCGAGAGTCTTCAGACTTTAGTACCAGACGATTTACATATGACTGACGTTGCCAATTCTATAGAAGTACTTAATGTAGATAACAATAAAAGTGATAACGAAGGCTGGTTAACTGTGAAGTCTAGGCGTTTAAGTCGGGAATCGAAGAAACAATCCAAATCTCATTGGGCGCAAAGATTTCATCAACCTTCAGCTACGACGAGTTTGCCAACGTTGAACATGATAGAATCTCCCAAACAAGAGACTAAGCCAATCGTAGATTCTCCTAAGCCTGCCAAATCAGACCGAGCTAAGTCTGAACAACCGCAAACTGTTGCTGTTGTTATAAAACCTGATAATTGTAATAATTTAGAAGTACCCATTCAATCAGAAGAAGTCTTTGAAATTGAACCAATTCAGCTACAGAAACCTGTAAAAGAAGTTAACGTATTAGGCGCCGTTAAACTACAATCTGAAACCAAAGACCTCTCTATGATTCGTCAAAAATCTGATGTGACCGGTCTTAAAACGAAATCGTCTCGCAGCAAAGCCTTGAAAAGGTCGGAGAAACACAAAGGTGAAAAGTCTACCAATGAAGATGATTTGACTAAGAACAGACTACATTCCTCATTAGAAAGTCTTACCACTGGCTTGGCCCGGTCGCAAGAGAGTACCGAAGACGCGTTCGATTTCGATAAATGGAAAGCTGAATTCAAATCTACTTTCAAATATTTGGATGACGACGATCAAATCATATTGAATCATGATGAGATCTTAGAGTCAGCTGATCCCTCGGAGAGGTCTGAGATAGCTGAAATGACCTCCCAGATTGAAGAGAATGAAAAGAAGTTAGGATGGGCTTTAGATTTTCAGTCGGAGGTCGATCAGAGGAAGTTGTGTGAGGAGGAAGATCTACTGAACCGGCAAATCATGGAGCTGCAGCAAGTCTCGGATATTGACTTAGACACAGAAACTGATGACACTGAAGTGAGTGATTTTAACAAATGTAAGCTGTTGAGATGTTATTAGTGTGTTAATTAATGATGTTAAACATTTCCCTGTGATAGTTATAATAAGCAACAATTTTTTAATGAATTTATTTATTTTATAGCTTTTGTTAAATAATTTATTTAAAAGCGCGCTCACTTCTCGTTTTTATACGAAGAGACATGACGCTGTGGTAATCGCGTTGGTGAAATAATTGCGAACTTGCGAACGCTACTCAAAACAAAACCTACTTATAAATTGTAATTGCCAATGAGCATCAAAAAATGTCACAGTGCTAAATTGCAATGGCGTCTCGCACACGACGCGACCAATCACAAGCCATAATAGGTAAACCAATTACCAGTTTGTTTTAACTAGCGCCGTGTAAGGGACTCACACTTCATATAATGTAAATCAGTGGTGCCCAACTGGTATTGCTACAAGAGCTATTTTGAAAGCTCCGACAACTCAAGCGAGCACCGCCGAGTTAATAAAAAACGTGAAAGAAATACATAAAACAAAATACATTACATAAATACTCCAGTTATTATCATAATGACACAATACTTTAAAATGAATAGACCACAAGAGCAAAAAGTTAATGCGAGACTTGGCTGTTCAAATTTAGTAAATGTGTGTTTTCCTTATTCGATGATTATTCGCAAGCGCCTAGAAAACAGGCCGACAGCTCCAGGCACCAGGGGCTTGCGAGCTACCGGTTGGGCACTACTGGTGTAAATCCTCTATTCTTCTTCTTCATATGCCATCCTTCTATCGAAAGTCGGCTATCGTAATGGCCGCTTGGGCCCGTATTGTTGCGGCTCGGAAAAGCTCTGACTGATGTACTCAGATTGTACCACTCGCAGGAATTCTGTAATGTATTATGTTATTGAATTTCTGTAGACGGACGCGGAGATCCTTTGCGAGGACCCCGTACCGGTGGACGTGGTGACCGGGACCCTGGTCGCCAGCCTCGAGGATAGGTACGAGACGGCGCTGGCCGGCATGTCCTGGGCCGAGCGGGTGGACACGCTCGGGGCGCTCGAGGCGCTCGTGGCTCGCGATCCAGGTACGTTGTCTAAATTGATCGGTAAAAGTAAATGAAGTAAGTTATTGACATTGTGGCGGCTCCACCTACCGCATACGCCGCACATTATTCGACACGAAGCAAACACCTTCTGAACCGTGTCAACAGATGGCGCCACAAACGCATACCAACGACGTCGCCATATTACGACGATAAAATAGTATGGGAAGCCTGCATCGCAGTAGCGAAGTATCACTATCTCCTTCGCTATATATAGCACCTCCAACTAACATCCGTTGGACCTCGGTCCTCGAGCTATACCACCCAGCTCGGAGGAAGATCTTCCCTTTGGCCTTCCTCAATGTGGCATTCTACCTACCATCGGCTTCCTACAACACTAACCTTAAGCGGACTTCTTGGCGGGAGAGTAAAGCCTGGTCAGGTCAATTATGCAGTTTTGTTTTATTTCCTTTATAGCTGCTTTATATTTTTTTATTCTAAAAATATCGGTGACCGATTTTTTGTCGGTAAAAATTAAACGTCCATACGTTTCATTTTCATTTTCAGTTGCAACGCCACACGCCTATAAAATGTCGATCAAAATCGGTGTCGATCGATCAAATCGAAATAATCGGTCCAAATATCGGTCCGACAAAAAGACGGTCGTAGGCGGGCACCGTTAAGCGTTTTTGAACGTGCATGAGGGTTAGCAAACGAAACAAACCTGTGCAACGGCACTTTTCAAATTCTCTCAAGTCTTTCTTTAATCAATCTACCTGTATTAATAAACATCAATTGCCACATGTATGGCGGAGCATCACTTGAGAACGCCTCGACCGATTTGGCTAATTATTTTTTTGTTTTGTTCGTAATAATCAGGATAAGGTTTGTATATAAAAAAACGAGCGGGCCTTACAGTAGTCGCATATGAAGTGTAACATTTGACATCTCACCTTAGTAATAATCAATTTTAACATTATATTCTGAAAAAAATGGGTTAGGTATTACATCAGTTTATAACTATAAAATAAATGCAGTAAATACTCATTAGAAGACATTTGACATATCAAAATAACCTTTGATAGTCAAATGACATAATATTTCACATATAATAATAATATGTCGTGTTCATAATATCGATTTTAAATTTACAAAATGGCGCGAGCTTGGGCGCTTCCACGACTTCCTGTCACACTGTTACACCTACTTCCGTCACATTTCACGAAATCTCTCTCACAATTTGTATATATAGAAGGCGAGCGGAAAGATGTTAAACATGTTAAACCATGAGCTAGTAAAACCATCACGGGATACGTGTTCACGCGGATGAATTGCGGGCGGATCGCTAGTATTTAATGAATATTTGTAGCTTTTTTTTGTATTATTCTGTCACTTGAATATTCATCATCACCGGCTCATTTTATGTTTCCACTGCTGGGGCACAAGCCACCATAAACCACCGCGCGGGCCCAGTGCGGATTGTTGGTTGTTGTTAACCGCTACTAAAGCAGCCGGGACCGACAGCTTTACGTGCCTTCCGAAGCACGGAGGAGCTCAAGATGATAAATCTTTGGTCACCCACCCGATGACCTGCCCTTGTAAGTTGCTTAATAGACCGGGCGCGTCGACCACTACATTGTGAAATTGTATTTGAGCAATAAGCATATCCCCGTGTGGTGCCGGAGATAAGAATTGCACCACCCCATCTCTTCCCGTGGGTGTCGTAGAAGGCGACTATGGGACCATTCCAGAGGATGGGCAGCAGCGTCTCTCTGTGATTATTCTCACCCTACTGCGATCGCCAACCCGCCTGCCAAGCGTGGCGATTATGGCAAATTCCCCTCAAAATGATTTATCCTTGAGGGAGGCCTTTGTCCAGCAGTGGACGTGTTTTTGGCTTAGATGATGATGATGATGAATAAGCATATATTGAAGTATAATTGGTAACGATAGGTCGCGCCCAACAACTGCACGCGAAGCTGTCGCAGGGCATCAAGCGGCGCGGCAGCCTGCAGGACGCTCTCAGGAGGTTGCAGGCCAAGCAGGCGCGCGCCGAGCGGCAGCGCACCGAGTACCAGACGGAGCGCGCCAAGAAGATACATCTGCTGCTCGCCAAGGTGGAGGAAGTCAAGGTTCGTTTCACTGTTTTCCCTCCTTCCTTGGGGTCCTTCAAGAGAGGCGTGAAGGAGCACCTTGCGGGCCGGCAGAGTGAAGTTGACTGATGCTACGTTTGTTTCCGCGCTGCACCAGTTGTCTTCGCGTCTGGACTTCATTTCCACTTAACATCAGGTGGGATGGAGTCATTTGCCGAGCTAAGTATTAAAAAAAAAAAACTGATGTATGTCGAAGTCGACCATGAAATTGCTTTATCACTTTTGACAAAAACTTTCATTACAATAAAATTTTGATAAGGCTCATTGTCTAATGATGTCGACGTATCTGTCTCTGGTTTTTTAAACAAAAATAGAACTTGTTGTTTTATAATATGCAAACAAAATTCACTTCTAAGATGGTAAAACAATTTCATTGTCGACTATACACCCACAGAAGTGATCCATAAATTCAGGTACATGAGAAAAACACAATTATAAGTTACTAGCTGTGCTCGCGACTTCGTCCGCGTGGAATAGTGACTTTCGGCAGCATTTTTAATTTTTTAGGCTCTTTTCCCGTTTTTGCAACATTTTTCACTGATGCTTCGCTCCTATTGGTCGCAGCGTGATGTTATATAGCCTAAAGCCTTCCTCGATAAATGGACTATCCAACACAAAAAGAATTATTCAATTCGAACCAGTAGTTCCTGAGATTAGCGCGTTCAAACAAACAAACAAACAAACACAAACAAACAAACAAACTCTTCAGCTTTATAATATTAGTATAGATATAAGGTCACATTTTATTAACTGCAAATATTTTGACAAAACATCTAATTATATCAGAGAAATAAGGCCCTAGCATTTAAAAAAGAAATTTAGGCACTTTTTTTACTTCTCATGACACAAAAATTTTAACATTTTTAAGAGCGGCCTCTCTGTCGCTCCTTTGAATGAAACTACGGGCACGTGTAAGCGGTGAAAGCATTGCGGCCTCTCTGTTTCGGCTCCTTTGAATTGAAACTACCGATTTTTTTTTTTACCGGAAGTGCTTTATTTTACTTTTTAATCGAAATGTCTTTTGGCGTTTTTCTTGAAAACTAGCGTATAAAAATTTAAGGTTTTTTCATAAAAATAGTAGTTTATAGTTTATATGTTGTTGAATTTATCCTCAAAATATTTGCAGTTGATAAAATGTGACCTTATATTAAGTATATTTATAGGAAGGTTTACAGCCAATATTGGTAATTGTACAGTTATGTCGTTACTTCTATTAAAGCTGTGGAGTTTCTTGCGCCCATTCTTCTCCGAAGCTAAAAAATAGACAAATTTTTGGACTATTCAAAATCACTTTTCTTAAACTTATTTGAATAAAAAAAAAATGACTTTGACTTTGTTAAAGAAATACGTTCATAAAGACGGTAGTTCTGTTACAAATCACCGCCACAAAGTTTTACTGAGATGGCAAATACTGCCTTAGGCTCAGGTGCAGTGATTAGCGAAACCACAGATGTACAAACTAACTACGCTCACTGCGTTTACTAGATGCGGCCTGCGGTCTTCGCGCCTGGATTCTGGACTCCATTTCCACTTAACACCAAGTTAAAGTGCAAAGTATAAAAAAACCAGTTATAGATATTACTTTTATTGCAACACTATAAAACATAAACATGAACAAAAAAAAAGTACAAAGTTACAATTTGGCGGTCTTATCCGCTTTCAAGCGATTTCTTCCAGACAACCAGTCGGATGGAGAGAGCTAATAAACTTTAAGATCAGAGGTGAAACTATGAAAACATACTAGAATAATGTGTATTTTATAAATGTAGCAAAATAATAATAATATGTGCATATTTGTTTGTTGCAGGTTGCCAAAAATCAATTGATAGAAGAAAAACGATTGCGAATGGAGAAGAGGCTACAGAAGGCCGCTGAGAACCGCGATCAGCATTTGAAGGTAACGACTTGATATAGTTTATTATTGTACTCTTATCAATAATTCAATCAATATCAGGGTTGTAAGTTATGTAAGAGCGATTTTAGAGTTCGTCTAAATATACACCTCGATCATTTATTATCTGGAACATTCACAAATGTTAAGCGGCGAAAAGTAATGGTCTTATATTTCTGCGGCCATTTCAAACCATTTAATCTGTGATCGTTTTCCTATAAAAATGATTACTGCGTTTTCTATCTTGTGTATTGTTTTTGTTACACTTCCCTTATCAACGTTCAAAAATGATATATTAGTGACATGTGCCGGATATCTGTATCCGTATCTGCGGATATGTTAATCATCATCATCATCAGCTCATTTTATGTCCACACTGCTGGGGCACGAGCCTTCCCTAAGCATGGATAGGTAGAACAGGCCATAAACCACCACGCGGGCCCAGTGCGGATTGGTGGTTGTTAACGACTGCTAATGCAGCCGGGCCAACGGCTTTACGTGCCTTCCGAAGCACGGAGAAGCTCGAGATGGTACATTTTTGGAAAGAAATGACCTTCAATACTCAATATTCAGATAGAAAGAAAAAAGAAAGAAAAATCATTTATTCAGTATCATAAAACAACATTCAACAAGTAAAGCATTCATAATTTAAGATAGGTACATGGTATATGATACTGAAAAGGCATCTTCTCAGCATGTGTCATAGCACTGTAGTAATGCTACGACGCTGGTCTTCCGAAGATGCCCAGACTAGAACTAAACTTAACCATAACTAAGAATAGTAATAAAAATAAAACATGAAACACCGCTACTCACACCACCCAAATGATAGTTCATATACTTTTGTGTTCATAATTGTGTAGTTAATTATTTATTGTTCATGGCATGGTTTAATATTTTTATTGCACACCATAATGTTACAAAGTTGTTATAATATAGGTACAGGTTCATTATGGGCCCTGTCGAGCACAACAATTTGAAGAGGGAAGACCTTTTCCAATTAAATTTTGAAGTAAATAAATAAATCCGGCACATCTCAAAGTGATATCAAAGACCTAACCTTCCCCCATTTCTCTCGGCCCTTCCCAGGATATAGTCCGCAAAGCCCACGACGAGGAGGAGAAGCTCCGCGAGATAGCGTTCATCAAACAGCTGGAGGCGGAACACCGTCGCCACGACTTCCTGGAACAATGCCGCGCTCATACCACGCGGCTGAGGGAGGTTCGGCGCGAACGACTCGACAAGCTGGTGAGTGAACTGTGGACTGTACATTTTATAACGTCCTTATTTACACAACCTACTCAAACATGTGTACTCATACATAATCATACACACGCATACACCAACTTAAACACATACCATTCATACACCAATATCTTTTACATATCCAAAAGTCGAAAGTCTTTGACGAAAGTCTTTGACCAGTGTGTGTTGCCAGTGATGACATACGGGACTGAGACGTGGTCGCTCACTATGGGCCTCATAAAAAGGCTCAAGGTCACTCAAAGAGCAACCCACTATACACTACTTTAAAGTTTATACTGACACCCCCTACCAACCTTCCGGTTACAAAGTAGGTGTCAGAATAACCTTGCGCAAGCACAAGGGACCATCTACGTCAGGTCATAACGCCAGATCAGAACACGCCGGTACGCATCCTTCATCCAGTACTTTTAAGACTAGTGTCTCAAGCTAGTCGCCCCGTGGACACGTATAGTCCACTACCTAATATCCAGATAGGTCACCGGAGCTGTAAGCTCGCTCACTTCTCGTTGCACTAAGAGCACAACTCGCAGTGTACCACTGCTTGGGCCGTCAGCTCTAAAGCCAACTACCAAATGTCCTCTTTGGTGGCGGAGTTGTAAGCACACTCACTTCTCGGTACCCATCCAGGCACCTAATCAATTCCAAATTCCTACGCGGCTGATTAAACCGGAGGCCTTTGCATCTAGCGGGCACCTCTACTAGTTCTCCGGACTAGTACCGGAGATGTTGGAGTAACTACTCAGTGAAAACCACCGAGCACCACACCAACTAAGGGTAACTCACGTACCCCGCAGATCTTTTCGCTTCAGGCCCCCACCGGACCGCTACTAAGACCCGCTCGCTATGCACGAAATGGAAGCCTGGCCAGACCAACCAGGCAGACGAACATTCCCACTTCTATAGCTAACCACATGCCACCACGAGTCCAACCCATGTCCGGGGTCTGCCGGAGACGCCCGCGAAGGCATAACCGGCAGGGGGCCTAGGATCCGGAACTCCCGTGGTACCCTTGAAAAGACAGCCGGACCCGTAGTTCCAGCTGCCATACCCTACCTATCAGGGTCAGTAGATAGGGACAAACTCAAAGAGCAATGGAGAGGGCTATGCTCGGGGTTTCTCTGCGTGATCGAATCAGAAATGAGGAGATCCGCAGAAGAACAAAGGTAACCGACATAGCCGAAGAGTTGCTAAGCTCAAGTGGCAGTGGGCAGGGCACATTGCTCGCAGGACTGATGGCCGCTGGGGCGGGATAGTCCTGGAGTGGCGACCGCGTACCGGAAAGCGCAGTGTGGGCAGGCTTCCAACAAGGTGCACCGACGATCTGACAAAGGTCGCGGGAAGCCGCTGGATGCGAGCAGCACAAAACCGGTCGTTTTGGAGATCAAAATTCAAAATCATTTATTCAGTTTAGGCTACAAGTAGCTCTTATGAATGTCGCTATGCCATCGGTTCGTAAGTCTACTCTGGGCGGGAGATCTTGTACTGAGAAGAACCGGCAAGAAACTCAGCAAGTGTCCAGCAAGTGTCCATTCATCCTTGGGGGAGGCCTTTGTCCAGCAGTGGATGTCTTTTGGCTGAGATGAGATGATGATGATGATCCAAAAGTCAACCCCCATTGGTAGTATTGATGAATCGCTGTGAGTAAAATATTTTTATGGTTTCAAATTTCCGATTTTCTATATACTGGCTACTAATTTTGGGGTCAGAATAATGTATTTGATTTGATGTGGTTGATGGCGCTGGCGTACAGTGATGTCACCTACCTTTTTCTTCTGGTTTCCTCGGGAGATCAGCGTCGGGGTGCCAACCAGGTATCTCGACATTCTGCTGAGTGGAGACCGTTTCAACACCACTAGTTAGTCTTTTGTCCATGTATTGTTATTAATATAAAATAAAAAATAAATAAATTTTCCTACACTCACACCAATTATCTAGCCCAAGAGAAGCTTCGTCATGAAACTCGTTATATGGTTACTAGACAACGGATAAACATACATAAAATACTTAAATACATACTTATTATACATAGAAAACACCCAGACCCGAGACAAATTAGAAAAACAATTATTTCTAAATTTACCCGACCGGGGATCGAAAAAAATAAATATAGGTAAGTGGTAATGAATAATTTTTTTTCTATTTCTATTTCAATACAAAACACACCTAAATAGTAGTACGAAATACTAAATAAACTTTTTATCTATGTATATATCTAAATACCAAATAGGGCAATGGCACGTTCTGTGTTCGACACTTTAATACATAGCCAGTTCGACATCGTTTTCGTTACCAAAATATAATACTTACTTACTACGCTGGCTCAGCGATCCGAAGTGGATCTTGGCCTCCGCCATCAAAGTGCGCCATTCCTTCCTGTTTTGTGCCAAGTGAGACCAGTCGTGCACTTCCAGCTCTTTCAGGTCTTTGACAACTTCATCTTTCCAGCGGTATCTTGGACGACCAACTGGGCGTCGTCCAGATGGTTGACCAAGATACGCTCTTCTGGCAGCTCGATCTTCACCCATTCTCTCTACGTGCCCCAGCCAGCGAAGTCGGGCAGCTTTTATTTCCCCGATGATATTCGGTTCGGACACCAACTGTTCTATCTCCCGGTTAAACCTCAGCCTCCACTCCCCGTCATCGCCTCTTGTTGGTCCCAGTATCTTTCGTAAGATTTTCCTTTCTGCGACTAAGAGTTGGTTTTCCTCCCTCAAGTTTATTGTCCAAGTTTCACACCCATACATTAAAATCGGTCTAATGATCGTTTTGTAGATGCGGATTTTTGTAGCTCTGTTTATCAACTTGGATACCAGTACTTTGTGAAGGGCTGCAGTGCATCTTAGCGCATTGACCATCCGGAAAATAATAGAGAATTTAATTGAGTCCTGTCATGACTTACGCTAGCGTAGTTTTTACGCATACCGCGTCCTCCTATCTGTATCCCTTACAAACCCTCCAAAACCGTTTCATTCGTGGTGCCACGCACGGGTTGCCCGTGGTACTAGTGTAATGTAGATCTCTACCGTGATCTTGATCTTCCCACTATCAAATATTTTATCAAGGACGTTTTCATACGTTACTTTGATAACGCCCCTCACCACCCTAAGGACGTCTAGATGTGTACCGTCTTTCTGGTGGAAGGCCTCCAACGTTATAGTTGGCGGCCGCCACAACAAGCGGGTACACATCTAGACATCCTAAACACATCCTAGATGACCCCGACGATCTCATAATAACAGTTGCAAATGCAGTTGCAGATAAAACTCACTCAATTACAGCAGGTCTGCAATGCGCCGCACGACCTTTATGGGCCGGACTGGGTGTTCTTCGAGCTTTATACACTTGGTATTCACTATAACACTTCACAGGATTCACAACAGCGATTTTAAATAGTTTTTACATTATATTTTGTTAGCGGGTTGTAAAGCGAACCATTTGTGGCGGCAACGGCGGTTATATTTTTTGCTTCTCCGTGACAGCCAGTATCGCTATCTCAAAAAACAGTGCTGCTAACATCGTTGCCAACATTCGATGCTGAAGTGAGCGGGAAAGGAAATGGAGTAAGAAAAGGATTTGTGTGACGCAGTGCCCTTGCTTTATTGCAGCGGGAATACTATGAATATTAAAAACACTGGTACCACTCACTACCCTGTCATGTCAATGTCACATATGACAGGTGACAGTTTGGCTGCGTTCAGTGTGCAGTCCGCCTCGCTAGTTTTTTATTTATTTAGGATCTGTTTTTTTTGTACAATGTCTTTTATTTTGTATAATCTGTGTCTTAAATAGTGTTTTATATGTTCATTTTAGTATATATATTTAAATATATTTATGAGTATCTAGGTTTAGTTATAATATAAGTATTTATATCCAAATATATATTCTATTTTTCTTATATACCTATTGGAAACGATCGTCACCTCGCACAGGCCCTGCCAGAATACCAGCGCCGTTGCGATGTGACTTGCTCACACCGTAGCGGCATATGCTGAGGTAGGGTCCTGATTGGCTCGTCACAAGCCCCGCGAGCACGGATCTTTTATCGACTGATAAAGTGACATTAGACGATAAAATTTGACAGTTCAAGTCGACAAATTAACATCGGCAGCATGGGACTTGCTTTATCGACCCGTAGATATAATCGGTAAATTTTATCTATTTAGTTTAAAAGCTAGCATGGGACTCGAAAATGACATTTCTTATGGATAAATTATATCGATATGTAGATAAATTTATCGGCATCTAAAAGTTGGTAGATAAAGTTATCGACGTTTTCGACGCCATTGGAAAGTTACTAAATATTACACTTTTCTTGTGCGGTCGTGAAAAAATGGATTTCGGGCACCTTTTGCTGGTTGCAAAAGAGACGCAACAGCGACGTCGCGAAGAAACTAACATTGTCCGGCGCCATCTGAGGCAGAGAAACAACCCCATGGATTTAGCAGATTCTGATTCATGAGGTTGTTTCGCATACCCCAAAAAATTAGCCTTTGTGGTTATCGAAAGCATATGGGGCGCCATCTGACGAATTAGATCAAACGGATTGCCCGTCCATGTTGTTGTAAGTAGCAGGAATTTAGTTTTTTCTTTTCCTATTTTTATTCTAACCTCAACAATCTACTTTTTGCCGGTCCTCACTAGCAGCATTAGGCAAGAATATAACTTGACGTTGGGACAATGCACAGTTAGCAAACTTGTGAAGGAGGTCTCTGAAGCTATTGTGCGTCGTCTTTTGCCCGTCTACATTCGATTTCCCAGCACCGCTGCTGAAAAGGCTCTAATTGCTGACGGCTTTTAAAAGCATGGAGCAAATAATCTACTAAAAGTAATCCACTAACAACGAAGTAAATATTAGGTACGATGTTTTTTAAACGACTTAGAAAAGTGATACTTAAGTACTTTGGTGGTTCCGACATAGTAAAATAATATTAAATAAATAAATGGATAATATTAAAATTCCTTTAAAAACCCTACACGATAAGAAACAATATAAAACAAAGAGAATTTAATCACTAACAATAAAAAATATAAGATTCGAATGAATGATGAACGAACAGGACGATAAAATTGCCGTGTTGCCATTTTTAAATATCGCTAAAATAGAACACGATAAAACTTACCGATCCGAGTCCCGTGCTTGCGGTTGTAAATAAAATTCGATAGACAAACGGTTTTGTCTACCGATAAATTTATCGATCGGTAAGATCCGTGCTCGCACCACTGTTGTCTTTGTTATTTTTTTATTTTTATTGTTTTTGTATTTCATGTCTTTTTTCTATTTTTAATCATATTATGTGATGTGAGAGTCAATAAATGTTTTTTCTTTCTTTCTTTCTTTCTTTCTTTCTTTCTTTCTTTCTTTCTTTCTTTCTTTCTTTCTTTCTTTCTTTCTTTCTTTCACTACCCTAAATATCAGCAATGCACATGCAATCTGTTTATTGTGTTATTAGGCCATAAGATTTTATTAGTCGGTCATATCTTCGTTCGCTTCGTTGTTTTTAACGACCTGTGCTACCTGTGTACCTGTGCTACGTGTATAAATTAAATAAATTTTGAATATTTGTGTAGGAACAAAAAGCGGCTCGCGAAGCCGCGGTGGGCGCCCGCCGGTTGGAGCTCGAAGCTGAGCGGCAGCGCCGCGTGCAGGCCATGCTGGAGCGACGCAAGCAACGCGACGCGCGCCGCGACACCCTCGACCAGCTGCGGCGGCACCAGCGCTGCCAGGCCGCCAGGGAGAAGGTATACCACCAGCGACACCCATAGCACCGCGTGCAGGCCATGCTGGAGCGACGCAAGCAACGCGACGCGCGCCGCGACACCCTCGACCAGCTGCGGCGGCACCAGCGCTGCCAGGCCGCCAGGGAGAAGGTATACCACCAGCGACACCCATAGCACCGCGTGCAGGCCATGCTGGAGCGACGCAAGCAACGCGACGCGCGCCGCGACACCCTCGACCAGCTGCGGCGGCACCAGCGCTGCCAGGCCGCCAGGGAGAAGGTATACCACCAGCGACACCCATAGCACCGCGTGCAGGCCATGCTGGAGCGACGCAAGCAACGCGACGCGCGCCGCGACACCCTCGACCAGCTGCGGCGGCACCAGCGCTGCCAGGCCGCCAGGGAGAAGGTATACCACCAGCGACACCCATAGCACCGCGTGCAGGCCATGCTGGAGCGACGCAAGCAACGCGACGCGCGCCGCGACACCCTCGACCAGCTGCGGCGGCACCAGCGCTGCCAGGCCGCCAGGGAGAAGGTATACCACCAGCGACACCCATAGCACCGCGTGCAGGCCATGCTGGAGCGACGCAAGCAACGCGACGCGCGCCGCGACACCCTCGACCAGCTGCGGCGGCACCAGCGCTGCCAGGCCGCCAGGGAGAAGGTATACCACCAGCGACACCCATAGCACCGCGTGCAGGCCATGCTGGAGCGACGCAAGCAACGCGACGCGCGCCGCGACACCCTCGACCAGCTGCGGCGGCACCAGCGCTGCCAGGCCGCCAGGGAGAAGGTATACCACCAGCGACACCCATAGCACCGCGTGCAGGCCATGCTGGAGCGACGCAAGCAACGCGACGCGCGCCGCGACCACCCTCGACCAGCTGCGGCGGCACCAGCGCTGCCAGGCCGCCAGGGAGAAGGTATACCACCAGCGACACCCATAGCACCGCGTGCAGGCCATGCTGGAGCGACGCAAGCAACGCGACGCGCGCCGCGACACCCTCGACCAGCTGCGGCGGCACCAGCGCTGCCAGGCCGCCAGGGAGAAGGTATACCACCAGCGACACCCATAGCACCGCGTGCAGGCCATGCTGGAGCGACGCAAGCAACGCGACGCGCGCCGCGACACCCTCGACCAGCTGCGGCGGCACCAGCGCTGCCAGGCCGCCAGGGAGAAGGTATACCACCAGCGACACCCATAGCACCGCGTGCAGGCCATGCTGGAGCGACGCAAGCAACGCGACGCGCGCCGCGACACCCTCGACCAGCTGCGGCGGCACCAGCGCTGCCAGGCCGCCAGGGAGAAGGTATACCACCAGCGACACCCATAGCACCGCGTGCAGGCCATGCTGGAGCGACGCAAGCAACGCGACGCGCGCCGCGACACCCTCGACCAGCTGCGGCGGCACCAGCGCTGCCAGGCCGCCAGGGAGAAGGTATACCACCAGCGACACCCATAGCACCGCGTGCAGGCCATGCTGGAGCGACGCAAGCAACGCGACGCGCGCCGCGACACCCTCGACCAGCTGCGGCGGCACCAGCGCTGCCAGGCCGCCAGGGAGAAGGTATACCACCAGCGACACCCATAGCACCGCGTGCAGGCCATGCTGGAGCGACGCAAGCAACGCGACGCGCGCCGCGACACCCTCGACCAGCTGCGGCGGCACCAGCGCTGCCAGGCCGCCAGGGAGAAGGTATACCACCAGCGACACCCATAGCACCGCGTGCAGGCCATGCTGGAGCGACGCAAGCAACGCGACGCGCGCCGCGACACCCTCGACCAGCTGCGGCGGCACCAGCGCTGCCAGGCCGCCAGGGAGAAGGTATACCACCAGCGACACCCATAGCACCGGCGCTGTCAGGCCGCCAGGGAGAAGGTATACCACTAGCTTACACGCTAGCAGTTGGCACACGTGCAGCGGCACCAGCCCTGCTATACACGACTTTAAAGTTTATACTGACACCCCCTACCAACCGTTAGGTCACAAAAAAGTGTCAGACGAACATGCGCAAGCAAACTAACTCGTGTACAAGGGAAACCCATAGCACCAGTACTGCCAGGCCGCACGCGAAAGAATTAAATGTACCAATTAAACACTGGGTGCGTTTTTCTCAGTTGAAATGCCGGAGTCAGGCACGTAACGTTTATGCGTACGAACGCATGTAAAATTCAAATAAGTTTGGATTGATTTCGAACGACCGAACTTTAAGCGCGTACACGCATAACTAGCTCGCACTTAGTGTGCAAACTGCACATAGTAGTCAGAGGATTGGGATGTATGTATCGTGCGTTTTCATTCTTACGAAAACGCATCCAAAGTGCGGCCGGCCTAAATGCATACATAGCTACCGCAAAAAATGGTTCAAAGTTATTAAAAAAAGACAACGAATAGTGTTTGTTATTTGGCATTGTATTCCATTAACATCACACTTTTTGTTTTCTTTTTTATTACTCTTATTTTTTTCTTGTGTACCTATTGTCTGCCTCAATTGTATTTTATTATGTGTGTTGTTGTTGATAATTTTTTTATGCTTCTCTTCATCTTATCCCTACAGGCAGAGAACACGAATCTCCACCCAACTTTACCAAGTACACGACCTACATTAGTTGTATGCTAAAATGTACCTTATTCTTACAGGCGGAAGGTGTAAAATCCCGTCTATCCGCGCTGGCTCTAGCCGCAGAGTTGGAAGCGGACGCGCTCCGCTCCCGCATCCGCGACAAACAGGACGCCAGCCAGCAGCGGCTCGAGTCGCATCTCCAAGCTATCAGGGAGAAAGCCACCGGGCCCAGGCAGCCGGTAACTATACCACTATATGATAAACCAATTTATAATGAACCACTTTTTTTTTTAATTTTATTTTTGTTTATTAGACACACCAACAGTGTACATATTATTTATTATTGACATGGTTACATACACAGAGGACAAATACTGATATGTACACCTATAATAGGTACGTACAACATTTGCCAATAACTTCTTCTAACAAGATTTTCAAATTAAGTTTAAAACTACAATTTAAAGAATAACTAACACCAAAATTTTAAGTTACAAAAAATAATTAAAAATTTAAATCATAAAAAATATATATAGGTAACAAAAACATTCCAAACAACCACTTTGTAATAAAACACATTAAAACAAACCAATTTATACCCAAGTACGTTATTTTAGAATCAAGTGTATTATGTAAATGTTAAATATTGTTTGTAATTCCGGGCTCTTGTAGAAACTTAGGGAATTGCATCAAGCACTAGTGCGTGTCCCCGTTCCCTACTAGATTACGACAATTTGCCTGTAACCTGGATCTTTCAGCATGATAATGACCCTAAACACACCGCCAATAGTGTAAAATATTTTCTTAGGGAACAGCGTATTTCCGTCTTAGACTGGCCTGCAAATAGCCCTGATTTAAATCCCATAGAAAATCTGTAGCATGTCGTAAAAAAGAAAGTCTCAAACAATCGTAACTCCAGTCACAACGAGCTCTACGAAGCTTTTGTCGAAGCATGGAATTCGATCGCACTAGAAAAATGTATGAAATTGCTTGAATCAATGCCACGTCATTATAGAGCTGTGATAGATAATAAAGGATACGCAACAAAATATTAAGTTTTAGTAGCCTATACACAGTAATCAGTATCTATTACTTAAATTATATAATGCACAATAATTAAACCCATAAATTATTTATCTTTTTTTTTTGTATTGTTTCTAATTGGTTGTCCATTATTGCTGGCACTTTAAAACTCATTTAGTTGTTTGTATGAAATTTAATATTGAATCGGTACTTGTTTAGTTGATATTTTGTTATTTTTTCTAATAAATGATAAGTTATTGAACATATATTGTTTTCTAAAGTTTACGCGAACACTACACATTGAAATGAAACAACTTTTACGGATCTAACCCTTTCTAACCAGGGAGACTGTCTCCCTGTGACCACGGACCCTGCAAAGGGTTCGAAACGTCAGGATAAACATTAAATAAGTTATATGTAAAATAAGCGCGAGTAGATCTGTAAAAATTGTTTCATTTCAATTTATTGAACATATTTTATGCTATTTGTTGTTTCATTTGAAAATAAAAAGTATTAGGGTCAAATATCTTGTATAATGTTAAGTTCCGTTGGTAGTGTTTCTAATTATAGCTCCACCACTGTTTATACATATATGTTTTTAAAATATTAGACAACATCGCATACATTGCTCTGACTCCAAAGACAGTAGCTTAAGCACTTTTGTTATGGAAATCAGGAGCAACGACGGTACCACAACCGCCCAGACCCGAGAAAATATAGAAAAAGTTCGTTTTTCCACATTGGCCTGACCGAGAATCAAACTCGGGACCTCGTAGCCTCATGGCTACACCAGAAACCGGCGTGCGAGCCACTACGGAGGTCGTCAATGTTATTGTAGTCTTATAATCTATTTTATTTCTTTTTTAATAACACCCAATTGGCGTTTACCATAGACAACGTCGGAGAGCCAAGACCAAGTCAGCAAAGAAGAGAAGGAGCTGGCAGAACAAACAGAGGCGTTGGAGCAAGAGCGGCGCGAGAGGGAGAAGCAGAAGGCCATCAAGAAGAAAGCCAGAAAAGTCCGCCAAAAGCTGATTTGCGCGTGAGTATCAATATCTTATCAAAAACGCGCCATAAACCAACACGCGAGCCCAGTGCGTATTGATAGTTGTTAACGACTGCTGATGCAGCCGAAACCTTTACTTTATGTGGCTTCCAAAGCACGGAGGAGCTCGAGATGTATCAACTCGATCTTTGGTCACCCATCCAATGACCTGCCTTTGCGAAAGTTGCCTAACCTTAACGATCGAAGATGCGTTAACCACTGCGCTATCGAGCTCTTCCATCGTCATCATCCGTCCGTCCGTCCGTCCGTTCGTCCGTCACTGTGTAGGCTGTATAAACCGTGATAGTAAGACAGTTGAAATTTTTACAGATGATATATTTTTGTTGCCGCTATAACAAAAAATACTAAAAAACAGAATAAAACAAATATTTACGGGAGCTCCCATACAACAGACATGATTTTTTTTTGCCGTTTTTATAGATAAATGGTACGGAACCCTACGTGCGCGAGTCCGATTCGGACTTTATTTTGTTAATTTTTTTTTTAATTTAGTTTTAGTTTAATTAGTTACTTTATTTTGCATTAGGTATGTAATAATTAAGAAAATTTGTTAGTCCTTTTTATTTAATTTTTGCTTGAAATCATCCTAGTTCAGGCACATAATTGTGTTATTTTTCTATCTATAATAAGTATGTTTAGTACCTACAGACGCATGCGCATCAACCTATCCAAAACTGTCAAAAATACATTGTCAACCTTATGCATAAGACATAAAAGTTCAAAGTATATTTAGGAAAGGAGATTGACCGGTCTGGACCAAATGCTGCCCAAGCATACTGGGTATACTTTTATTTTTTTCCTTACATGAAAAGATATCAAAAAAAAAAAAAAAATACATCCACAGGGCTATAATTATTGTACCTAAAAACTTATCTTATGGCTTTTTGGTGCTTTAACTTTTGATATATTTTTTTAACGTTGTCGTTTACGTTAAATAATATTATTATTTTACTTATTCTACATCTCGAGTGCGGTCCCAACCTCGCTGGTCTCGCTCGAAGCAAGTTTATTTTGTAAGCTCTATACGAAAATGACAGATTTGTATAGCGCTGTCTCGATTTTCAATTCCAAGATAAGTTGGTCGATCTGTACGACAAATCACAGCGAGAGTTGAGATAAATGAAGTCTTGACGAGAACAAAAATGGGCTCGATTCCGTTCATCATTATTGCTGCTCATGTTTTACTGGGCGAAGAACGATCGGCAGTTCAGATCGGTTGTCCACGTTGTTTGTCTAGTTTGGTTTTTGGGGTGGGCTAGGCACCAAGACAGTGTGAGGCGCCCTGCTTTATTTTTAGATTCAATAATTATGATGATGACGATTGATTTGGTATTTTTTTCAATGTTTACATGAAGCCTAACATAGAGGATCATATATTATGTTGTAAACCTATGTAACAAATATATGATTGATTGATTGATTGATTGATTGAATGACTATCCTTAACTAAGTGTTGTTCTATTAATAAAATCCATTGTTTATAATTTACTGTCTTTTGTTTTAAAAATAAGCCGTTTGTTATTATTTTGCGTTAATGTAAAACCTATACAATAGATATTTTTTTTCTCAATACTCCTCGGATAGATTCTGAAGCGCTTTGGGTTACAGACTATTATTAGTCTCCACAGCTAAAAAATAAACGTCCTGAATGGGTAAAAACATTTCTGGACGATTCAAAAGCACTTTCCTAAAGTTTATTTGAATAAAAATATTTTACTTTGACTTAGTCTAAGGAACATTATGCACTATCCTACTAATATTATAAACGCTAAAGTTTGTAAGTATGGATGGATGTTTGTTTCTCTTTCACGTAAAAACTACTGAATGGATTTGGATGAAATTCGGCATACAAAATAGTTTATAACCTGGATTAACACATAGGATAGTTTTTATCCCGATATTCCCACGGGAACGGGAACCACGCGGGTGAAACCGCGAGCGGCCGCTAGTGATTCAATATTGGGCAGCACTTGGTCCAACGTCCATACAAAAATGGTCAATCTCCTTTGACAGTTTGTGGCTGTCTGGTGTGCTGGCGTGTGTACATAGTTATAAATATTGTAAAACACCTCGTCGGCCGTGTGGCAAGCGCTCGGCCCGATAGGTGCTGAGCTCAATTACCAGGTCGGGCCAAGTGTGTTTCGGTTTTTTCGATGCATACCTCGGGTTTGTGAACACCAACCCGCAGTTGGCAGGCGTGGTGATTAAGCCATTATCCATCCATTGTAGCGATGACTTGATTTCAATGATGGAGGTCTTTGCCCAGCATCGGGACAGTTATTATAGGCTATTTACTATACTTTAATAAATTTTATTTTTATATTTTTTTAATAATATAACAAAACACGATTGTGAAAGTAATTACAGTAAATTTTAACTTGCAGCACCAAATGCTCACACACGGAACTGTTCGACGAGGACCCGTCGTACGACGCGACGAACCACAACTCGCCGCACAACAAGATATACAGAGTCATGAACAACATAGCGGACATCATCACTCCTCTGAAGCTCTCAGAGAACCCCAACAAAGGCGCAGACAACGGCTTAGATAATGACGACTCAGAAAAGTGTAAGAAGAAGAAAAATAACAAGACCAAAGCCACAGTTGATTTGGAGGAGTGTTGCGACAAGAAACGTAACAAAAAGAAACGAGACGCCGATAAGAATAGCAACAGCTTGGAAAACAATAATAATACTCAATCAGAGGCTGTTGATGATGCAGCAGAAGCTAGCATTGAAAAAGATGTGAGGACTGAGAATAGGAAGAGATGTAAGAAGACTAAGAGCGGGGATAGGCCTAAAATGAGTAAGACCAACTCTGTGTGCAGTTCGTTGAGTGATATGAGTAAGGGAAGCAGTAAGGGGGATCGCAGGATGAAGCCTACAACCGATGTACCGGTGCTTGAGAGGCAAATGAACGAGCTGCATCGGCTGGCCGAAGTCATTTCTAAGGTTAGTTTGTATTTTTAACATATTATTATCTATCTATATTGAAATCGATAACTGAATATCGATACTTCGATAATATCGACCACATAATATCGATATTTTATAATTTTAAGGCAAGCTAGTATCATGTCATGAAAGTATAGGATAAAATTAACGATTAATGATAAGTTATGTTCTAAAAATAATCTAAGAAATATTATACATCAGACTTTTATCAGAATCTATTTATAAGTAGGTACTTACAAAAAACAAAAAAAAAAAAAGTTGAAATTTTAAATATTGATAAAAAATAATGAGACCACTGTTACCTATGTCCTATCAACTTTGTTTTTCATTTCTATTTTTAAATATTGATATTTACAAGTTGTGATTGTCGATATTTTACTTTAATATCGATATTTCACCAATATCGCTCTTCCCATGCTAGTCTGAGACGTGAAAAGTATGTATCAGCTGCCTAACTGTCGTAAGAGCCGACTAAGGGACAAGGGCTGCAAGATGCTCGCACATCAGGCGATCGGCTGCAACCCATCACTGGTGTTATCTATTCCACTTAGATATTCTTCTTTGTTTATGCTAATTGTGGCGTCCGTCGAGGCGTCCAGGTCACAATAGCGATTATGCTTGAAATTTGTGATTTGCTGCTTGGTCTACACTTTTTTGAGAGAAGAACGTGAGAGTATATATTATGTATAACTAGTTGTCGCCCGCGACTTTGTTCGCAAAGACTACACTATCCCAAAGGAACCTGTACCGGGATAAAAAGTATCATATATCCTAGTCCGGGTCATAGTCTGTCTATGTGCAAAGTTTCATTCAAATCCGTTCAGACATTTACACATGATGCGCGGTCAAATAAACAGACAAACAGACAAAAATTCTAAAAACTGTTGGAACGTGTTCTGTTTTCGATTCTAAGTATCCCCAGCCAACTTTTTTTCGAATATCTTCCATGTACAGACTTTCGACCCTCTTTAGCTTTATTAAATGTAATTATTATCTATCGCATAAGGAAATTATTAAGAGCACCAACCTATATAAACTTTTCTTCTTTTTAAATCTATAGGTATGCCAATTTTAGTATAAAGGAAATACAGAGATCTAGAAATTTTGTAGAAAACATAAAGAAATAGTTTGACTGAATTCATGTGATATGAAAATGTCCAATATACAATTTATTTTCGGTGGTGCTACTAAGTTTTACCTCAGACCGACCGACGAAGTGACGACGAAGAGCCAGTATGACAATATAAGAACGTCGACTTAAAAGATCAATTACTCAGTTCACTCGTTTTAAATGTAGATGGCGCCACCACCTAAACTCTAACTTGCTACCAAAAGTTTTAAGAACATTATAGTCACTAATTATATTGATTTTAGGGAATATAGGGTTTCTGGGAGCTAAAAACAATAATTGTTTTAATTATACATAATTATACATTGGTCCTTCGAGCCGGATAGTAGTGAAATAGTGAAGAGATACAGGGCAGTACAAGTGCTTCTTTTTCTTTTATACAAAGTCACTGGTAACATGCTTTTGACACCAAAAACTCCCGAACAGTATGTATCTTAATGAATATTTTAATCCCACTGGTGAAAGTAAATGCCATAAATCCACTATGAATTATAATATTTTTGTATCACACTAATATTATAAATGTTGGTAACCCCAACATTAAAATTATAATGTTTTTGTAGACTGGCAACAGTTTTCGTTCTCTTCCGCTCCCGCGGTCTCTGTGTAAAGACGTAATAAAGTCCTTTGCTATAATTGGGCTCCTTTTATTATCATCAAGACATCAAAATCTCCTGCCACGCCATACAAATAGTTAATACAGTCCACTATCATCGATTCCATAATCAAACAATAAATGCGAAAGTTAGTGTATATATTTGTTGCTTCTTCACGTTGCAATGGATCGATGGATTTGGATGGAATTCGGCATACAGATAGTTTAAAACCTGGATTAGCACATAGGATACTTTTTATCCCGATATTCTCACGGGAACGGGAACCACGCGGGTGAAACTGCGAGCGGCCAGTATTTGTATATAATTTGTTACCAGTGACTTAGAATAAGCGTGGAAGAAGCAATCGTATTTGATATCATAGCGTGAGAATTAATCACTGGTTCAAAAATCCCAGTGTCGGATCGAATTTCAGTGTGTTTGGATTATTTTAACCGCCTCTGTGGTCTAGTAGTTAAGACCACAGGTTTAGGTCCCGGGTTCGATTCCCAGTGGGGGGTACATTTTTGTGTACTCGGTTTGATTGGTGGTAGAACTAGTTTGTTCGCCTGGCTAGCTACCACCATCTTATCTAAATATGTCGCCATAACATCAATGTGTTTAGCATTGTTGTGTTCCGGCAGCTGGAGATAAGGTAGCCAGTAGTTGAGGATACCGGGTGAAGTTCGCTTCCACCTTCAACCTTATCATCGCTTAACATCAGGTGCGATGAAAAGCTTACCCGTAAGATATTTAAAAAATATATCGTTTGTTCTAGACGTCCAACCTCGACAAAGTGACCTTCCAGAAGCTGCAGGGCGTGAGAGTGCTGGAACAGCTGTTCGCTCTCGCCGCCGATCGGAAGGATCTCGCGTCGCTCTTCAGTTCCAGGTCAGGAAATAGGGCAGTGGTACCAGTGACCAACAGGAGCCAGTGGTCGACGTGTTTTCCTTTGAGCATTAAGGTACCAATTGGTAGCCGACTCCACGCAGCAGCAGCGGACGACGTGTCGTCGCGTCATGTCGCCGCGACACGTCGATGCGTCATGATTTCGAACCCGACTGCAGACGGCAACAGCAGACGGCATCCGGTTGGTTCCGAGTGTTCCGTGAAACACTTTTAGAATTTGTATATACAACGTGTCACAGAAAGGTGTGGAAAATGATCCAAAGTGTTTATATGACAAATTAAAGTGAATAATTATGTCTAAGTAACAACACATTGATATGACATTGATAAATAGTTTATATTACAGAAGAAGTGCTTGAGGATATTAACAAATATAGAACAAATAGAGTCATGCAAACCCCACTTTATCAAACATAGAATACTTACATTTATATCCATCTACATATTAGAGTCATGTAAATTTATCAAAAAACATCAAGAACTTTTTTCACCCATTGACAAAACAAAAATAAACTATAGATATTTAAATAAGCTGAAATTACCCTTCACCGAATTAACATTAATCTCATCCAGTCCTTACTTTATGTCAATAAAAATTTACAATCATATCCCAAACCAGATTAAAAACTTGAAAAATTTTTCGCAATTCACTACGCAGTTAAAAAAGTTCTTCACTGAGAAATGTTTTTATACCTTAAAGGAATTTTTCGCATATAAATAACAACTGAGTAGGTATGTAATATGATATGGAAATATTTTTTACAATTAATATTTATGTGATTGACAATGCAGATAATTTAATTTTTTTTTTTTTTTTTGGAATTATATTATTATGAATTTATTTTATGTCAATTTGTTAATTTTTTTTAATTGATTTTATAATTGATTTTTGTATTGTGACATCTAGAGCCCTCTTGACCAAAAAATAATTTACTAATTGCTATGCCCTTGCAGGGCGTCACATAATGACAACATTTTTTAAGACCTAAGTATTTGTACTGTGTAACTTTTGTGACATGCAATAAAGATTCAGATTCTGATTCTAAACACATACGAGATCTAGATCGGATACACTTTAGATCTTTTCATTCTAAACACATACGAGATCTAGATCGGATACACTTTAGATCTTTTCATTTTTGCCACACCTTTCTGTTACACGTTGTTTATCTAATTAGTGGCTTCGCGTTTAGCATTAAGTCAACGACAACTCGTGTTATTATTATAAACTAGCAATTGTATGGTAGATTGGGTTAAAAATGGAGTCTCACAACTCGCGTTATTACGAAAAGAACTCTGCTGAAACTCCAGGTGTATTTTCGTTTATTATTTATTTATTTATTTATTAGGAAAGCTTACATGGCTTAAATACTAGCTTATATTTCTATTGTAGAAATTTAATTACAAGCTCTCACATATAGGTAAACATAGTGATTAGTGTTAAATCATAGTTTTTAACTTAATTAGTGTTAACTCTTAGTTTTTAACTTAATATACATATACAACCTCACTTTTTTTTTTTTAAATGTTAAACGGAGGCAAACGAGCAGGCGGGTCACCTGATGGAAAGTAATCACCGCCGCCCATGGACACGCGAAACCAAAGTAATCGTAGATGCGTTGCGGCCTCGAGGAGGGAGTAGAATTGGGAGGGGGGAGGGGTGAGAGATGGGCCTCCGGTACTTTCACTCACCAGACGAAACACAACAGCAACAAGTGCCATTGTTTTACGCTGATATTCTGTGAGAGGGTGGTATTACGCCGGGCAAGCCGGCCTATTTCATGCTGCAACGCAGCGTAGCTCTACCACTCAGACAGTGTCACTCATTTAGCACCACCCAGGGGTCACGTGTAGGGTCTCAAAGGTAAGCCTACGGACGCGAGTAACTTTAAGCCCCAAATCTGTACAGATTCGGTGCAAAGGCGGTACCGAAACGAAATTAGCTCATTAAATTGAAACTAAAAAAAAAAGAATCATAATCATTAACCTTTTTACCGCCAACAACTTCTATAGAAGTTCGAGATTTTCGTGCCGCCCACGCCAGCACTTCTATAGAAGTTCTTCTTTGTACCTACTTTATTAAAATACATTTATACGTTGGCGTACAGCGGGACATCGCGTGCGGGATAGTTGGGCGGTGAAAAGGTTAATGGCACATTAATCCGTCGTCTGCTGTGAATATAAATTTAATTGTTTAGGTCACTGATCAGTGCTCGCCGCATATGAGCGGTTCATGAGCCTTAGCGAAATTTTTTTGTCATTGAAATTGTTGGTCAAAGCGGTAAAACAATTTCGTGGTATGTTTAGTACCCCGTGCCAGTTACGTGAACAGAGCTGTTTACAGATTGCTGACCACAGCGGCGATCATAATCACCCGGGTGTCTACCACCTGCCGCATCACCGCCTCCTTCCAGCTCACCACAGACTCCTGCGTGCATATGACAAAGCTGCTCAGCGAGCAACTGGTGAGAAACATTTATTATTTGTTAATTTCTAGGCACCCATTCCATCCTATGGTAGTCTGAGACGTGAAAATCAGCTGCCTAACGCAAACCAAACCAAATCATTTATTGCGTTCATGTAGTATGAAGGTGGTACAAAGAATATTTTGATACATGGAATGTTTGAATATTATGCCGGCAGTACACTCTCGTCCGAGAGCTGTCGCCCAGTCTCGCCCGAATGTCTCGCGCGACAGCCACATGCACGAGAGCGACCCTGTACATTCTCGCGTCGTCAGTCGCAGTTGTGAACGCCGAGAGGATGGACGTAGACATTGCGTCGCACGTCGCCGTCTTTACGTGTAGCATAGTTTTTAATTTATATAAGTATATTGTTTGTATGTATGTTAGTCTGTAAGGTATCTATTCTATGGGCCTCCTTGTATTTTACCATCATGTACACTGTTTTGTTGCCTGAAATAAATAAATCTATTCTATTCTATTGAGATTGCTGCTGCCGTTGCCTTGTGCGCCACTTTTTACAAATACTTATTAATTGCACACACAAAAATATTAATAAGATATGGCGTAAGCGGCGATGATGGATGGTCTAAAGGACTAAAGACGCAATAGTGTACTTGGGTGCGCTCGTCTGGTCTCGCGAGGAAGAGCGAGGCCCTTTGACTCGTGCGCAAAAAACCGACACGGGACCGAGAGCAGGCGAGCGACAGCCAGACAGCCCGAGAGGTAGCGAGAGCTCCTTGTACACTCTCACACTCGGCCTGTCTCGTGGTGTCTCGGCGAGAGTGTACTGCCGGCGTTAGGGTATTACAATTTACCTATTTACAACAGGTAATAAGTATTATATTAAGGGTGCGCCGTCCGTAAGTGACAAGTGTCATATGTTTTATTTGAAATGTCGTCGTCCATATTTATTTGATGCCGCGCGGCCATACTAATTTTGTATGGGGAATTTAAGGTGCTTAATAAAAAAATATTATTTAAATAACCACTTGATGAATCAAAAATGTAGTCTAGCAATTTGTAGTTTATCCATTGATGATTGGTTAGACAAAATCAGAGGTACAATAATTTAGATAAACTATAAGAAATCTACTAAACGCCGCCACTCGTTTTCATGATCTTTGCCCAACTTTAAATGATATTGTAGAAGAAACTATAGCGTGTTATAAATTTATGGTTCTGACAAATTGTAAACACGTTCCCTATGATACTAAATATATATTTTGTTCATTTATTACGATAGTATTTTCAATTATATTTACTTAACCGTAACTGCATTTTTGGCATTTTTTGGTCGGCCCACCCTTAATAAAAAAAAAGAGCGAGCTTTACGGTAGTCGCATTTGATATTGTGTAACATAAAATACGAAAACTTTTCCACTAAGCAATGACAGAAATTAACCTCAAAATTTAAAAAAAGCTACATACTGAAATATTTTATTCGATATTATTATTCATCGTTATTTACTTGGATTTTTTATCGATGACCTGCACTTGAATGACTTATTATCATCAGTAAATATTTATTAATATAGTTCAAAAGTCTATTACACACGAAATTATTGAAATCAATATTACAATAGAAAATAGATTATAGAATTAACAATTACGTACTTTTTTTTATAAATCATAAAGAGAATGCAGTAAATACTCATTAGAAGACATTTGACAAATGACAAAATATGTCACATATAATAATAATGTCTTTTTCATAATATCTTCTTCTTCCCCGACTTCCTGTCACACTGTTACGTCCAACTTCCGTCACATTTCACGAAATCAATCCCACAAATTGTATATATAGAAGGCGATCGGAAAGATGTTACACATCAAAAAGTAACATAGATACATAATAGTTTGTGGTTACTTAATAAATATTAGACAATAAAAGAAACAGGAGGTGGATCGCCATAGCAATAGTTACAGCTGTTTATTTAAGAGGTTAGAGGTATCTGTTAAGTTTTTACTGACGGAGACATTTCTTAACAAGGAATATTTTTAATTTATTTTGAAATAATTAGTGTTTTTGCTTGTTTTTTATTTGTTCTGGGAGTTTGTTAAATTTCCCATGCATGTCGTAAGAGCCGACTGAGGGACAAAGGTTCCAAGATGTTCGCACATCAGGCGATCGGCTAGCAACCTATCACTGATGCTATCTATTCCACCACGAAGCCCTGCTATACTTTGATTATGCTAACAGCCGGTTGCACCACAACTTTCATTTTACGAATTCGTAAAAAGTAACGTAAAAAGTAAACGTATAATGTAAAACGTTGTACCACGCTTTGCGATACGTTTTACGGTTACATTATACGGTTACTTTTTACGTAGCTCAAACCTTGCTCATAAAAAAGTATAAGATTTTGACAGTTCGTTCGTGTTTGCAATTCGTGTTGGAGGTTAGAAAATGCCCTATTTATTTAAAGAAACGTGCTCTGAGAGAATATATCACAATATCTTCTACAAGTTCTGATAGCGATAGTGAAATTATTCAATATGAAAAAAAAAAGACAAAGTGTTGAAAAAAATCCACGAGCGGGATTCGAACCCGCACCCCATGACATGTCAGGTGCACTGCCAACTATGCCATCGTGTATATATATTGGTATGTATCGTATCAACAATATTATATGTAAATAATCAATCATTATTCAATATATCACTCGCCGTCGTCGTCGGAGAACAAATATTAGAGTAGACCAAATGCTCATTGAAGATAGCGATTTTTTATTGCAGGTTCTAGTGCGACTTCTTGAAATAGCAGGAAAGTCACGTGCTATTTATTACATTTTTCAATCACTATTATTTTCACAGCTATTTGCTAAACATTCAACCATCGCTAATGTGTATCCATAAAATAAAAGTAAAAAAATGAACAAATTAACACGCACGACCTCACTTCAACCTAACGGCCTATTCCTAAAAAGCCCAATAAAATACCTAATGTTAATTGTAAGTAGGTACTTACTTATCTTGCAGAATGTCATCTTTCAAAATAATATTTTCCATTATTAAATGCACTTTAATTACTATTTCAAAACATAAACCAAAAATAAACAAACCATCAACGTCGCGTACAGTACAGACTACTGACACTTATGACGCTAATTATCATGGCTTACTACATGTAAAATAAAAACTAAACTGGCCTTTAAATAAATAAAAACTACCACGGTAGTAAAAAACTACTGAGGTAAAATGGTAAAATTGACGCTCCATTTGTGTAGCAAGTAACTTTACTGATACTTTTACTCGTATTTTGTTGGTGCAACGTACATTTACGAATTCGTGAAAGTAATGGAATAGCATAAGTAAAACCTAAAAATTAATTTGTAAATGTTCATAAATTTTTGTGCAACCGGCTGTTAATATCGCTTCGTGGTTACGGCGAGTTTACTCAAAATTGGTGATTTTAAAATTTTTTTTTTAAAAATAAAAAATCAAAATCATTTATTCAGTTTAGGCTACCACAAGTAGCTCTTATGAATGTCACTATGCCATCTCTGAGACTATATGTAAAGTGAGAAATGTTTTTGCGTACCTTTAAGAGCGTTAACGCCGCACACTAGCGCCGCCAATGAAATAAAAAACATATATAGTAATTAGAGATAGAAAATCAAATTATGCTCAACAAACTATTTGAATGAAGTAATTTAGCATTTTTACGTTACCTAATGATCATCTGACATGTTATGGTTTAGTTAAATAAGACGTTACAGCTAAAAACGGCCACTTTTAACTAAAACGCCGTAAAATGAGTACTAACAATACTTAATCCAACACATTCGGTCTTTGAGAAAATAAGCAAGGTCTGGCGGCCTTGGGATCTTGGTCTATTTCAAATTCTATTGCTTTCATCCGGAACTCATATGAAGTTTTCTTTAAATTAAGGATTGATTAGGCTCACAATACCAATACATACATAATAGCAATTTGGAAAGCAACTAACTCTTAACATGTCATTGTGTAAAAAATGTAAAAGTTAAAAAGCAGTGTAAACATTCTGTGCTTACGTCAGCCTTCCCAGTAGCATAATGGTCAATGCAGCCGCCCAGATTACGGAAGACCCGGGTTCGATTCCTGGCTGGGTCGGGTAGGCATGTAATTTTTTCACTGTATTTTATAAATATTTAATTCAGATTAGCACTTAAAAATAAAAAGTAAAATTTATTATAGCGTTGTGTTATGAAATTTGTGGTACTTCATCTGTAAAGATGAATCTGCATAGCCATCGGTTGCAGTAACCGTTGGAGAGAGGGCACTGTGCTGCTAAAAGCATTCAAAAATTAAAAAAGCTGTGTAAAAATTCAGTGCGTCAGCCTTCCCGGTAGCATAATGGTCAGTGCAGCCGCCCGGATTGCGGAAGACCCGGGTTCGATTCTTGGCTGGGTCGGGTAGGCATTTAATTAACATTAGCATATAAGGGTTACCTACACATAAAAAAGGAAAAGATACAAAAAAAAAAACGAGCGGGCCTTACTTACAGTAGTCGCATAATAATATGATGTGTAACATTTGACATCTCACCTTAGTAATAAGCAATATTCTGAAAAAAATGGGTCAGGTGTCAGGTATTACATCATTTTATGACTATAAAATAAATGTGCAGTAAATACTCATATCAAAAAAAGGAAACTAAAAAAAAAGTAAAAACAGCTCTAAAAAGCAAGAAATAATATTGAAATCATATTATTAACTAGTGGACCCGGCGGACTTCGTACCGCTTTGACAGTTTCCATCAAGTGATTAAATTCTCTTTGGTTTCCATGACAACAAAACAAACAAATAATTTTGGAAAATTAAATTGTCGTTTTTAGTATATTTATAGCGTGTTTCTATGTGTTAATCCAGGTAAACTATCTGTATGCCGAATTTCATCCAAATCCATCCCTCCGTTGCAGCGTGAAGAAGCATCAAATATACGAACATACACACAAATTTTCGCATTTATAATATTGTATAATATATTATTATAGTGTGATTACCTAGATACGCATATCAGTTTTAAAGAAGGTCTATTGAAGTCGGGTGGTTGGTGGTCAGCTGGGAGACAATTTTGTTTCAATTAAACTTTTTTGTCATTTTTTTTATTGTAAAAGCCCCACCCGACTTCAATAGACCTTCTTTAAAACTGTTATGCGTACTGGTATGCGTAATAATATGATTTCAATATGAACGATGTTACACATCAAAAATACAATTGAGCTCAAAATGAAACTAACGTAACACGAAAATAGGTTAGGTACTCGTAACACAGATGTTGGGGCCGATACGGGCTGTGTTAGTAATTTATTCGAGTGTCTAGTCTCATTCAGTAACCGAATGTATCTAACAATAATAGATTGGTCGAGTGGTACAGTAAGTAATTAAGGCTGTTGGTAAATTAGTCGACACTCCACTAGTAACCCAATAACGTAGTTTCAAGTAGACTTTACGTACGGTTTTGATAATTAAAGATTACTATTTTGTATTACGTTTTGTTAAGTAACAAGATAAATTTTGTTAGTAAAAGGTGTTAGATACTTTTAATGAAATAAAGCAAATACATAGATTAATAATATAATAATTGCAACACCATAAAAGATGGTTAATTAATCAATTGTAGCGATGAGTTGATTTCAGTGATTTCGATGATGGATTTGACGACCTCCGTGGTCGAGTGGCTTGCACGCTGGACTTTGGGCGGTGCTAACTCTGAGGTCCTGGGTTTGATTCCCGGTCAGGTCAATGTCGAAAACGATGTTTTCGATATTGTGTCGGGTCTGGGTGGTTGTGGTACCGTCGTTGTTTTTGATTTTCATAAAACAAGTGCTTTAACTACTTACCTTGGAATCTGAAAAATGTATGAGATTTTGTCTAATATTTTATTTTTCATCTAATATGGAGGCATTTGCCCAGCTGTAGGGCAGTAAAAAAATAGGCTGTAACTTCTTAACTCTTTTCAAGGGATATATTGAATTTGGCTTAGATTTACAAAAAGCATGCAACATAAAGCTCATTGGACAAATGAAAAATGCGTGGTTCGTAAAACAAAACATGTCGCGTTGACAAAATCCAGTGTTTATTGTTGTTTGTATGCGTAAAACCTTTACCCCAGCAAATTATACGTCAACTTTTCCCATCACCCAAAAGGGGTAGCGCACATTTTTCCGGCCGTTTGTTTTCATGTGTTCCTGCAATCAGGCGTCGCCAACCTTTCGCTAACTTATGCAATCTTGTTAAAGATTAGTTTACGACCGCTGGAGGGACGCGCTGACGGTGAGGGTAACTGAGTTTGCACAATCTCTGTCCATAGTTTGTTGACATGGGGTAACTGTCTATGACACTATTTATTTAGAAAAATAACTTTTTGTCTTCGTTTTACGTAATATTTTTATGAATCGGATGATTTTGTCCGCCTGGCTGGCTACCACCTAAATATTTAAATATGTTGCCATAACATCAATTTTTGTAGCATTGTTGTGTTTCGGCAGATAGAGATAAGATAGTCACACTAGTCCTCACTAGTTGAGGTTCCGGGTGAAGTGCGCTTCCATCATTGGCCTTATCATCACTTAACATCAGGTGAGATCAAGGCACTGTGCTTACACGAAGTCACACGAAGTGAAGTCAACGTCATGGAAATAGGATATGCGCACCGAAGTACAAAACGGCACACGTTAGTAGTAGCTTCTTTGGAATGGCCCACAGGATCTTTAATAAGATTCCTATAGCTCTTAAGACCTTGCCTATAAATATTAAAAAAAAAACGTTTGGTAGCGTTACTTATTCATAAAAGCTATTACTCAGTACAGGAATTATTACTAGCTGACAAATCCTTGAAATAATTTAGACATATTTTTCTTATTTTATTTTTCTTACTTATTTTTTCTATTTAAATAATATAGATAGTAATGACATTGGTTGCTTAAGTTTTTTTAGACTAATACATTGTTTTAGACTGTAGTTTTTTGAACCTGTATTTGTATACCTTAACTAAGGTGGAAATGAAGTGAGACTTATATACTCATGACATCATTGCAATACCTATGTTTCACAAATAAATATTCAGATTCTGATTCTGGAGTTCAAGCCTATTATTGTTACATTTAATGTTATAAATGTATAAATACGTCATAGTTATTCTATTAAAAATGTTTTGTGTAAAAAAAATATTCTTCTATCGCTTTTACCATGATAGCCCAAGGTCGTAGATTCGGATCTCAGCTAAAGCAAGTCGTCTACTTTCAAATGCTATTTTCAAACAGCCCTGTTTTCTGTAACACATTCCGTTTTCACGTGTAAAGAGCTTTAATGCAACAATCACTAGAAATGTGTCGTTGCAGCAGTATATTAGTTCGCCGGCCATTGGCCAAGCCGTTTGTAGCGGCAGTCCGAGTGAGAATTGACGACACAGGGCTGCCCCGAGACAAAGTTAATTAAAAAAAAAAACAAAAGATCCCGACGCGTATAAAGTTAACGCTCTAAATTAATGTGTCGTTTACGTGAACACGTATTGAAATAAAACATTTTATTCGAAATCACTCGCGTTTATTTTACAAAATCATCATCACCATCATCATCATCATCATCATCATCATCATCATCATCATCATCATCATCATCATCATCATCATCATCATCATCATCATCATCATCATCATCATCATCATCATCATCATCATCATCATCATCATCATCATCATCATCATCATCATCATCATCATCATCATCATCATCATCATCATCATCATCATCATCATCATCATCATCATCATCATCATCATCATCATCATCATCATCATCATCATCTTCTTCATATAATAGTCCACTGCTGAACATAGGCCACTCCAAGTACATTCCATTGAGCACGATCGTTATTTTATTTTTTATTTTTTTACATTCATTGACTTATTATATCATGATGCTATCGAACTGTTTAAATCTTTTGGTTACAAAGAGACCACGGCTTTTGCTTATATTTGGCATTAAAAAAATACAATGCAAAAAGTTAAGTTTGAATTAAAATAAATCTCTTGATTACATTTTGAATTTGAGTGTTTTCAATATTCTGTAAAATGTATGTGGGAATGGCATGAATCCGAACGCATAAAAAGGTTTATCTTTGGTGATGTGTATCCGGCATGTAACAACGGACAGAAAGAGAGTTGGTATGTGCTAATGACAGGAGACACCTAGGGCGATTTGGCGAGACGACGAACGACGATAACGTGCGCTGCTAAAATATTTTTTGTAATTTTCTATAGGTAGTTTTGGTTATTTACGAATATACAACGTACGAAACGATTCCTGGTTTGATTCCCTCATCCCACACGTATTTTTCTATTGTGTGTACAAAATCAATCATGATTTTATTGTTTCCGCTAATGCTGTCGCTATTTTTCACAATAAAGTGGAATAACTTAATAACCGTAATGTCTCGCTCCACGCCTCGCTCTACGCCTCGCACACGGGCTATGGCTATGATGAATCGGTGCCGTTTAATTGGTGACGCACGCTTTCGCGTTTGCGGCAGCCCTGAGTAGTGGGTAGCGAGTGGGCGCCCTAAAAAGGGCGCTAATGCATCGGCTGCGTTCGAACGTTCCACTGTACTTGCTGACGTTCAAATAGAAAATTTAATTACAGAGGGCCTAGTATGACGTATGTTTGGCAGTCGATCACGTTAATGCAATAAATATCTATGTCTATAACTATGCGGAATCAGGTTTATTTATGTACTTACACTGATTTCATACAGCGAAAGAATAAAGTGGATATGCCTCAAATCCCGAGATTAATTTTAAAGAGCAGAAAAACGACGACCTCCTTGGTCGAGTGGTTTGTACACCGGTTTTCATGGTGTCGCCATCTCTGAGGTCCCGCGTTCGATCCCCGGTCGGGTCAATTTAGAAATTGTTTTTTTCTAAATTGTCTTAGATCTGGGTAATTTCTATGTATAATAAGTATGTATTTAAGTATTTTAAGTATGTTTATCCGTTGTGTGGTAACCATATAACGAGTTTCATAACGAAACTTCTCTTGGGCTAGATAATTGGTGAAAAATTGATGGAAAATTTATTATTATCTCTCTATTTATTTTTTACATATTAATTTATATCCCTGTGTGGTGCCGGGGATAAAGAATTGCACCACCCCATCTCTTCCTGTGGGTGTCGTAAAAGCCGACTAAGGGACCATTCCAGAGGATGGGCAGCAGCATCTCTCTGAGGTTACCCTCAACCTACTGCGATCGCCAACCCGCCTGCCAAGCGTGGCGATTACGGCAAATACCCCTCATATCCTTGGGGGAGGCCTTTGTCCAGCAGTGGACGTCTTTGGCTGAGATGATGATGATGATATTAATTTACATTTTTAAATATTTTCTAAAAAACAAAACAAACATTTAAAAATATAAAAAATAGGGGTCCGCCGGCATCGGGACCAGGGTCCAAACTACCGGTGATTAGGGCTCCAGAGACAGGAACCTCCTCACAATGCGTGCCGTATCGAGGAGAACTGCCTTCTGAATCAGGCCCTTGATCCAGCCGCCTAACGAGAGCCTCATGAGATGTTGATCGAGGCTCTTGGCCATCAGGCCGTTGGCCGTAACAACAATCGGCACGATGACAGCTGAGTCCACATTCCACATGTCGACAACCTCATTTGCTAAGTCGAGATATTTGATTTGTTTCTCTTTCTCAGCTTTCACGAGGTTCTCGTCATGGGGAATGGTGATATCGACAATCATCGTGCGGCGCGCTAATCGATCTATCACCACAATGTCTGGCTTATTAGCTACAATAGTCCTGTCGGTGATGATAGATCGATCCCAGTACAACGTGACATGATCATTTTCGAGAACTGGGTCGGGCACATACTTGTAGTACGATACCTCAGAATCCACAAGTTTGTATTTCAAAGCAAGTTGCTGGTGTATAATCCTGGCCACTTGATTATGCCTGTGCAAGTACTCGCCGTTAGCCAGACGAGAACAGCCAGAAATAATATGTCTGATAGACTCACCCGGACGGTGACATGCCCGACATATGTCAACCGTCCCGTCCTTCATAATAAATTTCCGGTAGTTATTCGTTAGCATAACTTCGTCCATAATTGCACAGACAAAACCTTCAGTTTCCCCGAAGAGGTCACCGAAACGCAGCCAGGATACGGACGCTAAAAAGTCTACATCGGGTCCGTGGAGGGCCCGATAAATGCGCCCGTGGAGCTCCTTGCCTTGCCATACCTCCCTGCGGTCATTGGCACTAAGTACTACGGGTTTGTGCCAGTTCTCTTTAGTCAAGGACAGCGGGGTGAGTCCCTTGTCCACTGATACCACATCTCGGTGCATACCCACATCGGCTTTTAGGAAATATTCCCTGAGACTGCACACCTCACGGTTGTGGAGGGTCTTAGCATTTAAAAAACCTCGACCCCCGCACTTCCGCGGGATGTACAGCCTCATTACCGACGATCGTGGGTGATTATTATTATTATTATTATTATTCATCCCTTCATTTGTTAAATAAAAAAGTTATTTACTTTTACACAATTTCAACCACTGCATGCACATCATCTCAGCCAAAAGACGTCCACTGCTGGACAAAGGCCTACTGCATGCACGACGTTGCCAAATTTACATCAACGACATCGGATGTCCGAAGTTGCAAAATTCCAATGCGCACACGCGCGATGTTGCCACAATTTTGTGGTTCGCACAACATAGCTTGTGAGAACAAAAGAAAACAATAGCGGAAATACAATTAGAAATCCCGGGAAGATCCATATTAATATCAACATTTCGATGCAAGTACATAAATAACTCTACGTAATTCCGACCTCTGACTATGACTAACGAAAACGAGAATTTGTATGGCAAAATGTTAACTCTTCTGATGTGTCGCCAGGAGGCGCTGCTTCAATGGCACACTAGTTTTCGTTTTAGTAAACGTAATCAAATGAATACGTATAGGAAACAAAACTCACAATAGACACCCTGATCCCCAAACTTCAGTATGAAGATGGCACTAAATGATGATAATTTAATTTTAAGAATGAGTTATGTTTTTATTTGGAGACAGTTTGCTGATATCCTCACGCGGAATTTATAGCGTCACCGGAAAATTTAATAATTCGTTTATCTTTAGTAAATGATCCATATAAATAAATTAGCTTTTGCTCGCAGCTTTGCTCACGTGAGCTTCACGACAGCTACACGACTTATGTTTGTGCGTAATAAAAGCCAAACTTATAAAACGGAAATATTTGTATCTTCACGGCCAAGAAGGCCAAATACCGAAATTTAGGGAATGACAGATTTCCATACAAACTCGCCACCCTTATTTCACCCTTCCAAGGGAGGCTTTTCGAGAAATGCTATAACACGTAATTCTTTATCTTTATTGAAAAATTTATAGATCTATGAAATTATTTATTTTTATTGTTATTACCTCAAAAAAATTTTTTTTTTCCAAAAAACCTTTTTTCCTTTTTTATTCCATTAAGTAAAGGAAAATAAACAAAATTTCTGAGACAAGTCATTCTTTATTTCTTCTCAAAAAGCCAAATACCAATTTTCGTGTAAGTTTTTACTTCAAAACTGACGGACTTTCAAACAAACTTTAACCCCCTATTTGACCCCCTTAGGGGATGATTTTCGTAAAATCCTTTCTTAGTGGCTGGTTACGTCACTTAATTAACCTACAGTCCAAATTTCATCTAATTAGCTTCAGCGGTTTCGGCTCGGCGATGATGAATCAGTCAGCCAGGACAAGTCATTATATGTATATTAGATAAATGGTATAGGTACACGCCTACGGTACAAACAAACAACGGAACACTATTTTTTAAAACACACTATAGACGTATTTTCATCTCACGTTCTCGATTCGATCATTTATCTAACCGTCATATTAGAAAGGCGTTGTGCGAGGTAAGGCCTCCACGAAAACATTAATTTTTGCTACCGTACAATAAAAACGCGAAAAAAAAAAATACAACACACAACACGTACAGTCGGGTTATAACGACACACCGCGCCGGGTATTTTTACTCTTTACTGCGGTGTGGCTGTTAAAAATATATTATTACGAGCGCTTATTAGGTCGTAACAGTCTCTTAAGTCCTTACTTACAAATTCTGCAACCGTTAAGAGAAATAATTAAAATAAAATAATTTGTAAGTGTAACAAAGACAACTGGTTTCCGCGCAACATTGGTATTCTGGTAACCTTATGTCTTACGCATAAAGAGAGACTAACTGCCGCACTCATAGACGTCCATTATCATTAATGATTACTTAGCACCTACAATTGTTCAGTCGAAAATGTGCTTAAAATGTCACTGTTAGAGACTATTTTACAATTTCGTACCTTTCGTAATTTTTGTTCCGGATTCTTTATGTAGTACACACGGCGGCAGATCAACCTACCCAAAACTGTCAAATTTCTACAATCAATTTTGAACTTTATCGTTTAGTTATAAGGATCAATATTCATTGGGGAAATTTGACAGGTTTGGGTAGGTTGATCTGCCGCCGACTGTACATAATTGATCGAAGTCGCGACGCAACGGTAGCCGATCGGATGGATGATCGGATTGATCGCGGCAAATCGTGGTTCAACCCCCTAATAGCTACGTTAGACTTTCTAACTACTGACGTGAACTTAACCTAACAAGCGTTTCAGATTTCTGGATCTGTTTGTTCGCAACTAAATTTGCGTAAAATTATATATAATCTTATTCATAAATATACTTTGCATAATTCTTAACTTACTTTAATATCTGTAAAAATGTATAGATAAGATGTGGCTTTAAGAGTAGATAGTGTTGATTAATTCAACTTTTTCAAATTGTGTTTTGATCGCAACAAAATTTGCGTAAAATTATATATAAGCGTAATCATATTATCAATGTGTTAAAATAGCATTAACACATAATCAATTAAACAAAGAAATAGAATTTTACTGCTGCGATGATACCTTATTTCTTCTACGAGTATTATACGAATTATTTTATTTTCATTATTTTACCAAACAACGGTCAATAAAAATTGCTTAATTATACTGAGCTGAAGCTACAAGCTATTTTGACAGCGCACTTTTGTTTCCATATTTTTTTATTGCTCAACATTTTAAGGCTTTTTAGGTACGGCCCCAGTTCTTGACAGACGGGTAGTGCGGGGTCGTGTGCCGGCACCTTAACATAAAAAAAACAAGTAACGACTGTAGACGTGTAATACTGTTTGGAATTTGACCTCGCGCACTGCGGATGCGACGCCTAATGACGTACAAAGGTGCCTCCCAGGTACTAAATTCAAGGGTTTATTTCACCGTTACAACAAGGTCCTTTTTTGTATAAATTTTATTTTTATTTAAAGCCAATAGCCATATGTTATCATAGTTATTCTGTTCTTTTTTTTCTGCTACTACAAAGACGTAGTGCACTTTCAGGTGCGTCCCGGAATCTTTAACTACTGAGGAATTGGGTATCTTAGGAGCGTTTACGCCGCTCACGTTTAGTTAAATAAGACGTTACATACAGCTAAAACGGCCACTTTTAACTATAACGCCGTATTTAACTAAACCATAACATGTCAGATGTTCATTAGATGACGTAAGAATGCTAAATTACTTACTTCATTCAAATAGATTGTTGAGCATAATTTGATTTTCTATCTCTAATTACTAGATATGTTTTTTTTTCATTGGCGGTGCTAGTGTGCGGTGCGGCGTAAACGCTCATAACTGTCGTTTTTTGTTAAAATTAAATTGAATTGAATCGAATTGTATTTGAATATTTGTTTATAAATTAACAATCCTGCTTACGTTGTTGGCGACGGACTAAAATACGAAGGCGCTAATGTCGTCTTATTCAGCCAGGCGGATTTAAAACAACATACTTCTAACTAGGGGATATTTGCTTCTATAGGTATACAGTGTAAAGACTTGATATTTGGACTTGAATTCAAAAAAATTCAAAATTCAAAATCATTTATTCAGTTTAGGCTACAAATTAGCTCTTATGAACGTCATTATGCCATCGGTTCGTAAGTCTACTCTGGCCGGGAGATCTTGTACTGAGAAGAACCGGCAAGGAACTCAGCAAGTCTCCAGCTCTTTTCTCCCTTACAGCGTCAAAACTTGGCCCTTACTATTACTTTTATATATTCTTTTATTTATTTTTATATAAGATTGTACTCTTATATATAGTATTATTGTCATCTTATATACCATGTTTGAGGCAAATAAAGAATTTATTTATTTATTTATTTATTTTTAAACTCTCTCGGCTACTTACATTAGAATATTTATTGTAAACGGGATTACTACCATGTTTTTGTTGTGTTTGAGTATCACTCAATTATTGGACCTTAGTATCTAATCAAAGACACAAACTATAGTTTTATATTTTGTAGTATGCTCGTTCCTATGTCTTGAGTTAAATCTTGTGTAATAAACAAAAGTTGAAATACATGTAATTAGTTTTTAAATCCAGTTCCGACTGTTTGGACTCACACGGTCGCATGGTCTCAATAACGCCCAGCCACCGCATCGCAATGTTAATTGCGCATTACAATAAAATGCCGAATTTTAATATTGCGCGTGCGCTGCGGCGCGCGTTTTCGAAGATATACTTTATTATTCCGTATTTAAAACAGCTCATTGGATAATATTGACGTCGCTTGTCACAGTATATTGACATAGCTTCTGTTTTATAAACCGCTTTTGTTATATGTGGTGTAGTAGGTGGTTGACCTGCTAGAGCCTGTCTCATGCACATAGTTCCTAGGTTCGCTATACATAATGTTAGTCGGTTTGGTTGGTAGTAACTATCTAACTACTACAAGTCTATTGTCATAAAGACTATTATTAAAATTTCATCATCATCATTATCATCAGCCCCTATCGAACCACTGCTGGGCATAAGCCCCTCTTTGTTTGTCATTCGCCTCGATCTAGCGCTTGTCTGGGCTACGTACTACCCACGGCCTTGGTTATATCCTCGACGTCCACTGGCAAGATGGGTCCATGATATATCATTATCATCTGACGACCTTGGTCGAGTGGTTTGTACACCGGTTTTCATGGTGTCGTCATCTCTGAGGTCCCGGGTTCGATCCCCGGTCGGGTCACTTTAGAAATTATTGTTTTTCTAAATTATCTCGGGTCTGGGTGTTTTCTATGTATGATAAGTATGTATTTAAGTATTTTAAGTATGTTTATCCGTTGTCTAGTAACCATTTAACGAGTTTCATAACGATGCTTCTCTAGGGCTAGATAGTTGGTGTGAGTGTAGGAAACTTTATTATTATTATTATTATTATCATCATCATCTCAGCCAAAAGACGTTCACTGCTGGACAAAGGCCTCCCCCAAGGATCTCCACAACGACCGGTTTTGTGCTGCTCGCATCCAGCGGCTTCCCGCGTCCTTCACCAGATCGTCAGTCCACCTTGTTGGAGGCCTGCCCACACTGCGCTTTCCGGTATGCGGTCGCCACTCCATGACTATTCCGCCCCAGCGGCCATCAGTCCTGCGAGCAGTGTGCCCCGCCCACTGCCACTTGAGCTTAGCAACTCTTCGGGTTATGTCGGTTACCTTAGTTCTTCTGCGGATCTCCTCATTTCTGATTCGATCACGCAGAGAAACCCCGAGCATAGCTCTCTCCATTGCTCTTTGAGTGACCTTGAGCCTTTTTTATGAGGCCCATAGTGAGCGACCACGTCTCAGTCCCGTATGTCATCACTGGCAACACACACTGGTCAAAGACTTTCGTCTTAAGACACTGCGGTATATCGGACGAGAAGATATTTTGTAGCTTACCGAATGATATATATTAGACCTTATATAAATAAAATAAAATAGAGTAACGAAATACCTACCTACAAGTCTGGCCCAATGCGAATATTTGTCATGTAATTTATCAAAATATGTATTCGCGCTGAGAAAATCTCAGTGAAAGCAGAGCCATTCCTTTTTGCCTCTGACCTTGTGTTACTTTTTTATGTATTTGTTTTGTTGTAATTTATTGAGGCAATAAATTATTTCATTGTTATATACTAATATACTAATATGAAATATTTCGTATTCAAAGCGGTATTGTAGACATTTCTTAGTCATATATGTTTCGTCACATCCGAAGAGTACCTGCTTTATTATTATTATTTCACAGTCTGTGGTGGTTTACCCGTCCGCCGGCCGCGCCGTGTTAATTGTGCCTTATCTGTGTCGATATCTCCCAACCTTTTTTTGTCGTAAATCTAATTGTTTATAGCGGCCGGCAGGCGGCGCGGGCGCAACATTGTCGCGATAACATCTCCGCATGGGCGCCTTTGCCGCGGTTTTTTGACATTATTCGAATTTTGAAATATATTAGGTCATTGGGTGTCGGTACTCTTTGGTGGGGTGTGATGGTGTTAAAAAAGTGTGTGTAAAAATCACTCAGGTAAGTTGGCTTCGCAAAATTTCACTCGTATAATGCTTAAGCGATTTATTTATTAAATTATGATTTTTGTTTATTTCATAATTATTTTGCATTTACACAGCTTTTATTATATCAAAACTTAATATAGCACATAACTTGAAAAGGACAATTTGCCTCAGCTTGTATTCGAACCCTTAATAAAGAAATGTGGATAAGCAGTCGCCTCTTTACTTTAGTAATAGGATCGTAAGCTATAGTTTTACCTGAGGCTTTATTTTTCAAGTGACATACACATTATTTCTTTATCAGCTAAACGTTACTAAAGCCGGAAACGAAATTATTATTATCAATTAAAATACAAATTCAATATTTTTACCTACTAGGCTTAAGTACTTACGTTTTCTATTTCATGAGGTGTTTATTTACCTTATAAGCATTTGTAACATTATGTTATTTAGTTTTCAACAAAAAATTTGTACCTTAATGTGTAAGCAAATGTTAACAAGCAAATAAAAATTTAAAAAAAGATTTTTCGTCTAGTCAAGTTGACTTGCCCGTGTGAACGGTCAAGCGTGCTGTTCAAGTCGACTTGCCAACGCAAACGCGCCGCCCGCCTAATAGCGCCCCACCCATCTGGGCGGCTCCGCTGTCTACGTTACGAACGTTACCAATGTACGTTGCCAAATTGGCGTACGTTCCCGAGGCGGCTTATACCTCACGAACTTTGTATTATAGGTATACTTACGTAGTTCTTTACACTAAAGAGCTCGACGGCGCAGTGGTTATAGCACCCGGTCTGCGATTGCTTATTGCATTTGCAACTTTCGCAAAGGTCGGTCATCGGATGGGTGACCAAAAATGTATCATCTTGAGGTCCTCCGTACGGCACGTAAACCCGTTGGTCCTGGCTGCATTAGCAATCGTTAACAACCTCAACCGGTGGTCTTAACCACTAGACCACAGATACGGTTGTTTTACTGTTTTATGATGATTATAAAGGCTATACATTAAAACAGTACATTTTTTTCACAGGACAAAGACCTCACCGATCCCAAGGAGTTGGAACTAGCTAAGCAGCTGAGCGATTGCCTCTCGGTGGTCTTGGATTCGGTCCTCACCACCACCCGCGTGGAGCAGAAGACGCCTCAGGGCGGGGATCAGCTGGAACTGCTCTGCTCGCTCAGAAACCGAGTGCACACGCTTATCAGGTCAGTGGGGACACTATGTGGAACTTAAAGAATATATATGCCTATGACTGTCTTCCCTTTTTATAGTATTAGAGTGATGGCGTTGCAGATAAGGTACCTAACTAAAAAATGTTTTGTAATGACCGGGATTTCCCAAAGAAATAAATTTCGGGAAATACCGGTGATGTGTGACACAGGTAGTCGACCTTGGGACCACCGGGACATGACACAAATGAGCTATCGCACCTCTTGCTGCCTTCATTACTTCTAATAGCCGCGAATCGCTCAAAATATAAATTAAACTATTGAACACGAGAAGCTCGATGGCGCAGTTGTTAACGCGCCCATCGGCGATTGCTGATGGTTAAGCGACTTTCGTAAAGGCCGGTCATCTGACCAAAAATTTATCACCTCGAGCTTTTCAATGCTTTGGAAGTCACGTAAAGCTCATGCTTCGGAATTCACGTAAAGCTGTTGGTCCCGGCTGCATTAGCAGTCGTTAACAACCACCAATCCGCACTAGGCCCGGGTGGTTTATGGCCCGTTCTCCCTACCCATCCATAAGGAAGGCTCGTGCCCCAGCAGTGGGGACGTATAATGAGCTGGTGATGATGATGGTGATTGAACACGTATTGACAGTAACGTGTGACGCTGCGTAGTGTCGTCAACACTGGTGACTGCCAAACCGGTGATCCCAGTCGTCCTAGCGGCACGTGAAGGGGATGTACAGTGGTTTTTTAGTGGGTAGGTCCCTCCTCCTCCTGAATCCCTGTCAAGACCCTCGGGTCTGGGCAGGGAGGCGGGAGCTGGAGAGGAGAACCCCACATAACCATCCGCGCCTGCCCGAGCGCTGTGGTACTCTGCAGACGAGTTTTCCACTGTCAAAAAAAAACAAAAAAAAGGTAGTCGACCTCGGAACCGCTGTGAAATGACACAAGTGAGGTGTCGCACCACTTCTACCTCCATTACTCTTAATACCTGCGAAACGCTCGCGTATCGATTTGCGTCGACACAAACAAACAAACGCCTCACTACAAAATATGGAGGCTGCAGAAGGTATGCTTCACACAAACGCTCTGGCAACACATACATAGACAACATCTCATCTTTACGATGGTCGAGTGGTTTGTACACCGGTTTTCATGGTGTCGCCATCTCTGAGGTCCCGGGTTCGAACTCCGATCGGGTCAATTTAGAAATTATTGTTTTTCTAAATTATCTCGGGTCTGGGTGTTTTCTATGTATTATAAGTATGTTGTAACTTTTGGTGCCATTCGACCATAGTGTTGAGTTGGCTATCTATGGCACCAAACACTCCAAAGCATTTGTTAGGGTCCTAACTAAAGGACTTTAAATGAGAGAGAGAAGTGGACTGTATATACTGGTATATTGTGTTAAAGTTAAACTAATGTCGCGCGCGCGTCTGGTGTCGTCCGTGATCTGTGGCGAAGTCTCGCTGCTGGTGTGAAGTGTGGCGCCCGGCGCCTCCGGCAATCGTCCGAAGTTCGCACGGGAACCCCCGGCGGCGGCGGCGCGGCGCCCGAGCGGTCTCGATGATGCACGAACAATGTATTTAAGTATGTTTATCCGTTGTCTAGTAACCATTTAACGAGTTTTATATCGAAGCTTCTCTTGGGCTAGATAATTGGTGTGAGTGTAGGAAAGTTTAATTATTTTAATTAAGTTTAATTAATTTATATGCTTGGAAACCACTCAAATACATTGATAACATCAATATTAGTAATTTAGCAGCTGCATATTTTGATAACTAAAACCAATAATTTACTAAAAAATATTTTAATATTCTGTAATTTCTAAGCGGTGAAATCGTCACGGGCGCTACGTATTTTCGACCTTATGGCAGCGCTAATAAGGATCAGCCGTTTTAAATGTTCAGAAATCGAGGTCTTAAGGGTGCGCCGACCAAAAAATGACAAAAATGCAGACACGGTTAAGTTGATATAATTGAAAATACTATCGTATTAAATAAACAAAATATATATTTAGTATCAAAGGAAACCAGTTTACAATTAGTCCAATCCATAAACTCATAACACGCTATAGTTTTTTCTCTACAATATCATTTAAAGTTGGGCAAAAATCATGAAAACGAGTGGCGGCGTTTAGTTGATATCTTATAGTTTATCTAAATTGTTGTCCTTCTGATTTTGGCTAAACAATCACCAATGGTCTAAACTACGAATAGTCCGTCTCACATGTTCGATTTATCGAGCGGTTTTAAAATTAATATTTTTCTTTTTTTGTTAAATTCCCCATACAAAATTAGTACCTATGAAATAGAAATAGAAATATGTTTATTGCATATTAAGTGTATATAAAGATTTTATTCTAGGTAAAATGTGATGGCTTATAAACTTAATTACCCTTTTCAGGTATTGCAATTTACTTTAATTAACATTAACAATCCAAATTATGAAAAGTCTAAACATTACGTGAAATATGGGTCAAAATATTCTGTTAAATTATAGAAGGCTTTTCCCATCAACCAGGTTTTTTATTTGATTTTAAACAATTTGGAGTTTAATCCTTTCAGTTCTAAGGGTAGATGATTAAAAACTTTTATTCCTGTAACAAATGCACTTTTGTAAAACTTATTGTTATTGATCATTGGTATACAGAAGTTATGTCTATATCTGCTACGAACATTTGGACGATCAGATACTACCTTATTATTAAAATACTCCATATTATTCTTAATAAATTCTTTATAGATTCTTAATAGATTCTTAATCAGTTCGCCCGTGAGCTTTATCGTGAGCGCTCGTGTACATTCCTCGTCGTTGAAATACACCGATTCTCAAACTTTCGATATGTCTTTTTGCGGGTTGTGTAACGAAGATGTTGGAGATGGAGTGCATTGCACATTTTGTGACCAAGAGCTGCATTTCCACTGTGCGGGCATTACTGAGGCAGGCTATAGGAAACTTGGTGTGGACAGGAAGCAAACATGGAAATGTCACAGGTGCAAGCAAACCGGTCTAAAATCACCTCAGCCTAAGAGCGATTCAGCAATTCTGGCTGAACTGAAAGCTTTGGCCCTCAAATTGGCACCGTTGGATTCGCTTGCTGATGAAGTCAAAGCATTACGTGCCGAAATGTCTGAAGTAAGGTCACAAGTCGTCCTTACGAACTCCTCGATAAAAGAGTTTAACGACAGGTTCCAGAAGCTTGAAGAGCGCCTTGCACTCGTTGAAGGAGTTGCGGATCGAGTCACTGTGATTGAAGCAGATTTGAATAAATTGAAACAAGAAGCTAATGAGAAGGATCAATGGTCACGAATGAATAATGCTAAAATAAAAGGGGTGCCTCAATCTCAGAATGAAAATCTCTTCGATATTATTGGCTCAATCGGATCTACAATAAGTTATCCTATTAACAGTTAAGTTAAGTTAAGTATAGTAAAATTCCGGAGTCGAACAATTGTTTAAAATTGATATATTGTGTTGATAGGCTGATGTTAAATAGTTTTATTCAAAATTTAAGGGTTATACTTTAAATATTTATTACCAAAATGCTAGGGGATTGCGTACAAATGTCGGTACTTTCTATAGAAATGTATGTTTAAACAATTTTGATATTATATCTACACTGGCCTGCAAAATTAAGTATCACACTTTTAAAATTGCAATAACTTTTTAAGTACACAAGATATACTTTCGAAACAAAAAGGAAAATGTTACTAATGTATAATTTACTTTAGTTTTAAAGAAAGCTGATAAAAATTGCTGCAAAACGTTTTTTATTTTAAAATCTCTAACTTCTATAGTTTAGAAAATAAATAAATATTAAAAGTGTAGTACTTATTTTTGCAGGCCAGTATATTTCGGAGACTTGGTTATTGGATGGTATTTCTGATAGTGAATTGTTTGATGATAGGTACATTGTTTATCGGCGCGATCGGGATTACGCTAGGTTAGGACAAGCTTTGGGTGGCGGGGTTTTGTTAGCAGTGAGGCGCGACCTTGCTGTCTTGTGCAGACCTGAGTGGAACAGCACGGCAGAAGACATTTGGGTCACTTTGTTGATGAAACATAAAAGACCTGTGATTACTTATAAAATGCATATTTGTACGTTATATTTATGCAACGAGGAGGGTGGTTACTCATACAAAGAACAACTTAATAACTTTTGTGACAAACTCAGTGACAGTATGCAATCACCCGTTGGATAAATTCATTGTGGTCGGTGATTTTAACTTCAGTAATGATGTGCATTGGGTAAGATCGAATGACGGAGCGACATTGTTGCCGGTTAACTATAGTGCTGATTATTTGTGTCATTTCTTTGATCTCATAGACACATGTAATCTAGGTCAGTTCAATAGTGAATTTAACCTAAATGGCCGACTATTGGATCTAGTGTTTTCAAATGGGACATTGCATGTACAAAGTTGTGATAAACCTTTGGTACCAGAGGATCTACATCATAAGTCACTTGAAATATGCGCTGAATTTGTTGAAATACATGAATTAAAAACTATGAGGCAAATGAAATATATCTATAGCCGGGGTGATTACTCCATAATTACATCTGAACTCAATAAAATTAATTGGGCTGATTGTTTGAGTGTAAGAACATTAGACGTCGCGGTAACATTTTTTTATAATGAATTATATAAGCTTCGTGACCAACATATACCTCACAAATTAATTAAACAAAATTCTTATCCACCGTGGTATAATTCTAGTTTTATAAAAGTCTTGAAAGAAAAATCTAAGTATCACTCTAAGTATAAAACATACGGCAACTTAGCAGACTATCAAACATTCTCCTTGCTGCGTAAAAGAGTAAATGATCTTGAGCAGGACTGTTTTTATAAGTATATTGAGCGTGTCGAGTCTTCAATTGTGGAAAACCCTAAAGCTTTTTGGGTATTTGTAAAAGCGAAAAGGAATAGCTCAACTTTTCCTAGTGTAATGACTTACAAATCAGTAAGCGCGGATACTGGTGAAGGTATAAGTAATTTGTTTGCGGAGTATTTTCATTCCACTTTTTTGGCTACAAGTCAAAATATAGGTCATACTATAAGCATGACCTCTGATGATGGCCTTTGTAGTATTAGTAATGTTGATATCGACCCAACTAAAGTATCCAACCTTTTAAAATCGCTTGATTTATCTAAGTCTGGTGGACCAGACTTAATACCCGCTCTCTTTATTGTCAAATGCGTCGATGGTCTAACGATACCATTGTGTCTGCTGTTTAGGCGGTCACTTTCGGAGGGTACTGTTCCCAAAATATGGAAATCTGCTTTTATTACCCCAGTACTTAAAAAAGGTGACAAAAGTAATGTGGAGAACTATCGTCCCATATTCAAGCTGTGTTTATTTGCAAAGGTCCTGGAAAGGCTAGTTTATCAAAATGTTTACTCCAGTTTGAGAAGTTCATTCAGTGAAGAACAGCATGGTTTTCTCAAGCACCGCTCGACATCCACTAACCTCATTATTGCGAATGAATTTATAGCAGGCGGAATGGAAAATGGAGCACAAGTAGATGTAATATACACTGACTACCAAAAATGTTTTGATAGAATAGATCATTGTGTATTACTTTCTAAACTATATTCAGCGGGTATACATGGCAATTCGTATCGTTGGTTTGCGTCCTATATTGATAACCGAAGTCAAGCTGTAGTCTTACGTGGCTATGTGTCTCGGTGGACAGAAATACCATCTGGGGTACCCCAGGGGTCCATCTTAGGCCCTCTTTTATTTATTATATGTATCATGGATATTAATAAATGCTTTTTACATTCTAAATCCTTACTTTTCGCCGATGACATGAAAATTCTTAAGGAGATTCGTAGTCCTTTAGATGCCCATGATTTGCAACAAGATCTCTCACGATTTGAACAATACTGTATTCTGAATAGATTAGATCTTAACGTGTCAAAGTGCTTCTATATGACATTTACACGTAAAAAAAACAAAGTTTTGTCCAAATACATTCTCCTTAATCACAGTCTAGCTAGAGTGAATTATATAAAAGACTTGGAGGTTATTTATGATTCTAAATTAATTTTTGGGGATCATGTTCATCATATTGCTAGTAAGGCCTCTAAGGCCCTGGGGTTTGTTATGCGTATGTCCAAAGAATTCAAGTCTTTGAAATCAATTAAAGTTCTTTATTGTGCGTTCGTGCGTAGTCATCTTGAGTACGCATCACAAGTATGGAATCCGCAGTATAACGTTTATATCAATCGCTTAGAGATGATACAAAAAATATTTCTACGATACCTTGACTTCAAGGCTAGACAACAGTCTGCTAACTACGAGCACCGTTGCAAACGATATCACTTTTTACCTCTTCACATTCGACGTGAAGTGAATGACGCTAGTTTTATATCTAAACTTGTTAACGGCAATATCGACTGTCCGGAATTACTATCAAAAATTGGTCTTCGCACAAATATACTGCTGCGTCCACGCCCATTGCTTCACATACCTTTTGTTCGTACAAATTACCGAGAAAATACTTTCTTAGTGCGCGGTTGTGTTACTTACAACAGGTATAGCACTGAACACGACTTGGATCTGTTCTCGACAAGCACAGCGACTATTAGGCGAACTGTATGTCAAAATTTATTTTCTTAGGTATCAATTATCATTTTTAAAATATATATATATATGTTACGTATTACTGAACAGCAGTATTTGACACTGACGTGACAGTGTACTTTGTTGTATTTCTATTTTACTTGTTTTTGTAATTCTATTTATTTTTTTCTTTGTAATTTTGTGTTTACCAATGGTTTACTTGTGGGGGTTTGTAATTAGCTTTAAGATTTTACATAGTTTAATATATTTTGTTTAAATAGCTGTAAACCTTCCTTAAAAATAAAATAAATAAATAAATAAAGCTAGATATTTCCAGAATATAAATATGGGCATCAAATAAATATGGACGAAGATATTTCAAATAAAATATATGACACTCGTCACTTACGGACGGGGCGCGGCACACCCTTAAGCTTACCTCCTGCCTCCTTTTTGTGTAGCCTCACCACCGGGACACCCGACACTGCAAATATTGACGCAGATGGATCGGACGGCTACGGCTGTACCCTGTAACACTATACTCGCCGTCTGTAGCCGAGATGTGCACACTTTTGCGGCGTTGAGGGTTAAGAGTGTCACGAGTTTGTTAAAGAGATACAGTAGAGTCCGTTTATAGTGACATCGAAAGGAATTGACAAACACGTCATAATAAGCGGACGTCATATAAAGCGTTATGTGAAATGAAAAACTTTTTTTATGTAAATATGTATGTATTTAAGTATGTATTTTAATACAGAAACATAGTACATATGTAATTACATATGTATGTATACATACATATTAAATCAAAATCAAAATTGCACGTAATCAGCACATTATTATAATAACACATACAAATGTATTTTTTACTGTAAGTAATCTGTAATTTTTGTCTGCTTTTGTTTTTTCATTTTATTGTAAAAACAGTCTCTAATACTATTGTGTATAGAAGTCATAGCTATGGTCAAATTATCATTTTCAATATTGCTGTGAACGAGCCACGTGCCGAACGTCGTCGGGAACCAACGAACAATACCGAAAGTGTAAAGAATCATGTCGGTCATTATAACCGGACATAATTTATTAAAAATGGGTCATAATAAGCGACATGTCACTGTAAGGGAAGTCATTATATCCGACTTTTTTATAAAGAATTTTGTATGAAAACCAAACTTCGTAGTGCAATTACGTCATAATAACCGGCTGGTCAATATAGGCGGAGTCATAATAAACGGATTCTACTGTAATATAATGGAGAATAAGTACATAGTCTCACGCCTGTTTGGCCAGAGGGTAGGCGGGAACAACAGACTTCTTCACCAGCTACATATTCTATCCATATAGCACGCACTACCTTGTCTTGTTTTTAAACGCGATTGGGAGGAAAGGCCCCCCCCCCCCCCCTTTGGAGTGTTTGACCTAATAATTTCAATGGCCTACTACATTTATAAAATTTTTTTTTGACTGTCAACTCTGTTCTATAGTTGTTCCTAATTGAAGTGATGCACTTGATTACTAAAGAAAATTCAAAATTGATTACTAGAGACGAAAAAAAAAAAAATTCAAATTATTTATTTGTATTAAACGTGGTACATTACATAAATGGAACAGGTTAGGTTGAACAAAGTGCTAGCATACAAATATTTAGTTAATATTATAAAATAACACTTAAGACAGATTAGACAGTGTACATTTTCCAAATGACGCTTTAAGTTTTCATCAATATGATAGTCTACCAACCCTTGGCAACAAAACCTTGGCACAACAAATGTTTCATTTCAAGTAGGTCAGTTTTTGAAACCAATAAAGTAATTGAGACGACCTCAATCAGAATATCTGATGGCGTTATAGACCTACCTCTTAAGATATCCTAGGAAAATCATCAACAATTTTTGATCACCCATCCGAGTATCGTCCGTGCCTTAAGTAGCTTAATATTAACGATCGCGGCGTTACCGACCTCGTATAGTAGCGCTATATATACGTGGATGTTTTACAAGCAAGCACCCTATGACGCCGACAAAAGCCACACCCATAATTACGTTTCCACACGCCCCGGCCGACGTTGCAGCGCGCGTAACTCACCTGCATAACTACGGCACAGTACAGCCCCCCCTCTCACCCCTCTAAACCTCCCCTAACCCCCACAAATTAGACCGCGAGGGGACCAGAGCATTAGACAAATTAGATTACGCGCGCCACGCTGCGAGACCAAGACCTTAGTTTTACGTAGAGTTTTTTTTATTATTTTCATCATCATCATCATCTTTATTGACCTTTGAACGTCCCACTGCTGGTGTGAAAGAGGTGTGAAGAAGCTACTTGCTAGTCGTGGTCAAGTCAAGGTGAGGACGGCTAGTGTGGCGTAGCTAGGGTTGCCAACTTTTTTTCAGGAAATTAAATTTAGTCTATTACTAACTAGTATAAAAAAAGGATTTAAAGAAAAAATAAAGTATTTTCCAAATTTATTTATTTAAATGTTTAAAAACATATTTCTTTGTACTCTTGGCACTATCTAATATTTTTTTATTGTTTTATAGTGCATCCAAAAATTAGCGTTGCGTTTTGTTTCACTTCACCTGAGTCTGGTATAATTCAGTAGTTCAAAAATTAAGACAACAGGAATATTCCGTTCAAACGCACGCATTAGTCGGAAATAAAGTAAGTATTTTATTTTTATTAACCTTTTCACCGCCCAACTATCCTGCACGCGATGTCCCGCTGTACGCCAACGTATAAATGTATTTTAATAAAGTAGGTACAAAGAAGAACTTCTATAGAAGTGCTGGCGTGGACGGCACGAAAATCTCGAACTTCTATAGAAGTTGTTGGCGGTAAAAAGGTTAAAAAGAACAAAGCATGAGGATGGAAAATAACGTAGGATACGTTATTTTAAAGTATGGTTGGCAACCCTACGCGTAACCCTGCTCCATTAGCTGTCTTCGCGTCTGGACTCCGCTTCAGCTTTGACATCAGATGGAGCGAAGTCCACTTAAATCTTTAAATAACATTCTATTATATAGTAAAAGTCTAAAGAGGAATTTGGAAGTGCCGCAGTTTTCCTGAAACTACCTATACCTTGCCAAAAATACACTTTAAAACTCTTGCGTTCCATTTTAAACAAAGTTTTGTAAAAGTTTAATAATAATAGGTCCTTACCTATGAAATTGACGTTTTTTTATCACTTATTAATAGGTGTATTACTTCTAAAAGTCAATACCGGTTGATAATATTATTATACACCTTTAATACTTATGTTACTTAGGCTTCAGTAATAACAATGATTATTCATTTTGTGTCTTTATCGACCAATTTTTTTTAAATATTGACTTCTTTTTTTGTTTGCGGAATTGACCTTTTGTTTCATTGTAGCTTTGAAGGGTCTTGATTTTTTCCTTTTTTTAATGTCTGCTATATTTAGCTAGTGAAACAAACACACTGCTCTACAATTTTTATAGTGTTAACATAAATAGATGCTAAGAAAATTAAAAAAATGTTAGTATGATAAATATAATTTTATAAAAAAATCTTCATACAGAACGTCAATTTCATAGGTAAGGATCTAATAATGGTTTGCGTTAGCATTGACTGAAACTGCAACTCGGTCGAAACGTCGGATATTATAAAGGTATGGTATACCTAGGATAAATATAAAATATAATAATAAGATAATAGGCTTTAAAATCTTGCCAAAAATTATAACTTTTAAATATTTTTTCTTAAATAAACCACTTACGAATAATTATTGTCCTAGCGTTTAATTGAAGGGGCATCAGGCAAAATAAAACTACCCAGTTTTTATTTATTTAAATAAAAATACATGTTTAACTTAATTTAAACAGTGTAACAGAAATCAGAAAGAATACATTCATATTGCATACGACATTAATTTAGAAGTATAGAAACAAAAAAACATGAACATAGTCCTATTAATATTATAAACGCGAAAGTTTGTTTGGATGTTTGTTACTCTTTCACGTAAAAACTACTGAATGGATTTGGATGAAATTCGGCATACATATAGTTTATAACCGGGAATAACACATAGGATACTTTTTATCCCGAGATATTCCCACGGGAACGGGAACCACGAGGGTGAAACCGCGAGCGGACGCTAGTTAGATGTAAGATAGCCAGTTCCTCAGTCATTGAAGGGCGCTTTCACTTTCGGCTTCATCAGCATCACTTAACATCAAGTAAAGTGAGGGCCAAGTACCTACTTACTTGTAAAAAAAAACAATTTTTGAAATGAAACAACTTTTACGGATCTACTCGCGTTTATTTTACACATTACTTATTTAATGTTTATCCTGACGTTTTGAACCCTTTGCAGGGTCCGTGGTCACAGGGAGATGTCTCCCTGTGATAAACGTTAAATAAGTAATGTGTAAAATAAACGCGAGTAGATCCGTAAAAGTTGTTACATTTCAATGTGTAGTGTTCGAGTAAACTTTAGAAAACAATAAACAATTTTTGTTTTCAACTAGGTAAATAAACAAGAGAAGAATAACAAACGCACATCGCCGCCTGTTTAAAGCGACGCATTGGAAATTTACGTGGCGGGATCTTGATTTTTCGCAACAATTACAAAACATAATTATGAAAGTGATATTTGATGACATGATTTTTCATTTAATTGACTTCATTTTGTTAGTTGCAGAAACACGATTTGTCAACTTTTATAACAGAGAAAAAAATATCAAAGTAACCTCTTTTAAAACATAGATTTGCATTTTACAGGCTAACCAGACCGATTTAAGCATCTAAATTTTCTTAGTAGATTAGTCTTAACACACACTTCAATATTGTAGTTCATTTTTTAAAATAATTTGTAGTTTTAATTTGAAGGAAAAAAAACCGTTTTTCTTATGGTACGGGGCGCAAACGCTTGTATCAAAACGTATGAGATTTATTGTTTAGCGGTGCGTCGCCTTAAAAGTTTGGGTTAGTTTTCGTTTCAGCACCTTCCCAATTCGGCACCCATGAATTTATGAACTCGATAAATTTCAATCACGGAGGTACAGTCACCGATTTACGTTTTATTTTCCTAATTTTTTTTCACTCGAGAGTTTATTTCTGTTTGCCTCAATTCGTGCATCGATTGATTTGACAATGGCACAGTCAATACAAACGGCGCGCGGCTCCGCTAACGCCCTATCAAAGCGCTCTCGTAGCGGACCATCGCGAGTAATTAAAATCAAAACGGAGTGTGGGTTGGCAGTTAAAAAGTTGCGGGTTCCGTATATTATAAGAGCGTATACATATACAGCAAGAGCTGGATAAGAGTAGCCGCGGATCGTGATCAGTTGCGTGCACTTGGAGAGGCCTATGTCCAGCTGTGGACTGGACTAGTATAGGCTGATGATGATGATGTTATTATAATAGTCTTTATCTACACTAATGTTGTAACATTCTACTTATGTTTCCAATACTTGACTTATAATTACTACTGTTATAGCGCAGACCACAAAATACTCAATTTAAGCAATTTCACATGATGGTATAATATCCACATCGATATCGTAAAATCTCATTATAACATCAATAAAACGCGACCAATTAACCTGGCGAGCCTTATGTCAAAATCCTCATACAAGTTGTATAAAATTTTGATATTAGGCTGGCTTTTGAAAACAGTTGGGTTATACGTGAAAACTTCGTCGAAACTACTAAACTTACATACACAAAACTCTTTGGTAAGATCTTGTGCCAATTAAATAAAAAAAGAACAGCGCGCGCTCGCTCCTGATTGGCCCTGCGCGCGCAGCTGCGCTCTCATTGGTTAGATTTTAATGGCGGCAAGTTCACTGTGACAATACACGTACGCGTGAATTTAATGTTTCGCAATGTGTTTTGTTTTTAAAATACAAATTAAAAGTTAAAAATGGACAGCGACGATGATATTTGTACGCCTCCGGATATTCTAGAATTGGCAACAAAAGTAACTCACAATCTTTTACCAGAAAAATCTAGAAAATTATATGAAAATCTTGTTGTTTGACTAATTGCATTAGTGAAGATAAAGTAGTGTATGCAACTGCATATAACACGGGTATTAAAACACTCGTTACTATTATGAAACTCGCTGCGCTCGTTTCATAAACTCACACTCGTGTTTTAATACCCTTCATTATATGACAGTTGCATAAACTACTATTATTCGATTCGGTATCTCGTAAAAATTTTAAAGTATCAATGAGTTGATTTTCGTGACACTTTCTTTGCTTGAGGAAAACACAAAGGTCTGGATAATATAACAAGGAAAGAAACGTTTTCTAGATTTTAAACTTTGCATAGTGGTCTTCAAAATTACCAAAATTGCTAAAAAAGAAACATATTTTGTTTTTTTTATGCACATGATATTCTATATTTTGACGACCTCCTTGGTCGAGTGGTTTGTACACCGGTTTTCATGGTGTCGCCATCTCTGAGGTCCCGGGTTCGATTCCCGGTCGGGTCAATTTAGGAATTAATGTTTTTCTAAATTGTCTCGGGTCTGGGTGTTTTCTATATATAATTAGTATGTATTTAAGTATTTTAAGTATGTTTATCCGTTGTCTAGTAACCAAGCTTCTCTTGGGGTGTGAGTGTAGGAAAGTTTATTAATTATTTATTTATATTAGTAAATGGATGAGAAAAGCCGAAGATCGGTTTCAGTGAGATGAGTTGACTCACTCAACTCATCGTCTCAACTCGTCTTTGTCTAGCAGCAGCAAGACTGAGAGGTTTATGTCCAGCGGTGGACCAATACGGGTTGATCCACCGCCGGACATAGATGATGATATGATGTTGATATTTCTATATTAAAGCCAATTATGTTTCAACACTTTTTTATAAATTGTGTAAGCACAATAAACTAGAAGAAAGTTACATCTGTTAGCTAAATATAATCCTTTTTATTAAATATGATTAGTATATTATTAAGTTACATCATACACATAAGGTATCATTGTTACTAACGTACTAATAAAAATCTTATCTCAGAAAAGATAAGTTTAAAAAAATATGAATCCTTTGAAACTTTTTTCCCCCATATTCTGCTAAATCTTGTCCCACGGAACTCCCAATGACTTGTCACTTCGACCCCTATTTGCTGACTGCGGTGCTGGTCGTCGCAGTCGCATTAGAAAAGCGCGTCACCCATTCCGAAGCTCGCCATTGTCTTAGTTCTGACAGCAACGCGAGGGCGGCTGCTTTTTTTTAAATAAGTATTTTTTTTAATTATCAATTTTGCCTCAGTCACAGTTAGGGTTGCCAACCATACTTTAAAATAACGTATCTTTCGTTATTTTCCATCCCCATACTTTATTATTTTTAATAAAATAAAGTATGGAAAATACTTTATTTCCGCCTAATGCTTGCATTTGAACGATATTCCTGTTGATTTAATTTCTGAACTACTGAATGATACTCAGACTCAGGTGAAGTGAAACGAAACGCTTAAATAAATAAATTTAAAAAATACTTTATTTTTTTCTTCAAATCCTTTTTTTTTAGACAAGTTAGTGATAGATTTACTTTAATTTCCTGAAAAATAGTTGGCAACCCTAGTCACAGTCACTTCATAGGAGTTTAGCAATCGGCCCGATATCCGTAGGTCTTGGGTTCAATTCTCAAGTCGGGCAAAGTGTGCTTTATTCGATGTATAGCCAGAGTTTTTTTAATGGATAAGTCGGCAAATGACTCCACCCTATCTAATGTTAAGGAGAAGAAGAGTCCAGAGGCCAGGGGGTAACTACAAGCTCTTATAGCAGTATTATTGCAGTTGTGAAACGAGACGCGTGTAGCGGCGAACTGCAATAATACTGCTATAAGAGCTCATGGTCAGGGGGCAGGACAGTGAGTGGAGCAGAATTGTGCCTCACAGGCCGTCCTCATGTTGCCGACCCGCAAGTTTCTTCTTCACACCTCGTTCAAAAGACCCCATGTTGTAGGAAGAAGGAAATACCTGTGCTGGTAGAGCCTTCCATTTTTTGTGATTACCAACCCGCATTTAGCAAGCGTGGTTTGTAAAGATTTGTAACTATGACTTGATTTTAAGCCTACTTTTACTGTCTCAATGGGGCAACCGATTGAGACAGTATTATGCTTATACTTACTTAATAAAGTAAAGTAAAGTATATAGCCTGTAACTGACCCACTGCTGGGCAAAGGCCTTCATCATTGATATCAAGTCATCGCTACAATTGATGGGTAATGAATGGCTTACGCCCGTTCCCAATAACCTATCTATCTGTTGTTTTGCCTACTATAGATACAAATTTGACATAAGCTCTAAGAATATAGGGAACGGGCGTTAATCACCACGACAAATGCGGGTTGGTGATCGCAAATCCGGGCTATGCATTGAAAAATCCGAAACACTTTGCTCGACGGCCTGGGAATTGAACACGGGTAAGTACCTTCGGGTATACTTGCTTAACTATTTTTTTTTATATTTCGAATAATTTTACCCTTATTTAGGATGGTGAAAGATCGTCCCAAATGGGACAGAAGCTTTTTTAAAACCAAAAAAAATGTTTTTTTTTTTTAAATAAGCATCGACGTTCTGGTTCTGTAATACTTTTTTTAAGTACCTGTAATATAAGCGTTGGTTTGTAATAAATCATCTAATACGGACAGTTGCTCCGACCCTTCCGAATCCGTTGAACAAATATATTTATTAGTGGCTATGTTTCAAACTCCGTACAATCGATGGGTAAATCAGCTTGTATCGGAGCATCTGGGGTGACGTTACCGCGCCGGATTACAGCCGATCACCGACGGTGATTGTGTGGCCCTGGGGTCACGGTGATCGATGGGTGACTCCCGCATGCGGTGGAAATTGTGTTTGTACAACCCTGTAGAGTCGAAAGTGACCGTACGATACAACCCTATCAGTGTTACCTACAATGATGATAATTATGAGGATTCAGAAGAGTGTTAAAAAGAAATCCGTGAATGATTGAATGAATGTTTGAATCAATGAAATGAATCCGCCTTACCGATTAGGCTATCGTGGATCAAGTAGGTATCGCTCGTGAATAATGAACACTTCCGAATTATACTTTTGTAAACGCACAAAAATTCTAAGTATTTTTTTTGTTTATTGTACATATGAACGGTATTAGAATATGAAAAAAAGTGTTGGAAAAAATTCCATGAGTGGCATTCGAACCCACACCCCATTGGACACCCCGTGGAATGTTTTAAAAAAGAATTTGATATTGGCAAAATTTTATCGCAGTAAAATTTGCGTAAAATTATAGAACATAATCATAGGTATTAGAATAATTAAGTTGTATTACTGTTTTGTTTGATTGATTACTCGTGACCCGATGATACGTCAGGCGTGTCATGTAAGGTGGTAATGAATCAGTTAAACGAGTCTACTCTTTGAAATGAAACTACTGTTACGGATCTACTTGCGTTTATTTTATACATTAGTTTTAATTAATGTTTTTCCTGACGTTTCTTGGACGTTGACTGGATGAATGTTAGTTAAAACTAGTGTATAAAATAAACGTGAGTAGATCCGTGAAAGTTGTTTCATTTCAATGTGTAGTGTTCGCGTAAACTTTAGATAACAATATGAATCTACTTGTGTCAATAGCTCTCTGTGACCACAGACATTGCAAAGGTTTCATCGTTCGAGGCTGATAGTCGATATACTTCTGGATTTTTCTTTTCCTATTTAAAAAATTTACTATAGTAGAAATAGAAATAGAAAAAATTCTTATTTGGTACAATTACACATACACATTCAAAACAACCATATACAAATACATTTTTGCATATACCAAATTGATAGGTTAATAGACAGATATTTCTTATTTGTTGCTGTTCCTTTTCTAGAAAAGACTTTGTTCCTTCTAATCGACGATTGCTTGAAAATAATTATACATATACAAGTACATATATCCTCTTCGAAAGTCCCCACGGCAGCAAATGGCACTACACCCCACAAAGCATATTCTCAACGACATAATAGCATTACAGAATCGGGAATGGGTATCGAGTGGTTAATTCGATTCTGCTTTGTTACCGAGCACCTCTCGATACCTTATGAAGGACCTCTCGATTCGATTGCGATGGAATTGCTGGGAATTGCGGTCGAGTTCTTAATGGGTTGAAATCGTTTTTTGGAGAGCTAGGTAGGTACCTCAGATTTTCTTGCAGTTTAGTTTTCTTTTTTCTTTCTTTAATTCTTTACATAATGCTTTGAAGTAAAGACTAAGCAATAGAGATATTCGCGTAAATGTGTCACCGTCACGCTCCCGTACCACGGTATCCCGTACCACGTAATACGACTGGAAGCGATCGACTGTCTTTCGTACTATCTTTTTTTTAAAGAGATTGCTTCTGTCGGCTGTGTTGCAAGTGACTTTTTAAGGGTTAGGTTTCCCTTTACACTAAAAATATGATAATTGATAAATAAATCGGGGATGATAAATGAAACCGTTCCGATTGAGTGTTGAGTTACAACTGAATTTATTGGTACGTTTTAATAAAATACACAAAATATAAACTGCACGCAATTGCAAAACGCGCCGCCGCCAGTCACTTAAAATTATGCATAGCTTGCTACAAACTATGTACGATGGACAACTCGTACATCCTGCGCCTCCAGGAGGAAGCTGTACCAATGATAAATAACTAAAGTATAAAAGATAGGTAAAGTCAATACATATAGGTAAAACATCTAAAAAATGTATGTATATCATAATACAAATATAACAATAACAAACAATAATGGTTTTTTGATGTACGTCCTTTCGTTATCTTATAATGCAAAAATCACTCCCTAGGAATTTCAAATTTGATAGAATGACTGGCCATAGGGGAGGTCGCTTTGTCAACACTTAGCATTGATTGAGTTATTTCACTTGCCACACTTTGGATACCCGGCACATTCACTACCACTTCACTAACACTGTGCTCCACCGGCGAGGTGCCCGCCGCGGTGCCCTCGCGCGGCCCGCGCGAGCTGGACTCACCGGCAGCCGCGAGGCACCTACTCCTCAGCCGCCGGAACGCGATCACACCAGCCGTCAATACAATCAAGCCGATGATAAAGTACCCGAGACTATAGTGATGAACGTCGTGTATATTTAGTTCACTATTAGATTGTTCCTTAATCTCAGAAATCTGCGCTTCTAATAAATGCCAATCACTCTTGAAGTTCTCAGGTTTCCTTATATTGATTGTCGATGTGTTGATTATCTTATTTAGAACGGAGACCTCTGGTATTTGTAGTGGTTGATTAATATTCAATTTATTTGAGTAATGATTATGTGAATATATAATGTAGTCGTTACCCTTCAAAGTACACATAGGAGCTAAATGAATGACTCCACTGCCCGTCAGTACCTGTGACGTAATTCCAGCTGGGCAAATGATGCGGACACTGCATTCTTCGCAACACACAAATAGCCATGTGTTATCGGCTTGTAACTTAACCCAGCTCTCTTTGCAATTTGATACCTCCGACTTGCATGGTGATAAATCAATGCCGCCGTCAATTAAATTAATATCGCAAATAGATTGTTTTATTTTTGTAATGTAAATAGGTTTATCTAAAAAGCATAACACCTTTTCCAGTGATAACTGACGACATTTTTGAAGATCTGATTCTGATAGAAGTATAAGTGAATCCTTGTTGATATTGAAACCAATGTAGGGGTATATTGTGGTGACATGATAAAAATGTTGTCCCTTTCTTCTCGGGATGCTGAAAATCTTATCCAGTTCAAAAACTTCGCTACTTACACCCACTTTTTGTGGGCGGCGTAAAGCGTAAAGGGTTCGTCAAGCCGTTTCTTATTTTTGGAGAGAACTTGCTGATTACACTGTCACCGGACTTTTAAACCGTCGAACAGTGTGAAACAGCCTCAGATGGTTTCTAAAGGAGATTTCATCACGCTAGCGTGTTTTCGTCTCCTACTAGATACTCTAAGGTTTGGATAGGCTTCGCTCATTTGTTACTTCGCTCAGTTTCCTTCTCGACATGACCAAGCCTCTTGTGGGTGGCGAGAAACTTACTTCCTCAAGCCGTATCATCGAAACATCCTCAGACGGTTTCGAGAGAGGATAGAATCATACAAGCGCGTTCCTGTCCCCTACTAGATACTCTGAGGCGTTTGAATAAGCTTCGTTCATTTGTTACTTCGTTCAGTTCCCTTCTCGACATGATATTCTGCGTGTTTCTTTATATATAAATATATAGCGCGGCAAGTGACTCCATTCCACCTTGATGTTAAGTGGAAATGGAGTCAGGACAACTGGTGCAGCGTGTAAACAACGCGGCATCAGTGACCCTCACCCTGCCGGCCCACAAGGTGCCTCTTAACGCTTCGTTTGAAGGTCCTCATGTCATAGGAAGGAGGCAAAACGTGTGCTGGCAGAATATTCCTTGTTTTAAAGATGCGACAAATAAACGAGTTTATGTTTATAACGCTCTAAATTATTCAATCAATCTCCCTATTGACTTCTGTAAGTCAACCAGTCCAGATTGGTTGACATTCGCTTATTAATCGCTTTAATGGGCGAATGCGTTGTAATTAGACGGCATGTCGCCGCGCCCCGCCCACCGGTTGTGGAATTAGAGACTGAGCTCATAATAAGGGACCCCGCGGTGTGGATACACGCTGTCGTGTGGCGCCAGTGTTGGCGGGCACCGAATGAGAATTTTTATATTTATTTATTCAATTTAGGTACACGCACAGAATACCACCAGGTCATCATGACAATACCTATCCGCACTAGGCCCGCGTGGTGGTTTATACAAATCCGCACTGGGCCCTTGTGGCGGTTTATACCAATCCGCACTGGGCCCCCGTGGTGGTTTATGGCCCGTTCTCCCTATCCACCCATAGGGAAGGCTCGTGCCCCAGCAGTGGGGACATAAAAAAATGAGCTGATGATGATGATGATGATGGCATAATATACCTAAAAAGTATTAACATTTTGACGCTAACTCGCTTCGCTCATAATTATACCCCATGTAAGCGGAGCGAGTTGTCTGTGATGGTAGGATATTTAGTTTTTTTAAAATTCCTTACGGGTAAGCCCTTTGCCTTTATCACATCTGAAGTTAAGTGATGGTAAGATTGAAGGTGGAAGCGCACTTCACCCGGAATCCTTAACTAATGAGGCACTGACTTACTGCTGCTGGGTTGGGATGAACTCCGATGATTGCTTCCCAGTCCCGGAGCACCCTGGTGGCACGTGAGGGGAAGTACAATAGATTTTACTGAGTATGCTCTTCTTCCCCCTTAAGGGGAGGTTCAGATAACCATTCACGTCTACCCGGGTGTTTGTATGCATCTTTCCTTCATAAAAAAGGTAATTTAGTCCGTTCTATCTCGTGTTCACTGTAATCAGGTTGTTCTTGTTAAAAGTCTGGTGTATCTTACTGATGCACAATCAATATTAACTGTCGGTTCGGGAGTGCTTGCCTCGCTATTCCGACACGCGATTTACACTGACATGAGACATTAACTGTCAGTGCATAAACTAAAAGTGTAATGGTGTTAGTAGTCAATATAAATACTTTTAAACAATAATATTATAATAAAATTAATTCTAATACGTGCATATAACATTGACAGTGAGGAAATATTCTCTAATGACTTTTTTACAAGTCCTTTTAAAATGAAACTATAAATATTTAGACCACATCACTTCACATCACTCATAAAAGTGGGCCCCCAACTTTACGAGCTCCGCATACGAAGGACATTTTTAATTTATTAAAAAATGGCGGGGGTTCGATGATTATTTGATATTCAGGGTAAATATTTATTTTTGATTAGCGCGCGCTCAATACATCTGGACAAGTGTTTTTTCGGGGCGACGAATAATTTCTTGTGTTATTGCTTGACACACATGTGTTTGTGTTTCATGTTTTGATAGATGTCGCATAGTAAAACTTGAAAAGGAGTCGCAGGGAATTTCTTTCAACTTTTTGGGTTTTTTGATAAAACTGAAAAAGATTTTTGTTGAGTTTGTTAACCTTGATATGGTGTGATACTTTCTTCAGTGAAGTTTGATTAGATAACGCTGTGGCTAGGTTACTTGCTTGTTCGCGCTGCCATAATGCACGATAGCTTAATTTCGCGTTTTTTTTAAAATATATTTTACGGATAAGCACAGTGCCTTGATCTCACCTGATGTTAAGTGATGATAAGGCCAATGATAGAAGCGCACTTCACCCGGGATCCTCAACTAGTGAGGCACTTGCTGCCTTATCTCTACCTGCCGGAACACAACTTCCTGGACCTCTGGGTCTAAACCGGTAATCTTAACCACTAGACCACAGAGGCGGTTAATTTTTTTTAATTAATTTTAATTACAAAACCACAAATGTTGAAAAAATTTGTTCGCAACAATTTGCGTTAAAAATTATATAAACAAAACAAAAACATTTTAATTTTAATTACTTATGAATTGATTTATTTCAAACAATGTAAATAATGGGAATGGTAAGACAATGTAAATAACATAATATGTGCCTCACATATATTAGATACCTTACAGACTAACATACAAAGTAAATAAAATGATCGCGTGGTCACTAGATGTGGGACCAAATTAAAATATCTCGAGCTCTTCTGGCTTCGGAAGGCGCGTCAAGTCATTTGCCCCGGTTGGTGTCTTACGATGGAATGAAAAATCAACCGCCTCTGTGGTGTAGTGGTTAAGACCACCGGCCTCAGACCCAGAGGTCCCGGGTTCGATTCCCAGCGGGGGGTACAGGTTTGTGTACTCGGTTTGGTTGGGGGTAGGGCTTGTTTGACATCAATGTTCTTGAACATCAATGTTTGTAGCATTGTTGTGTTCCGGCAGCTAGAGGTAAGAAGAGACAGTGTGAAAAAAAAAATTAAAAAAATTTCAACTCGTCAAAAATTTTGGGTAGCTACTCGAAAAGGTACGTTTTGAACCCCATTCAACATTAAGTCAATATTAAACGCGAAATTTCAAAAGTGCTGTTGATAAAACAAACAAAGAACATTTTTGAATAGCATTGTCCACAACAGATATAATAATGATGATGTCATTTTCTACGCATTTTGTAAACTGATATTATTAATAATATTCACGTCAGATGTCAGATATGATGTACCCAACGCTAATTTTATTTTAATACACCCGGACAATACAACAGTGGCACTAAACAAACAACTACGCTTGCTTGTGATGTACGGTAGCGGAGTCTTGTGGATAGTTAGTTGAGTAGGGTTACCATATTTTGTTAAGTGAAAGCAGGACAAACAATTTATTAGTACAAATTTACCGAAAATAATTACAACGTTCATAACTACAATAGTCAAGGGCTGTGTCGAAGCCACGAATAAATCGGACATTTACACATAGGTAAATGAAACGCGTTTGCTTGAAGTGTGAGTGTGAGAGGTGCAATTTGTAAGGATATCGTATTTCAATAGTAGCTACTTAATAGGTGTTATACAATAGATTTTAATTGTACACCCTGTTGGGCGCTGCAATTTAAAGAGGGAAGAGGACTTCTTAAATACAATTAATTTCGTTCTTGACAATCCCGTCAAACGATATTAGGTTATGATGATACTCGTTTGCTAACAAGCGGGCCGTATAGCTAACTGTCGCCTTAGTAGTAAAAAAAAGTGTCAAATTAATCATATTTTACACAATTTGTAAAATGCACGCAAATAGTTTGCAAATAAAAATGTTTCATCAATTCAGACACGTTCGTGTCCATGGAAAACTGTTGAGATTGGCTACAGCGCACGCATGCTCATTGCTCATCCGTCGCACGAGAGGGGTGACCACGTCACCTGCCGTCAAATCGAGCGCGCGTCATTGACAAAACACAAATTGAATAGGACCCCGGCAGGCCTGGCACCGGCGCCCCTTCGATTGCCGCCCGTTATTGAATAAATTTCATCCCACTGTTCTTTGATATGGCCCTCGTGTTTTAGTAGGGAATTTTAGTGGATGATTTTATTATGTCCTAAAAGCTTTGCAGCATTAACGTGTTTAGTGTTTTGCTTAAAAATAGGGGTTATGCTTTGTGTCGCTCGCTGATAGTCTGTCTCTAGGCTCAGTCTGTAAAGAGATTTATTTTCCTATTAGTACAGCGTCTACCGCGTTCAGGCTATGATCTGAAATAAGTAATTTTTATAACTAATTGGCATTGATATTCGCCGTGCTTCGGCAGGACATAGGTTTTGGTTGTTGTCGTTACCGCTCACCAAAACGCACTAGGCCAAGACACAAATTAGGACCATTTGAAGATTTTCTAGAAATAATAACTTGTACGTTAAAGTAATATGATATAAAAGCGAATACAAAAAGAGACTTGTTGCTATGCTCGATATGAACAAAACAAAAATCGCTTTCCTAGCCACAGTTTTACCATCACTCGAACCATTATTATTAGCAACATTTTTATTACCTTCATCATTAGCCTATAAGCTTCTAACTGCGGGGCTAAGGCCTTCACTTAAGACGAGATAGGGCTGTTACCCACCACTCTGGCTTTAAATCGGGTAAGTGGGTTAAAGCGAACGCTATGTTACAACAACGACTAGGATAGAATGCTTAAAGTGCCTGCCAAAGCACAAGGAGCTCACTTTAAAAAAAATTTAGTCACTAATCCGGTGATCCAGCATTGCGGAAGCTACTTACCTTGAACGATTATCACCCAAACACTAACAAAGCCCCTTTATATGTATTACCTACTCAAATATTTTATGTCTAAGAATTGAAAACAAACGCTTTAAATTTAATTATTATTTTTTGTAACAACATCCTACTGCTACCAGCAAGGCCCCTCTCTAATCTAATGTCCTTCCACTCGAGTACCTGCTCATTTCGGCTAATGAAATTACTAATATCATCGCGTCGGGTGCCATATGCGCGCCGAATGAAATCAAAACACACTCGAAAGAATTCGCGTCGTTCGCCTGTTTTGGTGACGATGACGGTCGATTGGTCACCCTACTTGCGAATTTGTGACCAGAAGGAATGTATAGAAAATAATTTATTTTTATTACGGTAATATACGTATATTTTGTGACAAAAATGTTTCTGAAGCCATATTTAAAGTAAAAAAATACCTATGACGGATTACTATAAGAGTTTATTTATTTAGTTTATAAAACAGATACGAATGATAATATAATGCGAATGTCTATAAAAAAAAGTGCTTATAGTGTTGAAACACATTATGTTGCAAGCGTATATGTTATTGCTTATAGTGTTGAAACACATTATGTTGCAAGTAGGTATATGTTATTGCTTATCCTAAGTTTAAACTCACTTTGTATAAATTATTTAAAATTTCCGGGAAATTGTTTAAAAGCGTTTTACTCAAGTTACAAATAAAATTTATTTGAATGAAGAGGGTGGGGCGTAATAAAGATTTATTTTATAGTTTTAATATACTTTGAATTTTAATTTATATAAGAAGTGAGTAAACCACAGCACGGTTATTGCATTTTATCAGCTTTAATTATTTTATGCTGACGCTGACGTATCATCATCAGCTCATTTTATGTCCCCACTGCTGGGGCACGAGCTGTCCCTATGGATGGATAGGGAGAACGAGCCATAACCACCACGCAAACCCAATGCATGCGGATTGGTGGTTGTTAACGACTGCTAATGCAGCCGGGACCAACGGCTTTACGTGCCTTCCAAAGCACTTGACGTATGCTAATACCAAAATTAAATCCTTGATCATGGAAAAATTGACTTTTCCAAAGGATTTTCTTATCCTTGTATTAACTTTCAAATAATATGATAAGCTTTAATTTAAATTATTAATTTGTGCACACTTTTAATTCAATTTCTCAATTTGACCGCCCATTATTCCGCCTTCCATATTAACTTGAAAATTTTCGCCACGCGGCCGCGTCGCCGTCACGCGACCGGGCGGTTACACGTATCCTCCAGGGTGCCGGGTTAGATTCCCGGCGATGTCCCCCGCGTCTTTCTACATGTCGCACGCACGTGTCAATGCAAAAACTATACTAAACTATAATAACGGCGGCGATGGAAGTGTCAACTGTTGTGCGTTGTAAGGTCGAATTTGGGTGTGTGATACTTTTTTTTTCGTTTAGAAATTTGTCTATGCCACGTGCCTAATAATTATTCGACATTGTTATGGTTTGTCTAATTTCGTTAGGTGGAGTTGGGATTTTTTTTCTTTTGCTATGGCAACAATTATTGTGTGTTGCCAGTGCAGTGTTATGTTAGACTACAAGAAATTAGGACTTTGTTGAAGAATCGTGTTAAACTACCAACATTTATTTATTTCTTTAAGTAAAACGTCTCGATATAGAAAAATATTTGAAGTTGTAATTAAATAAATAAATAAAAATATTTTTTTTTATTTTTTATTTTATTTCAGACTTTACATCCATATTTTATTAGTGTGTTAGTAACAATTTTTCTTATAAAGTATTTTAGTTGGTTAGTGTGGATAAATATTATTTTAAATAATTTCACTATGGTCTCTCTAGGTCTCGATTGTCACTTTGTAAGGCTGCCGGTAGTGCCGAAGTCCCGAGTTCGATTCCCAATTGGCGTTAACATTTTGTACTCGGTTTTTTGTTTGTTGTTGTTAGAGCTGGTTTTAAATCAGCCTAGCTGTAGCTACCACCTTCTTATTTAAGTCTGTCGCAATAATAACAACGTAAGTCGCATTTTTGTGTTCCAATTCGGACAGTGAAAGATAAGACAATTAGTTTAATCAAAGAGTATACATCTCACTAAACAAATCAATTTCGAACAAATTATCATTAGAAAACCTACAAGTTCTTATGATAAACGACAAGCATCAGTTATATTTCTGACTAAGGTAAACGGCCCATTACTTGTCAGGTTTTGAAAAATGTTGACTTTGCAGCCCTCCCTCGTAAAAACCAGTTGACTTAGAAAAAAATTGATTGCATGGGGAGGTAAACAATTTATTTGTCTTTTAAAAAATATTGCATTATTATCGGTGAAACACAGCAAAAAATTAGATATTTAATCAATTAAAAAATGTGCCATATGTACCAGTAGTCGACAGATTTGTCCCAATAATCGTCAAAATGACCTAAAACTCGTCAATTTTCAGCACCAAATTGAACTCTTTGATCTTAAAGTTCATATTTTTGCCTTTTTAATAAATATTTTTTACAATGTTTCTCTCACTTAAATACTTAATAGTTTGAACTAAGACACGTTTTTTTTTAAAATAACTAAATAATACAAAATAATGTAATGTGCTAAATTGAAAAACGTAGGGCGCTTGTTAAGTTTCTTTGAGAATACATGCACCACGCTTCTCAACTTAGCAATTTACATTTTACTGTAAATATTACGAAAAGCGGGATTATTACCATGTTTTGATTTGGAGTAACCTGTCATTAACGTACACCCTGCTACACACTACTTTAAAGTTTATACTGACACCCCCTACCAACCTTACGGTTACAAAGTAGGTGTCAGACATCCTTACGCAAGCACAAGGGACCATCTACGTCAGGTAATAACGCCACATCAGAACACGCCAGTTACGCATCCTTCATCCGGTACTTTTAAGACTAGTGTCTCGAGCTAGTTGCCCCGTGGACACGTTAGTCCACTACCTAATATCCAGATAAGTCACCGGAGCTGTAAGCTCACTCACTTCTTGTTGCACTAAGAGCACAACTCGCAGTGTACCACTGCTCGGGCCGTCAACTCTAAAGTCGACTACCAAATGTCCTCTTTGGTGGCAGAGTTGTAAGCACACTCACTTCTCGGTACCCATCCAGGCACCTGATCAATTCCAAAATGCTATGCGGCTGATTAAACCGGAGGCTTTTGCATCTAGCGGGCACCTCTACTAGTTATCCAGACTAGTGCCGGAGATGTTGGAGTAACTACTCAGTGAAAACCACCGAGCAGCACAACCATCCATCATCATAAGGGCAACTCACGTGCCCCGCAGGTCTTTTCGCTTCAGGCCCCCACCGAACCGCTACTAAGACCCGCTCGCTATGCACGAAATGGAATCCTGGCCAGACCAACCAGGCAGATGAACATTCCCACTTCTATAGCTAACCACATGCCACCACGAGTCCAACCCATGTCCGGGGCCTGCCAGAGACGCCCGCGAAGGCATAACCGGCAGGGGGCTTAGGATCCGGAACTCCCGTGGTACCCTTGAAAAGACAACCGGACCCGTAGTTCCAGCTGCCATACCCTACCTATCAGGGTCAGTAGATAGGGATCAGTAACGTACAGTCGTTATTTCTTCATCTCTCTCGAACAGACAACAAACCTTCGTCTTAGATTTGGGGTGGTTGGAGATTAACCTTCTAGCGGTCCACCCCGGGCAACGTCTCCACTGTCAAATAGAGGCGGTTCTATAGCGGTGGTAGGGCTCGAAAGGGTCCGTCTGGCTCGCTACCACCTTCCTATATAAGTCTGACGTCAAGCAGCTTGCTGTGTTCCGTCGTAGCGTAGTAGGAATGCCAGTGCCTTTGGGGGCTTGATGGCTAGCAGTAGCGTCAGAATATCCGGTCTCAGACTCTGATCAAATCTGTGCTGGAAAGCTCATCGTAGAGGGTAGCGGGATCCGTGGCACGGTTTCAGCCGTTGGCCGACCGCAGGCAGTAGGGGGCTCGCGAAAAACCCTGGAATGGTTCCACCGTGCCAGTTGGCGACTGGAAGGCCCGGTGGCAACTCCCAGAAGAGCACGGGCGTCCCCGCGGTCTCCACATGAGTTTTTTCATTAGTACATTGAAGATTACGAGTGCCGTTTCTGGTAACCAAACTGCGCCTCGCTGGCTTTTAAAACCCCAGCAAAACCACCTCACCACAATATGAAGCAGAAAGTTTTAAAAAGTAAGTGTGTACAACGGCTGCACTTCCTCCCAATCAAAGTGCACCTCTCTAACATCCGAGGTCTGCACTCTAACCTCCAACCGGTCCACTATACCATCTCGAGACCGAAAAGCCACACTTACTCTTTCTTACTGAGACGGAGATAGCGAAACCGTTGGACGTAGCCTACCTTAAGTATCCCGGCTACTCGCTTGAGCATAAGTGTAAGAAGCAAGCCGGGGGTCTGTGCGTATGTTCGCGATGACGTGTGCTGTCGACGTCTCACCAGCTACGAGGTTTTAGGTTTATCCGCACTATGGTTGCTGATAGACACCGGCATAGAGTAAACTCTTTATGTCAGTGTCTATCGGTCGCACAGCGGAAATCAGGAGACGACTCGGTTGTTTGACCACCTCACTGAGGCAGCTGATCTGGCATAACGAAGGTTTTTCTGGGAGACTTCAACGCCCACTATAGCGATTGGCTATTCCCGTTCCAGAAAACGGATCATGCTGGAAGAGAGGCACGCAAGTTTGCGTTATCGCAAAATCTCTCCCAGCTGGTGAACCAAGCAACCCACATAACTGATGTTGATGACCACACACCCAATTGCCTAGACCTTCTGCTGACAACTGACCCAGACAGACTGAATATTTTATCCCATTCTTTGACGTCCCCATAGGCATTAGGGGCCCGTCCATGGTTTAATGCTGACTGTACTCTCGCTGAAGCGCGGAAGGAGGCAGCGTAGCCTGGGCCCAGGCTCGCGGTTGCAAACGCAGGGACAGCAGTATCCACGCAAAGAAGAGAGCCTTTAACTCTGCCGCCAAATTCTGCAAACGGGTGTTAAGGAAGGCACGTTTCGATCATGTTGGTCGTATTGGGACCAAGTTGGTGTCCTACCCATAAGGTAGCAAGCAGTTTCGATCCCTGTCCAAATCGATCGAAACCAACTTCCGCCGTCCTTTACTTCCTCCCATGCTCAAACCAGATGCACACCGCGTTAGAGAAGGCGAACTTGTTTGCATCTGTCTTTGCGAGTAACTAGCATCTTGATTCGGGCTCTAAATCACCACATAGTATACCTCACCGTGACTCTTACATGTCGGGGATCACTATTCACAACAAAAAAAGGTCAAAAGGTTCGTAGAGTACTCCGAAATCTCGACGTCAATAAGGCCAGTGGTCCAGATGGAATACCAGGTAGAGTTTTGAAGAATTGTGCACCTGAGTTGTCTCCTATCTTGACGCGCTTGAATCGCCTCTCTTTTAAGCGGGGAGTGGTGCGCAAATCGTGGAAGCTGGTTAATGTACAGCCTGTTTCCAAGAAGTTGATAATAAAAATAAACACAACTATGACTACAGATTAAACAAAAAATATGGCAGATTTAATTATGAGTCTTTCTTTGCAATACTGACGGCATACTATCATTTTATTCACTGAAGTTCTTGCGCAAGCATTGGAATATGCGGCAAGCGCACTGCTGCCAATTTAGCATTTTTGTACATGGAGTAAGTTGGAAAAGCTTATTCTTTAGGCAGGGTTCAATTTTGGTCACAGTAGTGATAATTTTTTTAGCATTTTTTTTAACGTAGTTATGGCACAATTCTTTTTGTAGTTTTTAGCAGTGGGCAGCGTACTTTTTATAACCTATATTAATACGTGCTTTTCGAAGCTTTGTGGATTTGCATCGAGTTAAATATACTAAAGTAGCAAACCTCATAAGAATACGTAAAAAAAGTGTAACCACTATTTAAAAACGACGACATAGCTTACTTTGAAACCACAACAACTTGAAAGTAACCGTATATCTGTCTCACTTACGCAAGTCGCAAAAACAATACCGTCGCCGTAGCTTCAATTAGAAGACCGCAATATAAACTACAATTATTTTGCAATGGCGGGATGGGGTTGCCTTCCCATGAAATTTTACCCAGGTAACCCAATTGTTTAAACTTATAAATTAATGTAATTTTAAAATATTTCAATTATTTTATTTCTTATTGGATGTATTAGAAGTGTTTAAGTAATAAACCCCCTCCCCCCCTCCCTCAACATGAACAACAAACCCACAAATAGGCCCCCAGTCCCCGGCGGCCCTGCCATTCATAGCTACGATAGCGGCTATGGTAACGGCAGGGCAAGGGGTGCTAAGGATCTCCGGGTAAGATCCGGCTACCAACACAAATGACTCAACCTGGCAACCCACAATACGCGCACATTGGGGACCGACGCGAAGCTCACAGAGCTGGAAGAGACCGGACAGAGGTAGAGGACTAGATTATCCTACAATCTGGTAACTTACTATACCACCGGGAGGGCGACCAACTGTCCCTTGGTGTTGTCGGGTTCATCGTCCATAAATCCCTTGTCAACAACGTGGTTACCATCTTGAAGTGTGTCAAGCAGGGTAGCGTACCTGATACTCAGAATATCCAAACGATACTCACTGAATGTCATACAGGTTTACGCTCCGAGACACACGACGATGACGAAGTAGCGCCTATGTATGAGGAGATTTCAAAAGCCATGCATAGCCACAGAACTCACTACACGGTTGTGAATGTTGTGAAGGGGGATTTTAATGCAAAGTTGACAAAACGTTGCGGTGATGAGCTGAGAGTGGGCCAGTGGGGCAATTTAGGTTTGGACAACGGAACGCAAGAGGCTAGATGCTAGCAAACTTCATAGAGAGGGAGAATCTTTATATGATGAACTCTTTCTTCAGGAAGCCCGTAAGCTGCAAATGGACCTGGATTAGTCCGGACGGTAAAGTCTAAAATGAGATTGAATTTATCATGTCGACGAGGAAGCAAATATTCAATGATGTCGTTGTGATCAACGCTGTTAAGACAGGAAGCGATCACCGATTGGTCAGAGGCACATTGAATATCAACATCAAGCTCGAAAGATCTCGACTGATAGAATCTACGCTCCGACCAATACCGGCTCAAATACAATACCCCGAGTACTTTCAGCTTGAGCTCCAGAACGGCTTCGAAATCCTTGAAAACACCATCGACGTGGACGATGTGTAAAACATGGTGGTGGATACTGCCCGTACGGTAGGGTCCAAGTATTGTAAAACCCGCCGTCCTAAATTAAAGAAACTCTCCAGCCTGACACTGTTACTCATGGATCAGAGACATGAAATAAGGCTACATGGCTCAGCGGATGCCCTTCGTTATCGATTTCTAAGTTCTTGACGAACGACCTTCGCCAATTTAATACCGAAAGTATTAAGGCGGCGATTGAGCGCAATAAAGGCTCCAAAGTGTTCGCAAGAGATCTGTCTATTGGGCAAAGTCAAATGACGAGGCTGAAACCTGAGGAAGGTAGCATCATTTCATCAACACCTGAAATCCTGAGAGAGATCAAGTTTTTATGGGCAGCTTTACTCCACAAAAACACCTGTTGAAAGCAAGGCTAAAGACCCTAGAGCCAAGCTGACCCGACCCTATACCGAAGATATACCGGACGTCAGCCTGTATGAGATTAGGATGGCTCTCAAGCAGCTTAAGAACAACAAGGCGGCGGGTGATGACGGAATCACAACAGAGCTTTTGAGAGTAGGCGGTAAGCCGATACTTAAGATCCTCCAGAAGCTATTCAATTCTGTTATCCTCGAGGGCAGAACGCCAAAGGCATAGGGCAGAGGCGAGGTGATGTTGTTCTTCAAGAAGGGTGATAAGACTCTCCTGAAGAACTACAGACCCATCTCGCTTCTGAGCCATATCTACAAGCTGTTTTCGAGAGTCATTACAAATCGTCTCGCGCGCAGGTTCGACGACTTCCAATCTCCCGCACAAGCCGGGTTTCGAAAAGACTACAGTACCAAAGACCACATCCATACGCTGCGGCAAGTTATACAAAAGACCGAAGAGTATAACTTGCCACTTTGCTTGGCGTTCGTGGACTATGCGAAAGCCTTCGATACGATCGAGACCTGGGCAGTGCTGCAGTCTCTCCACAGGTGCCAAGTAGACTACAGGTACATCGAGGTGCTGAGGTACTCATACCAAAATGCCACTATGTCAGTCCGATTACAGAACCAAAGCTCTAATCTTATCGAACTACAGCGAGGTGTGAGACAGGGAGACGTTGTTTCTCCGAAACTGTTCACAGCTGCGTTGGTGGATATTTTCAAGCTTCTAGACTGGAAAGGATACGGCATCAACATTAATGGCGAGTATCTCACAAACCTTCGATTTGCCGATGATGTAGTTCTCATGACTGAGACCTTGGAAGACCTGAACACAATGCTCGAAAATCTCAGTAATGCTTCTCAAAGAGTGGGTCTTAAGATGAACATGGACAAGTCGAAAGTCATGTTGCACCCGCTCCAGTTAATATTAGGAACGTTACACTTGATGTTGTTGACCATTACGTTAACCTGGGACAGACGGTCCAATTAGGTAAATCCAACTTCGAGAAAGAGATCTCTTGACGAATCCAGCTCGGATGTGCTGCATTCGAGAAGCTACGTGATGTATTCGCATCCAAAATTCCTCAATGTCTCATGACAAAAGTTATTGACCAGTGTGTGTTGCCAATGATTACATACGGGAGTAAGACGTGGTCCTTTACTATGGGTCTCATAAGAAGGCTCAAGGCCATCCAGCGAGCAATGGAGAGAGCGATGCTTGCTTGGCGATGCAGTAAATATACTGTGAATGTAAGAGAAGCGAGAGTGCGCCTGGGCACCATGAACCTGGGCAGCATGCAGAATTCCTTGGCACTTTTGGAATAATCTAAGTATTTATCAGTACCAGCACCTTCTATACCTTCAGAAACGTATGTTTATCGCGAAGAAATAGATTGCAAGACGATGTGGTGGACCAACTCTGTTTCATCCTACAAAATAGTGATCTGATTCAATAAAAAATCAAAATATTTTGTTTTTTTTTGAATTTATCAGTTTTTGTATAAACACAAACCTAAACATTCCGGCTTTTTCAGAAAGTAATCGGTTTATACAAGTGCCAGAAGTTGTAATCGGTTGACATCGCTAACTGCAAAGTAATTGTTTTATTAAAAATTTTATATAATGTAATCATGAATGATGATGATGAATAAATTATAAGTTTCAAAGTGTAAAATATTGACCCAAAACCCGACACCCTAGTATTCGACAGTCGACACCCATTATGTTTAAATTATTATTATTATTATTTCTTATGGGGACGTCGCCAGCCGAACGGACGATCCACCCGCGTTGTTGCGGGCCACTTCATCCTTTTCCCCGTTCTCCCTTTTAAGGGAGTTAAGGTTCATCCAGCTTTCACGGCGCCCCGTCGAATCTTTTGGTCTCTTTAGTGAATCTTGCTATCTGTTCCACCTTCAGATCCTTTAGGTCCTCTATGTGTAGTCTATCCGACCCCCAGAGCTCCCATCTTGCCAGCGAATACATAGGGCACTCGGCTAGTAGGTGGAGGCTGGTCTCCTCGCTTTCCATGCACTCCGGGCATATGGGGTCGGTTTTCACTGTCATATGTCTGTTCAGTCGACAGTGTCCTGTTATGACTTCAATGACTAGCCTCATGTTCTCTCTGGAGAGTCCCATTAGTTTGCTAGTCTTTTTCTTATCCATTCCCTTGATGAAGATCTTCGATTGTCTCATACCATTCGAGGACCTCCATCTTCTGTTGGTTTCTGATGTAATACTGTGACTGATTACTCCCTTGGTGATGTTGTGCGCTATTGGCAGCCGAGGTTCCGGCCCCACCAAGTTTTCCTCTGCTCCCTTTCTGGCTAGTTCGTCAGCCTGTTCGTTTCCCGTGTTTCCCTCGTGTCCGGGAATCCACGCTATCGTCAGGTCCGTTCTCTCAGCCAGCCTTTTTAATGATTCCTTGCATTCTCTGACAATTGCTGATGTCGTCTCTTCTTTGCCTAGTGCCTTCAGCGCCGCTTGGCTGTCGCTGTAGATAGCCATCTTTCCTGTAATAGTGAGGTGTTCAGCTATCTCAGCGCATGCCATTATTGCGTATATTTCCGCCTGGAAGACAATAGCGAATCTTCCTAACGGTATCGACTTGTCTATCTCCGTCCCGTCTGCACATTTAATGTGCACGCCAGATCCAGAGAGCTTTGTCGACTCCTTTCTGGAGCCGTCTGTATAGCAAATGATGCCATCAGTTTCTACGCTCCAGTCCTCTCTTGAACCTATATGTATTCTATATTTTTTGTCAAAAATCCTTTCCTTTCGTATTAAGTCGTTGTTGGAAAGGATCATTGACAACCTATCTTCATATTGTTTACCTATACTGGCGTGACCCTTATCCGTGAAGTTCCCGGTCCATATGCCAGTGCTTCTTAGCTTGAACCATTGTTCCGCTGCTCTTCTCTTTATTTCTAAGTCCAGGGGATTCAGCCCCAGCAGGATCTCGAGCGCGGCTGTAGGTGTGGTCCTCATCGCGCCCGTAGTCACTAGCCTTTGGACTTTGTCTAACTCTGCCTTGTTTCTCCCCACTGCGGCTCTGTGCCACCATACGATAGCTCCATGTAGGATTCTTGGCATTATTATTGCCCTGTATATCCATAGTGCCATCGCTGGTTTCATGCCCCAGGTTCTGCCTATTACGCTTTTACACTGCATCATCGCCATCTTTGCCTTGGAGCATGTGTTACTAATATGGGCCCTGAAGGTAAGCTTACTATCCAGTGTCACTCCTAGATACTTGACTTCCTTGACCGTCTCCAGCTCCTGGTTGTCCAGTATCACTGGTTCAGCTCGCCCTATCTTTCTTTTCTTCGTAAATAGAACTAATTTGGTTTTTTCAAGGTTTAGGTTCAAACCTTTGCTCCTGCACCACCCTAAAGCTTCTTTTAGACCTCTGTTCATGCATGCCTTATGATAGGCTTCCCTTAGAGCTTCGTCCAGTCTATTCGCTTCCCCTTCAATTTCTTGTGCATCAACTAGCGGGGTTCCTCGTCCTGGGACCCACTTCTCCAGATGGTGCTGGTACGTGTCCCAGTTAGTTTTCCTCGCATTTCTTATCAGAATCTTTTCAGTCTTGGCCTCCAGACTAAAGGTGATGCGTCTATGATCTGACATAGAGTCACTTTCGTCTGTTTACCAGTCCCTTATGTGTCGGCTAATCCTATCTGTAGCAATAGTTATGTCCAACACTTCTCGTCTAGCCTTGGTTACGAATGTGGGCGTGTTGCCTGTATTCAGTATCTCCAGGCCTGCCTCGCTTATAAATTCTAAAAGTAAGTCACCTTTTTTTATTACAGTTAGTGCTACCCCATACCACATGATGTGCGTTGGCATCGCACCCTAGAATAATAGGAGTATTCTTACCTTGGTATTTTCTTACGATTTCTTCCATTTCTCGGGATGGCGGCTCAAAGTCCCCCTCGCTGGGTAGGTATGCGGAGACTAGGAGCACCCTTTCTTCTTTTCCTGCACCTGTCTGTATTGTCACAACAACACTTGCAAGGTCTCTGTAACAATCTGCTTTTATTCGTCCTAGTGTTCTTACTCTGCTGCTGGCGTATATGCATGCTCTTGGGGTTGACTCACCATCCTCATGGTATATGATGTCTTTCCCCATAGAGCCGAGCCCTGTCACACATCCATTTAGGACGTATGGCTCTTGCAGCAGTGCTATGTCTATTGTCTCTTCCACCACGTATCTGCGAAGCTCAGTCATGGCTTCAATACAATGGTGAAGATTCAATTAAACTATCTTAATTTTTTGTGTTTGTTTTTGTGGTGTCTCTGTGTGTGTACATACGTCAGTGTGTGTGTGTGTTTGTATGTGTGTCTGTGTCCCTGTCCCTCCCTACTTTGACTCCGCTTCTGGGTTCGACCCCACACCAGTGCGGCTGCAGTTGTGCAACGCTCGGCGGGGGTATCCGGTCCTTTGGCTTCGTCGTTGAAGGGAGTGGGTGTGGTGTGGGATGTTGTGGGGGCGAGCCCAATAGGCAGGGCCTCCGATTATCAGCGGCACCCACCTTCGGGGCACCAGGCTGTTTCTCGCCTCCCCCGCCTATGGGCCGCTCCCTCACGGTGTCTGTGTTTTGCGCCTGTTGTGTACTGTTGGGGTTCGAGCCTCCCTGCACCGTCTTGCTTCCTTCCGCCTGGCTTCCCTTGAAGGCTCCAGGCTGGTTGGTAGACCGGTTCTCGGCAGGCTCCTCCCCCCGTGTCTTGTTGCTGTGTACGGGGCAGCCGTGGCATGTGCACTTCCCCTCATTCTGTGTCTGGCTTCTCCCTATGGTGCGGGCGTATACTCTGGTGGCTTGATAGTGGAGTGCTACTCCGCCCTCTGCGGCCACTTCCTGAGGGACTCTTACTACGAGTCTTACCCCTAGGGGTAGGACCTCCCTGCGGATGAGAGTCCACTCGGGCATCCGTAGCTCCTCCCTATACTCGTTCTGGAGCTTAATAAACTCCAGAGGGTCCACCAACAGGTCCTCTGTACTGCCCGGTAGCCAGACTGACATGCGGTACTTCTCTAACCTCCTGACCTTCAAGGGGATGCCCTCCCGGTCGCCAAGGCCACAGTTCAGCAACCAGGTCATCGCCTTCTCGGTAGTTGCTGTGACAAGGAAGTATCCTTCAGCAACTAGACCCGAGGCGTCGAAGGCCAGGCTGCGTCCCCGTACGCCGCCCTTGATGGCTTCCCCTATCTTTCTAGTCAGTCTCCTCCTGATCTCAGCGGCCGTAGCCTCGTCCACCGCCGCCCCGTCCTCCCGCTCGACGACGACTGCGAAGTCAGGATTCTGGTCGGTAGCCAGTTTCCAGCTTCCCAGTTCGTTGCGGGTGTCCAGGCCCTGCCTATGGCGCTTCGGTGGACGCTGCTGCGTCCGTTCTTCTGGATCAGTTGCCTGTCTCTTCACCTTTTGAGCCCTCGGACCTGCCCTTCCCTCTGGTTTTTTCGCCACACTGGTTGCGGCGCCTTCGGGTCGGGTCTGGTTCGCAGCTAGCTCCTCTTTGCGCCTTCGAGCTTTGGCTCTCCTCCACCGAGATCGGGGGATCCACTCGCCATCGCCTTTTTTGCCACTCTCCCCTATGCACATCTGTGTCAGGTCGTCCCCGAGGGTCTCCGAGAGAGACCTTCCGGGACGCACCTGTCCGCAAGGGTTCTTTTTAGCACTTGTGTGCTCTGAAGATCGCGTTGAATTGCCCCCCCCCAGAATACGAGGGGCAGCCTGGGCCACGAGATGGCCCAGGGAGGGATTCTCCGGTTCCACCGGTACCCTCCTGGGGTAATAACTTCTCTTGTTCCGCGCTCATTTCATTTTTTTTTCCCGGGGCTGCCAGGTGCTGGGATGAGATATGATGTGGTGGGTGGGATAGGACAGGAGAGAGATGGAAGACTATGTCTGAGGATGGGGGGAAGGGTGTGTTGGATAGGAGGGGTAGGGTTCTGGATGGGGGTAGAGTTTGCGACTAGAGGTTTCAGTGACGTCTGTTTCTTAGGGAATCAGACCAATAACAGGCGGCAACCACGTGAAGGATAACGCTCTAGCCTTGCCTTGGGGATCTACACGACTTGCGCTCTCCCCCATGACCATTCGCCAGACGCGGCACTGGACAGATGCCGAGAATAGGGGTACCACAATCTCGAGTTCAATTACCCATAGATTGGAGCAGCCCTGCCCAAACAATTATGTTTAAAACAAGACCTGTTAACGTTTAATGTTCAATACAAAACATGATTAGTACGTAACAAAATGTTTTTTATAAATATGAATTACGACAAAAGCTATACCTATTTAATTACGATAGTGATCAAATAATAAAAATACTGTGACGATATTAGGTGCAGTTTATCGAGCGTGTCCCAATTACCGTCTAATTAGTAGTATTTTGTCGAGTACCGGGTCAAACAGGGTTTATGAAGAACCAATAAATGTCACACACAAATAATAATATCTACATAACATTACAAGACTTTTTATAGGTTATAATCGTTAGAAAAATTACTTAACTATTTTACAAAACAATCACACTTACCAAACAGCTAATAGTTTCTTATATTAAGTGAAGTCAAACTGACCAACCGGGTTACACTTTAAGGAGCTGAATTTAGATTATTTACGAATTTAGGTGTCCTCAACTTTTCAACATTTTTTTTGTCGGATGCTATTGCATTTATAACTAAGTGCTGCCATTTTAATTGTGCATTAGATTACCATAAATATGTTGCCGTAAAAAACGTCTATTAATATGTTAGAAAAATATTATCAAACCTTTTTTAAAAACTGACGAGTGTTGGGACACTGTCGACATTACCAGCGTTTACCTTAGCTGACCCGGCGGACTTCGTACCTCTTTGACAGTTTCTATGACAACAAAACAGGACAACAACAATCGTTAAATATTTACGCGTGAGAGCGTATAAAAAAAAACCAAAAAATAAAATAAACTCACTTTGTTTAATAAAAAGTATCCTATATCCTTCCCAATACCTTTGAGAATACTATGTCCTTATCTATGAAATTGGCGGATACTATGAAGATTTTTTATAAAATTTTATTTTTCATACTAACGTTTTTTTAATTTTCTTAGCATCTTTAAAATGTTTTTTGTTTTGTTTATATAATTTTTAACGCAAATTTTGTTGCGAACACACCACGATAGCTCAATTGGGAGAGCACCTGACCCGGTATGTCAGAAGGGTGCAGGTTCGAATCTTGCTCGTGGATTTTTTTTTTCAACATTTGTGTTTTTTTTCTTAGCATCTATTTATTTTAACACTAAGTAAAAAACTTGTACAGTAGTGTGTTTGTTTCACTAGCTAATAAATATAGCAGACATTAAAAAGAAAAAAAAACAAGTCCTTTCAAAGCTACAATGAAACAAAAGGACAATTCCGCGAACAAAAAAGTTAGTCAATAAAAAAAAAATTGGTGATAAAGACACAAAATTAATAATAATTGTATTTACTGAACATGTAACATAGTCCTAATTAAAGGTGTATAATAATATTAACAACTGGTATTGACTTTTAGAAGTAATACACCTATTATTAAGTGAGAAAAAAAACGTCAATTACATAGGTAAGGACCATTTATGTGGACAAAGTTTCATGATGATCGGTTGAGTAGTTTCTGCGTGAAAGCGTAACAAACAAACTCACATTCACATTTATAATATTAGTAGGGATTAGCATTGACAAAGCAATTAAGTGTTCAGCGACTTATGCTGGTGACTGTACTTACAACGCACGGTTGTACGCCAACAGCACAGATTTCCGTGAAAGCAAACACCACACCTCACCATTTGTCCACTTTCACTACAATAGAGCATTTGGCAAAACAAAAAAAGCGCTAGCACTCGCATCTGACTTTCACTTGCGCCCCCGTATCGCTTTCACACGTGACAGGCAGGCCGGGACTCGAACCCGCTCCCCCGAGGCTACAAGCGAACCGCATTTGCGGCACGCGCCTAACGGTTGTTGGGAAAATTAAATAACGATGGCCCAAGTTAATATTACGGTTATGATACCGGTGAGATTTGGGCAACGTTTTTTTTTATTAAATTAGTTTGGTCGGTAATTAGGTCATGGTGTATAGGGGTTCTCTACATAAACTCGAAAATTGCGACATCGAACGCCGCGACCGCGAACACGGTACGCCGAACGGTCTTCAAAGCGATGGTACGCCACATCGAATGTCGCGACATCGAATGATCATAGTACTTATCGACAGGTTAAATCATCGAAAGCTTATGAAATCTACGGTATACCACCGCGAATTTCGCGACATCGATTGCCACGAAATCGAATAGTCACAGTATCTACAGGTTTCATTCAACATCGGTTGCAATTGACGGGACGGCCGCTGGCGCCGCCATGTTGAATATTTAGTAAAGTTAAGTTAACTCTTTGTAAAGTGCGGTCAAATGATATTTACCATAAAACCTATACCTCCATGTTAATATATTTACCACCGCGTGGTTGGCTATAAACCACCACGCGGGCCCAGTGCGGATTGGTCGTTGTGTGTGAGCGACTGCTAATGCTTATACAGTACCCGGGATCAACGGTTTTACGTGCCTTCCGAGCTCGATTTTACACATTTTTGGTCACCCTTCCGATGACTGGCCTCTGTCGTTGCATAATTTCAGCAATCGCAGACCGACCGCATAAACCACTGCGCCATCGAGCTCCTCGAGGTATAATAATATAGTCTATAAATCTCGTCCCATATTACCACTGCTAACATTGCCCATACACCTCGACCCTAATGGAGCGGGCCCGTTTTAACGAGCGCGCGCCCCACAGCAGTGATGTTTCAATTCAGTGCGACACAACAACGCCGCGGGACGTCCACTGTGCGATCTGGCTGGCTACTGGCCTATCGTAAATAGTTCACGGGATGCCGATGAGAGCTTTCCAATACGAGCATAAAACTCACTACAACCAACTAAATTGATTTATTTATTGAAAAAAATACATAACTTACTTCTAGCTATATACAACAGCCAACTCAACAACTTGTATGCTAGGATTTTACATAATTTTTTTTTTAACAAATACTAAATACAAGATAAAAATTTACTTCGTTTCGTCTCTTTTGGTTTGTTTTTTTGGGGATCGAACCCAGGACCACAATCTACAAATGCCAAACGCATCCCGAAATTTTGCAAGAAAGGACAATTCAATTCTTTGCAATTGCGAAAGGTGGTAAACCGAACTGAACAAAATGAATAAATAAACGTAAAACATTTTGAAAGTGGCATCTTGTTAGAAAAAAAATAAGTAGCTCTAACTACCGTACTCATAGACGTCAATTAAGTTTTAATGACAATTAAATCTCTTGCTGTCACTTTCTTATGTATAGTGCTAAATAGAGAAGGAAATACATTTAATTGTCATTAAAATTCTCTGAGTACGGCAGTAAGAGTACTAAACTAACATGGCAAAATTTAAGAGTGACAGGCGCTGTTTTTTATTTTTTTAAATTTAGTTATTATTGTCTACAAACTTATCCAGGCTATAAACTTTGGGCTAACCAAATTACAATGTTTCCTGTTCCTTTTATTCATCAGTTTCAAGACTTTCAAGACAGGTTAAATTTAGACAAAGTTTTGAAAGTCTATTTTGGGCATTACCGGTGGTAAATTTAATAATGAAATAATTTTTACGTCAGTACTAACATATCTATGTATGGATACGAAAATGTCTGCACTAAACACAGTACATACACAACTTGATACTACGCTATCGTTCATAAATGCAATGTTTCCCTGTTTTGAAATAGAATTGAAATGATTGCCCACACTATACGCTGGCTACTGCCGCGCGAGTTAATATAATTCTCTGTGTAAATAAACCATAATCGCTAAATCACATGTGCATTGACGCCCTCTGTGGCACAGCGACGCAGCGGGCGCGCCGCGGGGCGTCCTTACACAGCTACTGAGGACCGCTGCGAGCCGAGAGCCATTCAGCGGAGTGAGATGTTAGCTTAATGGGCTTCTATAAACCGCTGACCGCTGTTTTGTTCAAGTACAGATGACGTCACAGGCTTGATATTCAACGTCTCTGAGTGCGGCAACTAGGTAACCCCCGATGGGCGTTCTCACACAGCCTGAGGACTGAGAGCATTTTAGCGGAGTGAGATGTTTGTCTTAAATGGGCTTCTGTTCAAACAGTTGACCGCTGTTTTGTTTAAGTACAGATGACGTCACAAGCTTGTTCTTCATCACTGAGTGCGGCATACACGTTCTGACAGACACTGTAGACCGCTGCGAGCCGAGAGCCATTCAGCGGAGTGAGATGTTTGGCTTAGTGGGCTTCTGTTCAAACGGCTGACCGCTGTTTTGTTTAAGTACAGATGACGTCACATGATTGTTCTACATCTCTGAGTGCGGCATTCACGTCCTGACAGCCACTGAGGACCGCTGCGAGCCGAGAACCATTCAACGGAATGCGCTTCTGTATAAACCATAGATTTAGTATATAGTTATAGATTGGCAATACAAAAGAGATAGATCATAGTATACGCATGTGTTAGAGCGAGATAGATAGGCGAGACCATTCATGTACACGCTATCGGCCTGTACCGGCCTGGAGTCAGTTGCGAATAAAACAAATTTCGCTTATTTTTGTAAAAACAGATTTAAAGTGTAAACTAGTATATATATGAGCCGTGAATGACTTGATTCATTATGGTTACGTGTGCTGTACCTGGATGTAAGTCATCTAAGAAAGAAAATCCACATAATTATACATTTTACACGTAGTAAAATTTGAATTGTTTAGCAGTCTAAATGCAATGTTTTAGATCTCCTACAAAAGTTTTTCTATACGCAAAACTATCGCCTTTTATCACATTAATGCTCTGATTGCATAGGAATTCATTTTAAAATAATAACAAATACGTGAATTCCTACTATTCCTAACCTCACTTTTGTAGAGATTGACACTATCGATAATCTTCTTATCGATATGTACCTAACCGGCAAAGGTGTGCTTTGAATGTAGCTCTTTTCATTTTGGGTAATATTCTTTCTAATACATTTCTTATTAATTTCTGTTTTTATTTTTGGAGTTCCGTAGCCAAGTGGCTCTATATTGTAAATATAAAACCACCTATTATTAAAACTAATAAATAATAATCGAAACTTATTTTATTATTAGAATAAAATATGAAGCAAAATTGCAAAATACTACGAAAGAAAGCTTACGATATTTTTACAATAAATTAATTCTTTTTGGAGGAAGATAAAAATTCAACACGTTCTGTCTGTAGTTTTATTTTATTTCCTTCAACTTAAAGATATTCACTTTATAAGTAGATCTGTGTCAGCAGACACGAGACGCTGCAGACTATGTCGATGATCGAAGTCGAAGCAGGCACGCGCAGCACTATTTGCCTCGCACACATGCGCATCACACGCACACCAAAGTATATCGTTTTTGGTCTTGCCTTAATTATTCCATCGCCAATCTATAACTATATACTAAATCTATGGTATAAACCGTTTACCGCTGTTTTGTTTAATTACAGATGACGTCATAAGCTTGTTCTTAATCTCTTGAGTGCGGCATTCACGTCCTGACAGCCACTGAGGATAGCTGCGAGCCATGACCTATTCAGCGGAATGAGATGTATAGCTTAATGGGCTTCTGTTCAAACGGCTGTTTTAAGTACAGGTGACGTCACAGATACGATATTCAATGTCTCTGAGTGCGGCAACTAGGTAACCCCCGATGGGCGTCCTTGTGAGGACGCTGCTGTGTGCAGCCACTGAGGACTGAGAGCCATTTAGCGGAGTGAGATGTATGTCTTAATGGGCTTCTGTTCAAAAAGTTGACCGCTGTTTTGTTTAAGTACAGATGACGGCACAAGCTTGCTCTTGTAAATGCTGCAACCAGAAATGAAAAAAATTACGATTTAGTGGCGTTCTCAAAGACGTCATTGTCTTGTGTTTTCAAGTCACAATAAGTCGGCGTGTTGTGGGGTGTCCTCACTTGCACGACCACTGAGAGGTCAGCTGCGAGCTCACTGATAGCAGATTGGAGTGAGATTTAGTTTGATGGGCTTCCGTTCAAACATTCACCACTGTTTTGTTTAAGTGCAGATAGCATCACAAGCTTGTTCATAATCTCTGAGTGCGGCAGTTACGTCCTCACGTAGCCACTGAGTGATTTATTCTGTTCAAACGTATTTCTTTTGTTTTTTTTCATTACCGACACTAAGGGTACCATAAGCGGTGGTACCATGGACGGTGGCTGACCGATACAACTCGCCCATGTGGAGGTGTATGGTGCGCAGGGTGATTGTGATGCGTGATAGTTTTTAATATAGTCCAATGATTTTACTAATACTAGTCTGTAAGTTGATTTTTCTAACCCAATATGATCCGTGTTAAGTCTGTTGATCGAAATAAACGCTTTTTATTTATTTATAAGCGCGTTGCCGCTCTGAAGTATAAGCTTATGCCTTTATGACCTGTTATTTCATTGGACCTATTGCAACCATTGAATATAAAAACAGCAATGCATTTTAAAGCTACTTGAAGGCAGTAATAGGTGTTAGGACGGTGGCGATCCAAAAAGGCTGGGCAAAAACGTATTTACGTATATTTCACTTAGTTTCTACTTATCAACCCTTCATTTGTTACTCAGTCTGTACTCCCTTCTACGTGCTCAGACTTGGCGATACAAATTAACCCCCGCGACGCTGTGGGGTCAAGAATGGAACGCAACAATCTGACATTAAGTGCCGTGCGAAAGATCAGGTGTGCCTCTCCGTTGTCCATAGACTTATCAACACTATCAAAATGGAAGAAGTAGAAAAATACGTTATAGTTATAGGTAGGTCTTGTGCTCTACAGTATTTTAAATTGTTAATTTGCATTTATAATAATTTCTATACTGTTATGCCTGGCACTTGAAGAATTTGACGAGGAAACAAACCAAAGTTCCGGTAGCTCAATTGGAAGAACTGTCGCCTGAAACGCAAAAGATTTATGTCTTAAAGTCCCAAAAAACATGGTCGTTCGAAGTTTTGGCTTAGTACCGGCAGCTCCAAATGTATCTTGAAATGTGATTGAGTGTGGAAAAATGGATTTTTCGGAAAGTTTTATGTTTTAATTACAATTCGGAAAAGTGTTGAATTAAATTTCACGAGCGGGATTTGAATGTGGTTAAATACTTACATCACAAGTTGCGAGTTCAAATGCTGCTCGTAGAAATAGTTTCGACAATTTTCCGAATTGTCATAGCTTTTGAGTTGAATGGATGGATGGAATGAATTAATCCTACTTTATCTATCTATATATTTGTAAGTCTGTGGCATCCTCAGCATCGTTCCAAGCCTCTGAGTTGGCACGTGGGATCCAGCAGTTGTGTAATGGAGGGTGAAATCTCAACGCCATCCAGTGTGATTCCTGACGCATATAGAGTTTTGATTGAAAATAATGGAGCCCCGAAATTTGAAATCGTGACGGCGAATTTCGCGATGTTTTTTCTGTACCCAGTTCCGTTTGGGAGTGACAGTAACAATATTTACATTGCTGATGAATTAAGTTTGTTGTGGTCATTGAGTCTCAGATTATTTTTCAAAGTTACTGGGAAAGTGTGAATGACAGCTGAATCAATTAATAATATATTGGTATTTTAAATAGAAAAACATGAATATAATAATTAAAAGAATGTCTCGGCTTCTGCGGATGAAGTCCAAGTCCTCTTCATTTGTTTCTCGTCGCGTGACGTCATATTTTAAAATATAATCGTCAGAACGCGACGGCTGCCAGTAGGTCCGCGCCTCCAAGCAGTCCCGATCACTACAGTACCATCATTTCGTCTCAGTCTGTCGCCATATAAACAGCGGTGGTAGCGTTGTAGTAGTTGTAGGTAGGTAGTAGCGTCAAAGCGCTTCCCCGTTGTAGATTAATAAAAAAACTACTTATAACAAAATGACTCGACTTTTAATCACATACAAAACTCGTTTGTCACCCGACGAAAGATCCGCTACCAAATCCGACGTCAACAGTGCAATAGTAATTGGACACTCGATTTTTTACAGAGTCGGACATGCGCAAACAATATCGAAACAGGCGATTATCGCTCGACCATCGCTAAGTAGTCGCGACATCTCGGGGGTTGATTGTGGGGCGTGGGAGAGGGACGCCGGTATGCGGTGTAGTACATGTGTGAGTGAGAGGGGTGACGTACTCGAAGTGCGGTGGCGTTACAGCGACAGATTGCCGCGCACATGTCGAGTTGCGATGCTCTTTTTGCTTTGTTGTAGTGATGGGATGTGTCGATGGTTGACGGAATGAATAAATAATTTAACGGAGCTTAACGGAAACAGCTTAAAACAGGACTTTGATTCTACTTTTTTAAATCGTAGACGTGACCTGATTTTGACTCTTAAATTATAGGGAAATTGAAAAAATGCCAGAAAAAAGCATTTAAAAGACGATTGTAGTTGTTTCATTGTAGGTTATTAATGTTTGATTGTAGTTATCCAAGGCATACCTTTTTAAGTATCCGCCATCATGACCGAGTTGCACCGGTTTTGTCAATTTCGAAAGAAATTTTCTAGTTTTCTAGTTTTACTCCAAACCCCATTTGCATTTAAGTTTTTCTCAATTAGTTTCCTAAAATCCAAGTAGAGTTTTATCATAATTTGCTGGCCCAGTCCCCAATCTTATTTGAGGTCAGTGCAATTTGATCTCTTCTTTCATTTCCCTCGATCGGCCGTCATCTCAACATTTACTACTTTCTTTACCACATTATCTTTCGCACAGTCTTTCTTACTAATTAGCTTCTATCTATTTTTCCCTAATATTACGAATAAAGTTTATGACTTTATAATGTTTTAACAATGACATAATGCTCATGTATGGTAGCTTCAATATCATCGATAACTTCCCCAAAATCTCGCACATTTTCAACTACGAGGGAGCCCGGGGCTGTACGGCGCACTTGTTTGTGCGATTTAATTTCATTTATCAGCGCATTACTTACTGCGACAGAATTACTTAGTCGGATTACCCGGCTCTCCCCGCCCCTCTCTATGGAAATATGTCGTGCATTTTGGATGCAATCTTTGGGCGTTTTTACTGTATTTTGATATAAAAATGAGTTTTTGTTAAAGATTGTTCTTTAACAATTTACGTACGTCTCTGTTCAAATAAATATCTTCTGGTCTTAAGGATTTGTCGCACTTGCAATACCTTTCTGGACATGAAAATGTCAGTCAAACTTTCCGTATTGTATATGATATTATGTAAGTAATTATTATCTGGTTTTTTTTTTAGATTTGTGTATAATATTATCCTGTCATCATGGTATGCTGAAATAATATCGTATAGTACATCGTTGGAAAGATTTTAACGTTTAATAAATAAAGCTTGCCTGAATTTTAAAATATTAACATCTTTCAGTATCTATTTGGTGTACAAACTATGTAATAAAATGTTTAAAATATCACACTGAAAGATTATCGATTTTGATCAAGCTTTTGATAATATAATACAAGCCTTCTACGTTTGATTAAACCGTCCACCATTGCTTACAACATAATCGAACCCTCTGTTACAATTCACGCCCCAGATTTGAGCTTAGGGTAAGTCGCAATGAATTTGTTTAAACTGTATTTGCATTTACACTGCACGCATTAAAATGAAATAAATTTGACGTCTCAATGCGCCGCGCCGTTCCCCTGTACCAATATCGTATATATTTTAACACGCTCTAAAATTATGGGTTATTCATTCCACATCTTTACTACCCAATGTGATACTTAATAGCCTAGTCATGAAATCTGCGTTTTTTTTCTTAACGTTAACCGTTAAAGTAGTACAGGGTGGGCCTAACGCCTTAGGGTTAATACATTTGTGCACAATGCTGTGATGTTTTTATGGACAATTAAGGGTTAATTTAATGATTTCGACACCTGTCGCTTGAGTAAAGTGAACATTAATATATTTTTGATGTATTGATAAATATGCATAAAATTATTTATGGACATTAAACCCTCTTGCTCTTTTATGGAGTTTATTGCCGGGTTCTTATTGGTAGATGACTACGTTCGGAATCGGCCGGAGGTAGACTTACGAGTATCAATACTATTTAAAGACACTTGTGGTAACTTACTTCAATGAAATCATGTTTTACTCTACTTTACTTTATTTCACTTGTTATTATAGTTAAAAAGCACAAATTGTTAGTCTTATCTTCAATATAGCTAGGATACTCCCTTAGTTCAATAGTTTTTGCTATAACCATATTAAGTCGTCGTAAAAGAACTACAGAGTACAAATTTTATATCCTCTTCATTTATGACTTAAAGAAAGTTCCAGCTGAGTTAATTAGTTAGTCTAAGTTATTTCATGTTTGACTCTCGTCGTTGATACCATTTCGGTTTGAATTGTGTGTACTGTGGGTATATTTAATAAATAAATAAAGAGGACAGCGTCCCGCATTTGCAGTACTCCAAATAACACTGTCAAAATGTCATGTCATACATTTATTAAAACCAAACATGTGCTAAGTTGCCCCTTACTTCATACAAAGACTGAAAGCGTCAGTAAACTTAAAAACATTCCATTAATTACAAACTTAGTGATCGGAAGTGACGCCGCCCTTTGATTCTCATTCACAATTAAAATAAATCCTCGCCAGGAATTAACATACCTTTTTCCTCTTGGAACTTTGATGAGTAACCAGTTTTGGTAGAGCTCCGCCTTGTTGAGGGTTAAGTGTTGTTATTCTGGTGATGTGATATTCGGCAAGGTATCCTATATACACATTCATTTCTTAACTAATACAAAGACTTTTGGATAGACTCTTCTCATAATTTTGCAAATTTTTTACTATCGGACTAACTTTTAAATCCTAATAAAAACACGAGTTCAGAGTTGATCCTATACACAGCCATAGGTCTGTGGTCCAATGTATAGCAAAAGTTCTGCAAAATGATGGGCGGAGACTAGAAAGATTTCCTGTATTTATAAAAAGAAAACTGGTATATAAGTATGAAGAGAGAGATATGTTTTATTTAAGAGACACGATTTGATACAAAATATTGTAGATGGAGATTCGAGATATAGAGATACTGGGTAGAGACCTATTTCTGCCGCAGAATTGTTTTGCATGCTGTGTGCCAGTATACAGGGTTCTAGATCCAATGAAACTCGTGAGCATTGAGGTGTAATAAGAACTGAATGTTCATGATCCTCTTCAATCATGGTTCTCAACGTTGCGTAACTACGGTGTGGATGTAGCTTCACATGAAACTGATACATACAAATTAAGACATTCCTTATATAAATCAAATATTACATTACAAATCATAACATTACACAGTATCGTTAATCGTGAAGCTCTCCCTATACCGGACGTTTCAAATCCGAATGCGCACGAGACGAAGCAACGACACAACGCGCCTAATGGAGCGGCATATATCACCTTCGGCGCAGGCGCACGGTTTATCTGACCGAAATTAAGAACGAAGGCATTTTAAACGCACCCCGCATTTTTGGAGGTGAGTGCTTTCAGTGTTGCCTGCCACCGCTTTTGGAAATTGAAAGTGGTTGGTCGAATTTATCTATGAGTGTTTTGTTGTGGCTTGTTTGTATTTTAAGTGGGTTTGAACGTTATTTTTTAGGTTTAATATGCAACCGTGGTGTTTACACTTTTTAAAGTTTGCAATTTTTAACATCCAATTTATTGAATCCTGATAGTTTACAAATATACACTGTTAAGTTTTATTTTAACAACATTATGTGTATGTGTTTGCACCAAATAAAGATTGTTTCTATTTCTATTTTATTAAAATGTTATGTTTTATATTGAATTTGATGAGCTTTTGTATCCCAAAAAATTACATTCACTGCTGGAAGGAAGTTTACTCAGTTTATAAAGTTGATTTTTCTCTATTATCCAATCAGATGAAATTGCTATAAAATTAATTTTGGAAATCAATTAACTCTATATTATCAGATAAGTATATTAATATTTATTTTTTATTAAAACATTTGCGCTTCATTATAAAATAACAAAAAAATAATAATTATTTAAATTATAAGTCGTTTTTTTCAAAATGGTAAATATTTCAGCTAGCAACACCACTCCTTGCTGCTCAGGCGCACGCTTCCATTAGCGTTCGAATTTAGAACGCGATGAATCATTGGCGCCTACTCTACCGTAGAGCAATGTTTATTTTTTATTTTTAATGGCGTTGTCGTTGATTTATGGGGCGGTGTCAAAGAGGTCTTAATTAAAACGAGCGATGTGATACTGAACGAAAGGATTCTAGGGTGAGTCCTGAACTTTATGGTATGGTCAACTTACGGGATAAGTTTGGAATTGGCGCTTTACACATTTTTGTAATCCGTTTGTACATTTCTAATTTACCTCATTATATTATGTAGAAAACATGTAGCCTAAATAAGTTCAATAATGTAATGCAAAAGAGAGAGCACATTCATATTTTGTTTTGGTTTTCCACCTTTAATTTAACTATCAACCAAACCGAGTAAGGAATGGAACCCAGGACCTTTGGGTCTGAAGCACGTGGCTAACGACTGGACCGCATAGGTGTTTAATAGTTTTACATTACATTACGGTACCTAGTTATCAGACTAACAAAAGCCTTACCATAGATAAACGTATAAAGCAACAGCCGTAGAAATACCGTTGCAAAGTAATGCGTACATTACCGGTCTACGTTCCGAGGATTTAACTAAGTATCCACGATCGTGTTACTGTAAATCCTAGACAGTGTTGCTTCGACCATTATCCCAGCCCGCCTTGTATCTTTATACGTTTTAGTACGACCTTTACCACACGGGCTTTAGGTAAGAAATATTTAAGATTAGCTTATCTCAACACGTCACTGAAGCAAGGAGGTCTGCTATGTTGTTTTATTTACTAACTTCACTTCATTGTATGTAACCTTTAAGTTTAGTGAGTCAAAGTTCGTTTTCCCCTGTCCAGTTGGCGTTGACAACTTTGTTTTTATAGGTTATGCGTGGATGGCCAATCGGGCAGCGGTAATCCGAATTCCAATTTTGAATTCCTGACGTTCCAGCTTCGGCGCCATGATTTTTTTTTGTTTTGATTAACGGCGACTAAAGACGCTTTGTTTAATTGGTCACTGTGTTTAAATCCTTTTTTAAATATATTGGTATTTTTTGTAATAAAGCACTGGCCGCGGTTTTGTTGATCTGTGGTACTTTCTTTTCTGCAAAGTGTTAATTTGCATTCTCGCCATTTTTTATTTTGTTTAAGAATATGCTAGTATCATACGGCATCAAGAAGGACCAACGGTTTAACGTGCCTTCCCAAAAACGAAGGAAATTTGGTCGAACATGTAACCGTATGGCCCAAAGTTGCTTAGCTTGGAAGATCGCAACCTGAACACACTAGCTGCTGCGCCATGGAGCACCTCTATACAAGTAGAAGATAATTAAGGACCGAAAATAAAAACTACCTATGATAAAATTTATTTAAAGGCATCCGTTAACTAAGTGGATTCACCCACCTTTACAGTGACAAACCACACATTTTAGTGGCAAAAGTAAAGTAAACAGCCTATAACTGTTCCACTGCTGGGCAAAGGCCTCCATTATTGAAATCAAGTCATCGCTACAGTTGATAGGTAATGACTTAATCACCACGCTTGCCAAATGCGGGTTGGTGATCACAAACCCAGGGTAGGCATCGAAAAATCCGAAATACATTTTGCCCGACCTAGGAATTGAACCCGGGACCTTCAGGTATCGGGCCGAGCGCTCTGACTCTTAGTTTAACATCAATATCCCCTTTCTTTTAACTATGCCTTTCAAGGTTCATGCAATTGTTAACACTATTATTTTATATTTATGTACTTGTTATGTCATATTATTATACAACTCAATTAAAAGAAAACTTGTCTTATAATGTAATGGTATTCTGACGCTGTTGTTTTCTTAAATCTTCCACAAGTCGGCAGCTTAAGCTCCCCCATCCTCAATCAATTCGCGCATCAGCAAAATCCGCGCGCTCAAACTAGTCAATGATTGGTTGGTAGCGGGGCACTGTCTGCAAATATTAACTTTGCATATAATTGGATCAGTTTGGAGGGAGCGTGGTATTAGATGATTTTAATATATTTTATTGTTGTTTCATAAAAAAAAGGTGTGAGAATATTGCTGTCTCTCAGTGCGGCAGTTGCTCTCACATGTTGTAACTGCCGCACTGAGAGACTTTGGGGTTGGTGGGCTTTAATGACTACTATTTTTCCTCTTAATAGTCCGCATGGCTAGGTTATAAGATGCATTGTACATAATATGTTCAGACTAAAAAATAAGTATAAGTAGTAAATGAAACGTAAATAAAATTATCATGTTTATTTAGGTAGACGCTTGCATGTAAACCTGTCCCAAACTTTCAAATTTCTTCAATACATTTTCAACCATATGCCTAAGACGTAAAAGTGCAAAGTTTATTGAGGAAATTTGACAGTTTTTTATGTTAAAAGAAGAACTTTGTATGAGTTATTGTCACCGGTTCATAACGTTTTCGTTTAACGTTTCTAACAATATAAAGTTTATATAGTGGTACATATGTTTTATAAGTTTGGGGTATACTGCTATATTTTGGTATCAGAAGGATCGTGTCTGCTATCAGTCTGGAGTGAGTATCGGGTCGTTGAAATAAAACATTAAATTATGCACAACAGTCAATGTATCGAACTTTAGAAAAGCTATTTTTAGACACTTTACATTACGTAATATTCAATGCGCGCAGGCGTCGCAAACGCGCGAGTAACCTAGGCGAGGATTCAGGGATGACTGGCTCAACGCTAGCCGAGAACGATTTTGCTTACGCGCAACTATACAAAGTGTGTCACCACATAAGTTTAATTACTAAGGTATAAAAGTGTTATCTATGTATATAAAAATCTTCGTTTGTCTCGCTAAAACTCGTGAATAGCTGGACCGATTTGGCTAATTTTGATATTGAAATATTTGTGGAAGTTCAAGGAAGGTTTAAGAGGTGAGAAACATACCAAATAAGTAATGGAAAATACTAAAAACGACAATTTAATTTTCCAATACAAAATGTTTCTAGATATTTAAACGATTTTTTTGTTTTCCGAATTTTTTGCGGTCCGAAGTCCGCCGGGTCAGCTAGTCTTCTATATAAATAAAAATAAATGTTGCTAAGCGCAAAACTCGAGAATGAAACTTTGCACATAGACAGACTATGACCCGGACTAGGATATAGGATACTTTTTATCCCGGTACAGGTTCCTGTGGGATAGTGTAGTCTTCGCGAACCAAGTCGCGGGTGACAACTAGTTATATATAATTTTTAACGCAAATTTTGTTGCGAACAAATTACAAAAACACAAATGTTGAAAAAATGTCTGGTTAGAACCACGATAGCTCAATTGGAAGAGCACCTGACCCGGTATGTCAGAAGGGTGCAGGTTCAAATCCTGCTCGTGGAAATTTTTTCAAAATTTGTATTTTTTTTTTTAGTTATATATAATTTTTTTAAATACCTACGTGTGTATGTCTCAGAAATTTTCAGCTGTTTATGAGAAAACGGCTGGACCGATCATTATATTATACTTATTCTTTATTAAATAAACATTTATGATTTTTTTTGATTATGATGAGGATACATTATTTTTGTATGTTTGAGTGGGTCTTTGGATGGTTTTCCTAGCTAGGTGGTGCTGCAATAGGGTTCAATCATGAGATACGAGTGTTCTCAAGCGGATGAAGTCGCAAGCGGGCCGCTAGTCAATTATATAACATCAAGAAAATCGGCAAATGCTGACCCGTATACTTTTTTTTACCGCTGTTTTATTGCTTACTTATGTACCAGTGTGCAAAATGAAGTATTTGATGTGGTTCTCTGACCACCGCAAACCTAGGACTTGCCTCTATGTAAGCAAATTGCCAAATCCTCTCGCCGAGAGCTAAGCTGCGCCGCCCGTTGGATTACGTCGGATTTTAATACACACATAGCCTTCGTTGTTGACGTTACATTTTGTTGACGGTCGCAATGTCAACAGGCATGTTTGTGTTCCATCCGGATTTGCGGGACGCTGGTGAAGGTAGGTACTCCATCTTTGGGGGTTGAAGCTGTAGCCTGGATGTTGAGCGAGTTCATTGTGGAAACAGAACTGCCTTGTGAAAGTCGTGGACTTATAGTTTCGCTATCCCACTTATCTTATCTTAGTGGGGCCTGCTGAGGTTTCCCTCTCCCAGTAGCACTTCGACACATCGTATTCTGTGCAACCCCATCTTTTTGCTCCTCTTCCTCTGCAAAGATAGATGCCGTAAGTTTAGTAACGTCAACTATACCCACTTGCTATAGGTTGTTAATTGGAATGTGATTGCTGTTGACCACCAAGAATCACAAGGTGCGGCAAGAAACTAAAGGTTCTTCAAGCCGTAGAGATCGGAATTCCCTGGAGGGTTCCTAAAGGGAATAGCATCACGCAAGTGTGTCCCGGACCCTACTAGATTCTAGAAGGCGTTCGAGGTGGCGAGGCTTGAGAAACCTCAAGTTGGTCGCCGATCAAATCCGGTCACGCTGTAAAGGCTACAGGCAGCCAAAAGCATTTCTAAAATAAAAATGGTAGTTGCTGGGCGACAACAAAATGGATCGACAACAATTTGTTCCATGCAGTGTTGAGGTTGCGGCCCCAGGTTGGGTACACTCTGGACTTTTTTTTTCTTTGTTATTGGCAATTTTTGTCTTGTGGTAGAGGTTGATGTTTGCTGTCTGGCTGGTGGGTGTAGTGTAGGTAATTCAGAAACAAAACGCTTCAGAGTGAGCTCGTGGAAACTGGTAGCCACGTAGGTACAGACACCGGCGCGTCAGACTATTCAAAACTGTCAAAGGTCTTCAATAAGTGTTCAACCATATGCTCATAGGCTTAAAGTTCAAAGTGTATTGAGGAAATTTGACAGCTAGTCCGAGGTGCAGGCGTGTGTAATTTTCATTTCGTCGTAAACCAAAGCGTAGTTTTTTCAACACTTTTTCTGACTGAAAGTATTTTCACTAGCGGGATTTAAACCTGGCTTGTCTGACAATCTGGGTGCAATGCTCTGCCAATCAGACTGTCTGTCGTGGTTATGTCTGACTCCTGTGAAGTCAATACTATCAGCTTACTTTGAAAGTCAAAGTGAAAAATTATGAAAATACCACTTAACTTTCTTCGAGACATGGAAAACATTTTTGTATTGGAGTATATATTTTGTTGGTTAAAAACAGTAACATTAAAAAAAATTGTTGAAGAAAATTCCACGAGCTGAATTCGAACCATAACTAAAGTTTTGACTTTCAAAAAAGTTATGATGAAGACATGGTAAAGTGCGTTTTCACCTTTATCGTTCCACTGCCACTGTTATGGTCCGAGTGCAAGTAGTAGCCCGCCCATAACGATTTATCAAAAACAAAGTATAGTATACGTCACTTATTTTAACAACGCGCTCGTTAACAAATCGCCAAACGAAACCAAACATTCTTCGGTTGAAATTAAGCATTGTTTACAATGAAAATATAAAGCCATTAACTGCACACCTACGTGGTGAGGAGCAACGTAAATATCGAACAGCAAATTGGATTGCGGTATTAGTCCAAAAATTTAAATATATTACTTAGCTTTTTCAATTTTCTTTAAAGAATATGCATCTTTCGCTAAAAACCGGCCGCTGAGTGGGTGAGCAATATAATTATCACCGACCGTAAATTAAGTAAAGATTATAATTAAAAATACGACTTGAAAATTACATTAGCACACGCTGTGTGTTGGATGTACCTATGCTCTATAAAATAGTAGATATATCATAAAAAAAAGTTTGAAAACTTAATAAAACGCTACTTACTTGTTTTCCTCCTTTTATTCTTAGTTTTTTTAAATGTTTCAGTATTTGTAAATGTTCTTATTTCTATAAATTCAAAGACGTCCTAAGTTGGTAACAAGATAATAAAATACATTTTTGGACATAACTTCAATTCAAAATCATTAATTTCATTAATTCAGTTTAGGCTACAAATAGCACTTATGAATGTCACTATGCCATTTCAAACGACGACGACGAACGACGATTCAAAAACCCTTTATCAGGACCAACATGGTTTTCATTGGGTGTCGAAAACTAAAGTGTCCAATATTGCCTGAACCCTGTAAAGGATTTGAATAAAAGTGTTTTCACTTTGACTTTGTCATTGTGCTAATTTCAAGTCGTTGTTACAGCTACATATGCCTGTGCGGGTGCATCACTAAAGCCGAGAAGTGGAGTGAAGTTCGCGATAGCATCCAGGCCTTGCTGACCGTCTGCGCGGACCTGTGCCAGCCGTTCGAGTTCGATATTGTAAGTACCATTTTTTAGCTACTTAAAATGCTGTCTCACGCATATACTTGAGTCTACCAGAGTTATATTAGAATCTTTCTTCCCTTCTCTCCCTCGAAAAGCTGAACTAGAGGAGATCTATTTACTGAAAAACCTAGTACCATGTTATTCTGGTATGAGGACGACTCGGGTTCAAGATTAGCAAGCCATAAGATGGAGCCCCTTGCCATGAGCGCAAAAGGCAAGCGAGAGCGATAGCATCCAAGCCTTGCTCACCGTCTGCACAGATATTTCTATCAGCCAGCTATTTAACAGCGATGGCTTGAATATACTTTTTCTTCAGATCCCATTGCCAGTACATATTCATTACAATAGTTACCAATGGTAAAAAACGGTAATTTAAAAAAATATATATACGGGTTAGCACATGCCTAGGTCTCACCTGATGTAAAGTGATGATAAGGCCAATGATGGAAGCGCGCTTCACCCGGGAACCTCAACTAGTGCACTAGGCACTGGCTATCTTATCTTTAGCTGCTGGAACACAACAATGCTACAAACATTGATGTTATGGCGACATATTTAGATAAGATGGTGGCAGCTAGCCAGGCGGACTAACAAGCCCTACCACCAACCAAACCGAGTACACAAACATGTACCCCCCGCTGGGAATGAACCCGGTACCTCTGGGTCTAAACCGGCCGCCGCTACCGCGAAAGCCGCCTTTTGTACGACTCCTAATACTGATAACTTTATTTTAACGAGTGTATTTTTGTTTTTTGTGTAAAATATAGTGTTTTATTTTATTCTATCTTGCTGGGGTGTACCCCATGTGTTTCCACCCATGAGGAAGGCTTGTAAGCCTTCCTCATGGGTGGAAACACCACATGGAGAACGGGCCATAAACCACCACACGGGCCCAGTGCGGATTGTTGGTTGTAACAACTGCTAATGTAGCCGGGAAACGACTTTACGTATCTTCCGAAGTACGGAGAGCTCAAGATAATATTTTTTTAAGTAGCTTAACTTCAGCAATGCAGACCAACTGCGTTCACCACTGCGCCATCGAGATCCTTCTATATTCTCCCATTATTCCTTGCACCCAGGGCCCGGAGCGCCTCTCGGCCACGAAGTCGCTCCGCTGCGCGCTCGGCACTAGCGTGTGCGGCACCCGCGCGGAGTTCTGCGGCCTGTTCGCGTGCGGCGCGCAGCTGCCCGACGGCAACGGCAAGTTTGTGAAGGCGGCCCGCACCGCGCACCTGCTGAGAACTCTAGCTGAGCTGGACCATCATATTGTGCAGGTACAGTTAGGTGGAAGTGGAGACCTGCGTGGTATACTGATAGCTGGAAAAGTTGTTAAAGCATATCACATCTGCTGAGGCCCTGGTGGACCTGGCCCATCATGTTGTCCAGTTATAGTCACACAAAAGTGGAGACCTACGTGGAATATTGATGGCATTACAGTTTGTCAAGTGGCTTGTACAGCACGTCTTCTGAGGGTTTTGACTGAGCTCGAACATCACGTTGTGCGTCATGAGACACTTTCTATCTATTTCTCTGTCTCCTCTCTTGTCTAGGGTAAATTGTTGTCTTACAGCATACATCGATACCACAGGCGTCCCCGGGTTACATGAAACTTTTCTACCCGCCCAACGATAAAAAGCTTTAGAGGGTGAAGAAATACTTCTTATTTTACTCAATAGATTAGAATATATTTATTTATTTCAGGCAACAAATCAGTGTAAAAGATGGTAAAATACAAAGAGGCCCATAGAATATATACCTTACAGACTAACATACATACAAATAATATACTTATATACATTAAAAACTATGCTACCCGTAAAGACGGCGACGTGCGACGCAGCGTGGTGTCCGGTAGTCGGCCTCGGAACCGCCGGAATATGACACCTTTCGGTCAATAGTCCTCTTTCATGAAGGTCGACAGATGATCGGTCGGTACTCTCACCACAAATGAATTAAAATTCACATTGTGGCGGGACTTCAACCGCTCGACCCTCAGAGTGGCGTTGGACTTCACTCGCATGTACTCTACGAGCTCTTCCGCCTTCGTAGAGTAATGAAGTCGGGATACGTACAGCAGCGTCGCCGGTATCGCTGGACGCAGCAGGCATCAATGCGAGGATATATAACATTACACATTATACACAAATACTGGATGTCCGTTATAAATAAATAGATATAGTTGATTATTTGAGTAGCTTCGATCCATTCGTATGTATAATAAGTATGTATTTAAGTATTTTAAGTATGTTTATCTACACTAATGTTGTAACATTCTACTTATGTTTCCAATACTTGACTTATAATTACTACTGTTATAGCGCAGACAACAAAACACTCAATTTAAGCAATTTCACATGATGGTATAATATCCACATCGATATCGTAAAATCTCATTATAACATCAATAAAACGCGACCAATTAACCTGGCGAGCCTTATGTCAAAATCCTCATACAAATTGTATAAAATTTTGATATTAGGCTGGCTTTTGAAAACAGTTGGGTTATACGTGAAAACTTCGTCGATACTACTAAACTTACATACACAAAACTCTTTGGTAAGATCTTGTGCCAATTAAATAAAAAAAGAACAGCGCGCGCTCGCTCCTGATTGGCCCTGCGCGCGCAGCTGCGCTCTCATTGGTTAGATTTTAATGGCGGCAAGTTCACTGTGACAATACACGTACGCGTGAATTTAATGTTTCGCAATGTGTTTTGTTTTTAAAATACAAATTAAAAGTTAAAAATGGACAGCGACGATGATATTTGTACGCCTCCGGATATTCTAGAATTGGCAACAAAAGTAACTCACAACCTTTTGCCAGAAAAATCTAGATAATTATATGAAAAAGAATATAATAACTTTTTGGCATGGAAGATCGAAAAGAAAACTACATCGTTTTCTGAAAATGTCATTCTTGTGTATCTCAAAGACCTCTTCGACAAATTCAAGCCATCTTCTATGTGGGCTAAATATTCTATGCTCAAGTCCACACTGAGTATCTACAACAATATTGATATCACGAAGTATTCAAAAGTCATAGCGTTCCTGAAACGCAGTTCAGAAGGACACAAGGAAAAAAGTCCTTGACGTTTACATCAGGTCAAATAAAGATGTTCCTGAAAGATTCACCAGATATTTTGTATCTTTTTGAAAAGGTAAGTGTATTTTAGTTCTGTTATTTAATCTACCTAGTACTTACGTACTACACACGCAAGTTATCTAGACACTCCGTTTAAGCGCTTTGTGTATAAATTAGGTAGTAGGTACCTACACTTTACTACTTCATAAATCATAGTTTTTGCCTTGGCTATGTACCTCAAGCTTATTATATCGTTTATTGTTACAGGTTGCACTAATCTTCGGCATAATGGGGGCATGCCGAAGGCAAGAGCTATACAACATCCAGTTCGATGAAGTCTCTAACATAGACGACAGTACAATCATGGTGAAAGTTTCAAAAACAAAAACGAAAATAGATCGTTCTTTCGTTGTGACGGGCAACTGCTATGCCGTATGTAAAAAATACATGGAACTTCGACCCACCCCCTGTCGAAACCCTGCCTTTTTCTTGAGCTATAGATCGGGGAAGTGCGTCGATCAAAGAACTGGTATTAATAAATTTGGTGCTCTGGGAAAAACTATCGCAAGTTTTTTGAATCTGCCTAACCCAGCGTTGTACACGGGGCATTGCTTCCGGCGCACCTCGGCAACCCTTCTCATAGATAGCGGTGGTGATTTGACCGCACTGAAACGATACGGGGGGTGGAAGTCTTCTACTGTGGCTGAAAGCTACATTGATGAGTCTTTAATGAATAAAATTCAAGTCTCAAATACGATCTTGAACAGTAGAGAAAACAAGACGAATGAAGTAATTATAAATATTCCAACTCCGTCTACGAGCTCTACTGCTTGCCCCGCGACCGCTACAGCTGCTGGATCAATAATTAACATTAACTTTCTAAATTGTACCATCCAAAATTTGAACAATTATTATAAATAAACTATTGTCAGCTTTTACTCTTGTTGTTTGACTAATTGCATTAGTGAAGATAAAGTAGTGTATGCAACTGCATATAACACGGGTATTAAAACACTCGTTACTATTATGAAACTCGCTGCGCTCGTTTCATAAACTCACACTCGTGTTTTAATACCCTTCATTATATGACAGTTGCATAAACTACTATTATCCGTTGTCTAGTAACCATATAACGAGTTTCATAAGGAAGCTTCTCTTGGGCTTAATTGGTGTGAGTGTAGGAAAATTTATTATTATTATCTCTTTATTTCTTTTTTTTTTCTTAGCCTAGGTTTCTTATAATATTAATATAAAAGTAAAATACAAAAGCACATACAAAACATAAAAATATTATAAAAAACCTAGCCTAGGATGCCGCCGGCAGCAGGGCAGGGCTCAAGCTGCCGGTGGTTAGGGCTACAGAGACAGGAACCTTCGGACTATCCGCGCCGTGTCCAAGAGTACCGCATTCTGTATCTATCTTCTTCTTCTATTATTATTATTATTCGTTGTTGGTTGCTATAGGTTCATTTCTATCTTGCATATATAGTATTTATTTCACAGTTTCACACAGCACAGTAAAAACCTCTCGTATCGTCAGATAAAAAACCCGTGTATGTTATTCAGGGCGCATCCCGCTGTTTGCGACGACGGCTCCTTAATTAACCGGAGTGTCATTACCGACTGTGTGGGCCAAGCAAACAGGGGTGCGTCCGAGATGAGGCACGCGCCGGGAAGATACATTGTTGGCCTTGCTTTTTTTTTGTGGAGTTCCCTACGGAACCGTCTTGACTCTGGTGTTGCCAGGACCTGCCCCCCGACCGCCTAACCGATCGCTTTGACTACGCGTATAGTTTATGACGTCATCTTGCTACCTCGCACCGCCTAAAGCAATATCAAAAGCTTAAGGCTATTGCTTTCATAGGCGGCACGAAACTACAAGATGACGTCAACCACACACGAAGTCAAAGCGATCGGTTAGGTGGTCGGGCCCGGGAGCTGCCCGATCCTCTAAACCACTTGCACAAAATAAGGGGAATGCAGATGGTAAGCTTCAGGCCCTTTATGCCACTTGATTCTAGATTCTTGATTATTGTTCTACGCGATTGCGGAACCCCAACGGGCGCTTTTCGCGGCCCGCACTGTGTGGCTGAATAACTATTTAAACTACGAGTATCAATGACATTTCACATTCGGTATCCCATAAAACCAATCTTTCAAACCAATTGTTGAAGACGTAAGTATATATAATAAGGTTAGTTCTTATAGTTCTTACTAGATGGCGCGGTTCGTATTCTGACTGAATCGCGTTATCGAAGTGTCTTAATAAATAGCATATAGGCCATATACTTTGACAATAAAGTTGTTACCTACTATAGAGCAAAAGTACTCTTAGCGGTTTTATTTTCAACCCTAATAGTATTCCCTTCAGTACAAAGGTATACCATTTTTCACCAATTAATTAATGTTATGAAACTTTATATGCTCATGGTATATACAGAGACGTTGAAGGTAAAAGCAAATGTTTAAAAAAAGTTTAACTGATTTTAAGTATTCGATTTAAAAAAAATTACACGATGGTCTTTAAATTGCATTTAAATTCAGTTATGTAAATTGTCTTTTCTAATGCTGACTCTTTACTTTTTAAAATCAGTAAACTTTAAAATACAAAAAATGGTTAACACCAATTTTGCTTAAAAGAAAAGCAAAGCTCATTGTCTTATACGCCCATTATACCGTCATTAACTTCCAAATAAATATTTATAGAATCTCTAGCTTACTAATTACGCAAATATATTTCAATAAAGTCTTAACCCTCCAAATTATGCCGTCCGTCACTAATTCGCCACGAGCTAAGCTGACCGGTCCATATGACCCCTCTGCGTGTCGATGCATTGATGGGATTGTGTAGTAGCGCAAACTGCTGCGATTGTGACAGCTGTCAATAAGCAACTCGAGCTTACGGCTTGTTTATGATGGTATTCCCATGATATGTTGTTGACTTAATTTTAGAGTAAATGTACGTTTAAGCTATTTTATTGTAGATTACCCGCGACTTTGTCTGTGTGGATTTGAGATTTTAAAAAGCTTTTTTTAAATAATATATAAAATAGCATATGTCACCCACAAGGTATATAGCATTATATCAGTGAAAGATTTTTTGGAATTGGACCAGTATTTCCAGAGATTAGCTCCGACAAACAAACAAACATAGTCACAAACGTTACCTCTTTATTAATAATATAGATAAGTCCTAGTCCTCCTAAGCTTTTTTAACACTTAGTTATAATTTCGTTTTTATTTAAAGAGTCTTAATTTCTCCACGTCTTGAGAGAGGGAAGATGATAAATGGAAACCGCTAAAGATCGAGTGAAGTAGTTGTGGTTGGGAGGAAGCAGTGCGACAAAAAAAACAACTAATCTGGTTTAAAACACGCACACTCATAAAATAGAAATCATAATTATTATTGTCTAAAATTTTCATTTGTTAAAATTGATCATTAATCTATTTTGTACAAAATAAACACCCGAATAAATCAGTCTTTTATCCGTCTCTTGAAAATAGAAGTTCCAAATTAAATAATAGCCAATAATTTAACCCGTTCAATGCACTCATAATTAAGAGATCGGTCAAATCGACCCCAAAGTCGCGTGTCACGTCATTGATACCGAATCACCGAATCGCATCGATGCGCGCCGACCGGTTGCAATAATGACGCGCTGTCACCGATATTGACAGCAGCGACAATGGGCTTCATTGCGAATCGAGTTCTACTATTTGCTATTTATTAATAGTATTAATATTCAGTAAAATTATGAATGCGATGAATAAAGTTCATGACCAAAACTATTACTTTTGCTTCTTTGACTCGATGATAAGTGCCGATAAAGCCGAAGGAACACCTCATCCGAAATCTAAAGCTACTGAGAAACCTAACTGTCGGAACACAACAATGCAAATATTTTTGTCATGACGACAGACTAGTTCAATATCATTAAAAGAATTCTTGTTATACCTTGGTAATTTTATTAAACGGTTTTAAAGTGTTTACTTTACATTTGTAAAAAAATAATTACACCCACTTTGTGATATTTGTACATATTACAAAGTTAAATGCATAAAAATATCTCTATAGAATAATTGTTTTTTTTATTTTCTTATATTTTATTGTTTAATCGCGTGTATATTTAGCCTCACATTATAGAATTTAGTAAAGTATTGAGTATAGCATGTTCACTAAGTATTCAAATAAACATTGATTTAAAAGAATAAATAAAATCTTAACTACTGACAGGTTCTGACGGGAACCCTATATTGCGACTTCTATTAAACACAGTCGGACGGAAGAGTTTTGAACAGCAAAACAAACAGTGAAATGGACAAATGCGGGGCCCGACCGACCGGCTCGTTCAGAAATCTATAAACACTATCCGCCTGAGCGTTGCGAGACCACGTGTCGGAACCCCTGCTCGGTGCTCCCCACCATTCACAATGGAAGTGAGCAAATAGAATTTGGAAGACGCGGGATCAGCTTATGTTGTTAGAGCTGTGTGCGCGTAGCTTTAAGGGTTACACGGACCTTTTTTGTTTTATTATCATAGAAATAGGTGTTACTTACTTTTAAATTGTTATTTTGTGTTCACAATATGTATTATTTTCATATCGGAATTGGAAACTGTAATTAAAAAGGACGATTGCATCAGGTGGTAATTAAAGCAACGACCTTCGCAATGTTCCTTACTTTTAATAGTATTACCTTAAATTTACGGTACTTTTATGGAGACCCTTTAAAAGCTTTCAGTATCATCATCATCAGCCTGGGACACTTATATTTCCCTCATGTAGCATCAGGTGGCTTACAATGAGCTCTTAAAGCAGTGTTATATCAGCGTTGCTGCGATTGTGAAAACGAGATGCGTTTAGCGGCGTGTATACACGTATTACTGTAACAATAATCTACACCTCTGATGTTGCTGACGCCCATGGACGGCGGTAACCGCTCACCACCAGGTTCGCTCGCCAGCTCGTTTGCAGAACTTTAATAATAAAAAAAAAAAACAAAATGGCATTGCAGTAATTCTGCTTTCAAATCTCATGGTAAGGCGCCAACCTTCCTACTATTCATTACCAAGCTAGTACATTACAGTTTACACATACAAATCGTTCCCGCCATCTCCGTTTCAATTAAAACAACCAACATAATTGACAATAACACAAATATTGCGCGCGATCCCGAATCTACATTAACAAGTGGTGTGCAATAGAAACGCTCGCACGTGGCCGTAATGCCGGCTCTCACTCGGCTATGGTAATATTAGTTTATGGTAATACAAGTGGATTGCGCCGAGCGTGAACTGCAAGGTCTCTTAGACCGAACCGCGCCGGGGGTGGGTTAAGTCTCGTTCGGGCTTGTTTTAATTTGCTATGATCGAGTTTGCAGTTCTGTTTTTTGGTATGACATTATTCTTGTCAACTTTTGCCATGGTGGCCGAGTAGAGCGTTTGGCTCAATATCCGAAGGTCTTGGATTATATTCTCGTGTCGTGAAAAGTGTCTTTCGGATTATTGAGGCGTTGCGCGGATTTGTGATTGCCTAGCAGTGGGCATACGAGTAGTCTTAACGCTATTTACTTATTTTTCTTGTCTTATCTTAACGGGATTGTGATCATCCGAATACACGCCTGTATAAGCTGTGGAAACTTATAAAACCCTAGTTTTAAGCTAATAACTATTTGTACTTACTTACTGAAAATGAAGTGCTGTTATTTTCTCAAAAAAATAAAATATAAATAAATTACTATGAACTGTACTCACCCAACTCATACTGAAACATATCTACACTATTAGAATAATTATTTCTGTTGCCTCCAAAAAGGTTGCCGTTTTCCACCATTGCTTAAAGTGAAAAGTATTTTATCAGATGAATCAGTATCGCAGTAGCGCACCGCATCCATTAGCGAGCTATCGATTACCAGTCCCGGAGGATCATCCATTAGTAGGGGGTGCGAGGGCGAGTGTACATTAGGTACCCTTGCTAAAGTAACTGCCCAAGATAGATTCTATTAATTTCTACACTACAGCGTATGGAAGATTCAAAAGCAATTTTCTTAAGTTTATCTGAATAAAAAAAAACCGGCCAAGTGCGTGTCGGGCCACGCGCAGTGTAGGGTTCCGTAGCCCATCTCAATAATGCGGATACTACCGGTTTCACACACCTGACAACGTTATTTAAGTAGTTTCCAATAAGGAATTTTTACTGCGCCAAGTACATTTTATAAGTTGGTCGACTGTTACTCGTAAACTTGTAAAGCCTACTTAGCTGTGATAGTTTTCCTTTTACCTTCGTCATATATACAACTACCGTGAACTTTTTCACGTATCCAAAAACAACCATTTGGCTGGCAGGGGGGGAGGGGGGGGGGACTCAGTTGACTCTAACAAAATTTTGCACTTTAATAGCTTATAGTTCACAAACGGATGCCTCAGTCAAAAAACTGTTTCCACAAACCCGCAATATTTTTGAAATTGCTATCCAACGACACCCCACACTATGGGGTAAACAAGAAAAAAAAATACATCCCCACTTCACGTCTAGAGGTAACCTAAAAAAATTTTTTTCAAAACTTTACTTCACCTTTGTCGGCGTGATTAGTATGTATATCCATGCCAAATTACAGCTTTCTAGTACTAAGAGTCTATGAGCTAGGCTCGGAACCCACAGACAGACAGACAGACAGACGGACATGGCGAAACTATAAGGGTTTCTTGTTGACTACGGAACCCTAAAAATTGACTTTGACTTCCTTTAAAAGTGTTGGTTTGGTTTTTGTTTGTACTTTTTTCCGAAATCGTTCCCACAAACGTACCTGGTCTTCTGCTGATTTTTGATTTCAATCGCTTAACTCACTACTCACACCAATAAAATGTTATATAAATAAAATTAGTTTTTTATTTTGATTGGTGTCTGAGAGGAGTTTGCGTCAACTCCCTTCAAATTCTTTGCTTTTAAGAGCGTTTACGCCGCACACTAGCGCCACTAATGAAAAAAAAAACATATCTAGTAATTAGAGATAGAAAATCAAATTATGCTCAACAAACTATTTGAATGAAGTAATTTTGCATTTTTACGTCACCTAATGAACACCTCACATGTTATGGTTTAGTTAAATAAGACGTTACAGCCACTTTTAACTATAACGCCATATTTAACTAAACCATAACATGTCATTACTAGATATGTTTTTTTTTCATAGGCGGCGCTAGTGTGCGGCGTAAACGCTCTAAATAGTAGGTACGCGAAGGTTTTAAAGTGTGTATTTTATTTCTGATTTACACAAATCTCACCCAGAGTCCTACTTCATAGATTAGATACCGGACTATCCAGTCTGGGCGATCCTATTCGTACTACCAAACAACACTATATACCCCTGCTGGGAATCGAACACGGGACCTGTAGGGCTGAAACCGCTAGTCCACGAAAGCGCTGATTATTTTCAAATAATACCTTATTATCAAAACCTTAACGTCACAACAATTCAAAAGACTTTCTCCGAAACAATAAACCCTCGCAAATTAACAATGCACGCATCGTGTCTCGCAAACATCCCGCCCGATCCCCCGGGTTCGAGTCCCAGTTGGGCCAACTTTGATGTCTGTATGTTCGTTTTACGGCATGCATAATTGACCTCCCGGGGGATCGAGGCTGTTTGATGCACCATAATAGATTATAAACAGCATTATATGTTTATTTGCGCACCGCACATGCGGTCCCACCAAATTGCTATGATTGATTGTTTGCTTACTGTTGTTTAAATTGTGGCTTTTGCTCGGTGGGCGAATGTTGTGTTTGTATGGAGAAGATGAGTTGTGTGTTTTTTTAAATTAACTTAACATAAATAAGTTAGTAAATGATTTGGTTAGAAAATTTGTATTAACCCCCTTGGCAGAGTCACCTGCTAGTACCTAACAGATTATAACAATTTTTTTTTTATTGTTGTACTTATTTCATGGACAAACGAAGTATTATGGTATCCCCAGAACTATGTATGATACTATTGTTGTTTCATAATACTTAAGTCGCGTCCCTACTAGGACATGTAAAACGATTTTTAAAGAAACCGGTTTTATTTGTAACGTACTGAAAAACATGATTTTTAAGTTAGGCTCCTATTTTAGAGAGGTATGTGAAAAAAATCCCTTCGTGTTGTAACCTAAGAATTATCTTTCATCTGACGACTACAAAGAAAAGTTGTTTTCCGAATCATCTGAAATGACGTGACACCTCAACAAAGTGACTGTTCACGCAACAATAGCGGACGCGTGACGTGACGCGTATCAAAGTTCGCGAGCACGTTCGCTGAACAAATCAGTGGTTACCCAAAGCCGAGATTCGGCAACGTAACGAGGTCGGGACACGAACGTGAGCGTTCGTGTGGAATGGATAATCTCGGACGGGAGTGGGAAACGAATGAATGGCAGAGGTGGAGGTTAATAAGGGAGAGATTGTCAGTTGTTTTTAGTAACATGAGTATCTGAGATAGGGAATAAACAAGATTATCTTGAGATATGAGATAGAGTCCAAGCTACCTTATAGCGCACAAAATTTATTCCTACTTTGGTAGGGTTGTCACATGACGATAAGATAAATGAAACTAAATATTTTATTTTTTATTTTTGTTTTTCAATAACTTGTCTTTTTAATCGACTTCAAAAAAAGGGAGGAGGTTCTCAATTCGACGGTTTTTTTTAACAATACAGCAATAATGTTACAGCGCGCTCTAAGGAAGCTTGGACTCTGTTCGGGTATTTAGGTACTCATGTGATGGCGGTATCAAATGACCCAAACGTAGTAGGCACCTCCGCTCGCTACTTCATTTTACGGCCACATCTCGTGCGAAGCCGCTATTAGATCAGTTGGCTGAGGTTACGGCCAATTGCCTTCACTCTGACTGCTGACCTCACACGCGAACGAAATAAGAGGGATGTTGACAACTACAACAGTTTAATCTGAAACGTTATAATAGTACTGGCCCATTGTTTTTAAAAGTTTGTTTAACGTTGTAAAATATACCTGTAAAATCAAACATTGGGGACCTTATCGCTTTCAAATTATGTCATCCAGATAACCAGATGGATGGAGAGATTTAAGTTTCTTACGCACTGGAAAAGCGCTATTGATGTGGTAGATAGCTCGATAGATTGATCAGAAACTGATTTCTTGTTTTATAGGTATATTTTATATGAAATTGGGTTCTCTTTTTAAAATAATTTTATAATTATATTAGTTTGAATTATACTCGTTATCATGTATGTGAGTAAATTTTACTTTTTATTTTTAAGTGCTAGCTGGGTCGGGTGGGCGTTTAATTTTTTTCACTGTATTTTATAAATTATACGAATAAATAATGTTATTTTTAGTTTATACGAAACCTTAAAACTGTTTGTTCAGAATCAGTAATAGAATAGATTTCATTATTTTTATACCATGTTACAGTTTGACCAAATAATATTTACAAAATCTCAAATAAAGTATACCCTACTAAAAACACAACGGGACAGCACAAAAAGCTTGTAACTTCGTGAGTTTTCAAGATATTATTTTATTTTTTTTGTACTGATTTTCGTATAAACAAAAAATAAGGTTGTATATTAAATGAGTATTATTGTATGTAAGCATGTGTAAAAGCCAAGGTTGCCGAACAGCACCGCAAATTAAAGAGACCAAGAAGGTAAGCTTCGTACATAGCGCGCTCGAGCAGCGCACACGCACGCACACCCTTGCGCGGGCACGGATCTCGGAACAGCTCGGAACAGTCCAAGATTCCGTGTCCGTGAGAGGTAAGCACAGTGCCTTGATCTCACCTGATGTAAAGTGATGATAAGGCCAGTGATGGAAGCGCACTTCACCCGGGATCCTTAATTAGTGAGGCACTGGCTATCTTATCTCTAGCTGCCGGAACAACAGTGCTACAAACATTTATGTTATGGAGATAAGATGGTGGCAGCTAGCCAGGCGGACTAACAAAAGTACACAAACATGTACCCCCCGCTGGGAATCGAACCCGGTATCTCTGGGCTAAACCGGTGGTCATAGCAACTAGACCACAGAGGCGGTTAGGTTGTGTATGTGTGCGTTACTCGACCGCGTTTGTATGAAGCTTAGATATGTAGATAGATAGAAAACTTCATAATTCTGCATTTCGGAAACCATAAGATTGTTGCAAATATAGTAGTTAACTTTGGTTTTTATCCCATAAACTGCGGAATTTATACATTACAAACGGCACAAATACGCAAACCTGGGTCTATCTATCTATCAATATATCTATAGGTACTATTAGATAGATAGATAAACACTTTATTGCTTACACAATTATACACAAAACAAATAACATGCTTATCTTTTGTAGTCTCCTGATCTTGTGACAGCACATTCCTAATGTAACCCTATGTGGTTCTATGTGAATGTTGTAATTATATCTTCTAAGTTTATATGTTTTTAATGTGTGTTTTTGTTTGTGACGTCACCAGGACGCGTTCGGCGAAGCGGGCTGGCCTCTAGAGTTCCGAGCGGCGGTGGCACGCCTGCTGTCCCAGCACGCGCCTAACGACAAGGAAGCACCACGCAGCTCCAGTCAACGTAAGTTCAATTATATGTCCACTTCTGGGGCACGAGCCGCCCCTATGGATGGAACCATCACAGGTAGAACGGGCCGTAACGTAAACCATCACGCGGGCCCAGTGCGGTGCGGTGGTTACTATGAACTTCTACATCTCTTGGATATAACTCCTTATAACACATGATAGCCTGGTACTTTGAATCACCACAGAACGGACAATAAACCACCACGACACTGAGGGGCGGTAGTTACTTTTGACTGCTATACATCTCATATGTAGCTCCTTATATTTCTGATAGTCTGGTACTTTGGAGCTTATTTTATGTTCCCCACTGCTGGGGCACGAGCCTCTCCTATGAGCCCAATGCATAGAAACACTACAGGGAGAACAGACCATAAACCGTCTGAATTAGTTGTCAATGACAGCTGTTTCAGCCGGTACCAACGGCTTTACGTGCTGCAAAGAACGGAGCAATGGAGAGAGAATCCGTTAGTAGCATCGCCGGTCGCCCCGACTCGTGGCCGAGCGGTAACTGACGGTAGCGTTTGTTCCAGGACCGAACGAGCAGCGTCTGGACGAGAGCATCTCGGAGACGATGGTGCTGGACCTCATCGTGCTCGTCGGGTTTGTGGTCGTCAACAACCCGCACTTGCAGGTCAGTAACGAGTTACGAGGGTGACGAGCCAGTTGTACTTATAAAAGAGATTCGACTTCTATAGAAGAAATATTTATAAAATACAGTGAAAAAATTAAACGTCTACCCGACCCAGCCAGGAATCGAACCTGGGTCTTCCGCAATCCGGGCGGCTGTACTGACCGCTATGCTACCGGGAAGGCTAACGTAAGCGCTGAATTTTGTCACTGCTTTATAATGCTTTTTGAGTGCTAATAGCGGCACACTGCGCCATCTATCCAACGGTAATTGCAACCGATCGATGGCTATATAATATGTATTACAAACATATTAAATTAAATTAAGTAAATACTTCTTGGTTCATTTTGAACAAAGGGCCTCCAAGTATCGGGTCGCGCGCTTTGCCACTCTCGCACCGAGGCGCACTACATAGCAAGAGCTATAATTTATCAGTTCTCATTGAAAGTTGCAAATTGACAATGTTTATCGTTAGATAATTAAGTTCCATTGCGACCGTTTGACCGTTGCGTTTCCCATGCGGGCCGCACCTGCGCCGCACGTGTATCTCTTGGTTATTGGCATTAGAACAAACGTTACACATCCTTATTAGTATGCGATGTCTTAGGGTGCAATGGGGCGTGTTGACACATGTCTCGTTTCCTTGTTTCGTACAAGATCTCCCGCCCAGAGTAGACTTACGAACCGATGGCATAGTGACATTCACAAGAGCTACTTGTAGACTAAACTGAATAAATGATTTTGTTTTGAATTTAGAATTTTTTAATCTTGCAATGTTTATGCTTATTTAATAGTTGTCGAATTTGACTTTTTCCAAAGAAAATTAATAATAATAAATTCATTTATTTCGCCCAACTTAAATCATACAATTACATAACATTAAAATAACATGTATATTCAAATAATAATAAAAGATAATAATAAATTTAAAATAATTAATAATAAAATTAAGAAGGAATTTAAATAAAAAATACAATTAAAACAACATTCAAAACAACAATTAAAATTACCATCAAAAACAATAATAATAATCCAATTACAATTACAAATCAATCACAATCAAAATTATAATAAAAAATACAATAACATAAAAATTACAATAGTTAAATCCATAATATTAAAAACCATTATTCTTTAAATAGAAGTCAGTCAGTAAATGAATCCTACAGCAGTGATTCACATACTGACAGTCAAAACGCTTAGAAAATAGCAATAAATAATAATAATGAAACAGACGACTATAGGTTTGTTTTGTACACCATACAAATATAACTATAGATAAAACGACCGAATACAAAGTTACGATTGGCGGACGGTCCATATCTTTATAGCGATCTCTTTCGTAAAGCGGTGTCTGTAAAATATGACGCAGTCAAATCGGAGGTGCGGCCAATTCAAGTGTATAAAAATAGAGCAAAGTACTTGGTATAGGAATGCCTGGGTGACCACGGCCGGTGGTATGCTTAAGATACCTACACTATAGATTTGCGTTGAACTCCGTTAATAATATTTATGTAAATAATTATGATTAAAACTTTTGTTGCTAGTCGAAACATCACTAACTACACTCGGCGTCAAAAAAATCGCACCTTTTAAAAATCATCTTTAAAAATTCTTAAACCTTATGTAGAGGATAGTGTTGGGTATCATTAGAAAGGTAACAAAAAGGAGTATCAAAAAACAATTAAATTTAACTTTCTGTTTAATTATAATTATACAAACAACATTAAAATTAATAAAATAATAAAAATCCTTAATTAAGTCCTAATTAACAACAGATAATTTACAAAGAAAAATGTACAAAAAGTGTCTTAAAATTAACTTAAAATCTAGTGTTACCCCCCCTTGCCCTGATCACGGCTTCCATACGGTCCCTCATGGACCTCACCAACTTCAGGAGCTCTTCTTGAGGGATAAGCCCCCATTCTTCAATCACCGCGTCTTGGAGCTCCTGTAGAGTCGAAGGAGCTGGATCCCGAGATCGAACCTTACGTTTAAGATGGTCCCAGAGGTGCTCTATTGGATTCAGATCCGGACTTCGCGCTGGCCACTGCATCACAGAGATTTGGGACCTCTGCAAGAAGTCGCTCACGATGCCTGCAGTGTGAGCGCGAGCGTTGTCGTGCATTAATGTGAACCCCTCGCCAAAAGATTCGGCAAAGGGGACCACATGCACTTCCAGGACCTCAGTGACATAGCGGCGAGCAGTCAGCGACCCTTGTCCGCGAGCACCTCCAGTCCGGGAGACGCAGACAAGGTCGGTTTTGCCGGCAGCAGACATACCGCCCCAGAACATGCAGGATCCGCCACCATATTCCACCGTCTCCTGGATGCAGGCTTGGGCGAAACGTTCACCCTGCCTCCGGTATACTCTTCTCCGTCGGTCGTTGCAGAAAAGACACACTCGCGTCTCGTCTGAGAAGAGAACAGCTCTCCACTGCTCAAGGGTCCAATCGACGTGGTCACGAGCAAACTGCAAGCGGGCTCGCCGATGCGCTGCAGTCAATTTTGGACCCGTAGCAGCTCTGTGGGCCGCTATCTTCTTCTCCTTCAATCTTCTTCTAACCGTAGATACGCTTACGGTGCGTCTGCGAACTGCCTGGAGCTGCTGTTGCAACTCAACAGCGTTGGAGAAACGATTTCTCAAAGAGTTCGACACAACGAACCGGTCGTCTCTTTCCGAAGTGCAGCGACGTCTACCCGAACCGTGTCTGCGGATATAGCCACCGGTCTCTATGAAGCGCTGGTACACTCTTCGAACGGAATAACGGCTCAGGTTCAGTTGCCGGGAGACATCACACTGCCGCACCCCTGATTGCAGTAGTGCAACCACTTGAGCGGCTTTATCAGCTGTGGTATCCATCAAAATCTGTGCGTGTGTCCTCTTCAACGGTTGAATAGCGAATGACCCACATTGAACCCGTGTTGACCGTTTTATACCCACAAAGGAAGCGCAACTAGCAACTCTCACGGGTAGCAAAATTTGCATCGAATTTTTGTGACACTTTATTTGTTGCATTAGGTTTTATTTGATAATGAAAAGTAATGTTTTTTATTAAGTTAATTAAGTAACCTTGTAAATAAAATCATAATTAATGCGACTGCATGTGCATATCAAGAGTAAATGACATTTGAAAGTGATTTTCTAAGAGGTGCGATTTTTTTGACGCCGAGTGTATATAAAATAGAAGTCCTGTCTGACTGAAGAGCGATGACAAAAATCATCATCATCATTACCAGTAAATTTTAATGTTCCCACTGCTGGGGCACGAGCCTTCTTTATGGATGGAACACTACTGGGCAAACGGACCGCAAAAGAACCACGCGGGCCAAGTGGTTGTTAACGGCTGCTGGTGCAGCTGGGACCGACAGCTTTACGTGTCTTCCGAAGCACGGTGGAGCTCGAGATGATGAATATTTGGTCACCCATCCCATGACCGGCTGACTGCAAAAGTTGATTAACATCGGCAATCGCAGACCAAGCTATTTTGCCCCTTCGTGTCTCAAGCAAAGTACAAGACGCGATTTTCGGAAATTCCCTCGGCTTCACGAGATACAGGTGTTCACGCAGACGACGTCGCCGGCAATCGCTAGTATCTAATAAGTAGCTAATGTAGTTCTCACCCTCAAAAGAACGGCCAATGTTTCTCACGCGCACAGGTGCGGCGTCCTCAATCCGGCCGTCCCCACCCGCTTATAATGTCTTGTCCATTTGTGCCGCACCCACCCCCCGGACATTTGGCTGAATAATTTATTTTCCACTTTTTACCTTCATAATTGATAAGATGAACTTGTTGAAACACATGAGTTTCTTACTTTATGTTGTTTTTCGTTGGAATTGTGATAACGATGAATTAATTGTAAGGGCAAATTAATGTTTTATTGGAAGATGTTTGTTTAAATTGTTTCTAAACAGGTGCGTTTTCTGTTTTTTGAGTAGTTGTTATGTTTGCGTCTCTGCTTGTTTTTATCTTATTTTGCGTGCGTGCGTGCGTGCGTGCGTGCGTGCGTGCGTGCGTGCGTGCGTGCGTGCGTGTGTGCGTGTGAGCGTGCGTGCATAATATAGTTGACATCGACAGTCACTTGACATTTTAATCCTTTGTCAAAGTAACTAAGTAATGTAATAGGTACTTACTTGTAATATTAATTTTGAGTAAAGTCATGGTGAAAAGTTTCTAAAGTGTACAGTTACTCTTGTTGCTGACCGTATACGACTCTTCACTTTCCCACCAAGAAGTCCGTAAACTCCTTTGTTTGTGTTAGGGGATGATTCTGGACGGGTGGAGCGTGGTGAAGACGCTGTGCACGCTGCCCGCCAACTGGCTGGTGTCGCGGGAGCACTCGCGCGCGCTGCTGCCCACTTTAGTGGCGCTGGCGGAGAGACCCACAGCAGCAGCGGCCATAGCGACGGAGATGAGCACCAAGGTGAGGCACTACTGTTGATGTGTTAGGAGAATGCTGCCGCAGTCACGGCTATAGCGGTGGAGATTAGCACCGAGGTAAGGCAACCACTGTTAATGTGTTAGGAGAGGTCTGCCGCAGCCACGGCTATAATAATAATAATAAGCCCTGACCACCGGTAGCTTGGGCCCTGCCTCGCTGCTGGTGGTACTCTAGGATTAGGTTTTTATAAGGTTTTTTTGTTTTTATATTAAAATATGGAATAAATAAAATAAACTTAACTAAAACTATTACTAAACTAAAATATGGAGTCAAAAAATTCCTCCGCGTCGCTGTCGACTGGTAATGTTCCCAAGAGACTGGCGGCATTGCCTCGTTGTATGGCAATGCTTAGCAAAAAAAAAAAATTATAAAATATTAAAATATTGTAAAAATCTAGTTTTAAGAAAGAAAATAAATATAGAGTATAATAATAATAAAAACATTTATTTTTCTAAAACTAAAACTAAAGTTGGAGAGAACTGGTGCCGAACTAGGTAGGATTAGATACCTCTGTTAAACGGGTCACCAGGCTTACCCCGCCCTTGTTTTCTTACAAGCTAGAAGAACAATGTTTTTGAACTGGTGTTCAAATTCAGATGAATTGGGAGATTCAACTTAAGCTAAAACAATCGCAAGCATAAGTATTTTAGGTGTGTATACTAAAAGTAAAAGAGGAGACAAAGTATGTTGTTGAAATTAGCGCATCATCGTTATAGCATATATATGCTTACAGCCGGTTGCACCAAAACTTTCATTTTACGAATTTGTAAAAAGTTACGTAAAAAGTAAATGTATAATGTAAAACGTTGTTGTACCAAGCTTTGCGATACGTTTTACTGTTACATTATACGGTTACTTTTTACGGAGCTCAATCCTTGCTCATAACCTAAAAGTATAAGATTAAGACAGTTCGTTCGTGTTTGCAATTCGTGTTGGAGGTTAGAAAACGCTCTATTTATTTAAAGATACGTGCTCTGAGAGAATAAATCACTATAATATCTTCTACAATTTCTGACCACCAACCACCCGACTTCAGTAGACATTTTTAAAAACTGATATTCGTATCTAGGTAATTAATAATATGATTTCAATATTATTTATTGCTTTTTAGAGCTGTTTTTACTTTTTTAAGTTTCCTGTTTTTGAAGTCGATTTTTTTTTGTTAACAATAATTTTATTTTACGGTTTTTAGTGATGGGTAGACGTAGACCTAACAAGGATGCTTCTCGGATGAGGAAACGACCGCCTAGTAGGTAGTTGTATTCCTATGAAAAACTTCAATCTTAATTAGGTATTATTTTTGTACGAACTAAACATTTTGGCATGTTGAACCGTATGAAATAAGCCCAACAAAAGGTAACTGCTGTAAATAATGGAGGGATTTCCTCGACAGTCTATGGTCTCCATCATCAGACCTGTAATGGCACTTATAACCCATATGGGGGTGCAAAGTTCTTATCAATAGAAATGAATTAAGACCAAACACAAGGTAGCTACTGTAAAACGTTGAGGAGTTCCCTTGACTGACCTTCGTCTTCATCATCAGACCCCTAATGACAGTAAACATACAGACCCATCTAGGTGTAAAGTTCTCATCAATACAAATTAATCAAGCCCAAACACCATGTAATTGCTGTAAATCGTTGAGGAGTTCCCTCGACTGTCTTTCGGCTCCATCATTAGATCGACTCAAGACCTTCATTAAATAGTAGTGCTTTTAAATATTTAATGAAAACAAGCGCACTAGTCGCTACTACGATTTTCGAAGGTTCCCCTCGATTTCTTTGGGATGCCATCATCAGATCCTGGTTTCCTTATTATGGTACCACCCTTGGGATATCTCCTTTCCAAAAAAAAAAATCATCAAAATCGGTTCATAAACGACGAAGTTATCCGCGAACACATAAAAAAATATATATATGCGAGTCGTATTGAGAAACCTCCTCCTTTTTTGAAGTTGGTTAAAAACTACCATGGTAGTAAAAAACTACTGAGGTAAACTGGTAAAATTAACGCTCTATTTGTGTAGCAAGTAATTTTACTGATACTTTCACTCGTATTTTGTTGGTGCAACGTACATTTACGAATTCGTGAAAGTAACCGAATAGTATAAGTAAAACGTAAAAATGAATTTGTAAATGTATATCAATTTTGGTGCAACCGGCTGCTAGGCTATATATATATACACATATATTCAAATATTATCTACTTACATAAGTTATATAAATTTATTTATTCTTATATGTGTGAGATTTGTTGTCGAATAAATGTAGTAATGGCTATAGCGGCAGAGATGACCACCGAGGTGAGGCACAAATTGCATTTATTTATTGAAAATACAGTTTGGACCAGAGATATAAATACTTACTTACAGGCTGGGCTGATTCTAGGATCCGAAGTGGGTCTTGGTTTCTTCGACAAAAGAGCACGCTATTCCATTCTTCTTTGGATTGGTCCAACTTGGACCATTCTTCCAAGCTCCCCTTCCTATTTTGCATTTTCAAAGCTTATAATTCCGTCATTTTTTTATTAAAGCAGTTTTGAACAGTGTTTAACCACCAATCATCAGTTGTATCTGCGATCCATTTCGGAACAATTAAATGTTAAATGCTTGATAAACTGACTTATCTCTTATCTCTATATCTATATACCCTTATATCTTATCTCTATATCTACTAGACTAGACTACTAGACTTATCTCTTATCTCTATATCTACCCTTAGGGAGGCCCTCTAAAATATTTGTTTTCTTGAAAACAGATGCTGGATGAGTTTATAGAAAGCCCAGAAGCGCGGGACTTGAAGCTGGTGCAAGTGATCAGGCAGGGCCGCTTCAAGAAACAGAATCGAAAGTGAGTCTTTAATCACCAGTTGACCCGGTAGACATAATGGCATAAAGTATGATACTAAAGAAATGTTTCGATTTGTACCATTAAACTACAGAAAATACACAGGTTTAAAGTTCTGTACCAAATATGTTTTCTCAGTTACTAAGATACTTTGACACAGTTTTTGTCCAATTTGTAATCTGTGGTATTAGTTTAATGCTAATGAAGTGTTTCGATAATTTCCGTTCACAGAAAGTATAAGTTCTATACGAAGTATATTTCTTAAGTTTCTTGATACTTTGACATTGCTTCAGACGAAACGGTCTTAGTATAATCGACCATGAAATTGCTTTATCACTTTTGACAAAAACTTCCATTACAATAAAATTTCGCTAAGGCTCATTGTCAATGATGACAACGTATCTGTCACTTGGTTGGTTATACAAAAATAGAACTTGTTGTTTTATTAAATGCAAACAAAATTCACTTCTAAGGTGGTAAAGCAATTTCATTGTCGACTATACATGTCAATTGTTTCATAGACTGTGGTATTTATTTTTTATATTATCGCCTCAAAGGTTTTAATTATTGTGATTTATGTTGATTTGTATAAACATTAGTTACTTAACTTTACGTAGCTGTACTTTAAAATGGTTCCACGTTAAAACTTTTCTTTTAAAGATCGAATTTTACATTCATATAATTTGAAATTTTTATTTAACTGCGATATTAAATATCACTGTGTTCATAGGTCCGTTCTATTTAGATAGTCTACTGGGCTGGCAGTAAGAACCTTTAATTTTTGAGACTCTCTAGAGCTGTGGATTTGGAAAAAAGAGGCTTTATTGCTTAGGATTTTTGAGAGGTCATCCCTCACAACAATATTAATACTCTTATGAGAACGTAGCACAAACACTATACTCATAGAATGTTCTAACTAAACTTATCCGAATTCACCGTTATATAACTATACTAAAATTATATCTTACGTTACAATGAAACACCTTTAATACAAGGTTTCATGATCTTATATTGATGTACAATATTGAATTCAATCGGTTCGATAACAATGGAATTGATTTAAAAAAAAAACATATTTTTACCGTGATGTCAAGTGTCATATTAATGATTTAAATTTATAACAATCCCTTATTAAATATCGTCATCAAGTACATTAATGACTTACTTATTAATTGAAAGTATACTATTCGTCACTTAAATTTTTAGGATTAAACAACTAATTGCAACGGCCAATATGTATCGTAGGGCTGTTGGGTGACTTGGGTGCCAAGATTATAGTAACACTCAAAATACGATGCATCCGCATTAAAAATTAAATACATTGTACGGGATCTCGTATCTGGAAGTCGCTCTGTGACCACGGACCCTGTAATAGGTTATAAATTTTCAGGATATCTTAATAAAATATACATAAATGTGTAGGTCGTGTAAACTTTCAAAAACACTTTGTAGAGGGGAAAGCAAGCAGTCGCAAGCAGCAGCATAACCCACAGCTTATTTATAATATTACGAATTTTCATAGAATTGTGTGTATAGATGTTGTAATGTTTAGATGACTACGATGTTCCATAGCGCACCGATGAGTTTGTGATCGTTAGATCTTGGTTCCTTTGCGTGCCATGCGATTGTTTGAATACATACAATGTAATTACTACTAATGGCTCTAACGTTAAATGCATCTATAATTGTAGCTATTATCAAATACGAGGAAGCCGCATAAAAAAAAACAAAGATCTTACAACTAAACAGCTTGCAATACCTTGGAACAGTAACTAATTTAGATCTCCTCCATGCTTCTAAGGACACGTTAGCTGTAGTAAAGAATCGGTCTTTAATATTTACACAGCATTGGCTCATCGTGCAGGTTATGGCGTAATTGGCCTATGCGAAAGGCTTCTGCACGTCGTCGTTGGGATGTTTCAATGATGTATCAACAATGCATTGAAGTTTTGTCAACAAATTAAGTCCATTTTATAAATATATCAGTCCTGAACTAGAAAAACTTTTAGTAAAAATTGAATGAAGTACATATCTAACTCCTTATTTTCCATCAGTTCTAACATTTTCGGATGCGGTACATTCTAATTCTACATTTCTTGTAATTTTTTAGTTAAAAGAATTTAAAAACATAGTAACGTAATTTATTGACAAAATCTATATTAAAAGTACCATTCCACTTATTGTAATAGTAATGAATGTAATTGATGTTTTGCAATCTCTCACTGTCCTATATCAATAAAATGTATCGTCGATGTGAAAGTATATATTCAACCGTAGATGGCAAATTGTACGTAATTTATTGATGTGACTCTACCTATTTTTCTATGTGATTGATTACAATTTACAAAATTATGTAGAAAAACAGTTGTGAATTGGAAACTTAATTGTTAAGAAATGTTGATTCTGCTACTTAACTTTCATTATTTGGCCCTAAACTAATGCAAAATTGTAGTGAAATTATGTTCAGTAACACAGCACACTTGCGTTGAATAAGAGATTAGTTTTATAACAAAAAAATATGAGCATCAGTAGAAACAAATGAGTTTCCAAATCACATGTCTTCTTTCTGCTGCGTTACATTTAATATCAGGTTTAGTTTCGTATGTTAAGTTCATAAATACGACTATTATTTTGATATTTTAGAATCTTAATAATTGCCATAAAAATATGTAATTAATAATAACTTAAGAGCGTAGTTGACTGACAAAATCGTCCACGGTTATTTGGAAAGTAATTTAAGTAGTTGGTAAACAAAATTGGTTGAAAAGTAACTTAAAAAATTTAAAAACCAAAGGTGTGCTAGAAGTGTGCCTTGTGGGACACTATTGTAAATCCCGTTGGGATCACGTCAATAATGTAAGTAGGTTTTTAATTAGGAATGCTGTGATAAAAACAGAGCTAAATGATGAATTGGAACTAAAGGAAAGAACGTGAACATTTTACAAAATTTAACATTATCATGGTCGGTGACTTAATCGAAAGCTTTACGTCAGTCAGAAAATGGACGATATTATCAACTTTTTTGTTTCTATTTTGTTTAATTTTGTGATAAATTTGAATTATTATTACTAAAACTGTGATTTATATATTTTATGAGTTATTTATTTCTCACTGAAAATGTAATATATAATTAATTACGTTTAGTTAGTACACTTGTAGTAAACGCAGTACCAAGTTTGTTGTATTATAATGTCTGTGATTTCTTTCGTTTAGCGTCGATAATGTTTCTCGTATAACTTCATTGTGTACTTTGTGTAAGTGTCAAATAAATAATTGTGTAACATGTTTTGTTTGTTGATATTCAGTCCTCTTTCAGTCCTCTTTCAGATTTCAAACTTAGACAACTCTCTCAACGTGTAAGACATGCAACGCTTCTATTGTGAACAAAACAATAAGACGCAAAAGAAAGGCAATAATAATTGTATCTATAACTTGTGTCGCCCTAGAAAATTACAAACAAAGCTGGCATACTAAATCATAGAATCGTAAATGAATATTAAAATAATTTGTTAAAAGAAACGGTGATTTAAGATAGAAAATGTACATACATTATTCTCGCGACTTCAGCGAAAACTACTTATGACAGTAATAGTTGCAATCAAATAAAAATACCAAATAGATATTAATATATCATAATAATTTATATGTTCCGTTAACCATTAATTTCTTTTACAGCAACAAAGTGTTGGATCTCATTCATAAAGCAACGTTATATTTAGGTTTCATTAAGTGTGCCTTCGTAACGTGGCGTATGCGCTTTGATCCGACAAATTTACGCGGCCGAGCTAAGTGCTCCGGAGTTATCGCCATGTGTACGAAATTATTTAATTGTGGTTTTCATACATCTCATTTGAAGTGTTCGTGACGCTAGATGTTTATTTTAAGATGCATCTATAGCGTTTTCATTTAAAAAAAAATCTGCTTACGTGCAAGACTGAGCAGTCACCGCCGCCCATGGACATCAGCAACACCAGAGATGTTGCTTTTGTGTTGCCGACCTGAAGAAAACCTCTTTGAACACCTTCTGAAAGAAGTCCATGTCGTAGCTCATTGGGAAAGCCTTGGATATCAGCAATATCGTGGATGTTGTTTTTGCTTTGCCGACTTGAGAGAACCATCCTTTAAAAACCCCCTCAGCATCACTTTACAGCTCTTTTAAAAGAACCCTTATCGTAAGTAACATAATAGGAAAGCGAAAAAATTTTTGCACTGTTTTACCTATTTAAAAAGTATAATTTGACATAATTATGAACATGAATAAGATCTGGTACAGTCAACAGCAAAGGTAACTGATGATTGGTCAAGTTTCAAAATATGAAATCAGTATGAAAATCAAAACTTTTTAAATGCATATCGAAAGCCATCGAGTGTCTACTAGTACCTGCAGACTTTGACTGTAGTTATATAGAAAATACCGACTTACACTATCGAAACTTAATTTTGAAATCTAGTAAACATCATCTAATTTTGCTGTTGACTGTACTCGAGTTCGCTGTATCAGTGAAATAAGCAAGACCTTTTAAACAAATGACTCCACTTCTTCTGAGGTTAGTGGAAATGGAGTCCAGACAACTGGTGCAGCGGGAAAACAACGCAGCATCAGTAAACCCTCACCTTACCAGCCCACGAAGTGCCTCTTCACGCCTCGTTTGAAGGACCCCATGTCATATAAAGGAGGGAACCCGTGTGCGCTGGCAGACTAGTCCAACTTTTGAAGTACGACAAAGAAACGAGCCACCAATCTTCTTTGTGCTATTGCACGTTTGAATGAATCCACAGTTATTTTTGGATATTTAAATAGTAAACTTTCCATTGTGAGAGATAACTCGCCGTCGCATTACAACATTAGGCACACACGACCGCCCCACAATGGCTACATGACTGCACACTTTTGAACGGATACCGGCGAAAAATGACGAATAATCGCTGGCGCCGGGAGTGATAGAATGGAAAATGGCTTCCGATTGTGCGGGGGTATTCTGGCGCTGACGTAATTGTGTGCAATATGCTTTACGCGTCATTGGGTTAAAAATGTTGTAGGCTGGTCGCATACGGTTTGGTAGCGGCGACGCTCTAACTCTCATTGATCATTAACATGACCTAAAATAATTCCGTATATCAGAATTAACCATTAAAAAAATATTATCATGTGTAGGCATTAATCGCACGCTGGAAAACTGGGGGGGGCCACCACGGCTTCTCACACTTGTATTATATCCAGATTTTAACTTTTTTACCGCCCAACTATCCTGCACGCGATGTCCCGCTGTACGCTAACGTATAAATGTATTTTAATAAAGTAGGTACAAAGAACTTCTTTAGAAGTGCTGGCGTGGACGGCACGAAAATCTCGAACTTCTATAAAAGTTGTTGGCGGTAAAAAGGTTAATAGTAAAAGTGGAGTAAGTAAGTAAACAGCCAGTAACTGTCCCACTGGTGGGCCAAGGCCTCCATCATTGAAATCAAGTCATCACTACAGTTGATGGGTAATGGGGCTTTACTTTTAATATGCGCAAACGCTGCACGCTGGTCAGCGCCGCCTAACAATTAAAATTCTATTGTGTCTATATTCACGGCAGACGACGCATTAATAAGTACATAACTACATTGTGAATTATGGTTGTGAAATAAATAAATAAATAATCACCCACCACGCTTGCCAAATGCGGTTTGGTGATCACAAACCCGGGCTATGCAACAAAAATCCGAAACACATTTCCCGACCTGGGAATTGAACCCGGCACCTTCGGGTATCGGGCTGAGCGCTTACCACTTTGCCACCGAGGTGTCTTAATGTATATTAAGACACTTCTTTCTAAACAAAACTCGTAAAACAGTTCTCGAGTGGCGGCTGCGCAAGGAAGACGCACTGTAGTCAGGCCAACAAGGTGGACCGACGATCTGGTGAAGGTCTCGGGTAGACACTCGATGCGAACAGCACAGCACCGGTCGTGGAGATCCCTGTGGGAGGCCTTTGTCCAGCAGTGGGCGTCTTTCAGCTTCATATGATGATGAGGACACTAAGTCGTTGGCCTTATAACAAATGGCGATAACTTCCAAGTCTCCACGAGGATGGAAAAAAAAAATTAAACGTATTTACGATACGCTTCGTGTGTCGACAACCTTGTACGCGTCTTCCTCATGCAATATTACGAATGTGCAGACATAATCTCGATAAATGTTTGACGACCAAACTTATCTAAATATTCTTGGTAAACTAGATCGCAATTTGCATTCAGGTTAAAGCAATATTATTGTACTGTTCTTCTTCCGGTTGTTTCATAATTAGATCGTTTAATGATAGCTGACAAAAATTATTCGGTGAGGGTCTTCGTCGAAGCTGCTATATTAGAAATTCAGATATTACTACAATGAATGGGACCACCACGCTTGCCAAATGCACGACCTGGGTACCGAACCCAGGACCTTTGGATATTAGGCAACTCAGCCATCGAGGCGTTCCTATAGTAGTAGTAGTAGTAAGTAGTCCACTGCTGGGCAAAGGCATCCATCATTGAAATCAAGTTATCACTACAATTGATGGGCAATGGCGTAAACACCACGCTTGCTAAATGCGGGTTGGTGATCAGTGATCATCAACCAGGGTTATGCATCGAAAAATCCATTGTATGGTAATAATAATAATAAATAAATAAATTCTAAAAACACTTTGCCCGACCTAGGAATTGAACTCTGGACCTTCGGTTATCGGCCACCGAGGCTTTCCTTTATGATAAACTAGCGGCCGCTCGCGGTTTCACCCGCATGGTTCCCGTTCCCGTGGGAATATCGGGATAAAAACTTTCCTATGTGTTAATCCAGGTTGTAAACTATCTGTATGCCGAATTTCATCCAAATCCATTCAGTAGTTTTTACGTGAAAGAGTAACAAACATCCATCCATACTTACAAACTTTCGAGTTTATAATATTAGTAGGATGAAAACTATATTATAATAGCCAAAAAAGGTGTAAGGGAAATAGAGAGATTCAAAGTGATACACTACATTACACTAAAATATTCCATTGCCTGTTACAAATTCGTAAATCTACATCAAATTATGAACACAAATTTTTCCTTACATTGTAGGTAATAGTCGTCGAGACCCATATTCAGCTCGGAATAGATACGAGGATCTCCCAATATGCGGAAGTACTTTCGACCTTAATCGAAGGTAATAAGAGCGGCTGGCGTCACTACTCGTGGGCTCGTGGGCTACTGTGAGGCGCCGACGACGCTAAAATGCGCCGTCAATCCAACGCTAATGGAAGCTACGGAGAACCGTGGAGTCACCACTGACTAAATAAGTTTATGATTAACACAAAAAGACGTTTAAGGTTTAAAGCAATGTGGTTTAAAGAGATTATTCTCAAAAAAGATTAAGATTTAACGAAAATAACTCACAAAAGAAATCTTGTCTTGTGGCGGGTCTGGTACCGTGTCGTTGATTCTGATTTTCACAATACGAGTGCTTAAGCTACTTAGGTAGGTACTTGGGCTCAGGAAAATGTAGGTACACATATCTAGACAACGTCACAACGTTGTCTAATATTTAATGTCAAGTGAAATCTAGCAAAAAAATCTGTTTCACCTAGGTCCGCAAAATAATCAACACACAATTTAAATACACGAATGCTCGGCGTTTACGTCTCATAGAAGAATGTTCTGATTTATATAACTGATGATCAATCAAATCAATCCATTTTTCCTATTTTAAAGACAAATATTTTGTGTTGATTTTGATATAAACATGCAAAAATGCTGCAAAGATGACAACTAACCGTCAATTAAACACGTTAACCGGTAGATCATGCAATAGTTGAGTTACAGACTAGACGTGAAATTCGTACGTGTAGTTCGTGAAAATATGTAGGTATACTTGTAGTTACTGGTACTTTGCGTGGCGATTAGCCTACTCGGCTCTACTTGTAGATGGTGAAAGAGGCCCTTAGGTACAATAAAAAATTAATACAATTTGAAGAGCTATTTCCTGACATTTTAAATAACAGGTACCTAGGGAGGTATACCGGTAAGTGAGAAATAAAATTCGCAATACTCAATGGTAAAATTGTTATTTTTTAAATTAGTCATCATCTCAGCCAAAGACGTCCACTGCTGGACAAAGGCCTCCCCCAAGGATATGGGGGGTATTTGCCGTAATCGCCACGCTTGGCAGGCGGGTTGGCGATCGCAGTAGGTTGAGGGTAACCTCAGAGAGATGCTGCTGCCCATCCTCTGGAATGGTCCCTTAGTCGGCTTTTACGACAGCCACAGGAAGAGATGGGGTGGTGCAATTCTTTATCCCCGGCACCACACAGGGAAATTCTTTTAAATTAGTAAAAGTAACAAAATAATGTTGAAAAAATATAAGTTATTCAACATTAATTGTGACCAATATTGCGATAGTCACAACAATACAAATATCCGTGTCTCAGTAAAAAAAAACGCATTTACAAGATGTTCAGTACCTAGGTAGGTACCTTGTGAGAATTTTCAATGGTTTGCGGAGAAGCGTCCATGCCACGTGTGTCCCACCCCACCGTGGCGCTAGCGCGGCGGTCGGCGTGACGTGCGGCCTTGTAAAACACGGAGACGGAGTGCAGGCCGCCACGCCGCGTTACAAAAGCCTATCAAATAATAATGAAAATAAATACTATTGAAATGTAACACTTTATACCTTCCGGATCTACGTATCGCGTATTATTTTACATTAGCGAACGCCAGTGACTTCGCCTGCGTAATCGCCCGTATTTGACAAACAAGTCTTGAATCAAATCCAAGATGTTTCTGTGTTTTGAAGGTGTATGTGTAATTGTACCAAATAAAGATTTTTCTATTTCTATTTCTATTTTAAGGAAAACATGCACCCCCGCTGAGAATTGAACCAGAGATCAGTTGTCTTAACCGCTAGGCAACAGACGCATTGCAATCCGTGTCAGTGTTAACAGTAAACCGACACAAAACTTCACAAAATAATATATATATATTATTATTATATATGTATATTGTTTCGTTACTGCGCATGTATATGACCTTTTCACTTTTCGAATTGTATTTTAAAAGAGAAAAACAATTTTAGAGAATATTATTTTAAGAGTGTCTGGTTCTGCTATCGCATAAGACGCGCCCAGGTGAGCGCCACTAAAAGCTTTCGGGCCGCGACGCCGATGACGCCGCACCACAGCCGCACCGCGGCCGCACCGCAACCGCACCGCAGCCGTACCGCAACCGCACCGCAGCCGCATCGCAACCACACCGCAGCCGCACCGCAGCCACATCGCAACCGCATCGCAACCGCACCGCATCCTCGCATGAGATGAGAGTAGCCGCGGATCGTGCTCAGTTTTTTACGCTCAGCTGTTTAAGTGCACGCCCACTTGGAGAGTCCTATGTCCAGCAGAGGACTAGTATAGGCTGATGATGATGATGTTGATGACATTTAAAAAAGCGCTGGTTTTATATCTTCTTTAAAAGAAAAAATCACAAATATTTACACTTTTTTCCATAGGTATTAAGTAATTTTTACTTAGGTTATTAAAGCTTAGCTAAACTTCAATATAAAACTAACATCACTAAATATTTAAGAACGATATTAATCTATACTAAAATTACAAAATCCAAAAACAAATAAAAGTCGGGAAACAGAACAAAGATAATAATTGGCCATACATTTGCCTGCGGAGCTGATAATCTACCGTCCCATCGTGCCACGGTTTTATTACTGCATCATCTAATTACTGGCTGTAGATCCTTATCGATCACACATATGGCGTCTAGATCCGAGGGGAGATACCAGGACCAGCCAAAAAGCCCTCCAGCTACCAATCAGCAGTTGGGCAACGTAGCTCAAGTTAGATTGGATTGTCATTCTGTGAGTTTTAGAATTAAATTATTGGCGGAAAGATTCTTTGTCATTAGATGGGGACGAAAAAGTTGGCATGTGCACTGTGTTGTGTTTCTTTTTGATGTTGAATGCTTGGTGCTATGGTTGGTACGTAAAAGTAGTTACAAACTTAATTCCTTTCGCAATATTGTGCTTTTTAAGCTGCCTACCTAATTGATGTTGAGGGAAGCCTTGTGCCTATGTCCAGCAGACACAGGTATACTATGAGTAGTAGGTATATTTGGTAAATGTCAAGATTAATTTGTTGTTAAACGACGTATATATCTAGCCATCTACAGATCCTCCTTTTGATTAATGTTTCTCTTGTTAATACTTTAATTTATCTAGTTATAACGACTAATTATAAAGTGTTTAAAATGATATATACCTATAAGTTATATTTTTATATATAGGAAAGTACCTAAATATCGAAAGATATACACATTTTTTTTAAAGTTGCTAAAAAAGTTGTTAAATGCTGCTTGTATCAATCGACATTTTGTTGAGTTGAACTTACTTCGAGTCTAGACTTTGAACTCGACTTTCGTTAAAAACTCAAGTTAAGTGTATGACTCGAGTTTTTTTTAAGAGTCGAGTCACAAGTCGAGACTTGTGCTCGACTCGACTCTGAACTTACAAGTTTTTAGCATATCGAACCATGTTAAATTGAGTTGAGTTCTAAAAATGGACTCGAAGACTCGAGTTTTCTCCAACACTACCTATAACCTAGTATATGTTTTTAACTACAGCTATTTTTATAGATTTTTTTGAGAGTTCGATGATGACCTCATACTGTTTTTTCAACGTTACTGGACTTTTAGGACCCTTAGGTCTGATCCTGCAATTTAACAAATAGACCATAGAGGTTGTTGTCTAGGTATTGGTAAAATAACCGGGTTTGTAGGTCTCCAGCGATTACTCAGCCGATCGTTTAGTCTTTATTCTGTACTCTGCGTTCTTTCTTCTGTGACTCTGTATTAATGTTAGTTACCCCTTCTGTACATATACTGTGTTTTTGTTAGAGGCAAATGAAGTTATTTATTATTATTTGTAAGTGGGTTTTTTTCTCAGCTAGAAGCCGGTTTTCTCTATAATTACGGGCACAAACTACAGGGTATAGTGTGTTGTCTGTATGGTGTTTGGTTATTTCAGAATCTTCCAATTGCATGAACTTCCTCACAATTTTATTTATGTGCGTTTTTTATTATAAACTATACATAAAATATCATCAGAAAACATTTTTTAATTAGACAATGCTACAATTGAGTTGTCGTCGGCTGTACAATGGCCAAGTTATGACCATAAAGGGGAAACATTTGAAAGATAATAGTAAAGTGATTACAGGGTGTTCCAAAGTCAACCAGGGATGAGCGCACCCCTGTAATTAACTAGATGGACGCGTGCCGCTATTGATTTGTTTACAGGGTGACTTTTTGTTGCTTTACTTTTTTAACAATTATTAGTTTAAAATTGATTGTTTTAAGACAGTGTTTATTGAAGAAGTGACAATTTATAAATAAAAAAAGTCATGAATGAAATGACATTCTACATTAAAATTTTACTGAATATGTCGCCATAACATCAACATGTTTGTAGTATTGTTGTGTTCCGGCAGCTGGAGATAAGATAGCCAGTGCCTCAGCAGTTGAGGATTCCGGTTGAAGTGCGCTTCCACCATTGGCCTTATAATCACTTAACATCAGGTAAGTAAGATTATAGCACAGCGCTTACCCGTTAGATATTTAAAAAAAGAAAGTAGGTGACCTGTATTCCCTATTTCTAGTGATCAAAAGAAAAAAATGACAATTACTGATTCCTTGGTTCGTGTGTAGAAAAGGAGGTCCCAAAAAATAACACAATATTTTTTTTCATGAAATGCCAAAATCTTTGCTAACGAAAAGAGATTTTTTTTATATACAGCTAGATTTCTGTTGTCTAATAAAAAAATAACCTCGAAATTCAAGACAATCGACTTTTGAACATAGGTGCCACTACCCTACGGTGTGAACACAGCACCTTCGTTTCATGTGGTGTACCACTCCCAGGGTGCCTGTGCGAGTTCCATTCGCCATTCGATCACGTTAACGAAAACGAGATTTTGTATAAATCTCGTTTTCGTTAACCTTATTTTTAGTTTATACGAAAATCGAAACACGGGTCAAATATTTTCATTTAAAGAATCAGTACAAAAAAAATATATCTTGAAAACTCACGAAGTTACAAGCTTTTTGTGCTGCCCCGTTGTGTTTTTTAGTAGGGTATAATTTATTTGAGATTTTGTAAATATTATTTGGTCAAAATGTAACATGGTATAAAAAATATTGAAATCGATTCTATTACTGATTCTGAACAAACAGTTTTCAGGTTTCGTTTAAACTAAAAATAACGTTGTATATATATGGCAAAATTTTTAACTCTTCTCGTATGTCGCTAGGAGGCGTTGCTTCAATGCCATACTAACTGTCGTTTTCGTAAACGTAATCGAATGAATGCGGAAGCAAACAAAACTCACACTATTTTTTTTGGTGAAAATTTGCTAATTGCCTCGAATGGCATTTTCAGCTTCGCCGGGATTTTCGGAGGCGACGAGAAATTCAAAGGGTTACTCAAGCCGTGTGAAACGAATCACCTTCAGAGGTTTTCTAGAGGGAACGGCATCACGCACTAGTGCGTGTCCCCGTGCCCTACTGGATTCTCCGAAGGGTTCGGATCGGGGAGCGGAACAACCCGAGGGCGCTTCTAAAGGTTCGGACCTTGACCGGACCGTGGTGGTAGGGAGAAGCGCCCAGGTACATGTCTGTACCTGGTATAGAGCGCGTGTGAACCGGCTCGTCGTACCCTTGTTCTACGAGTACGGTGTCTTGGGTATAAACTAGTGTGCATATTTAGTGTAGGTATTCCGTAAATGTGTAGTGGCATTTAGAGGATCGGGTGGGGAGTATTCGCGACCGCACAAAACCTAATATCTCAGCACACACAGCGTCCATCATCTGTCCAAACAAGCAACGTGATACTCGTGACACTGCGCCGCGCCCGGAGCGGTATCGGGTATCGTCACGCGAAAATAAACATCACCCTGTGTCGCCTCGCATGATCTACGTTACCCCTAGCTTTTGGGACACACTGTGGTTAACGCACGAAATTTTTAAATATCTTTATATATAATTCTTAATGAATATTGTTAACTGTTTTTATTTAATTATCAATAGCTATCTCACCATATCACCTGATATCCTACTTTTTTCGATTTCTTTCTGTAAATTGGCGATCGTTGTGGTGTTGTATAATATTTATTTATTACACGCTGACCCCACAGACGTTGGCCTGACTAAGTTTTAATAAATATGTACCACGAACGCCATCTTTTAAGAGCGTTTGCGCTGCACACTAGCGCCGCCAATGAAAAAAAAAATATATCTAGTAATTAGAGATAGAAAATCAAATTATGCCGTTAGACGTTACAGCTTAAAACGGCCACTTTTAACTATAACGCCGTATTTAACTAAACCATAACATGTCAGATGTTCAATAAGTGACGTAAGAATGCTAAATTACTTCATTCAAATAGTTTGTTGAGCATAATTTGATTTTCTGTCTCTAATTACTAGATATGTTTTTTTATCATTGGCGGCGCTAGTGTACGGCGTAAACGCTCTTAAGAGATATTTAAAGTAGCAATTTCCATACAAACTTACCAATGTTTAATATTACGATATCTTAGTTGTTTTCTTTTAGTTTTTCCTTGCTTTTTTTCTAAATCATCATCGTATTAGAGCGAACAAAACAAAATAAAAATTATTCAAATCGGTCAAGCCGTTTTTTAGTTTTAGTGAGACTAACGAACAGCAATTTTTATTTATATATGTAGATATACTAGCACTTCTCCTACGACTTCGTCGACGTGGATTTCGTATTGTACCTACAAAATTCAATACTTTAAATTAAATAAAAAAATTAATATATTTTTTTTTTCAAAATAAAATACAGCCTATGCTACTTACAACGTAGGTACGTAATATATATAATATAATATAGGTATATAGCATTATATCAGTGAAAGACAGTAAGTAAGTAGGTAGTTCTAGAGATTGGCCCCGACATACAAACTCACAAACGTTCACAAACGTTATCTCTTTATTATTATTATAGATAGATATTATTTCTTGTACGAAAACTAGCGTGAAACACTGGTGCGCTATACGATACACTCGATTTGTATTCCTTGCCGGCCGTGTGTGCCGTAACAAGCGGCACCTGGCCAGTGACGTCACCGCAATTACATCGAGATTAACTCCCAGGCGCGGGCGCGGCCAGCGGTTAAATATGACTAATGTGCGCACTGGCAGAGGGCTGGCTAGCTGACCAGCGAAATAATTGACACACAATTATTAGGTAGGTATGTTTAGAAGGTAGGCCTGATTAAGGCGAGCGTTTCCGGCTGTGAGATTTCCAAGGCGTTCCGCTCGGGACTGAGTGATGGCGCGAGCGTCGAATTAGGCAATAATGTGGATTTTATTGAACGTTTACTTATTATTAAAATTATAATGGCCGACAACTATTACATATTCAAAGACAATTGGTTTGGTATATTTTTATTTGTCTGAAACGGTCTATAGCCTGATTAAAATGATATTTAGCTTATTAATAAGATGTATGTTTGATATTATATTCGATGCAGGAAATTGTAAAATATCGTGAAAATACCAGCCGAAATTATTTTTTATCCTTATAAATTTCGAATAAAACTTATTTAAAAACACCGTTTTTTTTGGAAACGCTAGCCTTAACCATCACTTTGTCTTCTGTTTTGTTTTTTATTGTGAATGTTCTTTTGTTTCTTCATAGGTATATGAATATTTCACATGTAATGAATTTTTGTTGTAGTGTGTGCTAGTATTTTCTTTCTTTCCATCTTTCACTGTACCACAAAACCGTTTACTCCGTATTCAACCCCATATTTTTTTTATAGTATAGAAAGTTAGGCGAGTGCTATGGCAACAGAGTCTAGATACGAAGACAGCGTGGAGCAGGATTGTGTCATAAGCATCCTACCATCCCACGTTGCCAAACTGCGAGTTGCTTCTTCACAGCTCGGTTATAGGACTCCATGTTGTAGGAAATACTTACCTACGTATGACTAATGTGCGCACTGGCAGAGGGCTGGCTATAGTGGACTGACCGAAAAAACCTGGCGAAATAATTGACACACTACTAAATATTTATAAAAAAATACAGTGAAAAAATTAAATGTTTACCACCAGACCCAGCCTTGAATCGAACCTGGGTCTTCCTGCGACCTGCCGCCCGCGCTAAACGAAACAAAACACCTCCCTCTCGCGCTTGCGTGTTATGCAACTGTGTTAGTATTTTGTATTTTATCTTCAATTCGTCTATGTAACTATGAGATAACCTTATTTTTTATCTTCAATTCGTCTATGTAACTATGAGATAACCTTATTTTTTATCTTCAATTCGTCTATGTAACTATGAGATAACCTTATTTTTTATCTTCAATTCGTCTATGTAACTATGAGATAACCTTATTTTTTATCTTCAATTCGTCTATGTAACTATGAGATAACCTTATTTTTTATCTTCAATTCGTCTATGTAACTATGAGATAACCTTATTTTTTATCTTCAATTCGTCTATGTAACTATGAGATAACCTTATTTTTTATCTTCAATTCGTCTATGTAACTATGAGATAACCTTATTTTTTATCTTCAATTCGTCTATGTAACTATGAGATAACCTTATTTTTTATCTTCAATTCGTCTATGTAACTATGAGATAACCTTATTTTTTATCTTCAATTCGTCTATGTAACTATGAGATAACCTTATTTTTTATCTTCAATTCGTCTATGTAACTATGAGATAACCTTATTTTTTATCTTCAATTCGTCTATGTAACTATGAGATAACCTTATTTTTCCGAGGCACACCTGACGACTAATGACACGGTACACCAGTGTGCAGCGGCACACACTTTGCGGAGCACTGGGATAGATGGCACTCTGCCTCTAAAAAAGCAGTCAAAAATCATAAAGCAGTCACAAAATTCAGTGCTTACGTCAGCCTTCCCGGTAGCATAATGGTGCATATCAGTCTGAAAAGCATACTGAGAGCGATTGCTGAAAGACCGGACTGTCCAATACAAAGACACTGGGTGGAGCTGTGCATAGGTTTAGTTAAGTAATATTGTATGTGTATTTACTAACACCACTTATGTAGAATAAGCTATTTTTGTTACTAACCTTTAATAACCAATTATGGACCGTATAAGTAGTCTGAAATAAAAGTGTTTTATTTTTTAATGGTCAGTGCAGCCGCCCGGATTGCGGAAGACCCAGGTTCAATTCCCGGCTGGGTCGGGTAGGCATTTAATTTTTTCACTGTATTTTTATAAATATTTAATTTAGCTTCAGTTTAGCACTTACCTAAAAATAAAAAGTAAAAAACTGACACTATTATTAGGTAGGTATGTTTAGAAGGCAAGCCTGACTAACCATCATCAATGGTGCCCGGATGAGGCACTGTGCTACAACACCGTATAGATCAGGGGTCACCAATTAGTTTCGCTCGGGGTCCGCTTTAAGAAATGAAATGACCATCGCGGTTCGCACAACATTTTATAGAAAAAAATATTTATTAATGTAATTACGGCAATAACAAAGGTATTTTTTTACATATCAATGAGAAAAATGTAATTTTTTGCTGCGGCCTATCTGTCTGAAGTTTGGAGTAAAATTGGTGCAAGCATTAACTACAATATTGATTAAATTACGTATCTACACTCTGTAGTGCAAGTTGCTGTGTTCTCGCGGTCCGCACAAAATGGGTCGGCGGTCCGGATTTTGGCGATCCCTGCTAAAGATAGTCCATAATTTAACTCCCATAGTTTTTTTCATATAAAAAGATAGGCAAATGTGTCTTCTTCTGACTCTGTTTCTACTTAACATCAGTAAGGCAGAAGCATTTTTGTCTAAATCTAAGTTTAGCTTTAGGCAAAATTTGTATTTTTTAACAAAATAACTATTAACTTCCTTGCTAGGCTTGTCTCAATAGAAGACTATTAAAAATTGCTATATTAAATTGACTTGAGTAATTTATTACAGCATGCATGCGCACTAGCTTGCCATCCCTTTCCAATTCAACGTCATAAAATTTTCATAGACATTAAAAAATTCACACTAAACTAAAATAAACTCATCAGCTACGGTCCACGGTCCTGCTAAGCTTACGTTTTGTGTTCTAATTTGAACCTTATGGCGATGGGACAAGGGTCATCAAGGTCTCGCCTACAGTACCTAATCCAGGGTGTAAATTCCTTGGGTTGGTGAAAATTTCATGCGGCCACATGTCCCTGAGTGCTTAGAGGCTTATGGCTATGGCTATGGTACAGTCAGGTGGAGAAAAATGTGGAAACTAAAAAACAATCTTTTGAAGCTAAATGTTGTATGTTTTTTTAATATGTCTATTTCTTTTTTAAAATTTTGAGGACGGCTAGTGAGGCACAATAATCCTGCTCCACTAGCTGTCTTCACATCTCGACTAGTTAAGCTTTTAAAAGAAAGAAAGAAAATACATTTACACAAATACATTTCTTCTTGAGACGGAGAAGCCGGCCTTGCTTTTCCTTACTGAAACGCAGATATCCCCCCCTCCTGACGTCTCCTACTTGCGCTACCCGGGATACAATCTGGAGCATTCGTTTGTGCCACGCGCCGGTGTTTGTGCTTACGTCAGGGAGGATATGTGCGTTCGTCGCCTCGGCAATCTTGAAGTTCCTCTCACCTCTCCATCTTATGGCTGCACGTCGACTGCGGACACCACCCTCGCGTCTACGCGTGCCTGTATAGGTCCCACAGCGGTAACATTGAGACTGACCAACTTGTCGAGAACGTTCAAACAGCCACAGATTCCCTTCTCCAACGGATCCCCTCTGCCGAGATCGTGGTGCTGGGAGACTTTAATGCCCACCACGTCGAATGGCTTGGTTCACGCACTACTGACCACGCGGGTAGAGCCGTTCATGACTTCGCTTTGGCCTACGGTCTGTCCCAACTGGTTGCCGAGCCTACGCGGGTACCAGATGTGGAGGGCCATACACCTTCCTTACTGGACCTCTTGTTGACCTCGTACCCAGACGGCTATCAAGTGTCCGTTGATGCACCACTAGGCTCATCAGATCATTGCCTGATTCGGAGCACAGTGCCTCTCACGGAAACTTTAAAATCGCAACGTGCGGTCAGCCGTCGGGTCTGGCATTATAGGTCAGCGGACTGGGATGGGATGCGAAGTTTCTTTGCGTCGTACCCATGGTGGCGAGTTTGCTTCTCACTGGATGATCCTGATGTCGCCGCCGATTCTGTCGTTGATGTGATACTGCAGGGAATGGAACTCTTTATTCCAAACTCTATGGTTCCCGTTGGCGGCAGATCCCAACCATGGTTTGGTCGATGTTGCAAAATAACATCTCGCCAGAAGCGCGAGCATTACCAAGCCTGGGCTAATGCGGTGTCATCAAAGGATCCAAGTACCAGTGTGCTCAAAAAGAAGTACAACTTTGCTGCCAGGTCTTTTAAGAAGGACATTGCCAAGGCGAAGTCATCATTTATAGGTAGAATTGGGGAGAGGCTAGTGCGTCTTCCTTCGGGTACGCGTGCATTCTGGTCTCTCGCCAAGGCTGTCTTGGGGAATTTCTGTCGACCGTCACTTCCACCACTGCACAAGACCGATGATTGCCTTGCCCATACTGCAAAAGAGAAAGCCGATCTCTTGGGTACTCTTTTCGCATCAAACTCGACCTTGGACGATGGGGAAAACTCGCCACCAACAATACCGCATTGCGCTTGTTCTATGCCAAACGTTCGGTTCCTGCAAAGGTCAGTTCGTAAGGCTCTTTTTTCCCTTGACATTCATAAGTCGAGTGGGCCTGATGCAGTCCCTCCCATTGTGCTTCGGACGTGTGCTCCTGAGTTGGCGCCGGTTCTAACGCGCCTCTTCCGGCTCTCTTACACGACTGGCGTTGTCCCGAGTTCTTGGAAGACAGCCCTTGTCCACCCGATTCCCAAAAAAGGTGATCGCTCAGATCCGTCCAACTACAGGCCTATAGCCATCACCTCTTTGCTCTCCAAAGTAATGGAGTCCATTACAAACTGCCAGCTCTTGAGGTACCTAGAAGAGAATCAACTACTAAGCGATCGCCAGTACGGTTTTCGCCGCGGTCGTTCGGCTGGTGATCTTTTAGTGTACCTCACTCACCGATGGGCGGAGGCAGTCGAGAGGAAAGGGGAGGCACTGGCAGTTAGCTTGGACATAGCGAAAGCCTTCGACAGGGTATGGCACAGGGCTGTTCTCTCGAAACTTCCATCATTCGGGCTCCCTGAGAAATTGTGTGCGTGGGTCGCCAGCTTTCTTTCTGGGCGTAGCATCAAAGTCGTAGTTGACGGATCATGCTCTGACCTGAAGCCCGTGAATGCTGGAGTCCCGCAGGGGTGTGTGCTGTCGCCTACACTGTTTCTTCTGCATATCAATGAGATGTTGCATAACAACAGCATTCATTGCTATGCGGACGACAGTACTGGGGATACGCTTTACACCGGACGTACTAATATTTCTCTGGAAAGCGTCATCGAGAACCAGAATAAACTTGTGACTGACACTGAGAACATGTTAAGTCATGTCTCGAATTGGGGCCGACTTAATCTAGTCCATTTTAACCCTTCCAAAACACAAGTTTGCGTGTTCACCGCTAAAAACATCCCTTCGTCTTATCTCTAAACTTTGAAGGAGCTCCCCTTGATACCTAACCGGCCATTGGAATCCTTGGCGTCGATATTTCGAGTGACGTTCAATTTCGCGTTTATTTGGAAGGTAAAGCTAAATTAGCTTCGAAAAAGCTGGGTGTGCTCAATAGAGCGGGACAGTATTTCACGCCGACCCATCGCTTACAGCTTTACAAAGCACAGGTCAGGCCTCATATGGAATACTGTTCCCATCTTTGGGCTGGAGCGCCCCAGTACCAACTCCTCCCATTTGACCGCATTCAACGCAGAGCTGCTCGAGTTGTCGGCGACGTGGTAACCTCTGGTCGGCTCGATCCACTGGCCCTTCGGAGAGACGTTCCATCTCTCTGTATATTTTATCGCCTTTATCATGGGGAGTGCTCTGAGGAATTGTTCGGTTTGATCCCTGCCGCTGATTTCCTTCACCGCACTACACGCAATCGACTGTCTTTCCATCCACACCATCTTGATGGATGGCGATCTACTACTGTGCGTTTCTCACGTAATTTTTTACCACGAACTACAGTGCTGTGGAACCAGCTCTCAGCGGCGGTATTTCCGGACCAATATGACTTAGGAATCTTCAAGAAACGAGCCTATTCCTTCCTTGGGGGCCGCATCTGTGATTCCTCTGGTTTTGCGGGTGTCCGTGGGCGGCGGTGATTGCTTTCCATCGGGTGACCCGCCTGCTCGTTTGCCTCCTTCTAATATAAAAAAATAAATAAATAAATAAATTTACACAATACAACAAAAATAAAAAAGTGGAGCGGAATCTTTGTCCAGTACCTAGAAAGTACCCAAGAAAATAAGTAAATCACAGTAATATATTAAATGCGGAAGTTTGTGTGTATGTATGTCTGTATATTTGTTCCTTGTTCACGCTTCAACGGATGGATGGATTTGGATGAAATTCGGCATACAGATAGTTTATAATAACCTGGATTAACACATAGGATAGTTTTTATCCCGATATTCTCACGGGAATCACACTATAAATATACTAAAAACGACAATTTAATTTTCCAATACAAAATGATTTGTTTGTTTTGTTGTCATGGAAACCAAAGAGAATTTAATCACTTGATGGAAACTGTCAAAGCGGTACGAAGTCCGCAGGGTCTACTAGTGGCCTATAAAACTGTGCCACTGAAGAGCAAACGCCTCCATCATTAAAATCAAGTTATCGCTACACTCGATGGGTATTGGTTTAAATCACAACGCTTGCCGAATGCAGGATGGTGATCACAAAACCCGGGCTATGCATCGAAAACCTGAAGCACACTTTACTCGACCTGGGACATAAACCATGGACCTTCGGGCATCGGGCAGAACGCTTTGCATCTTGGCCATCGAGGCGCAATACACTAGTGCACTAAGGAAATAGATATCTGAGGAAATTGAGAACATGGAAGGCTATTGGGGCGTATCATTGCGCAAAGAAAGTGGCGATGGGCGGGTCTCGTAAGCCGCAGAACTGATGGCTGGTGGAGCGGGAAGGTGCTAGAGTGGAGACCACGGACCGGCACCAGAAACGTGGGCCGCCAGAAGGCTAGATGGGCAGATGACATCACGAAGGTCACGGGAAAAAACTGGATGCAGAAAGCCCAAATCCGAATAGAATGGCGTGCATATGAGGAGGCCTACACTCAGCAGTGGGTGGTTATAGGCTGAAGAAGAAGAACAAGAAGAAGAAGGCTATTGCCTTGCTTTGGAAAAACAGTAGCTTATAGTAACGTATGTCAAAAGTACAGACGTATCTATTCCTCTGACGTTACTTGCACCCTTCAGGAGTACGCGAGGGGAGCGGAGCCGGCGGGGGGAGGGGGGAGGGTCGGTAAAAGCATATTTATGTAAGTTGTTGATTGACGGCGCTTCCCTCTGCTCAGCGCCCTGCGACGAACCTCTTGCATTCGGGAGACGAATACTTTATAATATTATTTCCTTTTGTATAAAACTATGAAAATTTTCGTTGAAATCGAAAGGAATGGACTTGCCAAAATAATGTGATCGAAGCGTGAAAATGGTTTTTAATAGTCATTTCTGCAGTAGTAGAGGATTCCGGCACAGAAAAGACTTCGTCTAAATATCCTCCTTGGTCGAGGGGTTTGTACACCGGTTTTCATGGTGTCGCCATCTCTGAGGTTCCGGGTTCGATCCCCGGTCGGGTCAATTTAGAAATTATTGTTTTTCTAAATCGTCTCGGGTCTGGGTGTTTTCTATGTATAATAAGTACCTATGTATTTAAGTATTTTAAGTATGTTTATCCGTTGTCTATTAACTAATTTAACGAGTTTCATAACGAAGCTTCTCTTGGGCTAGATAATTGGTGTGAGTGTAGGAAAGTTTAAGTTTTAGTTTTACCCGCGTGCTTCCCGTTCCCGTAAGAATATCGGGATATAAACTATCCTATATGTTAATCCAGGTTATAAACTATCTGTATGCCGAATTTCATACATATCCATTCAGTAGTTTTTACGTTAAAGGGTACATCTATTAATACTTACAAACTTTCGCGTTTATAATATTATTAGGACAGTTTAAACGGCAGAGGTGCAAACGACACGCAGCTTGATTTTCATCCTGCTACATCAATAAGTATTTGTACACTTTTGCCTTTGCCACATTAGCCTTACTTTTTTACAACACGAGTCTCTAACTATCAAATGAGTATAATATTTCGAGCGAAATGGGCCCGTTCTTCCCAAGTACTTATTGTACTAGTTGGAACGCTTCACATGGGAGGCGATCAGTGAGAGGTTCATGTGCTGGTGCAAAATAATGTGAGCGAAGCATGAAAATGGTTTTTAACAGTCAGTTCCACAGTAGAAGAGGATTCCGGCACAGAAAAGAGATAATTCCGGGTGAAGTGAAAGAAAGAAGAAAGAAAGAAAAAACATTTATTGACATTTAAAAATAGAAAAAATAATTAAAAAAATGACATGGAATACAAAAACAAAAAAAAAAATAAATAACAAACACAACAGTGAAGTGAAGTGCGCATTGCATTTGTGGCCTTATCGGCACTGACTGGAGAGTGAAGGCCAAGCGCCAAATACTTATACATTTTTTTTAAATGTATGTCCCCACTGCTGGTCATCCTGTATCTGGGGGCTGTAACTATGGACGGAAATACCACAGAGAGAACGGATCATAAACCACCACCGCGGGCCCAGTGCGGTGCGGTGGTGGTTAAACGACTGCTAATGCAGGGACCAACGGCTGAACATGCCTTCCGAAGCACGAAGTAGCTCGAGATGAAACATTTTTGGTCACCCATCCGTTGACCGGCCTTTGCGAAAGTTGCTTAATTTCAGCGATCGCACACCGGGTGCGTTTACCACTGCACCATAGAGCTCCTCGTAACGTAAACGTAGCATAATATTTTTTTCCAATAATCTCATTCTCATATTGGTAGGCATTTAAGAATTAATTTGGCTAATGTAATACTTTAGTGCTCGGATACATCGGGCGAAGGGTGAAGGGTTAGATGTCCGGTAACTAGGCAATCAGCTAATTGCCACACAATCCGGCGAAAGGGTTACTCATCACCCAGACTGCCGGAAGGCTTAGTCTTACAGGGAGACTTGTGTTTAGTACAATACGTACAGACAGAGGCGAGTTTATTGATGCAACGAAGTCTAAAATATTAATAAAAGGGCTAAATACACTATAAAATTTTTACTTTTTATTTTCAAGTTATTTTCAAATTGTGGTATTTCATCTGCAAAGATGAATATGCATAGCCAACGGTTGCAATGACCGTTGAATAGATGGCGCGCTGTGCCGCTATTAGCACTCTAAAATTACAAAAGCAGTGACAAGATTCAGCGTCTACGTCAGCCTTCCCGGTAGCATAGCGGTCAGTGCAGCCGCCCGGATTGCGGAAGACCCAGGTTCGATTCCTGGCTGGGTCGGGTAGGCGTTTAATTTTTTCACTGTATTTTGTAAATTTTATAAAGATTTACACTATTAAACTTCCGCGTTCCATAGTTTATCAGGGATTACATTTATTTTCGGGGATATTTTATTTTCTCTTCTTCTAATCGGTAAGTACGTGAAATGAAAAATCTTTATTAAGAGGCACAATAACAAAAGTTATAATAAAATAAGACTTGCTCCCAGACACTCTGTCCAAATCGACAATTTTAATTTTATTTTTAAGGCGACGCATTGGAAATTTACGTGTCGGGCATCTTGATTTTTCCCAACAATTACAAAACATGAAAGTGATATTTGATGACATGATTTTTCATTTAATTGACTCCACTTTTATAACAGAAAAAAATATATCAAAGTAACCTCTTTTAAAACATACATTTGCATTTTACAGGCGAACCAGACCGATTTAAGCATCTAAATTTTCTTAGCAGATTAGTCTTCACACACACTTCAATATGCTAGTTCATTTTTTTTAAATAATTTGTAGTTTTAATTTGAAAAAGAAATTGGTTTTCTTATGGTACGGGGCGCAAACGCTCCGTATTAGATTAATTGTTTAGCGGTGCGTCGGCGTCGCCTTAACGGACTATTCGGAGACTATTAAATTTATTGAAGCTGTCATTACACAGTCAGATAAAAATTTAATTCATATAAAAAGAGCGTTACCAATTATTGAATCTCACCGGTGACCTCGAAGCTAAAAGTGACATGAAATACAGTAATTTTGCATTATTTACACAAAAATTCTTAAACAGTGTGTATCTTAAAGGTACCTACCAGTGACTTTGAATAAAAGAAAAAACTAAGCACTCGTTATTGATACCATAGCGAGAGAATTAGTCACATGTTCAAAACTAGCTCCTCCATATTTTGATGTCAACCGCCATTTGCGAAAAACTTGTTATTTTTATCAATAACATTTTTATCATTTTTATCAGATACATTAAAAATATGGTAGCTACAACTTTAATATACATCGTGCGGTTACAATACATTACTTACATTAGAATAATGGAAAAAAAACCACTCATTATCGATTACCGACCTCATTAGTTCCGTTACTCATCCATTTGCCACGTCTGTCTGTCCGTGCGATATTAATGATGATACTTAATCAATCTTGTTTTGATGTTGTTAAATGTTTGACGTCATTTACCTCCATCCGATAACGCCTCGGTGGCCGAAGTCCGATGGTCCTGGGTTTGGTTCCGGCTGCATTAGCAGTCGCTAACAACAACCAATCTGAACTAGGCCTAGGTATTGGCAGTCGACAGCTCAGCAACCACCGCACCCCGCTGGGTCCGCGTGGTGGTTTACGGCGCGTTCTCACTGTGGTGTGTCCATTCATAGGGAAGACTTGTGCCCCAGCAGTGGGAACATTCAATGAGCTGGCGATAATGATGGATGGATGAATGCTTATCCATAGAAAATAAAATAAAATAAATATTTTACAGTAAGTTTGAATTATGCAAAGTGTGTCTCGAATTTTTCGATGCATAGCCCAGGTTTGTGATCACCAAGCCGCATTTGGCAAGCGTGATGATTAAGCCATTACCCATCAATTGTAGTGATGGCTTGATTTCAATGTTGGAGGCCTTTGCCCAGTATTGCAGGCTTTGCAGGGTCCGTGGTCACAGGAAGATTGAGGTGTTGGTCGTCTCATAATTAGTTAGTAGCTTGTATAATGAATGCATAACCTCATTTAAATTTAATCAGGTGCGTCCCGTTTTACGCAGAAAGAGCTTACAGTATCTTTTGGTCTGGCAGTATGGTGTTGGGGCTTGGATTTAATATTTTGTATGATTGGATCCCAACCTGGTGGTAAATTCCAACCATCTTCTCTATTGAAATTAGGATGTTTTTTAATTTCAGTAGCCTCGCGTATCATCCTAGGGATGAATCGTTGTTTTCTAGCGAGTATTTGTGGTTTATCAAATCTGATGTAATGGTTGGGCCCCTCTAGGGAATGTTCGCATACTGCAGACTTATTTTCGCGCCTATGCTTGACGTCGGCTATATGGTCTTTAACGCGGGTTCCTCTCTTTGTTTGCTTGATGTAAGAGAGCCCACAGTCGCAGTCCAGTTTGTACACGCCTGCATCTTGAAGGGGTATGTTGCACTTGACAGGTTGTATAAATTGGTTTATCTTCTTCGGCGGCTTGAAGTAAGAGTGTTGATTGAAGCTCGCTTTAAGATATGTCCAATCTTGTCAGTGAGACCTTTCTTATATGAAGTACAGCAGGTTGGCGCTCGACTGTGGTTGGTTTACTGCGTTTTCTGTGACAAAGCCGTGGTACTTTCAGTTTATTATCCTGTAGTAAGTACGTGCTTGAGATGCTGAAGCTCAGCAGCCAGGTGTTGGGTGTCACAGATGCCGCGTGCTCTCTGAAACAAAGATTTCCCTAAAGTAGCCAACTGTCTAGGATGGTGGTGAGAATCACCATTGAGGTACTTCGACCACGGACCCTGCAAAGGGTTCGAAACGTCAGGATAAACATTAACTAAAAGTAATGTGTAATTGGAGCTGATGGGCCATAATGTATGAAATTTAAAATTATTCAAAACAATTAATTTTAAACTCTATGGTTAGTTTTTGAAGTTAGCAGTACAAGAACGAAATAAATTTGGAGTTGATGAGACACAATTTTTGGTGCTAATGGTACTGAGCGGTAAAATAAACGCGAGTATAGATCCGTAAAAGTTGTTTCATTTCAATGTGTAGTGTTCGCGTAAACTTTAGAAAACAAATTTACATCAGGTAAATGTTTCAATTTCCAACTGTTCTGAGAATCCATGTCTATCAGAGCTTGTCTACCTATATGTGCGTTGATTGAGCGCGTCTCTATCAAGCTTTCCTGCTGCAGTCTCCTTATTTCGTGGTGGTAGATATCCAGTTAGACTTTTTTTTAAATACTACTAACCAGACCAACCTCTTTACTATAGTCAGACACTCTATCATAAATATAATCATCACATCCTCCCTGCGACGCTAATAAACGAAATGAGGCGTTAATCGCCGCCAGTTGCGGGCAGCGGCGCGTGCGCACGCCATCCAGCGCCATATGCCGCCGCGGCCGTGCGTGCGCGGGTGCTGTGGGGCTTTTTATGTGATGTCTGTGATGATGACCCTCCGTATTGAGAGAGGATGTATAATGAGTTTGACTTTTGATGTCGTGATAAAGTACTTATAATAGAACGCGACCACTACTGTTTGTAATAAAACACTGCGAATTCTTTCACTTGCGTACGTAAGACTTTTCGAATCCTTTACAATGTTTGTGGTTCAAACATACAAATTAAACGCGAGTAGATTTTTATAACGTGTTTCATTTCATCTAACTTTTTAAACTATGAATGGGCGCCTTTGGCTTTCAAAGTAAAAAGTAAATAGTGTTGAATAATTTCGGCGGGCTGGTTAGAACCACGATAGCTCAATTGGGAGAGCACCTGACCCGGTGTGTCGAAGGGTGCGGGCTCAAATCCTGCTCCTGGAATTTTTTTCAACATTTGTGTTTTCTATCATAGTTACTTACATTTGAATAAATATTATTAACGGGTTTATTACATTAGTATTTCATTTCATTACCTACTAAATTAAGTTCTACATACAATTTAGTTCGTTAATTAATTCTACCAGCAAATATACCTATACTGCAACCTATAAGAATGGTATTTAGAATGCGTGAAATAAATCGCACAATATGTACCGTTGCTGGAAATCGAACTCGGGAATTCTGGGCCTGGTACAAAGGTAGCCTAGAGACCGTAGAGACAAATTAAATCAAAGTCTGCCTTTTTATAATAATTTTCGTTTTTATTTAGTTTTTTTATTTAATTACCTACTACGTTAATAAATTTCAATAGGTAACCAATTTGTTACCATAAATTTTTTACCTAAATTTCTACACTAGCCCAAACAAAACAACACAAGTAATCACAACACAAAATACCAATATATATATATTAAAAAAAGTGTAATTGTCACCCCAAGTAGCTTCCGGGTCAGCGCGGCTCACGCTCCACCGGTCACCCCCCGGCCGCCGACACGCGCGACGCTCCACATTGACGTTGATTGTTTAGGGCTGAGAGCAGTAATGAGAAATATTGAGCAAATATGACTGATTGCCATTAGGACGATCAATATTCCAATAGTGATTAAAAGGCTGACGACTATGTTTAATAGCACAGACCAAATATGTTAATATAGGTCTGTGTTTAATAGCCTTTTTGGAAAAGATGGCTAACTACTTTTTCGCTGCTGTTAAAGTTGTTTTAAAAATACGTGCAAATTTTTGTATTTAAAATAATCAAGACCTTTGCTATTCAATTGCACGTAAGCCAAAAGAAGAGTTCGTTTAGATTTGACGCAGCGCCCCTTGTTACTAAACAAGGGGATTTAAAACTTTACCTTTCGAATAAACTGTAGTTTTTGTTAATGTGATCGAATGGGTAATAAAACTAGCACTAGACATACAGTGTGAAAGATTTTGACGGTCTCAATGAATGTGGTGAACTGTGGTAGTAAGTAGACAGCCTATAACTGTCCCACTGCTGGGCAAAGGCCTCCATCATTGAAATCAAGTCATCGCTACAATTGACGGGTAATGGCTTAATCACCACGCTTGCCAAATGCGGGTTGGTGATCACAAACCCGGGATATGCATCGAAAAATCCGAAATACATTTTGCCCGACCTGGGAATTGAACCCGGGACCTTCGGGTATCGGACCGAGCACTCTGCCACTCGGCCACCGAGGCGTTGTAAGTGCTGAACGAACTGTTATGAATGAATGAACGAGTAGCGAACTGTGGTAAGGTATGGACAATATTCAGAATTTGGTGGGTAGTCAATTTCCATGTAAATTCATTTATTCAGGCAATACTAGACCCACAAATTGTATAAAAAACAAAATAAAACAAATCACAATACTATTTTGATGTCAAAACAAATAAATAAAAAGATAAAACCAATTAGTAACAATTTCGATGTCAAATCTTTAAACACTAACTAAGAATTTAAAAAAAATTAAGACACCAAACAAAACACATAGACATAAACAGATAAAATAAATTGGAATTGGATAAACAGATTGGACATTTGATAAAGATTGGTAAAGCAATGAAAATGCTACAATAAATGCTGGAGTGCTATTTTATTCACCATTCGAAAATTTGTTTGGCATTATGTAATGTGTTATTACAAACCTCTTGATTGCAGGAGACAGGAGACCTCACGCTTCACCGGAAGGGGCGCATATTAAAACAGCACAGCTCATTGAGTGAGGCGCAATTCTAATCACTATTATGATTTGGAGAAGATTGTCGAGTAGTTATTGCGGGTGGTAATATGGCGAGCCGTACATTTCACTGGTTTCAATTTCGTATACGGAGCAGGGGTAAAATCCTTGTATTTTTAAATGATAATTTTTTAAATTCTGACATGGACTATTGTTGAAGAACTTTTTCAAACTGGCGTTGTCTTGTTCTTGTAATAATTCAAACTGACTGTAAAATATTTATTAAATTTTAATTTCTCATGATAAGCGTTTGTCCTTCATCATCATCAGCTCATTTAATGTGCCCACTGCTGGGGCAAGAGTCCCTATGGATGGAAACACCACAGGGAGAAAGAGCCATAAACCACGCGGGCCCAATGCGAAGCGGTGGTTGGTATCGACTGTCAATACCTAGGCCTAGTTCAGATTGGTGGTTGTTAGCGACTGCTAATGCAACCGGAACCAACCTTCTTGACTTTCATATCACCTAATGCGAGTATTAAGTGGTGATAAGGCCGAATGTAGTAACGAAGGTAACGAAGAAAACCAGGACGACATCCTCAACTACCGAGGAACTTGTTTTTTTTGTTTTCTTTTATTATGATTATGTATTGATTTGATATTCTGTTTTGTGTTGACGAGTAATTAAAATATATTTTTATTTATTATTTTTGTTTGGTCATGGCTGAGACCCTGGATGACCTCGGCGCAATGCTCGGTGACCTCAACAGAGTCTCTCAATAAGTGAGTCTTAAAATGAACATGGAGAAGACGAAAGTTATGTCGAACTCACGTGTCGTACCCACTCGTCTGAAGTTTGGGGACTCTGCCCTTGAAGTTGTGGACGATTATGTTTACCTGGGACAAACGGTCCAGCTAGGTAGATCCAACTTCAGCACAGAGGTCAATCGTCGAATCCAACTAGGCTGGGCAGCGTTCGGTAAGCTACGAAATATCTTCTCGTCCGATATACCGCAGTGTCTCAAGACGAAAGTCTTTGACCAGTGTGTGTTGCCAGTGATGACATACGGGACTGAGACGTGGTCGCTCACTATGAGCCTCATAAAACGGCTCAAGGTCACTCAAAGAGCAATGGAGAGCGCTATGCTCGGGGTTTCTCTGCGTGATCGAATCAGAAATAAGGAGATCCGCAGAAGAACAAAGGTTAACGACATAGCCCGAAGAGTTACTAAGCTCAAGTGGCAGTGGGCAGGGCACATTGCTCGCGCAAGACTGATGGCCGCTGGGGCGGGATAGTCCTGGAGTGGCGACCGCGTACCGGAAAGCGCAGTGTAGGCAGACCTCCAACAAGGTGGACCGACGATCTGGTGAAGGTCGCGGGAAGCCGCTGGATGCGAGCAGCACAAAACCGATCGTTGTGGAGATCCTTGGAAGAGGCCTTTGTCCAGCAGTGGACGTCTTTTCAATTCAATTCAATTTGTCAATTCTTTATATCTAACTGCCGGAGTACAACAATGCTATTCTATAGAGGTAATTGTAGACCATGAAACCATTAATCAAACCGTCTCAGCATGTGAATCAGAAAGCAGACCAGCGATCAGCTATCGCTTACGGCTTACACTTTATCGTACAACATAGTGTATGTTTCCTACAAATTGTAACTTCAATCGACTAGTTACACAAATTAATCCAATTTAACTATCTTAGCGTACAAGCAGATGTTATCAGATCAGTTGTTCAGAGTCAGCTCGCAGTGGCGTGGTTGTAGAAGCGATGGGCCATAAATAGCGTTTCTATTTGCGCACCACTCCACTAGATCTCGAGTGGATGCGAGGCGCCGGCGCCGGCTTTGATCTTGTGGGAATGCGCAGGAGTCGGGTGGCCATGCTTAAAGGAATAGTCCCAAATAAAAGGTCTTCAATTAAATGTTTATATTTTTTTATTAACCTTCTTTATCTCAACCATTGGGCAAAGGTCCCACCCAATTCTATCTATACGTCTAGTTCTTAAATAAAAAAAAATAAAATAATTGATTTAGGTATGTAATGTAAATATTTGTTGTTTCGTAGAATTCTTTCATACACCTGTAGTTACTATGTTTAAAATATAGCTTGCATATTCTTAATGAATGATTGCAAGTAGGTTGTCTTAAGTGTCAGTTCTAACAATTTTACCAAATAATTTGTTTGAAATATAATATGCATAAAATGTATTAAATTACTTGATGACTCAGGCGGACAAATCACGGTCGTGGCAAAATGCGATTAGGGCAAACCTTACTGGTAAAAAATGCGTTCGAGGCACCCATCTAACAAATCGATAAAGCATACGTATACTATGTTTTACACAAATAAGTTTATTTTTAATTTGCATAAAACAATATTCTTTGAAATTGATCTCGTCGTGGTCACGGTCACCCATTGCTCATATAGGTACTATGTTTTATGCAAAAAATAATTTTATTTTTAATTTGCACCAAAGCACTGTTCCTTCCAAATAAGCTCATCATGGTCACCCATCGTGCAAGACGCCGCCGCCGCCGCCGCGCGCCGGTAGTATCTGCCACTTATCTGGCGATATCCGCCGATACCTCGCGGCCAGACCCCGATGTTCTCCAATTATCGGATCACATGCACCCAGATTCGATGTTTGGTTCGGCTCGTACAGTTGATGATACAGCAGGCATGACTCTTTAAACATTTACAGACTACAGATAGTATATCAGCGTAATCGTATTTGTTTTGTAACGTAGTACGGGTTGTACGGTAGCCATGTAATGTAATGATTTAAGGGTTCTGTGCAACGAGGCCTGATGAAAGAGGCTTTTTAGTCATTGGTTCGAAGACGGTTCATTGGCGAGGAATTAAAGAAGCGTTCTATGGACGCATGTTTATTGTATGGCGTCTGGTTAGTGAGTGCTTAGGATTACAATATAAGTCGATCTAAGTCAATAATCATCACTCGCGTGGGTCCCGTTCCCGTGAGAATATCGGGATAAAAAGTATCTATGTGTTAATCCAGGTTATAAACTATCTGTATGCCGAATTTCATCCAAATCCATTCAGTAGTTTTTACGTGAAATAGTAAAAAACATCCATCCATACTTACAAACTTTCGCGTTTATAATATTATATAGGTGGTGTCACAGTCTATAACACGATGTAGTAATAGTGTACCAAGATGTGTCATACATCTAGCTTCATACTACTGATTGAGATCTTATTGAAATATCAGACTTTAGGCTTTGAATTATTATGGAAAAAGTCAGAAGGAGACGACTGAACGAAATACACGATTAAAAAAAAGTGGTCGTTAAAAAAGAAGTCCAAACACTAGCCCGTTGTAAAAAAAAATAATAAAGATAAAATAAAAGCAATATACAAAACCTCATATCTTTTTTTCTTAAGAAAAATATAAATGTTTACTGCTAAAGTATTATCTGTCAAACTGCATAGCAGTTTGTCGGCAGTAGTTCTCATCTAGGTTTTTAAACTATTTTACATTTAAACTTTTACTTAACTTCTAATTAGCAATTACTTATATCTATCTATGTTATGTTACAATGATTATAAGACATTATCTATATATTACAAAATTCAAAAAATACAATTCAAAATTCAAAATCATTTATTCAGTTTAGGCTACATGTAGCTCTTGTGAATGTCACTATGCCATCGGTTCGTAAGTCTACTCCGGGCGGAAGATCTTGTACTTACTGAGAACCGACAAGAAACTCAGCAAGTGTCCAGCTCTTTTCTCCCTTTATACAGCGTCAAAAATATTGGAAAATGCCCCATCATAGCAGGATACTTTCCATTATAGAAGACAACCACAACATGTAGAAAAACAAAATAAAAAATCTAAGTACCTAAACAAATTTCATCATCATCAGGTAAAAGTTTCGATTTCCACAATGTCATACAGTACCACTACAGTACTCTAGTAAAAGTCAAAAATTGTTTAAGTAAAACAAAGTCAAACTATAGTTAATAATTCTAAAAATAAGATAAGTATGCAAGAGCAGACCAGCCTCCACTACATTACATTACATTACATTTCACATTTCGACTATCTAAACTTGACCTTTCATACTTTTACAGGCTTACTCAAAATCTGGCGTTTTAGGCAATAATACATTTGTCTTTGGTCAGGCTTGAATGCAAAGCAGGCTGCGGGTAGGCTGAAGTGGAGTAGGGAGGTAGTAGGAGTTCGGAGGGGGGGGGGGGGCATCCTACGAGCGGATATGAGCTGCCATTTGAATGTTATTGCCTGCTAGCAAACACTTCAGCCCGGCATTCGGTTCCAGCCTAGTTTAATTTAGACTTGTTTGGAGGCCCCTATTTATTCACCTTTCCAACATCTTCATCGTTTGGAGAGTTTAAGTTATTTGAATTCAATAAGACAAGCAGTCTCTTGATTCTGTAAAGCTATATCAATTCCGTGTGTAGCAGTGCTTCCAACACACGGAATCCTCATCTACTGAGGCACTGGCTATCTTATTTTAATTTAGATTTGTCATAAATAATCTGTAATGAATGAAAAGTGTTTGTACCTACTACTTGTTTTGTATTTTTTGTCTTGTCTATTTCTGTTCCGTTTATTGATGATAATAATATTGCATGTCGTGTCTGCCTTCATTAAGACAACACTTAGTCTTAAGATAAACTTGCATGTTGAAATGAAACAACTTTTACGGATCTACTCGCGTTTATTTTACACATTACTTATTTAATGTTTATCCTGACGTAAAAGTTGTTTCATTTCAATGTGTAATGTTCGCGTAAACTTTAGAAAACAATATAAACTTGCATTTTTAAACAAATTTAAACGGGAATTAATGCAAACTAATTAGTAAAAAGGTATCATACCTTCTTTATACCCGACGTTTCGACCGAGTTACAACGGCTGTGGTCGCGGGATGACTCATTGCATTTTTAAATTTTAGTTGTGTATGTTTTGTTGGTATTTCATTTAAAATAAATAAAAATTAACTAATTATCTCTAACTGCCGGAACACAAATTACACCGGCATATTTAGATAAGATGGTGGTAGCTAGCCAGGCGGGCAAACAAGCCCTACCACCAACCAAACCGAGTACACAAATATGTACCTCCCGCTGGGAATCGAAATCGGGACCTCTGGGTCTAAGCCGGTGGTCTCAACCACTAGACCTATAGAGGCAATTAATCACGATAAGACCGAAGCGCTCTTCATCTGGAATTCTCATTTACTGAAGATCTTGCTATCTATACATATAATAAGAACGTAGGGATAAAAAAATCTGTAATTGCAAGATATAAAAAAAAAATTACACAGGTTGCCTTAAATTCACTTACGGAACACGATAGAATAGTTTTAAAAAAAATTGTTTGTTTGTTTGTTTGTTTGTTTGTTTGTTTGTTTGTTTGTTTGAACCCTATAAACTCGAGAACTACTGAACGGATTTTGATCCGGTTTTTACCAAAATGCTAATAAAAATCCGGAGAATAATATAGGCTATATAAATACTCGAAAAATACAGGGTGTCTCATTTAAATCGGTCAGTATGGGAAAGTCTGAAACTATAAGACATACGAAGATCTGTCCTCAGGAACCATGTCATCGATTTTAATAAGAAGAAAAACTGCATTCATACATTTAAAAAAAACCTGTACTCAGCTCGGGAATCGAACCCGGTTGTTTTGAAAAAAATAAACTTATACTATTTCTATTTAGATATCGATTGTGTAGGTCTTATGCAGTAAATGGCTCTTTGAAACATGATGTCTAAAATGAATAAAATGCATTGTTTTCACGTACTTTAATTTATTTTAGTAGGTGATCGAAGTGACTCTTCGAAGTGGCTCTTCGTTCGAAGTGGCTCTCTATTGCTATCGTGTTTTACGGCTCTGGGTTCTTTGCCCTTTTGAGCCTGTCATTGATAGTTGTTGCCATGAGAATACCGATTTTGATGCGGTTATCACCAAAATGCTTAGAAAATTTCGGAGAATAACATACAAATCGAAAAATGTTAAACAAATTTTAATATACGTATTTACGCGACCAACTGTTAGATACGTTCGTTGAGTTATTATTTTAGAAAAGTTTTGTTACTCTCTAAGGTTACTTACCCTTTATAAATCTGTGAGGCACTTAAGCGAACATTAGCACCGCAGTAGTAAAGCGACGGAAAATAAAAACAAGCTCGAAATCACGCACATCATTAAACTTGGCTGTACATAGGTACACCTTTTGTTTCATTTTCCAAAATAACCATGGCTATTTAGTCGCGCCTGCGCGCGGCGCTTATTGCAGTTTTCTAATACACAGAAATGTTAAAAGTTAAAACATTACCTATATTTGGCGGTATAAACCTCTGTGTCGTTGCCCAAAATAATGTCTCTTTTTTTAGTTATGCATAGAAATGTTACCTACTCATTAAATTTGGCTGTATAAAACTTTGTATCATTGCCCAAAATCATGTCTCTATTTTTTAAAATATTGCACATAGAAGATATCTTGAATTACATAGCATAGCTTGGCTGTATAAACCTTTGGGTCGTTGCCCAAAATACTTAATGTTATTTTTTTAAATCTATTTGGTGAAAAAACGCGAGAACAGGAAAATTTAAAAAAAAAATGGCGCTCAAATTTTGAAACGAACAGAAGGAAATTTTGATGTTTTGCACTACAATAAGTACCTATTTTTATTTTGTTAATAATTTTCAAATTATATTAATTATTCATTGTGTAAAAGTTTTTTAAAACATTTTATGCAGGTACGTTAAATATTTCAGTACTTATTCAGATCTTATTAATTTTCAAATAAGATTTATTCATGTGTAAAAGTTTTATGAAACATTTGATGCAGGTAAGTTAAACACTTATTTCAGTACTTATTTTACATGTAAGCGGTATCTTACTTTGGTTTCTTAACATGTTTATAGGATAAATCTGTGTTCAATGATACAATATAAGCAAGTAAGTATCATAACAATTTTAATATCATAAAACCTATAAATAATGAATTTTGTACATACTTCTAGATTACAGAAAAATGGTTTTTCCATTCTTCTATCGCATAAGACGATGGCTACCTCTGGTATCAGAGTTGCAAAAATGTTTAAGTTTGCAGGGTACAACTGTATTAGAGGCACGGACTTCAGATTTTTTTTTATTAGAGGTAACTTCTTTCTGTGTCCTGTGATCTACCTCTAAAAAGCTACCTACCTAACAAGATGCCACGAAGAAGTTCAAATTTATCGCAAGTATGTAACATAAAATACTATACTGTATTACCTAATAGACAATAATATAATTTATTACAGTTCTCAATTTATTGATATTTTGTATCTACGAATAAGAACATAGTTGGTAAATAGTTTTTTGTGCCTTCTGGCCGACAACCAATAATCCTGGACCGCTACCTGCTACTCGATATCCAGCTTCGGTGGACAAGGCAAAAAATATTTTGAAGTCCGTGGTTGGACAGTATAACAGTAGACACATCTTAGCTAAGATACACCAGTGCCTAGGACGACTCCGGACGAGTACCTGAGCTGTAAAATACCAATTTTATTACATATAATTGAGCGTCAGTAAACCCATTTCAGGTTTGTATGACGTAGCAAATACGCGCAACCCACCGAGAAACGGTGTTGTATACTGAATGTATGTGGAGGGATAATTGAAACGGGAAACTGAGTGAGAATCTGTATGAACGGGACGATTCTTTGCTTCAAACTAAATATATGTATGTTCATGGCAGAGATGATAGTCGAAAGAATAAGAGATAATGTATGAAAATAATGATGAACGTAAAGGAGGCACAGGAAGTATGCCAGAACCACACTAAATGAAGATCGATTGTCTTTGTCTATCTCAGCATTCCCAGCTAAAAGGATATTAAGAGTGAGTAGATGTACGTACTTATGTCGGTAAATACAATGTCAATTTTCTAAATTTCCGATGCATATAATTTTATTATACCCTAATAAGCTTAAATAGATACCTACATAAAAATTAAACTGTACAGACTACAGCCTTTAGCTCACGCGGACGAAGTCGCGGGCAACAGCTATTTAGAATAAGTGTCAGTATCAGATGATATATAGATATATATATATAAATCAATTTGTGGAAGTTCAGGGAAGGTTTAAACGGTGAGTAACATAAATAATAAGTAACGGAAATTAGTGAAAAAAAAATTTAATTTCCAATAAAAAATGTTTGTTTTGTTGTCATGGAAACTGTCAAAGCGGTACGAAGTCCGCCGGGTCAGCTAGTCTCAAATATAACTTGCGGAATACAATAATCATTATTCACAACTTTTATTCTAATATACGATGATGATGATGATGATGGTGATGATGAAACATCTTAAACATATTCCTGTACAAGAGTAATTATAAATGGGATTTTCACCATGTTTATTATAATGCAAGTGACCATGATAGTTTAAATTGGTATATTCCTGTACAAAGTCACTAAAAGTACAGACGCCTGCGCATTTAAACCTATGTTAAACTGTCAAATTTCTTCAATAAATGTTCAACCACACGCCATATCTATACTATGGAAAGCTTGTATTTTTGTATGTTTGTACCGAATAAACTCAAAAACTACTGGACTGATTTAAAAAATTCTTTCACCATTAGAATGCTATATTAGCGCTGAGTAACATAGGATATATTAAAAAAGAAATGTCCACCCGTGCGAAGCCGGGACGGGCCGCTATAAAGCTCAAAAGCTATTGAGGAAATTTTATAGTTTGTGGTGGTCTGAGTACAGTGTGTACTAAAAATACAAGTGCAATAAAGTCAAACACAAGTCTAAACTAAAATTTATTATCCATATTATTTAAGTTATGCATAACAAAATGTGTATCGTTATACATAATTTACATGTTTGATTGTAGACCCTGCACCGAACAAAATGCATAAGGAAATAAATTCGACGCAACGACCGCGTCCTACCCCAAAAGCTTTTAGCATATCTCGTTCCCCAAAATGCCTGTCAAAATATACGTCGGCTGGTCGGCCGCGTCAAAAGTGATGAGTCCACAGTTTAAAATTACCCCAAATTTCGTCCCATGAGTAGCAGAAAATGCTTTTAACTTTTTACAAGAAATTACCGGCCATTTTCGTCAGTGGCCGTTTCCTTGTGATGGTTCATAACCGGCCAAAAGACATGTGTCCGAGTCGAGATAATAAAGAAAATGGTTGTGAGCACCTCAGAACAATAACTAATTAGGACTTCTTGGCGGGAAAGTGAAGAGTCATGTCTGCGGTTTTGTTTTATTTTCTAAAATTTGTGTTATGTCGAATATTAATGTGAAATAATGGTGGATTATTAACCGTTAAGTGTTCGTGAGTGTGCATAAGTGTTGGCAAATGAAACAAAACAGTGCAACGTCACTTTTCAAATTCTCTCAAGAAGCTCGCGTGAGGACTTAGTAAAGCCCCACATCTTTACTGAGATACTCGAGGGGTTGGGGGGTATATTTTTTTTTTACATTTCACACTTCCCATTTCTAATATCGTTCATCATCATATTGTTTATTTATTTAATACTTGTAAATTAAATTACTTTGACACTGGCTAAATGTGCTAATCGCACGAAGCCATCAATTAAAAGAAAAAAAAAAACTAATTAGGACTTCTTGGCGGGAAAGTAAAGAGTCATGTCTGCGATTTTGTTTTATTTTCTAAAATTTGTGTTATGTCGAATATTAATGTGAAATAATGGTGGATTTTTAACCGTTAAGTCTTCGTGAGTGTGCATGAGTGTTGGCAAATGAAACAAAACAGTGCAACTTCACTTTCAAATTCTCTCAAGAAGTCTGCCCGAGGACTTAGTAAAGCCCCACATCTTTACTGAGATACTCGAGGGGTTGGGGGGTATATCATTTCTCACTTCTCATTTCTATTATCTTTCATCATCATTATGTACGTACTGGAAGGATTTGTTGTTATGTATTACTTGTAAGAAAATTACTTTAATGTGCTAATCGCACAAAGCCATCAACTAAAGGAAAAAAAAAACTAATTATTCTGAGGTGAGCAGGTTTAAAAATAGTCGTTGTCTTTTTGGGAGTGGTTTTTGGACTTTATGGTTGGGTGGCAATGTCGCTGTCGTTGACAACATTAGTGAATTTTGTTTCGCGAAAATCGAAAATGACTTGAATTGAAAGTCTAATAAGTTCTTTGGCTAACTTTTTAATTACTTCTAACTTTTAACTACTAACAAAATATTCTTTAATAAATAAATCATTAGATCTTTGTATTTTTCGTGCAAAGTTGTATAATAGAATAAATTGTCTTATTGATTTGAAAAATTAAATAACTACATAGAATTTTAAAGTGAGGTGAGGAGACCCTCGTAAACTTTTTAATAAAAACTAAACTAAAGCCTTGATTACGTATTTCATTTAATTTTGTGTTTCTATTGATATTATTTTCTATTCCGTATTTCATTTTATTCATGTAAATATATATAATAAACGTTTTCTATCATTTATATAAACTAGATAAGTAACTATGTCTTATTTTTTTATTTTATTATTATACCATCTATGTACACACACAACACTACCTACACAGTCACAATCATACACTATAGGCCCTGTCAGAATACCAGCGTCGTTGTGGTGGTGTTTGTTTCTCAGCACCGCAACGGCACAAGCTGAGGCAGGGTCCTAGTTGGCCTTCACACACATTCATGCTTCCCTATTTTAGTTTAATTATTATTATTATTACTATTAATTTTTAAATGTTTTCTTATTCACTGTTTCTTTTTTTCTCTGTAATGTCTGTGTGATCGGCAATAAAATAATTTCTTTCTTTCTAAAAACCTACCAAACTTTATTCAGATACAGGCCGAGAACAATAGCGTCGCATTCAAAAAACAAAACATTCCAAATTCAAAGTGGAAGCCGCAATTGGCCAGGGCGCCGCCGGTTCACAATGGCGGCAGTCGAACTGTCAGATTTGACAGCCGATAAAAAAGTCTTCGTATAGGCAAGTGCAGAAGTCGAACACGTTTTTGAAATATGCTCTTTATTATATTACGAATAACAATGAGAATTTAATGGAATACCGTCATAAAGTGATATGAGATACATCTGTTAGATAGCGGTATGTAACGATGCTATCTCTCGGCAGCCGCTTTTGAAGTGTGTATTGAAACAATGGATGGATTAAACGATTCTCAATCGTCACGACAGGTAAGTGGAATTGGATTTTCGTAATATGGCTGAGTGTTGCTTGTGTTGTTATTGCCTTTTTTTGTTTACCTATCTACAGCTGTGTAACCTATATTCGTTTTCTATATGTTTGATGAAGTTACGTCGACAATTATAATACCTCTCAACTTTTGAACAGGTTGCCCAGAATACTGTAAAGAGTAACAAAACATTTAACTTCGTTCTCAATAGCTCAGTTTGGAAAAGGTGTCGCCCGGATTAATTCCGAGTGCTATTAAGATAGCAACAATAGAAAATAAAATAGTCTGATATAAATGTAAAAGTAATATTAGAAAACAAAAGTAAAAAAAATATCATGTCTAAAGTTAGATTAGTTTCATTTTATTTTCGTATTGCCATAGATCACCAACCTTGACATCCAATCAGCATACCTAACGATAGGTATAATGGCGGGCGATGAGCGGTCTACTCAGACACGCTAAACTAAGCGAAAAATTATTGTAGCGCGTAATGGACCGCGACGAAACATTTACAAGCCACGCACGATCCGTAATAAACAACACACTGCTTTTATTTTCGATTCTAAAACCTGCGCACGCGACTCTATCGGCGGCCAATGGGAGGCCGCGACGCCTTCTTCAAAGGCACGGGGCGTGGTTTAAGTACGAAACCTTTTTAAGTAATTACCGAGATGAATTGATAAATCACTTTTATGCTCGTCATTCCTTTTTGTGGGAATGTGTCAAAATATTTTTGACCTTTTTCTTTGTAATTGTGGGTCAAATTCGTGAGCTCGAAACTGGACTCTATCATGTTCCAATAAGAGTTAAGTTAAGCTATTTAAATATATTTAAGAAAATCTTTAATTCTATTGTTCGTTTTTCTAGATAAAATTAACGGCTACGAATGTATAATTTGCTACGATTTGTCGAATTGAATTGGCCTACTTTGGTGGAGTGGACTTCTTATTGCCTGATTCCTATGTCACAGTGACTAAGGTGTATTGACAAGGCCGAGAGGTAGTAGTAGTAGATCGTAAAAAAACACGAATTAGACTCTTTGTTTTATGAATTACTAAGTTATATTTTTTTTAAATACTTAACTAGTACCTATTATTTATTCTGTGCTAGTACGCTCTCACTTTTGACAACGTTGCCGTTGTTACTAGACCGTTGATAATAGTCTAATGTTTGAGACTCTCCTTGGTTCTATTTCTGTAAAAGATTGCCAATATAGCTTAATAACATGCTCCAAGCTGTAGCTATGATCTCCTCTGATGGGTAGTGAAGATAAACCGGGACCTCAGAGGTGTCGCCATCTCTGAGGTCCCGGGTTCGATCCCCGGTCGGGTCAATTTAGAAATTATTGTTTTTCTAAATTGTCTCGGGTCTGGGTGTTTTCTATGTATAATACGTATGTATTTAAGTATTTTAAGTATGTTTAACCGTTGTCTAGTAATTATTTAACGAGTTTCATAACGAAGCTTCTCTTGGGCTAGATAATTGGTGTAAGTGTAGGAAAGTTAAAAAAAAAAACTAGAGGACTTTCGGCTTTTCGCTCTTAAAGACGTTGCAACCTTCTAACCTATCACGTGACCTACAGGAGTAAGGCTGCTAGTATTTCTGTAAGCGCTACCCTCGTTTTAGCTAACGAAACAGCGCGGCGCGCAGTATTGATAAACAGTAGGCGAGTCGTCCATTAGGTATTTCATGCATATTTGAAAACCATTAGATTGATAGTTCGTTAGTGCAATTAATTTTAGTTTCATCAAAATTAAATAAGTAAAACAATACTGGAGTCGACCAATATACGTTATGAACATAGGTATGTGTACCGACCAAAGTTAATTCGAAAATTGTTAGAATAGGTTTAGTTGTTTTATTATGTAACCAAAATGTCATCTATCTTTACAGAGGAAGAAGAGTGAAAGGATGCAGTTGCACAAAAATCCCGATGGGTCGAAGTACCTAGGAGAGGGAAACCTCAGCAGGCCCCACTAAGATAAGATAAGACGCTTCACTTGGAATCCTCAACTTCTGAACTGAGGTGGCTATCTTAAAGTGATGGAACTAATTAATGCATTTAACATAGTTGTTATGGCGACAGGTAGCTAGCCAGGCTAACTTAAAACAAGAACCACCACCAATCATGTATCTCCCGCTGGGAATCGAACCCGGGACTTCTGAGTCAGAGGCCGGTGGTCTCAACCACTACACCACAGAGGCGGTGAAACCACAGATTCCCTCCTTCTTACAATATAGGTAGGTATTTTTTTTTTACAATCTCTCCAATTATCTAGCCTAAGAGAAGCTTCGTTATGAAACTCGTTAAATGGTTACAGACAACGAATAAACATACTTAAATACTTAAATACATACTTATTAAACTTACATAGAAAACACTACCCGAGACAATTCAGAAAAACAATAATTTCTAAATTGACCCGACCGGGGATCGAGCCCGGGACCTCAGAGATGGCGACACCATGAAAACCGGTGTACAAACCACTCAACCAAGGAGGTCGTCATAAGGCAGACATCCTTGAAACGAGATGTGAGGAAGCAACTTGTGGTTGGTCAAGGAGACAATGGCTACTGAGACACAATCCTGTGCTCTACAGTAGCCTTCACATCGAACTCCGCTTAGTTTAGCTGATGAGATGAGATAAGGTAGAGTGGGGTGGAAATATTTGCATACTCCTCGATAAAAAAAATCTCAAAAACTTTTTGTGAAACAATATCGCAATCACCTTTGAAGCTTTACCGCGTCGAATCGCCCCGTGTCGTGGGAACCGTCACCGTGACGGAAGCGTCACCGTGACGGAAGCGTCACGTGTCCTGTAATAAGCGCGATGTCACAATCAAAGGCGACTGCAGAAGGTAAGCTTCAAACAAACGCGCGAAAATTACAAAAAAATGTATGTCGCTACCAAATCATACAATAAAATACAAAAATGTTACAATAAATTATTTACAATTATAAACTTCAAGAACTGGGTGTATTACAAATTATGCATTTGTTTACACATACACACCTTTATGCTTGCCTTCTGGTATCGTTACTTTGTGGCGATGTATTGGTGCTCTCAGTACTGATACCACTGGGTAACAAAATAATTGTCGGGGCGTGAGAGCGGAGTCGGTTCTGACCGTAGCCAATTGGTGAGAGGGCGGTGAAAGGAACTCATTTTAAAACTACTGAATGAAGAGTTCATTATTTTGACGTGTGTGTAAGAGAAATTGTGGTGTTATTGCTGTTTACAATAAATATGAGCGGTATCCATGAAAAAGACAAACTACATTTTTATATAACTTTTTTACAAAAAAGTGTGCCCGAGCCATATTTGGTTTAAAACAAACGGATTCTTGTCGGCCCTTTTTTAGAGACTATTATTTACTTACTAGAGACAGGGTAGTCTCTACATTTTCGATATTTGCTTATTTGTATATAAACACAGATTTTTGTTTCAAGAAAATTGTCAGGTTACAACAAGAAACCTTCGCTCTATGTATAGAACCAGCCACTTAGCCTTCTGCTAATCTTACACTTGTATCTAATAATACTTTTATGATGTGTATCAAAATTTACAATAAATTACCACAGCTCTTTAAAACTCACAAGTTGCCAAAATTTAGGTCTTTTAAAGATTGGCTAAAAGAAAAATGTTTTTATAGTATCCAAGAATACCTAGATTATGAGTAGATGTTAAATAGATTTTAAATATATATATATTTTGTTATTTCTTATAAAGTCAAGAGTCCAGACTGTCTTGACTGAAATAACCAGATATTTGTGTATACGCTTGAAAAAGTAGGATTATGCATAAGTACTATTATATATATACTACCTTTTTTTTTTTACAATAAAGTACTTACTTACTATAGAAGTATCAATAAAATTTTGTATGTTACAAAATTGTTTTAAGCAGCGAGGGTACATATTTTTGTGCTCGGTTAGTTGGTGGTAAAGGTTTAAAGTCCGCCTGGCTAGCTGCCACCTTCGTCTTACCTAAGTCTGTCTTGTGTCCTACCTAATTTGTTGAATATGTCTGGATTTGTTTCTTGCATTCTCATCTATCAGCCTACATCTCCACTATTCCGTTGTAATCTCAACATTTTCTCCTTTCTTTTTGTGTTTCGATAGTTGTCGATAAGATTGTCGCCTTAATCGTTAAAGAATTCGGAAGAAAAACGCTCCCACCTTGTTTTTCAACATCACTTACCATCATACGAAAAGTAAGCCAAGCCACAGGAGTTATTGGTTTCGTACCAAGCGCCTAAACCTATAGTGCCTGCAAAAAACATTTTTTTTTAGAGAGATTGCTGATTGCTTCAGACGGCATTTTCAGCTTCACCGGGCTTGTTTGGAGGCGGCGAGAAACTTAAAGGGCTCAAGCCGTGTGAAACGAATCACCTTCGGAGGTTTTCTAGAGGGAACGGCATCACACACTAGTGCGTGTCCCCGTGCCCTACTAGATTCTCCGAAGGGTTCGGATCGGAACGAGACCAATAAACAAGGAATAAGGTCAGAATAGTTATTTCGTGTTTTGTCCCTTTTACTCTAATTTGAAATGCCGTTTACATGACAGGAACAAAACACGGAATAACTATTCGGTCTTTATTCTTTGTTTATTTGTAAGGCACTTAGGACATAAAAATAATGTTGTGTGGCCTAAAATCGTAAAAATCATAGGTACATTTCCAGTACGTTTGCACTTGTTCAATAAGATGCAGTGGCGACACTCCCCCTTACAGACATACTGACGGATGGAAAGCAATAGATTACGCTTATGATTATGACTCTCATGAATGTTGCATCGGCGGCGGCCGCGCGGTGCATTAGCGGAATTGCTTGTGAGCAAACATTGCTTTAGGGATGTCATGGATGGGGTGGTATTGGACGGATGAGTACGCACACAATTGGTTTTGGACTTTGGAAATTGTGTGAGCACTGTTGTTAACACTTTACTAGTCTTTGATGTAATACTTAGTTTATAGAAGATGGACATTACTTTTTTAATATATCCTATGTTATTCAGCGCTAATAGCATTCTAATGGTGAAAGAATTTTTTAAATCGACCCCGTAGTTTTTGAGTTTATTCGTTGTAAATATACAAAAATACAAAAACACAGAGTTTTCCTCTTTATAATATTAGTATAGATATATTATTATTATATAGATGGCATTTGATTGAAGAATTTTTGGAATTGGACCGTAGTTCCAGAGATTAGCCCCGACAAACATACAAACGAAGTCCCAAACGTTACCTAAATCTGTTGATGATAAGCAGAAGCACGGTTCAGATGCGAGGACAGTTCCTCGTCAGCTCATTTTATGTCCCCACTGCTGGGCACGAGCCTTCCCTATGGATGAATAGGGAGAACGGGCCATACCACCACGCGGGCCCAGTGCGGATTGGTGGTTGTTAACGACTGCTAATGCAGCCGGGACCAACGGCTTTACTTGCCTTCCGAAGCACAGAGGAGTTCGAGATGATAAACTTTTGGTCACCCATCCGATGACCGGCCTTTGCGAAAGTTGCTTAACCTCAGCACTCGCAGACCGGGCGCGGTAACCACTGCGCCATCAAGATCCTCGAGGGGACAGTTAATGGAACAGAATTGTGCCTCACTAGCCGTTCACTTTGTTGACCTGCAAGTTGCTTTTCACACCACATGGTGTATGCCATGTCCATTTTACGCAAATTTTGTTGTGAACAAATTAACTCGTTCTCCGTGCATGCTGTCATGTTGTGGAACGCGCTGCCGCCTAATATTCAAGACTCTCCTAACATCAGCGTTTTTAAAAAGCGTTTGAAGGAACACTATACCTGTCCGGTTGATTCTGTCGTCCTGTGTATATTGATTTATTTTGTTTATGCAATTATTAGTATATATGTATATTATAAATATTTAAGTAAGTTTATTTTAAATTTGCAGGAGGTACACATTAATCTACCATTATTTATAACGTTTCCTTTTGCGGGCCTGCTGGAAGATATTTCAGAACTGAAAAAAGCCGCGCCCTTGTACCTATTACATTTACCCGTAGAGCTTATTTTGTTCATCATCTCATCATCTCAGCCAAAAGACGTCCACTGCTGGACAAGGCCACCCCCAAGGATATGAGGGGTATTTGCCGTAATCGCCACGCTTGGCATGCGGGTTGGCGATCGCAGTAAGTTGAGACTTAACCTCAGAGAGATGCTGCTGCCCATCCTCTGGAATGGTCTCTTAGTCGGCTTTTACGACACCCACGGGAAGAGATGGGGTGGTGCAATTCTTTATCCCCGGCACCACACAGGGGTTATTTTGTAACCTTTATAGTATATATATGTGTGTGTATGTATATTTATGTGTGTACATAAACTTGTATATAAAAAAATAAAAACAAGTGTTGAAAAAATTTCCACGAGTAGGATTCAAACCCGCACCCCATCCATGACATGCCGAAGCCGGCAGGTTTATTACCGAAAAACGCAACCAGTTGTTAGTACGTCTAACAACTGGTTGCGTTTTTCGGTCTGCAACGCGACTGCTCTAGTTGTGGTTGATAAATTGGTATTACGGACACAAATAAATAAATAAATAATAAACTTCCCGACACTCACACCAATTATCTAGCCCAAGAGAAGCTTTGTTATGAAACTCGTTAAATGGTTACTAGACAACGGATAAACATACTTAAAATACATACCTATATACATAGAAAACACCCAGACCCAAGACAATTTAGAAAAACAATAATTTCTAAATTGACCCGACCGGGGATCGAACCCGGGACCTCAGAGATGGCGACACCATGAAAACCGGTGTACGAACCACTCGACCATGGAGGTCGTCAACAAATCGTCCAACGATCGCTCGCTTACTGCATTTGCGATTAAAATGTGTGTTAGAGCTATGAAATAGTGTGTATGTATAATGTATAGTATAATGTAATAGTTATACATTGAGTGTAATAGCAATGTATCAACCGCAACTAGAGCAGTTGCGTTGCAATTATACAATTAACAACTGGTTTTTTCGGTAATACCTAAGTCTACCTAAGGGTCAGAAACACTATCAACTATGCTATCGTGGCAGACTGGCACGAAATTTACTTTATCACCTTGTTTTCTAAATTCATACATACATTCATTCATACATTCTGACACTTGATCGTTCTCACATTTGCTCTTTGTAACATTAGTACACATTTTACTTATATTACTTTGTTATATTTTGTGTTTTTATTTGTGATGGAAAGTGTCCTTTTATGATAGGGCATTTTCCAATATTTTTGACGCTGTAAGGGAGAAAAGAGCTGGACACTTGCTGAGTTTCTTGCCGGTTCTTCTCAGTACAAGATATCCCGCCCAGAGTAGATAGACTTACGAACCGATGGCATAAAATGACGTTCATAAGAGCTATTTGTAGCCTAAACTGAATAAATGATTTTGAATTTTGAATTTTGAAAAGTACATTTTGATACTAACCCGTTCTGACAAAATGAACTATCTAACTAGTAATGCATTTAACAATCGTTCTTCTTAACAATCGTACCTACTATAATATGTCTGTTATGTATTTTGACTCTTATATTATTTGGCACACATGTAAACAAACCATTTAGGACGTTCAGTCATGTGAACAGCCAAGTCCCGGAAGGTCTTCTTCCTACAGAAGGAGGTGCTGTGAGGAAATTGTCTTTTTCGGTAGGTACTTACCTAGTTCTTTTTTTTGTTATTACTCTACGGATAACAGTTGACCTCATTAGTTCCGGCAGTCATCCATTTGCCACGTCTGTCTGTCCGCGCGATATTGATGATACTTCATCAATATTGTTTTGATGTTGTTTAGGTAACGTTTCATGTCATTTGATATTTATCAGAACTACCTAAATAGGTAATATTTTTTATTCCTGTTGGTAGGTAAGCGTTTGACCTTCATCTCAGCAAAGCTAAAACGTCGAAACACAATAATTGCTAACTAGTGGTCGCCCAGTGGTCGGAATTCGACCGTAATTTTATTAAGGCTGCACGGATTGTATCCTAAGCAATGAAAAATTAAAAAAAATAGAATGTGAGTTTGGATTGGCATTGACAGATTTCGGCCGCTCCTCTTCCATTTTTGAAATTTTTGAAAAGGGTTTAAATACGTGTGTGTCAATTACATGGTAGTGTGTGTAATGTTTATTTTATTGATTTAATGTATTTTTATGCACAATATAGGTATATAAATAAAAACGAATCGCTAAATGTGTTGCTAATCGCAAAACTCGAGAACGGCTGAACCGATTTGGCTGATTTCTTTTTATTGTGTTTGATGAAGTCTGAGGAAGGTTCTTATAGAGAAAAAACGTAAAAAAATACGAGGAAAATAGTAAAAACAACAATTTTCTTTTCCCATACAAACCACTCCGTCCCCAGCTGTCAAACATTTGACGTCAATCAAAACAAAACAAAGGCGCGATTATCATTGGTATGCCTTCAAGTTGATTAGGGGTCAGATTTATTTATTTACGCGCCAAGTAATCTAACAAAAAATATCGTGAACCCTAAGGCATTACAATAAAAATGTCATCACACTAGATATTACTAAAGTCTTTTAATATTATTTTATTTCTATTAGACTGCGCCAGGCCAATACTTAACTTTTGACAGAACGAAATCTGTCGGGGCAGCTAATACCTAACATTAAAAAAAACAATGTTACTTTGCTTTAGACAAATAGGGCAGAACAAGATCTGCCGGGACATCTAAGTAGTTGCTAATAAAATTTTATGTTGTGGCGACATATTTAGATATGATGGTAGTAACGAGCCAGACGTACTACCACTAACCAAACAGCGTCCAAACATGCTCTTTACACGGCGAGAATTGAACCCAGGTCTTTTGGGTCTGGAATAAAAAAATAAAATAAATATATATATATATACAATTATTATTATTATTATTTTTTTTTTTTTATCCAAGGAAAAACCCACCCTGCCCGTCCGGTCCACCAGGCATATCAACGGTGGGACAACTACTAAACCATTATGTCATCGCGACGGTTTAAAAAAAAATTAATAATGCACTATTAACTAATTAGTCAGTATACTTGTTAACTCATCTAGATAGATCCCGATCCGATCCGAACCCTTCGGAGAATCTAGTAGGGCACGGGGACACGCACTTTTAAGTGTGCGATGCCGTTCCCTCTAGAAAACCTCCGAAGGTGATTCCTTTCACACGGCTTGTGGTACCCTTTACGTACCTCGCCGCCCCCAAAAAATCCCGGTGACGCTAAAAATGCCGTTCGAGACAATCGGCAATCTCTCTCAAAAAAATATCATCCAGATAGATAGATGTACACTTGTGTTAATAATAATAATATAAACATTTATTTGTTCAAGTATACAGCGAAGTTTGTTTACATATTTTAATGACTTATGTTAAATTAGGTATTAAGGCAGCGCTGGTTGACAAAAATTGAGACTACCTTCAACCAAACTAGGAAAAACCTGTTCTTCGGTGTCAGGTGCCCCCGCCTCGGACAACAAATGAAGCCTGCAGATCATGTTAATCCACATTAATTAATGTAAGGCATCTTGATTTGCCATAAGACGTATATAAAAATATGGTGATATATAAATATATTTAAAAATACCAACAAATTAATAATAGCGAACTTTAACTTACACTTGTGTTAGAAATGAATCGGTTAAAATCATTAGTCTAACAGAGCAATTCGTATTGAACTACAATTTACAAATTAATGTACAAATATATATGCCAAGTATAGCGAAGGCAGCATTGACCGTTTAGTCACAAATCAAAACTAATCTATCTATCTACTATCGAACGACAGCCAATAAGTACTACAAAAAATAATACCATCTTACCGTTCTAATAAGATTGTATTCCAGTAAGGGTGGCCCACCACATGAGGCGGATTATAAAATTTAAATGCACCGCCTCCCGCGCGCGCTCGGATTAGCCGGGCGGTGGGTAGGCGCCTTAACAGTTTGTTTAATTTTGTTTTTACATAATTATTAGGGTCTGTGTGCACAGAGGGATTTGCGCATTTTCGTGGAATACGATTATTGAGTGTAATGGCGTGGTTTTTGTGGTGTCTGATACCAATTTTTGATCAATAACACAGAGTAGAGTCAATGCTTCTGAAATTGGTCAAATATTTTGTATTTGTTTTAATTTTGTTTTACTTAAGTACTACTGTATTACTGAACTACTGAAATACTGTAATATAGATATATATCAGTAGCATATTGAGCTTTTGCTACTTTGGATTGGTTAAAAATATGCCTTATTTGTCTTATACAATGGCCGTTAACAAAACATATTTTTATTAATTAAGAGTAACTTAAGATTATCTTCATATATATAAATCTTCTGTGCGTGTGTAGGTATGTCACAAAACTCCTTCTAAACGGCTGGACCGATTTGGATGAAATTTTCTGTGTGTGTTCAAGTGGATTCGTGAATGGTTTAGATTTACAACTGGACCCGGTAGGTGGCGCTGCAATAGGGGTCCATCATGGGATACGGGTGTTTTTATGTGAAGTCGCGATCAGGCCACTATTGGTTACTTATATAAAATTTTATGCTAATATTTTTGCGAACAAATTACAATTTGAAAAAAGACAGTGTTAAAAATATTCCACGAGCAGGATTCGAACCCGCACCCCATGACATGCCGGGTCAGGTGCGCTACCAACTATGCTATTGTGACTTAATCCAACTCGCCGAAATTAATCAACACTATCTACTCTATTACTCTGTAAGCCAGAGGAGCCCTATTCAACTTCATAAAGGATATCTCATGAGGACATGAGGAGCTCGGTTGACGCGCCGCCGGTCTGCGAGTGCTGAGGTTAAGCAACTCTCGCAAAGGCCGGTCATCGGATGGGTGTCTAAAAAATTTATCATCTCGAGCTTCTCCGTGCTTCGGAAGGCTACGTGCCTAAAGTAAATAGTAAATATATAATCTGTAACCTCTTGCACGGAACCACATTTTTTGTCACTGATAATATGTATTATAGTAGAGTAAATAGACTATTAAGTTATTTTATTTTATACATTATTATTACAATTAATTACATAGCATTAACAAAAAAAATACCATACTTATTTAAAATTAAATTAATTAAATTAAGGATAACTAGCCATTTCCATAACAAAGTTCTGATGATATAGCTCTTTTAAAATCAGGTACTGAGCAATAAAACATTTTGACATACATACACATACATTTTTACATTTGTAGATATGTCTTAGATAAAGACGCGAAATGCGTTAAGTTTAAGCAAACTGGTGAAGTTTGGTAATGAGCCTATTATGTACTACCTACTGGTTCACTGCTAGGCAGAGGCATACGTCATTGAAATGGGTCATCGCTACAAATGATGGATATAGCTACATTGGCTGAAATTAAAATTAAAATTAAAAACTAGGAACGGCTGTAGGTAATAAATAAATGAGATCCTAGCAACTGCAATAGGCAATAGTTTATATTAACTAGTGATCGCCCAGTGGTCGAAATTCGACCGTAATTATATTAAGGCTGCACGGATTGTATCCTAAGCAATGAAATAAAAAAAAAAGATTGAATGCGAGTTTGGTGGTTTGGATTGGCATTGACAGATTTCGGCCGCCCCTCTTCCAATTTTGAAATTTTTGAAAAGAGTATATATGCGTGTGTGTGTGTGTGTGTGTCAAATACATAGGTATGCGTGTGTGTCAAGTGTGTGTAATGTTTGTTTTATTGATTTAATGTATTTTTAGGCATACATTTAAAAAAAATATTAACATTTTGTACTCCTTCTCTATATAAACTATAAGTATGCCAAATTTCATACTCCTCCGGCCGCGCAATTTTCGTAAAAAGGGATACAAAGTTTTTGCTTCACATATTATTAAATAGATTATTTTGAAATGCATTATATATGAAACTTTATGGCACCCACCATAGTGTAGAAAACACTTTATGCCAAATCATCATCATCATCATCATCATCATCAGCTCATTTTATGTCCCCACTGCTGGGGCCTTCCACTATCTATATATGGAAGGATAGGGAAGACGGGCCATGAACAACCACGCGGGCCCAGTGCGGATTGATGGTTGTTAACGACTGCTAATGCAGCCGGGACCAATTAACGGCTTAACGTGCCTTCCGAAGCACGGAGGAGCTCGAAATGATGATGACGATGATGAGAGCGACGACCTCCTTGGTCGAGTGGCTTGCACACCGGTTTTCATGGTGTCGCCATCTCTGAGGTCCCGGGTCCCGGTCGGATCAATTTAGAAATACCTGTTTTTCTATATTGTTTCGGATCTGGGTGTTTCCTATGTATAATAAGTATGTATTTAAATATATTAAGTATGTTTATCCGTTGTCTAGTTAACTATTTTCTCGAGTTTCTTAAGAGCGTTTACGCCGCACACTAGCGCCACTAATGAAAAAAAAAACATATCTAGTAATTAGAGATAGAAAATCAAATTATGCTCAACAAACTATTTGAATGAAGTAATTTAGCATTTTTACGTCACCTAATGAACACCTCACATGTTATGGTTTAGTTAAATAAGACGTTACGGCCACTTTTAACTATAACGCCGTATTAAACTAAACCATAACATGTCAGATGTTCATTAGGTGACGTAAAAATGCAAAATTACTTTATTTAAATAGTTTGTTGAGTATAATTTGATTTTCTATCTCTAATTACTAGATATGTTTTTTTTTTCATTGGCGGTGCTAGTGAGCGGCGTAAACGCTCTTAAGGAAGCTTTTCTTGGTGCTAGATAATTGGTATGAGTGTGGGAAACATTTATTTATTTATTTAAGATAAATTTTTAGTCACTTACCTGATGACCGGCCTTTGCGAAAGTTGCTTAACCTCAGCAATCGCAGACCGGGCGCGTTAACCACTGCGCCATCGAGCTCCCCTATCTATGACATGATTATCAAATTATTATTATTTTTTATGATAACATCGCCTTTTGCATGTCCATTATCAGAATGACAAGCCTGTTTCACCGTAACTAGACGTGATCTATATCAATTAGATCGCGGCGCAGTTTTTACCATGTTTTTACCGATCGCGCATGTGCTATGACGGAGCTGTTTGATAATCATTTTTTATCATTACCATTTGATGGCTGGTTAAAAAACGAACGAGGGATGCCCAGTGCGGGAGACGAAATAAAATAACAAAGAAATATGGATGTCTACGTAAACAAAAAACTTTGCTATGTGCATGTAGGTATGTGTGAGAGAGATGATAAATTTTGGTCACCCATCATTCAAAGGTCACTGCGACGGTTGCTTGACTTCAGCAAAAGATCCAGCGCGGTAACTACTACACTATCGAGCTCGTCTGCTATTTACTTTCACTTACTTATTTGCACGTCTCGAACGAGTCCTACTATTGGTCTTAACGCTTTGAAATGAAACCACCTTTTTCGGATCTACTCGCGTTTATTTTACAATTTTGACATTTAATTTCGAATTTATTCTCACGTTCCAAACCTTTTGCAGGGTCAAATGGTAACAGGAAGACTGAGGTGTTGGTCTTCTCATGATTACCTAATTAGTAACTTGCATACCCACATTTTATTTTAATCGGGTGCGCTCCGTTGTAGGCAAAAAAGGCTTATCTACCGTATCTGTTAGTCTGGCAGTATAGTGTTGGGGCTGGGATGTAATAGCTATATCGCTTTGTTCAAGTGCACTACCTACTCTATGTAGTGGATTTATACCCATCAGTATTGTGACAAGCTTATTATTAACTTTGACACACTCACAAACACCCCCACTCGAAACAACCCTTCGCGATACACCTTTATTATTGAATAATTAAAATAAAATGTAAAATGTACAACAATGGTGGGGCATATTTCGCGAATTATAATATTAATGCGTATTGAGTATTTTATAATTAATATTCATGCTCGTGAATGAATATTTTTTCTCATTCATACGTCAGTCAACTCCCTGCGCGGAATAGTACGAATGGACGTAGGGAAGCGAGTTGTAGCGCGACTAATGATGTTGATACAATCGGTAAAAGTTATATTATCGTTAAAAATTGAAATATTATACATGAATGTTTATTTTGTATGACCTTATTGCTTTTAAGTTTCATTGGTCATATCGAACAGTTTCATATTATTAATTAATTAATACCTAACTCGGGTCTGGTGGAAGAAATTTTATTCCGAAATAAGCAGCGCCCTTTCTTACTATCATAAAAAATTAAAAATTAAAAAAATTATAACATCCTTAAATAATTATTTAATAGATAAATGCTTTATAAACTAAATGAATATTATACTAACGTGTCATAAGTAATACCTAAATAAGAAATTTTTGTTTTTACTTTGTTTAACTGTATATTATATATCTAAGTTGTTATACCCTTGCAGGGTTCATGTGTTGATTTTACCTATTTTTTTAACACCTCTTATGTACCACATGTGTAAGCAATAAAGAATTATTATTATTATTATTATTATTATTACTTACTACATACTTGTATATTCTTACTATGTTGACCTTCTATTGGTTTGTGTGTACATAAATTATAAAATAAATAATTCTTTTTTTCTTTTTTTATCTATTAGGGGTAAGCATACTTGATCTCACCTGATGTTAAGTGATAAAAATTAAAAATTAAAATGAATTTGCAATTAATGTGCTTTAAAGAAGGTTAAACTTAGATATATACAAAAATTCTATACTATCTAAAGACGCCTAGTTTTTTTGTATAGGTATGCAAAAAGTAATTCTCGTTGATGTCATCAAATGGACTTAAAGCCGATACTTACCTGCTTGAGAATAGCAAAACAAAATTAAACCCGTCTTTCGATAAACCTTTTAGTTTTCGTATTAGTGACAATTGGTAGTACAATAACATAAGTACGACATAAGTCAAAACGAAAGTATTATAAAAACAGAGGTGAATGCGTCGGCAACAGGAGTAGCTAATGATTAATATTCTCAACAAGCAAGCAACTCTCAGCACAAATATCAAGAAGTGCCGTCCCCGTACACAGTCCCGGCTGAGGCATATGGCCACTATGGGGCGAGCGAGTGTCGCCCACCCAGCTCATTGCATCATTGTGTGCACTCAGCTTAATTAACGCCAGTTATACAACAACGGCGCCAGTACTAGATTCGAACAAATGCCTGTGTTGATAGCAGTAGGGCTCTTGCACAGAACCTGTTCAGGATGTCTGTCTCCAAGCAGTGCCCAGCATAGTTGCCAGCAGAGTGAGGGTAACTGATGCTGCGTTGTTTTCGCGCTGCACCAGTTGTCTTCGCATCTGGACTCCATTTCCACTTAACATCAGGTGGAATGGAGTCATTTGTGGAGCTAACTATAAAAACAGAATATGAAGCCCAGTATTTTTTAAATTATTAATTTATGCCACCTACCAAAACGTGTACTGTATATGCCTTCCACTGGGAATCGAACCCGGCACCTCTGGCTTTGAGACCGACGGTCTAACCTCTAGCCCACAGAAACAGTTGCCCGACACGAAAAACAATTGAACCAATCATCAAGTCGGTTTTAAACGTGTACCTAAATAAACAATTATTCCAAAAACAATAACTATATCTAATAGGAAAAGTGAAAGCAAATAAAACGTAATTTTTTTTATCAAAAATCACACCGCACCGAACAAATAGAGCAACAAAATATTATCGTTGCAGTCATCATTGAATCAGATACCAAAATCACATCGTCCCCACAAAAGCTTTCTGTTGACAATGATAATTCCCCTCATTGTCTTTGATTGAAACGGGCAAAATACATAAAAATGTATCGGGTTTTTTTTACTTAATAATGTGTATGTTTCATTATCGTTATGGGAAAAATTTCCCCGACTGTTTAGCTTTCACACCCACACTTTTTGATTAAAAACGACGACGGTTAGGGTGTGCCGCAAGGGTGCAACCTAGGTCGCTTCCTTTTCATTGTGTGTTTCTGTTGTTACCGATTTTTTCGCTTGATAACTTATAGTTTCCGACGATGATCAGCTTTTGCGTTGTAACGTTAACTGATTGTATCTTTATAATAACGCACAGTGTATTGTTATGAATAGCAATTTGAAAGATGTGATTTTGTAATTTTTTATTGACGATGCAGGTGACACTAAAACAATGTGGTATTCTATCACCTGTGTTTTCCTTTATTTAAAAAAATGTAACGGCTTGCAAAAAATCTTTTAACAAATTCCTAAGCGATACATAGTATCATTTCATCGTCCCACTGTGAATTCCTGTGGGATTAATGTCATGGCACGTGTCACTAGCCACGCCAATTTAGACCACAGCTGGAACACCGTTATTCTTCTAACATCGTTTTATCGCTGCTTATAATTTCATGGGATTTTGAAAGCTATTTCGTTTATATAGATATTTATTTTATCATAATAATTTTAATTCAAATTATTATTTGGAAAAGTTTTGAGCTATTTTCTCCTTGACTTGAACTATTCCAGTGCCTAAATGGTAGACGCATGACTTAGTTTGTTAGACGTGACTACAAGCAGATATCTAGTCCAATTCAGGTAAAGAGGATTTAACAACCGTCTTCTTACAACAACAATCGGTATTAATTTCTTACAGTGCCTTTCGAACAATTAAGGAATTCGACAAAATATTTCAATTCCTAACGCTCAAATGAGCGGACATTGCAGAATCGCTATATATGAATTCTAAAACTATCACAATCAAGCTCCTCTTCAACAAGCATAATTTATAAATATAAATCTTACCCACTCAACTATATTTCATTTCAACGATAAAATATATTAAATCAAATTAGTTATCCTAAAGGCCGGACGTTTAAACCGCTGTGCCGACATATTGTCCCGAAAAAAATGCGCACGAAACGTATTTCCTCAGCGATCCACGACCGCACATTAATCTAATAAACACAAAACATTCTAATGATGGCCTGCGCCGCCGCCATTTTGTCGCGTGGCGGTCACGTGATCGCGCGTGCCTCAAAATGGATGCCTTTGTTTGGTAACGGCCCGTTACAGAAAGGATAGGTATATTGTTGCACTCATCGTATCCCTTCGTCATAGTATTTCATGTAGCGGTGCACATTAAGAGCGATTGACAACAGAAGTTGCTAAGCACTTAAAGCTATAGCTCGCATCTCGCAGTCCCGGTACTTTTGTCAGTCAAAAAAAACATTAAGACAAAGTCCCGAAAAATGTACGAGAAGCACAAGCGTAAAAGCAGTATGTAAAAACCGCTTAGCTGCTTTGCACAAAAAAAGTGTAGAATAGATGAAATACTAGTAATACGGTGCAAATAAAACATACTTTAATGACCTTGTTTTTATAACATTTTAAAATAACTGAAAAAGACGTGAAAAAATTACATGTTTTTTTACTTAAATCAATCCTTACTCTCTCAAAATGTATAGGGCCCGTGTATGTTTGCTACTTCTACTAATAGGTACCTACCTAATCTTGTTAGCTATCGAATGATATCAAATATTTGCTTATCAGTGTCAAGGTGCCCATGTAATCGCTTTTTTTTAAGGAAAGGTCAATACTAAAAAGAAAAAACTTAAATTCTTGTAATTTAGCGATAGGCGGGTCAGACCCCTGATTTGAGGTATTTTTATCGATAAAATTATCCATAGATCACGCTCTTAAAGTTAGATTACTACTTCCCGGGACAGATTGTTTATGTGCCTAGCATAGCGTTTTTAATGCGTCGTCGGTAAGAACTAAACATATTACTTGATGGGAAATTAATGTAAAGTAATGGTGTATGACAAAATTTTAATGGTGTATAATATTAACCGTAGGTATATAAACAATATAACAACGGAAGTAATTGAAACAAATCAGCCCAACGTCTATTTTCAAATTTTCCCAAAAAGTCCGCGTGAGATCTAAGTAGAGTCCTGCCTACATATATTTACTGACACAAAAAGGGTTAGAGGAAATATAATTTTTCATTAAAAATTATCACTCTATCCCTAACTTGACACTAGCAAAATGTGTAAACTGCACCAAGCCATTAATTAAGAATCTATATTAATATTATAAAGCTGAAGAGTTTGTTTATTTGAACGCGCTAATCTCAAGAACTACTAGTTCGAATTGAAAAATTATTTTTTGTGTTGGATAGTCCATTTATCGAGGAAGGCTTTAGGCTATATAACATCACGCTGCGACCAATAGGAGCGAAGCATTAGTGAAAAATGTTGTAAAAACGGGAACAAGAGCCTAAAAAATTAAAAATGCTGCCGAAAGTCACTATTCCACGCGGACGAAGTCGCGAGCACAGCTAGTAATTATATACGAGGCCTTCACTCAATCTGGGGTTTTTGCATATAAATAATAAAGTTATATAACTTTTTTTATATCCTTTGGGTAAGCACTTGGTCTTCCTCTCACCTGATGTTAAGTGATGATACGGCCGAAGGTGGAAGCGCACTTCACCCGGAACCCTCAACTACTGAGGCACTGGCTATCTTATCCCTAGCTGCCGGAACACAACAATGCTACTAACTATAACGAATTAAATAATTTTATTATTATTTAATTCAGCTTTAGTGTAGGAATTAAGTTAAAAATAAAAAATAATAAATGCTACAAACATTGATGTTATGGCGATATATTTAAATAAGATGGTGGTAGCTAGCCAGGCGGGCAAACAAGCCCTACCACCAACCAAACCGAGTACACCGACATGTACCCCCCGCTGGAAATCGAACCTGGGACCTCTAAACCGGTGGTCTTAACGGCTAAGTAACTAACAACTAATCTAAGATAATTAACCAAACGAACTAACTGCCGTTCCCTCTAGAAAACCTCCGAAGGTGATTCGTTTCACACGGCTTGGGTGCCCTTTACCTCGCCGCCCCCAAATAAGCCCGGTGACGCTAAAAATGCCGTTTGAGGCAATCAGCAATCTTGTGCATGTTTAGTGTATTCTGTAAATATGTAGTGGCATTTAGAGGATCGGGCCCCCGCCCGATCCTCTCCATCCATTAACATCGTGTGCACATACAATGCACATTTAAGCAATTTAAAAACATGACTTTCCGTCCGTGTCCTAGAGCTCTCGAAGCGTGAACCAAGCTCTCATTCTCACTGACCAGTCTGAAGCACTAATTAACATGAACATTGTGACCGCAAAATAAGGAAATCGCAGAATGTAAGCTCAATAAAAAAACGCTCGAGTAACGCACACAGACAACCAATCACGGACACGGAGTATCGGAACAGCTGCGCTCGACTATACAATATGTATAATATTATCTCGTTAACAAAAATTCGATTCAATCGATAATTGAGAATAAAAAACACAGAAATAGCCTAATTAAATATGTTATAGAGACTCTTTTAGATAAGTATCCGAAATAAAAACAAGTGAAAATTGTAGTGTTTATGATGAATTAGAGTTTGATATTTGTAATTGAATTAGTTAATAGTTATGTGTTGTAAAAACGTTCATTATCAATGAGAAGTTGGCAAAATAAATAAAAGAAATAGAAAAAAGAAACTATTTAGTCATCTAAATCTATGGAATTTTAAATTCTTGTTGTGTTTCGACGTCGACTTACAATCGTATACAGAACAACGTGTATGCACCATTATATTCAATAGGAATCACTAAACCTAAATTCAAAAAACGTTTAAAATACGCAGCACGTGGCTGCCCTTCACGGTAGCTCCCACAAACTGCGCTTGTTTGTGGGACATTTGCCGCAGCGCCCGCTTCCCCGCGGATTCCCCTCCCTTGCTTTGCGAAAGTACCTTTGATGCGCAACTGTATGCTTACTAAACTGTGGTATAGATCATTCATTAGCTATCAAATTGCGGGGCAAAGATGTACCGATTTAGAAAAAAAATAGAGCTGTATTTTTTTTAAAGAAATGTGGGTCACGCTATTTTAAAGTGGATTTAAAAAATTACTTACGTATCTAACGGTTGTTTTTGGTGTTTTTAGTTTGCTAACACTACTAATACGTAGTAATAATACAAAAAAAGAACAGAAAAAAAGAAAAGAGATTTTTTTTTTGAAACTATATTTTTGCCTCATCTACCTGAGGGCAATTTAATAACTAATACAATCTATAACTACCACCCCGTAAAGTAATCGCTACGTATTTCCAGTAACCCTGTATATTGTAAATAGGTATGTATTGTAGGTATATACTGCCTTCTAGCTCTCCATATTTTATGTTGTGCCATTGGGAAACACAATGACCGGTGGAGTACATGAAAACTGTTTTAGGTTAATTGTTTTGGGGAAGAGTCACCTGTTTCGCCTACATTTGGCGGGAAGCATATTGTTTCGTTTGCGGATGTGGGAGGCTCTGTAACACAACAGTGTTTGTTTTTGTAACATGGTGCTGTCCGTGGTTGGTTTTTACCGTCATTGTTATTCCATTATAATAAAGTAATCAAAATAAATATACGATAAAAAATCATCATCAGCTCATTTTTATGTCCCCACTGCTGGGGCTTCCCTATATGGATGGATGGGAGAACGGGCCATGAACCACCACGCGGGCCCAGTGCGGATTGGTGGTTGTTAACGACTGCTAATGCAGCCGGAACCAACGGCTTAACGGGCCTTCCAAAGCAGGGAGAACCTTGAGATGATAAATTTTCGGTCACCCATCCGATGAACGGGCTTTGCGAAAGATGCTCATCCTCAGCCCTCGGAGACCGGGCGCGTTAACCACTGCGGCATCGAGCTCCTCTGATGAAAAATAGTTTACAATTTTAGGTAATTTGAAACAACATAATATTGAGGAAAATTCAACAACACATCAATAACTTAAACGGTCCCATTGCTCAGGGGCCTGCCCGCCCGCCCTTTTACCGTTGTAAGCACTAAATACTTCAATTCCTCTATGTACACTTAGTTGCCAATAAATACCTTTGACTTTAAAAACATTAAAGTCCGGTATCGCTGAAATTGCCGGCTGAAGAAATCAGCAAAATCTGAAATGGAACAACTTTTACGGATCTACTCGCGTTTTATTTATAAATTAGTTTTGATTAATGTTTATCCTGACGTTTCGAACCCTTCGCCGGCTCCGTGGTCACAGGGAGACTGAGGTGTTGGTTGTCTCATAATGAGTTGGTAGCTTGTATACCCTCATTTTAATTTAATCAAGTGCGTTTCGTTTACGCAGAAAGAGCTTACAGTATCTTTTGGTCTGGCAGTATGGTGTTGGGGCTGGGCTTATATGAAATACACTGGCCTGCAAAACTAAGTACTACACTTTTAATATTTATTTATTTTCTAAACTATAGAAGTTAGAGATTTTTAAATAAAAAACGTTTTGCAGCAATTTTTATCAGCTTTCTTTGAAACTACAGTAAATTATACATTAGTAACATTTTTCCTTTTTGTTTCGAAAGTATATCTTGTGTACTTAAAAAGTTATTGCAATTTTAAAAGTGTGATACTTAATTTTGCAGGCCAGTGTATTTTGTAGGATGAGATCCCAGGCAGGTGTTAAATTCCAACCATCTTCTCCATTGAAATTAGTATGTTTTTTAATTTCAATAGCCTCGCGTATCATCTTGGAAGAACAAAGAGTTCTAGAGAACTCGCTAGAGCGAGTATTTGAGTTGATTTAAAAGTAATGTATAAAATAAACGCGAGTAGATCCGTAAAAGTTGTTTCATTTCAAGGTGTAGTGTTCGCGTAAACTTTAGAAACCAATTAGCAAACCCTCTTTAAAAAACTATAAACACTAGGTGCCTTACAAATAAACAAAGAATAAGGTCCAAATAGTAATTCCTTGTTTTGTCTCTTTTTGAAATTTGAAATGACGTTTACGTGACAGGAACAAAACACGCAATAACTATTCGGACGGACTTCTTGGCGGGAAAGTGAAGCGTCATGTTTGCTGTTTTGCTTTATTTTCCAAAGTTTGTGTTATGTCGAATATTAATGTGAAATAATGGTGGATTATTAACCGTTAAAGTGTTCGTGAGTGTGCATAAGTGTTGGCAAATGAAACAAAACAGTGCAACGTCACTTTTCAAATTCTCTCAAGAAGCTCGCGTGAGGACTTAGTAAAGCCCCACATCTTTACAGAGATACTCGAGGGGTTGGGGGGTATATGATTTCTCACTTCCCATTTCTAATATCATTCATCATCATCATATATGGAAATATTGTTTATTTATGTATTACTTGTAAGAAAAATTACTTTGACACTGGTTAAATGTGCTAATCGCACGAAGCCATTAATAAAATAATAAAAATAAAATTATTCGGACCTTATTCTTTGTGTATTTGTAAAGCACTAGGTGTTTCCTCGCTGAACAGCTGTACTAATTGCCTATAGACCAACTGTTCAGTGACCAGAGGAGTGGACCAGCTAATTAGTTCCCGAAGCTCCCATTTTAATTGCCAGCGTCAACGCTAAGGCTTATCACGGGCCGTGGCGTTATTTATGCCCGTGATAACGGCGTCGCCGGTCGGAATGTCCGGCCGTCTCGTCTCGGCTGTAGCTAGCTAGTTAGCTTCAGCCATCATGTTGAGCGGGTTAAACATGGTAACAGAACTGCCTTGCTCATGGCAATAAAGTTACGAAATAAATATAATAAAAAATATAAATACAAAGTAAAGAGAGAAAGGTTATTTAAATTTAATAGAAGAGGCCCACACATTTAAAACTATTTATCATCATCATCATCATCGGACTCTACGTCCCCACTGCTGGGGCACGAGCGAATTCAATTGCAACTGTATATATGCATGCTTTATTGATATTAATAATATTTAGTAGCATTATGCTCTTGGTTTTTGCTGGGCGAGTAAAATGGAACGATAACATAATGGTTCCGTGCAGCAAGAGGCTAAGGTTAAGGCCCCTGTGCTGGGTGTCCAGGTCCACACACAAAGGTCCACTAGATTGATGACATCTGTTTTCTTTTTCTTTTTTTTAACATTGTGGTTAGTTTGGCAAAATTATTTGGATGGAAATTTAGGTTGTATAAGCAGTGTTAAAATATTATATTCGTATTTAATCGATTCTTGCAGATAAGGGTGCCTTTTTTATATATAGGTTTACTTATATGTTTATAAGGACAAACAACACTATTTATAACTAAACTAGTGGACCCGGCGGACTTCGTACCGCTTTGACAGTTTCCATCAAGTGATTAAATTCTCTTTGGTTTCCATGACAACAAATCAAACAAATCATTTTGTATTGGAAAATTAAATTGTCGTTTTTAGTATATTTATAGTGTGATTCCCGTGAGAATATCGGGATAAAAACTATCCATCCGTTGCAGCTTGAAGAAGGAACAAATATACAGACATACACACAAACTTTCGCATTTATAATATTAGTGTGATGGACAAATACATACCTATGCAAAGTCAGTCAAAATTATTTGTAGGAAGCATAATGGAATAAACACGACTTATAATTTTTTTTGTTGCATTTTGTATTAACAATGATTTCGCCATTGTTCTTTCAAGATAATCAGCTCATCAGTAATTGAGGAGTCCGGGTACAGTGCACTTCCACCTCGTCAAATGCTTACTTAAGAAATTTATAAAAAAAAAATTACTTTACCTAACACTATAAAAAACATACTACGTAACTATTGAAAAGTATGTTAAGAATTTCCGGAACTCGAAATCACCAACTGGCGATATAGTTAATATTTCTTCTTAAATGTCACCCTCAAAAAAAACTGTCGCGTCACGCGTCTCCGAGATTTATCGCTCGACAGAGACATTGAAAAAAATTAACAAGTCTGCCACGAACGAGCGAAAGACACATGGCAGCTAGTTAGGTCGAGATTGCAATTTTATTACCCTTAAAACAATGTTATTGACAAAGTTGTGGTTTTTTTTCGTTAAAACTGCAAAGAAGAGCTCGTAAAAACAGGACAGTTTGGAGAGCTTAAGCACAAAATAATAGGTGACTTATTTTGTGGCTGTAGCCCGGACTGTAAAAATTCATTTTAAACATAGCGATATCCAGCTCCAAATCAAAATTAGCAAACATTGGTTAGTTTACCAATTTTAGTGAAGCTTTATATTGAAATGAAACAACATTTACAAATCTACTCGCGATTATTAGTTTTTCCTGGCGTTTCGAATCGTTTAAATGTTTTACTTGACAAAAGAACCTTTTTTATATTAAATGAATATTTCTATGAATATTTCTATTCTATTCTTTTTATATCGTTTGTTCAACGAAGTTAATGCGATTTGAACTTCGGAAAGTTTACCAGCAATATTAGTTTGAGAGAATTAATTAAAACTGTTAAGTTTATATGTAATACCGATATATGGAATGTCTCTAAACACATACCTACATATATGAAAGACTCGATAAAGTCCCGATAGATCACACGCTCTGGAAGCCAGACTTCACGACGGACAAGCAAGCCTTGTTCTCAGTAGATACCGGTGGCAGATGGTGCTACTTGAATTCAAATACTATTCTCACAGTGTTTAAGTGACGATTGCAGATGACTAGACGAGTATATTAGTTATTGTTCTGAATGTGAGAGTGTTTGATTACTTTTATAGTTACGGCGAAATGTTCAGAATTCCCTGTGTGGTGCCGGGTATAAAGAATTGCACCACCCCATCTCAACCCGTGGGTGTCATAAAAGTCGAAAAAGGGACCATTCCAGAGGATGAACAGCAGCATCTCTCTGAGGTTAACTCTCAACTTACTGCGATCGCCAACCCGCCTGCCAAGCGTGGCGATTATGGCAAATCCCCTCATGTATCCTTGGGGGAGGCCTTTGTCCAGCAGTGGAAGTCTTGGCTGAGATGATGATGATGGTTCAGAATTAATCTCACCAGTTTCATCTTGTGTCGGTATTATTTAAAATATTTGTTAACTATCATTTAGATACTAATTGTTTAATAATTTCCAACGTACTGTCAACGCTTTGTTCGCGCATATTTGGGGCCAAATCGCAATAGCGTCGCTATATTTCAACGTTATGTCTTAGAGGAAAATGTCAGAATTAATACACTGTGCACTGGAGACATTATTGTAAATAACAGATTTAAAGACTTGATGGAGGATGAAGAATGGAGATGGAAGCGCACTTCACCTGGAACCCTGGCTACCGTAATGGGGATATCGACAACAATTATAATAAATTTCAGAACTTTAAACCAGGGACCGGAACCGCTTTCCATTGGGGTTTTTGATTGGGTTGTCTTCACTAACCCTATCAATACGGTAAGCATTTCGTCACTTACTACATCGTAAGGCTAACTAAATTGATACAGTTAATTAGGGTAAGCACTAACCGCAACCAAAAACCCTGGTGAGGCTAACCCTATAAAAAGGGTTTCAACGCGCACAAGCAATTCGAGCTTTACGTGTAATGCATTAGACTTATTATTGCATTACCGTTTACGTGTCCTATCTCGTTTTCGCGCATTTTGGGGAATTTTACTAGCATACCGGTATTTAAATTCGGATCGTAGCATTGATTCGACGCCGCGGCGTCGAGAGGACAGGTAAACGGTAATGCAATAATAAGTCTAGGCATTGCAAGTAGAAGCTTGAATTGCTTGTGCGCGTTAAAACCCTTTTTATAGGGTTAGCCTCAAAAGGGTTTTTGGACGCCTCAAATGCGTTTACAAATTCTTTAACCATACGTGAGGATAAGAAATTATGTGGCGACCGGAGGCCGCTACATAATTTCGCCACATAATTTTTCACATCTATTCTAAGCCTACCACAAGAATATTATTGTGTTTTAAGGATTGAGATAGGTACGATAGTTCTTCAGTGGTTAATTAAAGATTCCGGGTGAAGTGCCTTACACCTTCAGTCTACTCATCATTGGAGCGCTTACACCGTTGCAGGATATAATATAAAGAAAGCTATTGCCCTAGCAATGCTTACCGCCTCGTCTGTAAGGCAGTAATACAACTATGCTCGATATGCGCGCGCGCACGGTGATCAACGATAATGCATACTCCGATAGCGAAGCGTTTTGTAAACACGCCCTTATCTCCTACAATTTGGACCATAGAGTTATCAATAGCGTAAGACACGGCTATCGCGGCTTTCAGTAAGTGTTTTAAACAAGTTTAAGGTGCTAGTAGATTTTTTTTCAAGATGGCTTGCTTATTGGAAAACTGTTGCCGCAACACCAATGATACATCACAGCCCGACCGTTCCTCAAAAGGCCAATACACTTTCACATGATACACTAAACATTATATTTAAAATTTTCAATGCCATCTTTATCATCACCGGCTCTTTCTATGTCCCCATTACTGGGGCACAAGCCTTCCCTATGGATGGATAGGGAGGACGAGCTATAAACCACCACGCGGGCCCAGTGCGGATGAGTGGTTGTTAACGACTGCTACGGCTTAACGTGCCTTCCGAAGCACGGAGGATCTCGAGATGACACATTTTTGGTCACTCATCTGATGACCGGCCTTTGCGAAAGTTGTTTAACCTTAGCAATTGCAGACCAGGCGCGTTAACCACTGCGCCATCGAGCTTCTCAATGTTATATTTATATTGAAAGTAAAAATTACTGATAATAACGCGAAAAAAAAAACTTACTTGAGCCAAGTCGTCTTTGTTCAAGTGCTATTTTCCGCGTCTATTATTGTTGTTTTTTAAGTCTATGGCATGAACCTGACTATTTATGGCTCGCTCGTCGTTTCCATTCCGTATTGGCTGTTGTGTCTATAACTGTTATTCATTTGGTATGTAAGTATATTGAGAACTGGTATGTCCTCTTGGTATTTCTTTTCCTATTACATATTATCGTGTTTTTTCAGTATTATTTATTATGAAAAATAAAATTTTATAAATAATCTTCGTACAAAACTCCAATTTTACAGGTAAGGACCTATTATTACATTTGACGATTTGTGTCCGTAATACCAATTTATCAACCGCTACTAGAGCGTTCGCGTTGCAGTTGTTTTTTCAGTAATACGCCAGCCGTGCATGTGGAAAGAGCCGACTGAGGGACAAGGGTTTCAAGATGCTCGCACATCAGGCGTAGTGACCTTAGTTTCTAGGATTTACCAGGCAGGACTGACGAGAACCCTCACGTTATATAAAAATATTTGTGCCACCACACTACCGCAAAAATATACCCGAAACAGTTATATTGTTCGCTGTCAGAGGATGTATATTGTAATAATCACTTTCTGTTCAGTGAAACTTTGAATAATTTGAAATCGAAGATAATCACAATGTTAAAATTCACCTACTTTTAAATAAATAGTAATCTGTAACCTCTTGTAAGGAACCAATTTTTTTGTCATTGTTATTTTAGTAAAGTAAATAGACTACCGTGCTTCGGAAGGCACGTAAAGCCGTTGGTCCCGGCTGCATTAGCAGTCGTTAACAACCACCAATCCGCACTGGGCCCGCGTGGTGGTATGGCCCGTTCTCCCTATTCATCCATAGGGAAGGCTCGTGCCCCAACAGTGGGGACATAAAAATGAGCTGATGATGATGATGATGATGATGATGATGATGATGATGATGATGATGATGATGATGATGAAATAGACTATTTAATATCCCACTGCTGGCCAAAGGCCTCTATCATTGAAATCAAGTCATCGCAACAATTATTGATGATTAAACGAACTTACCTGTAAGTGAAGTTCTATCATAATTATACGAAGCGCCTCGTCCGAAGAGATTAGTAGTTAATTATTTTATATTGTTACTTGTAGTATCGCATAGATGTCACCACTCCTGCACTATAGTTGAGATTTAGTTTTTTTTTTTTGTTGTGGGTATCCCTATCTTTCTCTATGGCGCCATGGCCTCGCGTTCGTCATTTAGTTTAGAGATTCAGGTTTTTTTTTTTTTTTATGTATTTCCCTAGAGATTAGTAACGGGAATAATGGCAGAGTAAGGGTGGGTGGGAGTTACTAATCTCTTCGGACGAGGCGCTTCGTATAATTATGATAGAACTTCACTTACAGGTAAGTTCGTTTAATCATCAATTATACTTCGCGCCTCGTCCTCGAGATTAGTAGTTAATTATTTTATATTGTTACTTGTAGACTTTGAGAGTAGTAATAATGTGGGAAATATCATCAATGGAAATACTTTTCGAATTAATGTAGGTTTATTTGTATACTTAATTAAACAACATTATGTAGATCAGTAATTTAACTAATATTATACAGTTATACAGTTCCTAATTTAAATTTTTCAAATCAATCAGTATTGTAATTTGCTACATAAAATACCTAAGCATCAAAATAGAATGAGGTAAAGATGTACAATCGTCGTTCAAAACAGGTCTATTATAGAACCGTGCAAACACAGTGTTTCGGATTTAGTAACATAACAAAGTTTTACCAGGACATATAGTGGGTTTATTATTGAAAAAAGGTTTATTGTTATTGGCAGTTTGCAGCCTGGTTTTGATGTTTTAATTAAATCGGAGATTGTAATAGTAATACGGCTGGATGATGAATGTATATTCTTAATATTTATTTTTGACAAGGTCTAAACTCTATGGGCAGTTGTAAGTGACAGTAATGTTATTGTCTTTTTGGTCAATGTTAGGTCTTCATTGGGGTACCATTGACTCAATTGATCTAAAACGCAATTTGTATCCTAGGTAACATTATACTTTGGTAACGGTGGTCGGAGACGAAATACACCCAGTCTTTAGATATGTTTGGACCCAGTAACAGCGACAACGCTGATCGGCATGAGTTCAGAGTGCCATATTGACAGGCTTCATTATATAACAAAAAATAAAATAAAATAAAATAAATAAATAACTGGGTAAAATATACCACAGTAGGGACTTAAGCAAATTTTTGATAGCGCGTCTCGGATAAGACTGCTGCCACCAGGGTAATGGATTAGTGTATCCACCGAGAGCTGGAATGGGAAATTATCGTGTGTTTATGAGGTGGAAATGTTATAATTCTGGAGACCACAAGGGCTTTAAATACGGGATACTATAGTTGCGTATGATGGCATAGTGACATTCACAAGAGCTACTTGTAGCCTAAACTGAATAAATGATTTTGAATTTTGCGTAGGTCACGAAGGAACAACCATGATACCTTTTGCTTTGTCAGAAATTATTTTCTTTAATACTTTTAATATAATAGAGAAGGGAGGAAACGCATAAAAATTCAAACCACTCTATGTTATGGTGAAAGAATCAATATTTATAGCATCAGGGTCTGTATGCCATGAGATATAACTGCACTGCGTGACCTATGTTGTTTAACCATCATTGAACATCGGATACAGTGTAACAGGAATATTCATTGTTTTATCATAGTCGTCGTCATTTCTCAGGTTAAGAAATTTACAGCGTTCTAAATCCTTAGTGTCAAGTAGCCCATACAATACAGCTGGGCATGCTGATACTAGCAAGCCAGTGACTTGGGCGAGCTTCCGGACTTTACAATTTCTTATCTTCAAAAAGTTTTCCAATTCTGTTATAATTTGCAATCTTTTATCTAAAGGTAAGCTTAAATTAATTTCGTGCGAATTGAATGATCGTACCAAATTTACAAGTTACAGATGGTTTAAGAACGCTCTTTTCCTCATTGATAATGAACCCAATTGAAGTTAATAGGGTTTTAGTAATTTTTATGTTTGCTATACATTGCTGGTAAATTTGACCGAATAGCAGCCAGTCATCAAGATAAAGTGTGGAAATTAATCCTGCAGTTCTTAGTAGTTTTAATTTTTTACGGTTAAAGATAAACCGCATTTTACCGTTAGGTTTCGGCGTTAGGAATATACTTGATATAAACTGGTTTTTACAAGGTTCGCATTCAGTTCAATATCTACGTAATCACCAATAGCTTCGTAAAAAGAATATTATTTTCATTACTTTTAACCGGAGTGTGTGGGATCGAATCCTAAAATGCTGGAGCCGAGAAAGGGATTTTATAACCATCAATCAAAGAAAGAATTGTTCTGTCTTTCGTAATAAGGAACCATTAGGTTTTAAAGTAATGTAAACGGCCGGCATACTCAACTGAATTTAGTAGCGACGACGTGCCTGTGTCTGCATCAGTGCCGGCAGCTGTTGCTGACGCAACGGCTGTCTCCATGAGTGCGCGGGCGGCGGTGGCGAAGGTGGTGCGCGGGGGCCTACAGGCTCGTAGCTCCTCGGCGGTGGGCCCGGCTGCCTGTATGCTGGACCAGGAGCTTTGCGGTTTAAATTCTTCTGGTTTAGTGTCTTCGCCCGCTTAAGTATATTTTTATGGTATGATGCATCAGCCTTTAATTTGACTCCTGATTTAATAATCGATTTAGCTGTTTTATTAGTCTCAGCTAACGTTTCGCTAAATAAAAAGGTGTCAATCTTAGTATTGCTAAGGTGTTCTTTAAGATCCTTTTTTAATGAAAAAGGATGAAGTTTCTTCTTGTTAAGAAGACCCCATGATGAATATCGCATAGCCATCGGCTGAGATCCATAAGCTTTTAAAGCGTTTCTTTGTCCATGTCCTTTGACGTAAGTTGGGCAGTAATGATTTCTCCTAGGCAGGAAATAGCACTTGCTATCTGTTTTTGTTTGGCTTCTATACCTTTATCTCGCTTAACAGTGTTTTCAGGAATAGCCACTTTGATTTTGGTATTTATTTTTGGGGGGTTAATACGCAAGCAATTGGCGGGTATCGAGTATTTCGAAATCAATTCTTTACGACCCTCTTTATTAAGACCCTATGTGGATGTGTGTTCAAGTCGGCAAGCAAGCTCTTGCCGAATGTCTTTGCCAAGTTTTTCTGTGAGCAACGGATCGTCACCCAGAATTTCAAGGACATCAGTGTCCAAATTACCATCTTTGTTGGTAGTATCAAGGGCTGGAGCCCTCAAAGACGTACAGGGCGCTTCTGGGGGAGTCATTGCATCTACAAGACTATCGTCAGCAGGCGCCTGTACCTCATGGGTAAAGCCAACTAGCTCAGCATTATCGAGTTCTTCATACAATCAATCAGATAATTGCGGCATAGGTGTGGATATAAGACAACGTTAATACGTTATACTTAACTAGGTACGGGCAAAAAGTGCGTATTTGGAAAACATTAAATAATGGCATTGCACTTATATTAGATAACGATTGTTATCTTGTCAAGGTTAGGTAAAAATCCCCAATGGATTCAACGCCAACCGTTTACTTTTGAATGCGTCGAAGAAGCCCCGACGGTTAACTCTGGTTGCATTTTGTATGTACCAAAATTAGTTCAGTTACATATAAGACAACGTTAATACGTTATACTTAGCTAGGTACGAGCAAAAAGTGCGTATTTGGAAAACATTAAATAATGGCATTGCACTTATATTAGATAACGATTGTTATCTTGTCAAGGTTAGGTAAAAATCCCCAATGGATTCAACGCCAACCATTACTTTTGAATGCGTCGAAGAAGCCCCAACGGCTAAATCTGGTTGCATTCTGTATGTACCAAAATTAGTTCAGTTACATACATATAAGACAACGTTAATACGTTATACTTAACTAGGTACGAGCAAAAAGTGCGTATTTGGAAAACATTAAATAATGGCATTGCACTTATATTAGATAACGATTGTTATCTTGTCAAGGTTAGGTAAAAATCCCCAATGGATTCAACGCCAACCGTTACTTTTAAATGCGTCGAAGAAGCCCCAACGGCTAAATCTGGTTGCATTCTGTATGTACCAAAATTAGTTCAGTTAAATACATATAAGACAACGTTAATACGTTATACTTAACTAGGTACGAGCAAAAAGTGCGTATTTGGAAAACATTAAATAATGGCATTGCACTTATATTAGATAACGATTGTTATCTTGTCAAGGTTAGGTAAAAATCCCCAATGGATTCAACGCCAACCGTTACTTTTGAATGCGTCGAAAAAGCCCCAACGGCTAAATCTGGTTGCATTCTGTATGTACCAAAATTAAGACATTGATAAGTTAATAAAACACTCGTTACCTGAGTTTACGAGTCCGTTGTTGTGTGTTAACGGCGGCGAGTCACTCGCCGGGCTTCCTTTGTCACGTATTTAGCGCTGTAGCTTGCACATTTTTTCATTATATGTTCAAGTTCTTCTTCACAAGTCTTAGGATTTTTACGTTACGGCATTTTGCGTACAAAAACAGTCGATTGAACACGGAAGAAATTTAAAGTGACTGGAGTGGTCGAGCACTAAAATGCGAATGACGAACGCGAGGCCATGGCGCCATAGAGAAAGATAGGGATACCCACAACAAAAAAAAAAAAAACTAAATCTCAACGATAGTGCAGGAGTGGCGACATCTATGCGATACTACAAGTAACAATATAAAATAATTAACTACTAATCTCGAGGACGAGGCGCGAAGTATAATTAGGTAGGTACCTATTAGCTTAATCACCACACTTGTCAAAAGCGGGTTGGTGATCACAAACCCGGGTTATGCATAGAAAAATCCGAAATACTGATAGCTCGACCTAGGAAATGAACCCAGGACTTTCGGGTATCGAGCTTTGCCACTCTTTGCTATGCCACCGAGGTGTCACTTTTATTATAATTTTTCGGAAACCGTGCTGTTGTGGTACTGTATGACATTGTGGAAATTGAAACTTTTACCTGATGTAATTTTTTTTACTTAGATTTTTTATTTTGTTTGTTTGTTTTTTTTTTTTCATTGTGTGGTTGTCTTCTACATTTTTTGTGTTTATTTGTAATGGAAAGTGTCCTGCTATGATAGGGCATTTTCCAATATTTTTGACGCTGTAAGGGAGAACAGAGCTGGACTTTTGTTGAGTTTCTTGCCGGTTCTTCTCAGTACAAGATCTCCCGCCCAGAGTAGACTTACGAACCGATGGCATAGTGACATTCACAAGAGCTACTTGTAGCTTAAACTGAATAAATGATTTTGAATTTTGAATAATGTTTACACCCTATGTAAGGCCTTAGTTTTGTGTAAGTACATATAATCAATAAATACCTACACAAAACACTTCTATCGATATTTATTTCCAGATAGCGCACTGTTTCTGATTCATACTTTTTTCCTATAGATAAACTCGATGGGACTTGAAGTAAATGCACGGCTTTTAGTACTGTTTGCTCGGAGCGATACGCGAACCGCGGAATTATGATAACTGATACCGAATGTATGTTTGGATCTGTGGCTTGTACAATGTACTGCCATTTGTTGGTCGCTGAACTGCTGGTATTCGTGTAGGAACTGAAATTGAAATAGAAATATATTTATTGCTTATTAAGTGTACATATAGATCTTATTCTAGGTAAAATGTAGGTGGCTTATAAACTTAATTAGCCTTTTCAGATATTGCAAATTACTTAATTTAACATTAACAATTCAAATTATGAAAAGTCTAAACATTACGTGAAATATGGGTCAAAATATTCTGTTAAATTATAGAAGGCTTTTCCCATCAACCAGGTTTTTAATTTGATTTTAAATAATTTGGAGTTTAACCCTTTCAGTTCTAAGGGTAGATGATTAAAAACACAAATCGGTTTTTTTTAAGTTTATCTTGCTTTTAAAAGCGCAATTTTTTTGTATTATTATTCATTAAGGGTAAACATTTGGCCCTCATCTCACTTGATGTTAACTGATGATAAGACCACTGGTGGGAAAGCACTTCACCCTGAATCTTATATATATATTTTATCATAGTATTAGTTGTCGCCCGCGACTTCGTTCGCTAAGACTACACTATCCCACAGGAACCTGTTACCGGGATAAAAAGTATCCTATATCCTAGTCCGGGTCATGGTCTGTCTATGTGCTAAGTTTCATCCAAATACGTTCAGCTATATTCACGTGATGCGCGGTCAAATAAACACAAACAGACACAAATCTAAAAACTGTTGGAACGTGTTCTGTTATCGATTTTAAGTATCCCCAGCCAACTTTTTTTCGAATATCTTCCATGACTTTCGACCCTCTTTAGCTTTATTATAATGTATAGATGTTTGCATACATTTATAAAAATATATTTAGCCCAGAAAAGACCTAGGCGTAGAAAAATGCAATGGCTACAGAACCTCGCGGAGTACAATTTGAGCACTTCAGAACTGGTCCAAGCCGCAGGGTACATCAATGGCGCAAGTGGCCATAATGATAGCCGAACCCCGATAGGAGATAGCACATGAACAAGAAGAAGAATATGCATACAATGTGGTGTGTATTTAAACTATATGTTGTACTTACATAACCACGATACAGGTACACGAAGACGTATTTTTATTATTGAAATATTGACATAATAATATGATTCCGCTCTATCTGATGTTAAGATAAGATAAGATAAGATAATTTTTTATTGCCATAAAATTGTGTAAATACATAGCAGGTGTTATTTATGCATATAAAAATGGGAACAAACAATTTACCCTAGTCGGGCATGCAATTTTTAGTAGGTAGGTAAGTAGGTACACATGTCACATAGAAACAGCCATTATGCTGTTTTTGTACCGAAATTAAGCAATTCAGCAGAAGCAAAAACGAGAAAAAAGCACATTACACGTTGAAACAAATAGAATTTCACTTTAAATTATTATTGCATGTCTTGAGTACTGCTCTTATATGTACCATATCCATATGTTTTGTGTTTAATTTTTTTTATATGAAAATCACAAAAGAACATCTCACCATTATGTCGTGTTATTTGTCACGTCTAACAATACTGCCAACATGAATCACATAACGCCAAAGTGGCCAGCGCGTTGTGAAAACAGTTTTTTTTATAATCCCCAACCAGTGGATTAACGAAATCGCATCAACGCGGTAAGCGTGAAATACGTGTGTGTATGGGCCTTAACATTTTTAGGAAAAAAAAATGAATTTATACGCTTTGTTGACCGAGTGGTATTGCGCTCGGTTCCATATTCGAAGCTCTTGCAAGCTAAGCATGTTTCGGCTTTTTTCATTCATAGCCCGGGATTCTAATCACCAATCCGCGTTTAGAAAGCGTGGTGATAAGTCAATATTCATCAATTATAGCGACTAGCAATTATATGACTTGATTTTAAGGATGGAGTTCTCTGTGTTTAATAATATTGTACAGAGCAATCATTTATTTATGTTTAAACGAGCAAATGTCATATCCCCTGAGATCTGTTATTCAAGTTTGATGACCTGTCCCCAGCAGTGAGACGTATTGCCTTATTGATGAGTTTTCGATAAATTATAGAAAATTAAACTAAAGAATTTAATTAACACGAAGTTTAACATAATATAATATCATTATATACCCTATTGTATCATTAAATACACCTATCGATAGGATTATGTATAAAGTTGACACTTCTCTACGCATACACATAAGAATAGAATAGGAATAAGTAGATTGAGTAATTATTTATTAACGATGACACAAACAAGTTTACTTTTTTACAGAAGCCAGGGCAAAATTAATTTTTAATTAGGCCTTTGTTGCAGTAAAAACATTTTTTAATAATTTTTTTATTTCATTACAAAAATAAAGATAGATAATAAATAAGGAAACAAGAAAGTGAGTGAAGGCCAACTAGGACTCTACCTCAGCTTGTGCCGTTGCGGGGTGCTGCAAGCAAACGCCATCATAACGACGCTGGTATTCTGACAGGGCCTATGAGATTTTGCGTCAAATTGTTGTCAGTGGTGCTTTTAAGTTAACAAAACGTATGTACACACAAACCAAACGTACGTATTGTTAATATTCACAACACACCACCAGAATAAGGCGGCGACAGACACCCGAAGTGGCCATTCCGCCGTACAAACATATATTTTTTGCCGGACTTAACGCGTAGCCCGCAGCGGATCACGGTAATCGCGTCAACTCGGGAGTTCGGGACGCATGAACGACGCGTGGACAGTGGGTAGGTATGCGGCTTTATGTTTGACTGTTTGTGTCAAGGGATTTTTGGGTCAAAAAAATATTTTGAAAGAGTTTTATAAATGCAATCTTTTATTGATTACTTTCATTAGTAATCTCCGAAGAATATGCGGGTTCTTAAAGTGAGACAGGGATTTTTTTACAAAAAGCAATCGTGCCGATCTACAAAAAATACTTTAAAATTCTATTTAATATGTACTTAATGTTTTTTTTGTTTGTTGAGGCTTTTTTTGTAAAGAAAAAGATTTTCTATTGATTTCTTAGTGTTACGTGTTACCATGTGTTACGTAGGCCAAACATTGCCTATATTTTAATTTTGAGTACGTCCATGCATACTCCTCGTAGATTGTAATTAGTTTTTATGTACGACATTTTGGTAAAACTATTTTTGTCCCTGATTTTAAATCCCAATCGATATCAGAATGTATAGATCTCATTATCTATTGTAGCGACATCTATTGGCGCCAACTGTAGTGTTAAATGTTCACCCTATTTCACAAAAAAAGGTTTCAATATAATCTCTATCGTATCGTTGTTAGGGTTCCTCAACATTTTATTACATTTTGCTTAACGCTACTTTTTTATAATAACATAAATTCTATAATCCAACATTTTAAAAAGAAATGAAATTAAACAAACTAAAAAGCATTTATTATAGGCATGACAATTGAAATTCATTTCAATTCAGAAACATAGATAGTTCAACATATATTTTATACTTTTTCTTTTTTTATTGTAAAAGAATAACACAACACAACAGCCAACTTAATACAAATGATCTTAGATCTAATCTAAATTAGACCAATTATGTTATTCATATTTGAGTAATATGATGATGAAACAAGCTAGATTTTGTTTATTTTAAGGTTGTTTTAACAATAGAAAAAAATGTATTGAGATTCTAAAACTTAGAAAGTAACTTACAAATGGACAGGTGAGAAAACTAACCAGATAAATTGTATAAATTGAATACTTACATACATGTATTATTATTATTTATTATAATTTTAGGTATATACACAAGAAAGAACCTGCACACTTCGTAACAGCTCAGTGTTGCCCACATATTTGTACAATACAGAATGTCACCTAACCAGCCTCTTTGTCGGTCCGTCTGCGTCCGACATTACGACCGGATTAGCCGGCGACAAAAGGTTGCGTGCGGATGCTCTCTTTGTCGCACGCGTCGAAACAATTACTGACGCTCCGTCTAACTTTAATGATAACACAGTAGCAGTGATGTACAGTCAGTGACTGTACATCACTGCGTAGTAGATATAAATCACAAAGTAAAGTGAAGTGTAAGTAAAATATCATCAAGTCTTTGTCTTTGTCTTTGAACACATTGGGAAACCAATTGAATTATCTATGGCGCTTAGTAACTAGTAAAGCTATGAAATGCTGTACCATTAGTCGGGACCTTAGCCGCTGACGGAAGCTCCTTTGAAAAAAAATATAAATCCTACCAATATTATAATCGAGAAAGTTTGTAAGTATGGTTGGATGTTTGTTACTCTTTCACGTAAAAACTACTGAATGGATTTAGATGAAATTTGGCATACAGATAGTTTATAACCGGGAATAATACATAGGATACTTTTTATCCAGATATTCCCACGGGAACGGGAACCACGCGGCTGAAACTGCGAGCGGCCGCTAGTATTTCATAGTTAAATCTAAGTTAAGTAACTTTTTCTAAATAAAACATGAAACCTGTACAAATGTGGCTCCCGATACAATCCGAACCCCTCCGAGAATCTAGTAGGGTTCCCTCTAGAAAACCTCAGACGGTGCTTCATTTCACATGGCTTGAGGAACCCTTTAAGTTTCTCGCCGCCCCCAAAAAAGTCCGGTGACGCTGAATATGAACAACAGCAATCAGCACACCCTCTCAAAAAAAAAATTACAGCTGTACTTGTAACATTTACAAGATATGTTTTCGAACACAGTAAATAAACTAAATAAATAAATAAATAAACTTTCCCACACTTACACCAATTATTATGTAGCCCAAGAGAAGCTTCGTTAGGAAACTCGTTAAATGGTTACTAGACAACGGATAAACATTCTTCAAATACTTATATACACAGTAAGAGACACCCAGACCCGAGACAATTTAGAATAACAATAATTTCTAAAATTGACTGATTTTTATTTTTAATTAATTAATTTTTATTTTATTTTTTTATTATATTATTAAATTCCGAGTTACTAGTACTAGCCCAGTGGACGAAATTCTAACGTAGTTTCCACGAAAAATATATCTTAACACATATAATATCTATATTTTATCTTTGGGGACTCTTTCTCTTTAGAAACTTTAACTATACTAAATCTCACACTCATTCATGCGCGCAATGTGCTTAAAAAGGGGCACGAAGTGTTATCCTACCTATTAAACTTAAACTTCCCTTATAATAACTATCATCATCATCATCAGCTCATTTATATGCCTCCACTGCACGAGCCTTCCCTATTGATGGAGAGAGAAATGGCCATAAACCACCACGCGGGCCCAGTGCGGTTTGGTGGTTGTTAACGACCGCTAATGCAGCCGGGACCAACGGCTTTACGTGCCTTCTGAAGCACGGAGAAGCGAGAGATGATACATTTTTGGTCACTCATCCGATGACCGGCCTTTGCGAAAGTTGCTTAACCTCAGCACTCGCAGACCGGGCGCGTTGTCCACTGCGCCATCGAACTCCTCATTAAAACTAAAAGAATGTGTGGAAATCGCGTCTATAGATACGTGCAAAATGTCAAATACATTTCAATGTATTTGCGTAAAAGTTTGTAAACAAATAACAATATACAGTGCTAATAACTGAAAGAATAAGTGTCATCTCTTTCTCGCCTTAACCAAGTGTAGGTGTTAATAACTTAGATGCCTTAGTATTAACTATCTAATCTAACATTAGTAAGTATTTAGTAATAGCTCTATTATAAAATAGAAATCGTTCCTTCATTGTTCTAAGGTTATCAGACGTACAAACGTAAAGGTAATTAATTCTCATCTCCCCTCCACCAAATTGGCAGCTCTCAGACGGACCGGAAACGGATGGGGGAGGTGGAGGAAGCGGAAACGGACCGGTAGCCGCTGACCGGACGGATGTGACGTCAGACGTCTTATTGATTGCGGCTAATTCATTTCGGGAGAGGCCGTTTATTTTGGTTCGTCGAGATTTGTTTGTACTTTGGAAGTTGGTATGACCGAGTTTACAAACAAATATGTTATTCTAATTATTACATCATTAGTAGTAAAATTGGCGATATAGTAAGAGAACTATCCTATTTGGTGTAAAGATTAGCGAATTGCAAAATTATCAATATTCATTAAAAAAAATTGTTTTTAAAGTTTTTTAATACTTATTCAAGAAAGGTACTTTTTATTTCCTATAATAAATAACATTGTAAAAACCACGAATGTTGGTAAACAATGCTATTCATAGCTTACTAGTCGAAAACAATAATTATTCTAAATATTAATATTTAAATTTTTGAGTTTACAATAGCTAAAATTAGACATAAGAATAATATTGTAAATCTGTATTGTAAACTTGTTTGTGATTCAATAAATAGAAGAACAAAAAATAAGCAAGTACTTAACAAGTAACTGGATTACAATGTTGGAGCGAGTTAGGTAAGTAGTAGAAAGACAATTTACCACTGTACTGAACTATTTACAATACAAATAGAATAATATAATGACATTTACGAAAACAGATTTACAATAAAATAATACAATACCTATATACAGAAATAAAAAAAAGGTAAAGGTAAATAGTTATATTGCGATTGCGGACATTGGAATTACTATACAATACCACAATACAAGTAGTTTTCTGTAAACTAAGACTAACTATTAAAAAGATAAATGATATTGACGACCATTTCAGTGGTTCTAACCACACTTAAAGTCATGTTTTATTGGCAACTTTAGATAAATCCCTAAGCCTCTCGATTCCGATCACCGGTCATTCTGGCTTAAAATCTTGTTAGATATTTTCAACTGGACAGTAAGTTATACTAACTACATATATTTCTTCGTAAAATGCCATTATTCAATAATAATAATAATAAAGCCGAGAAGGGCAAGCTCACTAAGTACTTTGACCTGGCTCACGAGGTGACCGCTATGTGGGATGTGGATGCGACGATCATTGTCCCCATAGTCGTATCTGCAAACGGCCTTATAGCGAAAAGTTTCGACCAACATCTCAAGAGGCTGTCGCTGAATGGCTGGATCAAGGGTCAGATACAGAAGGCAACACTGCTGGACACGGCACACATTGTCAGGATATTTCTTTCTCTCCAGCCTTAATCGCCGGTAGCTTGAGTCCTGCTCCGCTGGTGGCAGCGTTCTAGGTTTAGGTTTTTATAAAAGTTGTATATTTGTTATATTTTACTTTTTATAATTTTTTTATAAATAACCTAAATCTAAGATTTAAAACAAATAATAATGATAATAAATCATTTATTCGGCTTTTAAACACAGGACAAACATAAACAAATAACGGTAAAATACTCTAAAAATATTAGGTCTACCTAAAATTCCGATATGGAAATTTTATGATACCTACAATCAGAAAGACATCAGAAAGAAGATTTCGACAGGAACCGGTGACATCTGACATCTGTTTCGGTTAATTATTAAAAATAGGAGACAACACCTGATTTAAGTATTTAGCAACCCATGAATACAAACCCTGTCTAACTATATCTAACTATCGTTCCATAAAATTTCAATAAAAATCTATATTATTTGATGCCGAAAACTGTGTCAAACACTGGGCTTAAAGTGCCGAGCATCGGTGCTACTACCCTACCTATTTAAACCTTCTTTCCTATTTGAAACCGACTAATAGCAATTGAAACATCAGAGCGCCACCATTTTCCCCAAAGAATAATTAGCGTCGAAGAATCGTGACAGCGCCTCTCTAACAGGTTAGGGGTGTTACAAGTAACAATTGACTAAGGCGCTGCGCAGACAGAGCAACTTTGATTTCCGATTGCGGCAACAGGCAACTTCCATCCCGATCCGAAACCCTCGGAGAATCTAGTAGGGAACCGGGACACGCACTAGTGCGTCATGACATTCCTTATAGAAAACCTCTGACGGAGTTTGGATCACACGGCTTAGAACCCTTTAAGTTTCTCGCAGCCCCGAAAAAGTCTGGTGACGCGGCAAAAAGCAATCTCTCTTTAAAAAAAGCAAGTCCCAACTAGTGGTTTCCATAATAACCTAAAGAAACATCGCAGACATAGCAACTCTTTGACGGCTTCCGTCCGTAGTCGAGTGGCTCGCAAGCCGGTTTCTGGTGTTGCCATCTCCGAGGTCCCGGGTTTGATTCCCGGTCGGGTCAATGTAGAAAAACAAACTTTTTCTATATTTTCTCGGGACTGGGTATTTGTGGTACCGTCTTTGTTTCTGATTTCAATAACACAAGTGCTTACGCTACTTTCTTTGGAGTCAGAGCAGTGTGTATGTGATGTTGTAAATTTTTTTTTCTAGTTGAAAGTTTCGATTATCGATAACAGTTTTCATAACAGTTTACTGTAATCAATGATTGAACCGGTTTAAATTGCCGCATCTAGCAACTATCAAAATTGCTCTGTAGTTGTGTCTAGTTGCTGGTTTCCCCAACTGCTAATAACTGACTTGTTTAGTATGGATTATAAAAATATTTAGAATTGCGGCAACCGTAAATTGTTGCTGCAACTGACCTTTAACGAAAACTTTTGAAAAGTTGATAGCTTCTTCAACTAAGTAGGGTTCAACAGTAGTTGGTAAAAAATGTTTGGGCGATTCAAAGGGTCAAGGTTCAAAAGATTCAAGAGAGAAGAAAGATTCAAAAACTGTTCTTAAATTTATTTGAATAAAAAAATTTACTTTGACATTGAAGTTGATAGTTTCTCCAACTAAAGTTGCCTGTCTGCCTTACAAGTTACAATAAACTGAGAGCGGCCGGTAGTCGTGTTAATAGTCAGAGCAGCGTCTAATTTAATTAGACCACTGTCTCTGAGTGAGGTGTTTATATTTTCTTAATGCATCCAAAAGTAGAAACTCTTTAAAGGTTTTAAAAATGAACGTGGAATTTCTTAAAGTCATCCAGTTTTGAAAAACATATAAGTAAGTTATTGTGTCTGTTACATGTTTTATTATTTATAAAAGGCGCAGATAAGAAGTGGAAACACTAAAACAGAAAGGAATATCTATAGGTACTTATCAGAACAAAAACGAAACACAGAATATTATAGTACCTATACGTCCTACAATATTCCGTTTTTCGTTTTCATTATTGTTTTTGTTAGATACCTACATCTAAGAAATAAAAAGAACAACTACAAAAAGAATAATAACAAAAATAGTTTGATAGCAATGAGTTTTCGAGTTCGTACATAATGAGTACGAAGAAAAATTAAATATAATAACATGTAGGTATAAATACTCTTATAGTACCTACTACTGCTCTTATACAAAACTCTGCCTAGGATTATAATTGATCAAGCTATTTAATTGTCTACGTACCTACCTACAGGTACAAGTTAACAAAATTAATAGAGGTAGGTACCTATAGAAAATACTTAGGTAACAGCTCTAAGAAGGTTTTTTTCACACTTCCATAGTGAATTGTGTCAACGCACATTTTTATTTTATCTAATTTTGATGAAAGTAAAAAATTTGGTAAATAACTCGTTAAAAGTGGTCGCAAAAACACTACCTACCTACCGGCGCGCTATATTCGCATTTTTTTTAATCTACATCTGCAGACGACCTTTTTAGAACTTCCTTCCTCAAAATACCTCTTTTCACAAAAATGTTATCGATTACTTTACCAGACTCCTATTATTAACCGCACAGAGTTGGTTTTTGCTTACACCTTTTTCCTCAATCTCTACATCTGCTGTCTCGAGATAGCTTTATCAATGGGTACTTCGCGTTATCTGTGGCCCGTAATGACGTTTGAACATTTGGCGCCAAAGCTCTTTTGTTTTTTCTAGTTGCCAGTAACCTCACACGTTGATGGCGACAAGGGAATTAAAAAATAATTTATGCGTTTGAGAGTTTTAAGCACTATGCACACTTTATGCACTGTGCCATATGAGCAAAACGTAGGTATAGGTAGGTTACCTACCTACCTAAGTTTAATCCGAGGGTTGTGGGTTCGATTCCCGCTTGAAGCTTCCTGAGACTGCCTGTTTTCTTTTAATTTTTCTATTAAAAAATCTTTAATCTTCTGTGCGTGTGTATGTTACTGAACTCCTTCTAAACGGCTGGACCGATTTGGATGAAATTTTCTGTGTGTGTTCAAGTGGATTCGAGAATGGTTTCGATTTACAATTGGAACCGGTAGGTGGCGCTGCAATAGGGGTCTATCATGGGATACGGGTATTCTCAAGCGGATGAGTCGCGAGCGGGCTTGCGTACCTAAGTATGTATCTTGTAGGTAGGTACTTATAAGGTAAGGTAAGGTAAGGTTAACACTTAATGCTAAGAAACCTTTAAATATTATCCATTTTAAAGAGTGATTAATTAATCAAATACCTACATTAAGTACATGATGTTATTTTTTCTTTTGCCTAAGTACTTACCTGTAATGTTTAAATAAAACTACGATTTAAAGGTTTAAAATTATTTATTAGCTAGGAAGGGATGTAAAAAGTGGGTATGGGAAGTCAGCTCAATGCGTCCATGCATACCTAGAGGCAAAGCGGCCACACCAAATGTTCTAGTTTTGCCATAGCCAACCTCCCGCTCTGCACTGCACCAAGCAGTCGTTCGGTGACGATCAAAGCGAACGCGTGGCCGCGCCGACATGTACAATGGTTTTGTAAATTTTGTTAAAAAAATCCAGGGTAAAGTACAAAATGTTTTGATCAAACCTCTTTAGAATTCAATACTTTTATTACACGTCTATTGTTACTTAAGTATCTATTTGGCTTTGTATGTGTGATATTTGTTTTGACATGGGATAAACAATATGAGCTGAGTTTATTTTTAAAACAAAATGGTGGAAAAAGGCAAAATGGTCCGGGCAATGTGGCCAAGTGATCGCTTTACCCGATTCACATTAGTGAACCGCGATGAATAGCCGCTTATAATAATTTATGCTTTTGTAAGTGATTAGAATGTTTTATTATTTATTCAGATAATCAACAACTACAAAAGAAAAACTACGCAGGTGTCATGGGAGGAAGACGTGATGGCGCGAGAGACGTTATGTAGAAGAACTTTTGGTACCTACATAGGTAGATTTAAGTAAGAAAACATTGTTGTTTCAAGACTGAACTGATTGTTTCATTTGAAACTTTATTGGTAACTCTTTATTTTTATCTTAAATAAAGATTTTTAAACTTATTTTTAGTGATTTTGTTTTTAAAAATGAATTTCTTGTAATTTAGGCCTGATCACTTTGCCCTTAGCCCCATGACCGCTTTAGGCACTCACACGGGCAAAGCGATTTTTGAACAAGTTTTCGTATTTTTACAAATTATAATAAACGATTCAAGTTTTTGCGAAACGCAATTATTCTTGATGAAAGTTTATTAAATTCCCTATCTTTTGATATAAAATACTTTTTCAAAATCGATTCTATAGTGGCATTTTTTAAAAGTTAAAGTTACTTACTTAAGGTGGCCGCTCTGAGCTGACCTCCCTTACCTAAGTATTTTAACCTGTAAATGGTGAGAAAATATAGATTTTATAGAGTACCCAGGCACCATAAAAAGTAACTAGATAGGTATACCTACGAACAAAAGCCAATCTTTTTTTTTGAAACTTTGTGTGAGCAACCGAATCTATTTGCATAAGATTGCAATATGAAAAAAGTGTTTAATAGGTATACATATTAGGTACCGAGATAGAATTAGGTACTCAAATCGTGAATATGTAGATAATCCCCTTTGTATTTTTAAGGAAAGCCTTTTTCTATTTTTTCAATTATTCTTTCAAAAATATTAGAGAAATAACTATTACCTATCGCAAAATATACCTACTTACCTACCAGCCAGCCGCCAGAATATAGGTACAACAAACTGAGGCGGGCTCCTGTTGACCTACCTACTGTTTGTTTTTTATTTTTATTTTTTAGAGTGTGTGGTTAATAAATGTTTCTTTTTCTATCTATCTATCTCTCTCTATCTCTCTCTCTAGAAAAAGCAAAATTTCCATACACCAAATGCTAACTCTTTAAAAACACAACAACTTATTCAGCAATAAATCGCACAGTAAGCCCAATTCGCATCAATGCCGCATAAAATAACACAGAGTCCTCGCCCGCGATCAGACAAATACAAGTCCCGATTAATCAAAAACAAACCACCTAAAACATGAAAGATTAACATGGCCAGATTAAAAAATATATCCAGAAAAAGGAGCCCACGGATCAAAACCATAAATCATGCTCATTATATTCGAACCGGATTATTTTTTACCGAAGAAAATGTTCAAAAAAGCATCAAAAGGCTATAGGGGGGTCGCCATTTTGCTAGGGAGCCGACGTTTAGGGCGTTGAAATCAGAAGCCGTGCGCCAATCACCGGCGCAAGTTTGAAAAGGCGTTCTCGAAATCGGCCAATGGGAGAGTGGGCCGTTCTACTCATGCGCTTTCTCGTCGATCCATAGAATTATAGATATTATACGGCAGTGTGGGCTTGGCCACTGCCGTGTGAGGACGCGCGTGTCGCAACAGACGATTTTTTTTGTAACATGTCGAAGTGCCTGAGGACCAAAGTTAGCGGAATATTTTTTTGAATCTTAAAGAAATTTTAGTGTAATCCTTTTGTGAAAAGCTAAAGTGTCACATTCGAACTTTTAAGTGTTTTAGATATACTTAACGCTAGTTTTAATTTGCGTTGTGATTAAATTAAAAAACCTGTAACAGCAAAAGGCTAGTCAGGTCACGTAAGCAATAAACTAAGTAAGGTATAGTACAAAGGACCGTAGTTGACCCACGTCGCGGGTCAGACAACCTTCAGTGATGGTGATGGCCAGCGGCGGTGGTGGCGGGCTGGTGCAGTCCCCACCCGACATGCTGCTTCACCACAACGTCATGGACACCTCCTCGCATGTGGAGATGATGCCTAGTGAGTACCTACCTTAAGAAAGTTAAACCAAACATATTTTAAGTGTATTGATTCCAATAAGCTATAGGTAATTAATCAATCCATTCAATAACAAAAATTAAAGAGACCCTAAAAGCTAAAAAGTCTTAAAAACAACACAATAGAGCAGCGAAGGGTTAACAGAGTTTGTTTTTTTTTTTTTTTAGTTGCTTCATTTGTTTTTTATTGAGGTAGGTTATTTTGTAAATACGATTCAAAAGTTTAAATTTGATATGTTTACATTAACTAAAATCTGCTGCATGATGCAACTAACAGTACCTACCTATCGCTTCTGTTAAAAATTCTTACAATTTCTAACAGTCCTAGGTATATTTTAATACCTAGATGAAATACTAAAATATTCTTGTAAGAAATTGGTACGTTTAGGTACTTATATACGGTGACCTAAACTTAATTATACAAAAATAAATAAAGAAAACTTAAAGAATTTTGATTTAACAGATTTTTTATGGTTCTTTTTATTCGTTTTCATTACCATAAAACTACCGTATATGATTTTGATTAAAATAAAGTTACGTTGAACTTCAATCAAATTTATTGACTATAAACTTACTTACTCACGATGCAACACGGAAACATATAGAACTCAAGACTTCTCAAACAAGTTTACGAAACTACATAAAAATAGAACGCAATAAAATGCAGAAGATTTATGAGCAAAACTTTAAACATATTTGTGGGGTAGGTACGTAACAGAGAAAAATCCGTTTAATCTCTTAACCTAACTTCGCCCAATAAATACAAAGTGGCAAACGAAAGGGGAGCCTGATTGATTTATAAATCGCGGGGTCGAACCGACCGGGGCATTATTTTTGCTAATGCAAGCGAGACCGGCCGTTAGAGGGTTAGACACGAGATTTATTTGTTCTGGCCCTATTGTGTGGATGGCTTTGCAAGAGCCATATCATTGCACGCACTTAGTCTAAGTGAATGTAACTTAGGTAAGTGAAAAAAATTTATCGTGATCAAAGGTCAGGGTCATCGCTATTTTCTGGTTTTCTTAAACCAAATTTTTTTTTCTAATAAGTAGCGCCCATATCTAATGAATGAATTTAAGACAAGTAAGTTAAATGAATAGTAAAAATAAGTACTTTAAGATTCTTAAAACGCACTCCACGTATTTTATTTTAGAGGACAATCTAAGATCGTATATAATTTTCTACTATTTTTTACTATGTTATTGTTAATAACAAGAAACTGTATTACATTCACTATATAACTAACCGTTCTTGACATCTCAGTAAAATTGTGTGGCGGTAATTTGTAACAGAACTAACGTCTTTATGCACACATTTTACTAAAAATGTACTAATCGTATTTTTTTATGTAGGTACCTAAGTGAATTTATTTGTAATTCTTAATGTGAATAAATATCTTAAGCCATAGAGAACTTCGTAATAGGTATCAACCTGATGAATATTTTGGTATTGAAAGACAAAGATTAATACATTCACATTAAACGTATTTAAATGTAATCATCACGTAGGTAACAGTCCTTTGAAACATAAACCTAATTTTTATTTGACCTAAGTAACTATGAAATTCTGTAACTAAAAAAAAATTAATAAACAACCACAACGGATGGACCACAATAGTGACGTCATTAGTCATTTCCATAAAATATATGTATTCCTATAAATAATGTATTTTTCAGTTGCTTAAAAGCTTTCTATTGACTAGCCAGTCAACTAATTCCCCAATTCTGCTATTCTAAATCGTACACAATCGTGTCACAGTGGACTAATTTTGACATTTGTATTATGGGGAAGAAACACGATTACCTACTTATAATTACGTTTTTCGAAAATAAAAGGAACGAGACCTTGCTGCTATGGTTTTGAAACTTCAGTATAAAATAATATTTATCTATATAAATAAAAATGAATCGCTAAATGTGTTGCTAATCGCAAAACTCGAGAACGGCTGAACCGATTTGGCTGATTTATTTTTTGTTGTGTTTGATGAAGCCTGAGGAAGGTTCTTATGGAGAGAAAAAACGCAAAAATACGAGGAAAATAGTAAAAACAACAATTTTCTTTTCCCATACAAATATAGTTGTAAACCAGCGGCTTGTGTAAAATAAACGCGAGTCTATGCACAATGTGTTTCGTTTCAATGTGTAGTGTTCGCGTAAACTTTCAGGGCGCACGCCAGGAGAAGACGCCAGTGTCGCCATCGGCGGATACGTCGTGGAGGACATCATCAGAAAACAATAAACTCTATTGATTTTTATAACTGTTATATAACTGGCTAACTACCTACCTCTAACACAATAATACTACTACTATACAAGTAGGTATTATTGTTACGGCCACAGATTGGATAAGATCGGCGGACGAGGCAACAAATATTTTACTTTACAAACTTTACAACATTTTTATCAAATATTTAACATTTAGTCGTTGCAGAACTGAAAATAAAATAACACTTGATAAACGGCTTTCCTCACTAGGGACGTAGACTAGGGATGTGGAACGCTTCATGGTTTTTCTTAATTAGGTATATAGCATAAAAAATTCAAAATAACGATTTAAAATACACCTACACAAAAATGTTTTATTCGTTGCAGGAGTTTTTTAGTGATAAGAATTTATAAAAACTAGAGAGAAGACATTGAATATATTGATTTAACAAATGCCACCCTACTGTTAACAAATGCCTCCACCACTGGAATCAAGGCGTCTCGATGACATTGCTACTTGATAGGTATTGTCCACAGATATAAGAAATAAATGCGGGTTAGAGACATGGGCTATGCAACTGAATAACATTTTGCCTGGTCTGTAAACTAATTATACACACACATACATTATTCATTTGCTTTTTAAATATAAAATAAGTTTAGTGTTTAATTTTGTTACATTTGGAGCAATGTTGCCTCAAAACTACTACAGTTTTTATCGCACTTTCGTTAGGTTTGATGAGTAGCTACCTACTTTTGTAATTGTTCCAAATAAATAACTTTTTATTTATTCATTTTATTAGCTTAGAATATCGCTAACTCTGCCACCGAGGCGACTATGAGTGATAAGTTTAGAATTTATGTGTTAACATAAAATGTGTTTTAAAAATTATTCTAGACGATAATTAGGTATAGACGGTATATCAGGCACAGCGACATGCGATTTGTTGATGTCGATTTGCCACGCTTTTGCAGTTCCATTGTTTGCTGTTCAGGCTGGTCAGGCTCGCGTGTTCAAACCTGGTGGTATTTGAGTCCATGACTTCGTGCCCGTTCGCCGTTAGCGCAGGTTTTATTGCGGTGCGGGCGTGCGCGCTAAGTGGACGCGCAAACTGCACGCGGCTAAGGAGATAGCTGGCTGTGGAATTTTACACAATAAAACCAAGTACTCTGGTAGACTGCAGTTCGCACTGTCTTGTATTAATTATGTACGTTATTAATTCCTTCTACGAAAAATGCATTATACTGCATACAAGCAGCCCATCAACTTTGAGGATTTAGCAGGGACGAAGGGCATTAATGGGTATGTCCCTCCCGTCCCTATTTTCTTAGGCTCCAGGGAAGAGGGATGGAAGAACCGCCACATAACTTGGGCCCCCCTCAGGGGTTTGTAGTCCAGTAAGGAAGATGCACAAGGTACAAAGAAAAGGGGGCGTAGTGCATATCCCACTTAAAACTCAGTACCATCCCAGGTCTTGCCGGAGAGATTCGGGACCACGAAAAGAAGGCATCGAGTACCCAGAATAAGCTAACCGTCAACTTAGACCGCTAACTTTAAGAAAGTTTGGGCACTTTCCAGCGAGACATTGTCGCCTATGGCGTACCTGTCGCTTATAGATTTATATATAAACCAGCTGCGATCTGCAGTTGCTATTTGCAGTGGCAATCTGCAGCCGCCATTGGAGTCGTAGTCCTGTGTTAATTTCGCGCTTTCATCTAAGAAGTTTTCTTTTCTATCTATTAGAGTAAAAACTTTTTTATGGCTGGTTACAAACTCTTTTGTATACAACTTTTTTTAATGTTAAGCCGCATAACGAGTTTACGGCCGGCCCGCCTGGCTGAAAGTGGTGATCCGTCTCATGGACGGTTGTATCACCAATACAACCTGTCCATGTATTATACGTGCACGTATTGCTTACCGTTGGCTTCGTGCATTTGAACGAAACGACAACAATCGACAGCTTTTTCAAAGACACGTTATACGCCTTTGAAAAATTGGTTATTTTAAAGTGGGTGCTAAATACTTAATTTGCTTGCACACGTGTAAAAAGTAAAGTTTCAGAAAGTGAACACTTTGAATTTTTTTAATTCAGCTAGAGCAATCTGCGTTCAATAATAGTTATTGATCGAACATAACAATTCATGTGTTACTTAAAAATAAAAAGAATATCTTTCCCTTATTAAATTTTTGATATTTTTGTGTTAAGAAAGATTTCAACGATCTCTACCTTTGTATAAATTAGTAGAATGCTTGTTTTATGCATCATGTTCCTAAATGATAGATATTATATTGACCTCACTAAAAATAAAAATGTTAGTGTAGACATATTTCATCTCAGTCCTGCAGATTCCAGAATTACTGAAATGTGTAAGTTTAGTTCATGCACCTCCTCTTTATTAATTTATCAAAACTAGTGGTCGCCCAGTAGTCGAAATTTGACCGTAATTTAATAAGGCTGCACGGATTGTATCCTAAGCAATGAAAAATTAAAAAAGATAGAATGTGAGTTAGAAATTGGCATTGACAGATTTCGGCCGCGCGCTCCACTTCCATTTTTGAAATTTTTGAAAAGATTATTTAGGTATACGTGTGTGTCAAATCCATGGTAGTGTGTGTAATGTTTGTTTTATTGATTTAATGTATTTTTATGCATAATTAAAAAAAAATATTAACATTCGGATAACCTTCTCTACATAAACTTTAAGTGTGCGAAATTTCATACTCCTCCGTCCGCGCAATTTTCGTAAAAAAGGGGTACAAAGTTTTTGCTTCACGTATTAATATATAGAAACTTTAATAATGACATAGTGGCGGTATTTGTCAGTGTTCCTCTAATCACTAAAAATAGGGCTAATGATGTTTGACTTTCGCAACTATTGGACACCTGCCACCTGTTACCCAGCTGTCCTTCAGTAAAATTTCAATGACATTTTAAATATCATCATCAGCTTATTTTTATGTAGGTACCCACTGCTGGGGCACGAGCCATCCCTATGGATGGATAGGGAGAACGGGCCGTAAACCACCACGCGGGCCAAGCAGATTGGTGGTTGTTAACAACTGCTAATGCACCCGGGACCAACGGTGTTACGTGCCTTCCGAAGCACGGAACTTGAGATGATACATTTTTGGTCACCCATCCGATGACCGGCCTTTGCGAAAGTTGCTTAAGGGTGCGCCGTCCGTAAGTGACAAGTGTCATATGTTTTATTTGAAATGTCGTCGTCCATATTTATTTGATGCCGCGCGGCCATACTAATTTTGTATGGGGAATTTAAGATGCTTAATAAAAAAATATTATTTTAAATAACCACTTGATGAATCAAAAATGTAGTCTAGCAATTTGTAGTTTATCCATTGATGATTGTTTAGACAAAATCAGAGGTACAATAATTTAGATAAACTATAAGATATCTACTAAACGCCGCCACTCGTTTTCATGATCTTTGCCCAACTTTAAATGATATTGTAGAAAAAACTATAGCGTGTTATGAATTTACGAGTTTTATGAGTTATGGGTTCTGACAAATTGTAAACACGTTCCCTATGATACTAAATATATATTTTGTTCATTTAATACGACAGTATTTTCAATTATATTTACTTAACCGTAACTGCATTTTTGGCATTTTTTGGTCGGCGCACCCTTAACCTCAGCACTCGCATACCGGGCGCGTTATCCACTGCGCCATCGAGCTCCTCTTTCTAAATTTAAAAGAGTACTACTTAGTTTGTCACTGTGGTGGTGCCACCACGTTACCTTATTGTTGTTAAAGCTATAACCTGTGTTGTGTACAGTAAACAATCCTAACTCTTAACACAATGGAATAGAAGTCAAAAGTGTTTTCATGTTAAAGCTTGTGTTTGTACCATAAATAAATAACTTTATAAATAAATAGATAAAAGGACTTCTGTCTGGTTTTGTTTTATTTTCTAAAATTTGTGTTATGTCGATTATTAATGTGAAATACTTAATGAAAATGAAATGAAATACATTTACTGGCACACACTACAAAATTACACGATATTCACAATAACAATACAAAACAAAGACAAAAGACGAAGTGTGGCCAACTAGGCCCCAGCCTCAGCACACGCATGCTAGAGCCGCTGCAACGCTGGTATTCTGGAGGGATTAATGGCGGATTATTTACCATTTAGCGTTGTGAACGAGCATGTAGGTTAGGTACACATTGGCAAATTAAACAAAACTGTGCAACGTCACTTTTCAAGTTCCCTTAAGGTAGCCTTCTTTACTGAGACATTCAAGGGGTTGTAGGGTATATTAATTCTCACTGCTCATTTCTACTATCATCATCTTATCCTTGTAATATAATAATGTCTTTTTTATTGATCAATAAATTACAATAAGCATGATTTTATTAATTATAGTAGTATAGTTTGCCTTGTTTGTTGTGTTCCGGTGTCCTCTTTTCTAGGTTTCCACGGAGGATCAGCGTCGGGACACCTTTGGTGTTCTGACAAATTCTGAGTGGATGCCTTTTTTGTGTCACTTTGCATTTTTAATTCTATTTTATTTCAATTTTATTTCATGTATTACTGTGTGACTAAATAAATCATTTTTTTTTTTTTCATTTCATTATTTACATATTTTCTTAGAAAATCACTTTGACACTGGCTAAATGAGCTAACCGCACGAAGCCATCAACTAAAGAAAAATATATATAAAACGTTGTACCTGGGCATCGTACCCCGGACGTGGCGTTCAAAGGTGGGCATGCAACCAGGTAGCGGACCACCGCGTGGTTTATGGCAGCCCACGGTAGCTCGCACTTGTAGGCGAAGCGTTGTCCATTGTTGTCGACACGAAATCGTTCGGAGTGTTGTTTGCACCCATAAAAGTCGATAATCGTTGTTTCGATGGAAACTTTACTGAGTTGTAGGGTAATGGTACCAGAATTTGGCATTTCAAGCAAAATAGTATAGATATTCATTGAGAGGAGTGACAGCTAGGACGGTCTAAAATAAATTGTTGCTAAAAACTAAAACAATAATGATCAACATCTCATGAGGCTCTCGTTAGGCGGCTGGATCAAGGGCCTGATTCAGAAGGCAGTTCTCCTCGATACGGCACGCATTGTGAGGAGGTTCCTGTCTCTGGAGCCCTAATCACCGGTAGTTTGGACCCTGGTCCCGATGCCGGTGGACCCCTATTTTTTTATTTTTAAATGTTTGTTTTGTTTTTTAGAAAATATTTAAAAATGTAAATTAATATGTAAAAAAATAAATAGAGAGATAATAATATTAATAATAGTTTATTTTTTTCATATAGAATCACACATATAAACAGAACAGATAAATTATTATAGATAAAACATATTGAATTTTTTGCCCGAATTAGGATAATCCTGTGATAGTGCTAGTATTGAAAGAAAAAGAAAAATAAATTAAATTAAATAAAAACACAATTCATCACTTACAACTAAATCCACATAGTATATGTATAATTAAAGTTTTAACAATTTGAAAGGAATTACAAGAGAAACATATAACTATAATAGTACTTAATTCTAGCCCAACATATACAAAATAAATTATAAATTAGAAACCTTATTTTAATACTATTTACAAGTAACTTCTCTGTATCTTCATAGGACGTGGGTTGTAAAATATTTGAAAAATCTGTTATTGACCCCTATTTTTTATGGTTAAAAGAAAAAAATGTCAATCATTGGATCCTGTCGATCACTAGTGCAACCTTAGGTAAATAAACTTAATAACAAAATACACTTGAATAATTGGAAAAAAGACAAATTTGTTGAAAAAATTCTACGAGCGGGATTCGAACCCGCACCCCATGACATGCCGGGTCAGGTGCACCGCCAACTATGCTATCGTGGCTCAATCCAACTCGCCGAGATTAAGCAACACTATCTACTTTTACTTTATAAGCCTAAGGAGCCCTATTCAATGTCGACAACTACGTCATCAACATCCGATCTTAATATTTTTACAAATATTGAAAGATCAGTTAAGAATATTTTTAAAAAGATTGTATGTAAAAATTTATATATTTTTTGTAGTTTTACTAGTTAACCACGATTATCGTTTCTAAGAAACCAGTTTTATTTTTATACATATCGGCCTGTATTAGGTTTATATGTTTTTGTGGGATTGTTATTTTACTAGTATTTTTGTAAACTGTTTAATATTCTCAATTATAAAACCATTAAAATTAGATAAAAGAAGTAACATTCGCAATTGCTGACTATATAAATATGAAATCGCGAGCAAAAGCTATTTACGAACAAGTGTATTTAGCATGTTTAACATAATTGTTTGCATTTTAATGATCTTTTATAGACTTAAAGTAGCTTACGGCATTAAAAGAATAGATGTAATACTTAATACAAATTTAGATTTTTATCACTATGGTAGGTGGTCTTGAATGCAACTATGATTAACTCTGATCGTAGTTTCTATCTAATTAATTAGCAAGAACTATCGTATTAAGGAGATACAAATACAAATGGATTCGTAAATGAACCACCCAGAGGGACGTGCATGCAAATGCTTTTTATAATGGGATTATGGGAATGAGATAAAGCGAGACTTTAAAAGAGAGTTCTTGTATGTTTTGTGCAATTATCCAAGATTGATAATAATATCAGTTACAGACTAATAATACTCTGTTTTTATGTTGTAAAAATAATCTAACTAAAATACATAAGTAATGCCTCATTGTATTTTTGATCTTAGCTCAGAAGATTTCGGACACATCTGTTTAAACTATTGTAACTGAAAAGATTCTAAAATAACGTTGAGCGTATATTGGCTACCTTTTAGTCTGGTCAAACGTGTAACAAAAAACTGTAGTCAAAATTAAAAGATCCAAAATGTATCCCATCTAGAACTTGTATGTGTTGTTATTAAGACATAATTATTTAATTTAATTTGTCATGCAATAGTTAATAAAATATTTATATTTGTGAAGTGATGCGCGTCAGTCGCGCTTATGCTAGCAGCAGTGATCATAAATGTTAGTACACAGAGGTTACTAAACCACTAGGGCTGAGACTTGTTTATTTTGATGTGACGTCGCAATAGAAATATTAAATTAAAAATTGCAATAACACATTAAAGTTAAGAATCATGACTTAGTAACTGTGCATACAAGATCTAGATTGGATACACATTGGATATTTTCATTTTGACCACACATTTCTGTTACACGTTGTATATGTTTGAAAAAAGACAATGTGTTGAAAAAATTCCACGAGCGGGATTCGAACCCTCACCCCATGACATGCCGGGTCAGTTGCACTACCAACTATGCTACCGTGGCTCAATCCAACTCGCCAAAATCAATCAAGACTATCTACTCTTACTCTTTAAGCCAAAAAACCCTATTCAATGTCGACAACGTAATTTTTTTCAAATTTTAAATTTTCTCGCAACAAAATTTGCGTAAAATTATATAAAACCATAATCATCAATATATAATTTTCGCTTAAAAGGAAGTTCCAATTCATACCCAATCCAATGAAGATGAAAAGTTTAAAATAGCTAAATAATCATTTTTCTTTTAAAATTTATTTTTAATCTGTCCGAGGATAGACCATCAGCTACTTTAATCTATGTTAACAAATAAACAAATAAAAATTGACACAAAAAATATTCACTAAATCCTTAAAAAAATATAGATACCCGCCCGTACAAGTCGACAACAATGGAAAACGCGCGCGTGTCGGCTCCTATGATCGCCGCATTACATTAACGGCGCTCTACCACGCCCAAATTTCATCTTTTTACAGTCAGGCACGAATGGCTTCGTGAGTTAGCGTTTATGACTTGACTAGATATCAAATTATTACCTTTTATTTGTTGTTTAGGGTTAGGAAATGAAATTATTAAAAAAACTGCTTCTGACGAAAGTGGAATCTGACGGACGTTTACTAAATCAGAGTTTGAGGGCTTCATTTTGGGGTTCAGTTAAAAAACCCATTTGAAAAGCTTGCAGCAAGCAGGTATGTTAGATGTGGTTGAACCAGGATATGTCGCATTACTTGTATGATTTGTATAGTGCACGAATTGTAACGTAAATACAAAGCTACCCGTAATTTATTTATGTTGTAAGTAACGTATTAATATTTTTTTCTTAGTGTTGACGTGCTTCTCTAATTATTTAATTATGTAATGCATGTACCTACATTATAAAAATGTCATGGTAAGTAACTAGCGTCTATGACAAGGCTCGGCCTAGTTTTTATGCTAGTGATGACACTAATATTATAAATGCTAAAGTTTGTGTGTATGTCCTGTATATTTGTTTCTTCTTCACGCTGCAACGGGTGTATGGATTTGGATGAAATTCGGCATACGGATAGTTTATAACCTGGATTAACACATAGGATAGTTTTTATCTTGATATTCCCACGGTAATCACACTATAAATATACTAAAAACGACATTTTAATTTTTCAACACAAAATTATCAAGAAAGGAAGTCAATGTGAAATAAGCAGCGCCCTTGTACATGTCTATTCTTACTATGTTCTCCCTTCTATTCGTTTGTGTGTACATAAATTATAAATAAATAAATAAATAATGATTTGTTTGTTTTGTTGTCATGGAAACCAAAGAGAATTTAATCACTTGATGGAAACTGTCAAAGCGGTACGTAGTCTGCCGGGTCCACTAGTCTTTTATATATAGTTCTACTAGTGGACCCGGCGGACTTTGTACAGCTATGACAGTTTCCATCAACTTTCAAGCTTATCAATAAATTGTAAATTGCTTTATAAGCTTGACAGATTGCTTAACAATGGTATCAGATTCATCTATAATTTGAAAAAATATGACCACATCTCACAGTATAGGTCCGAGCTGAAATGGTTACCCATTCGTCAGCGAAGAAGTTCACGAGCCCTAAGTACACTGTTTTCGATTCTTAATTCTCCAAATTCTCCTTCCTATCTTACCCCCCATTTTCAATTCCTTTGCTCTTCCCACAGTAAGAATCTCCGATCTTCTAATATCCTTCTTCTTCTCTGTCCTCCCCATACTTCCGGATTCGTACATTCTTCCTTTTATATCCAGTCCATTCTCATGTGGAACGCGCTGCCTCTCGAAATCAGGATGGCTACAAGTCGCGATGTCTTTAAAAAGAAAGTCCGCATGCTTTTTCTTAATGAAACCTTGTCAGAATCATCTCAATAACGACCGATTTTAAATTATTTATAAATTATGTATTTATGTAGGTATATTTATATTTTTTTTTTATTTTTATTTTAGTATTTTATGTAATTGTAATTTATAGAATATTTATTTATGTAGTTTGAATCTTTTTGTTACACTGTTTTCTACTTTTCTTGTCTCTCAAAATTTGCACCTCCCATGTCATTTCTGCACCACCCTATGGTTGACTGGTAGAGAATGCCTTAGGCATTAAGTCCGCCATGTAATATTTTGTTGCAAAAGTTTAAATTATATAAATAAATAAATAAATTGTATTACGTACTAACATAGCTCTTAAGTTCCATTGCTACTAACCATTAAGTATGAGTCTTTGATACTTGAACAAATTAATAAATATGTATAATATATTAATAACTTACAAGACAATAAAACTTAAAGTACTACACGTGTACATCGAAATGGAACTAAATAAAATAATATGTAAAAGCTTAACTCTACTTGACTAGATATTTATTTATTTATTTCTCTGGAAGTATTTTTTATGTACACAATGTATAAATAAACTAATAAGATTACGAACTGAGAAGGCTATTTAAATACAATCACCCGTTTAAAATTCAAAAAAATTCAAAATTCAAAATCATTTATTCAGTTTAGGCTACAAATAGCTCTTATGAACGTCAATAAGCCATCGGTTTGTAAGTAAGCCGCCCAAAATCTGATATTTGTCATTATTTTAAAAAGGTATACAAACTAGGACTACTAATGGATACACACATACATACATACATACAAAACATACACATACATACATACATACATACATACATACGTACATACGTACATACGTACATACATACATACATACATACATAGGGATAGATAGAGCATCAAAATCATAAATTTTGAGTATACTCGCCTTAAGTGACCCGACGATTTAGCATGAACAGGTAGGGTTCCGAGGTGGAATACTATTAGATAACTCGTTGTAAAGCAGTACTGAGTTATAGTGCGAGTGCAACTCATTTGTTTAGCCAAATAGTTTAAATGGTCATAAACAATTTGCGTATCGGCGCCGGCGACTCGGAACATGTACCACTTTATTGACATACCGTTACGGGGGTGCGCAACACCGACATATGTTCCACAGATACCATTATCAGGTACACAGCACGGTAGTAACGCGGTTATCAATAAAACGCTACGTCTGTTACTGCATTGTGAGGTGAGAGGTTTCATGTCAATATTTGCTATTGTTAAAAGCTACTTTTAGTGTTTATTTTTTTTATTATTTATTTATTATATGTAAATTGCACATGTTACAGTATCACATTCTACATAAGATTAAAATTAATATGATGGCCTGTTTCATAACCCTGTTAGGGTGTACCAAATATTTTATAAGTTACATAAATAAAGTTACAATCATATCATTTTGAGAAGCAGCTTTTAAGTAGGGCAGTCAGTGGAACCATTGCAGTGTCCGACCGGAACCAGTGATGACATTTTTTTTCTTTTATTATTAAAAGTAGGACCAACAATAAAATTAATTTTTGACGACCACTTGTTAGAAAGAAATATATTTGACATCTTATGTTATTATAGGCTTTATATAACAGGTGGCTATGTTACAATTTATAGCGAAATTCAACAGAAAGTTGTTGAAGTGCTTTTATATTAATTATAACACATGTAGGTAAAAATATGTAAAGTATATAAAAATATATAAAAAAAACTTTATGAACTATGGATATTTAGGAAGTGAAAGTTTATGTTGAGGACCAAAAAGTTATGGTTATAGCATTACTTTACGCTTATACCTATATATGTTAGGGTTTTGTTTTTTGTATAACACAATGCCGAAGAATGAAATATTCCTGGTATTTTTTCTTGCAGCTTCTCTGTACAATATCTTGACCAGGACAAGAGTTTGCGTTACGTAGCCGTGGCTAAGATTTTTAAGGTCAAAAAAATTAACATTGAAATTGATTTTGCATTGATCTTATCTGACAGCACTTTAGTAGTTGAGGATTCCGGGTGAAGTGCGCTTTGAACTTGGCTTTATAGTCACTTAACATCAGGTGCCAGGTGCTAACCCACAAGGTATAAAAAAATAATTTAAAAAAATATTTTTTTTTATATATATTTCGTACAATAATTTATTTATTTACAAAACTTTTCATTTTGCAAACTTACATAAATATAAATTCGTAATTTATTTCCATTTATTATTTATCCATAATTTTATTTAGTTATCTTTTATGTTAGGCACTAGCGAATCGCACATAGCTTTTAGTCAAACAATCGTAGCTGAATAAAATTATAAAAACAAGCGTTTCTTATTTGAATTCTAGATTTTAAATATTTATCTAAGTGCAACTATCATCCGTTAACATAGAATATAGATAGCCTTCATTTGTATATAGTAACATGATTTGCGTATGTATCACATAGTATATTGTAAATTACTAATAATAATAGCATAATGCTATCTAAAAGGGATACGGTGAATAGGAACTACACATAAATTGAATAACATGAACGTTTTAAATGGCATTGGCAAATGTATGGAAAATAATCTAGTTAAAATCGTGTATGGTCAATACAATGTTAGTTATTGCACATTCACGATCGATGTGCAAATGCATGACAACCTGTATGGGTTTTAGTTATCATTTATTGTCATGTATGTATGTACATAAGATCAATATTCAAGAAACGTAGTAAATTGTTGTTTCTTCTACAACAATTACCGAGTAATTGTAAATGGTTAGCAACCGAACATTGGTATTTTGATTTTATTCTAATTAATAAGTAACCTCAATAATTATTGCTATATAAGTATTTTTTTAAGGTCGCGGGAAGCCGCTGGATGCGAGCAGCACAAAACCGGTCGTTGTGGAGATCCTTGGGGGAGGCCTTTGTCCAGCAGTGGACGTCTTTTGGCTGAGATGATGATGATGATGATAATGATGAAGTAATTTTGAGGGTGACACGGAGTCACGTAGGCTAACGTGGACTAGTTGTCATCTAACGCGCAATACAAAAACGCTACTTTACTATAACGTTAACTCTTTTGTGAACTCTATTATATCTTCTTAACTACATACTTCTTTTATTCCTGTATCTGACATACATAACTCAAACTCAACTCGTACAAAGTAGAAGGTTAGGTAACGTAATTTTTGTTTATTTTATTATAATGGTTTTACTTAACGATTAGCTACTGAAAAAGGTATAAAGCGGAAACCATTAAACATACATTGGACGGTTATACCAACAAATTATGAAGTTAAAAGTTTAAGTAATTGTCTTCTATTGGTGGTTTGGAAGAATTTCGAGAAATAATTTCCTTCTCGCACTACAATAAACCTCGGGGGCCTCGGTCCGATACCTGAAGGCCCTAGGTTCAATTCCCTGGTCGGGCAAAGTGATAGGATAGTTTTTATCCCGATATTCCCACGAGAATCACACTATAAATATACTTTAATTTTCCAATACAAAATGATTTGTTTATTTTGTTGTCATGGAAACCATAGAGAATTTAATCACTTGATGGAAACTGTCAAAGCGTTACGAAGTCCGCCGGGTCCACTAGTACAAATATAAAAACTTAATGTAGAGTGTTATCTAAAATAACGTCATTTAAAATCAAAATCAAATCAAAATATTTATTCAGTTTCAAATAGGAACATTTTATGTCTATGACATACGGTTACAAAGAAATTTGATAGTTTTGGATAGGTCGATGTTCTGGCGTCTGTACTGTAATGGCCGGTAAACCATAGCGTCGAGAAAAAAGTAAAAATGCGAGCGCATTTAAAAAGTCGAAGGCGTCCAAACATTTCACGCGCTTTATCCGTCGGATCAGGCTTTGATCCCGGCGTTATCTGCCCATCTGTTACCGACTTCCGTGTGAGAGGCGCCTGGCACTTTTAAAAGACAATTAAAATTTTTTGGTGCCGGAAAATTGAGGTCTTATAATGTTCCAAATTGTCTCTGATTCTTTGTTTTGTTCTACGCTTCGCTTCGCCGTCATCTCAGCGAGAAGCGCACTGCAACCCGGAATCCTGAACCATGAGGGACTGGCTATCTTGTTTGGCTTATTCCCAAAGGGTCACGACTCTATTGTTTTCTAAAAAAATAAGTTTTATACTTTGATTCCCAACGGGTCCACGACATTAAAAATAGAAAATAAAACATTTTCTTTCCCAATCAGCATTAAAAGCTGGGTTATAAAAGGATAGAAATTATATTTATTATGAAACTAGCTGTGCTCGCGACTTCGTCCGCGTGGAATAGTGACTTTCGGCAGCATTTTTAATTTTTTAGGCTCTTGTTCCCGTTTTTGCAACATTTTTCACTGATGCTTCGCTCCTATTGGTCGCAGCGTGATGTTATATAGCCTAAAGCCTTCCTTGATAAATGGACTATCCAACACAAAAAGAATTATTCAATTCGAACCAGTAGTTCCTGAGATTAGCGCGTTCAAACAAACAAACAAACAAACAAACAAACAAACTCTTCAGCTTTATATATTAGTATAGATAAAAGATAGTGAATAGGTGGAACAAGGAGTCTTTATTGTGTCAGACTGTGTTTGGACTGGACTTAAAAAAAGACACAGTTTTAGAATAAACACCGTAAATCATCTCATCTTACACTAAAAATCATCATATACCAGCTCATTTTTATGTCCCCACTGCTGGGACACGAGCCTTTCCTATAGATGGATAGGGAGAACGGGTCATAAACCACCACTGACACAGTGCGGATTGGTGGTTGTTAACAACTGCTAATGCAGCCGGGACCAACGGCTTTACGTGCCTTCCAAAGCACAGAGAAGCTGGCGATGATAAGCACATTTTTGGTCACCCATTCGATGCGAAAGTTGCTTAACCTTAACAATCGACGCGTCAACCACTGCGACATCGAATTACCTACGCCGGGTTTTTAAGTATATGTATATCAGCATCTAAATCATCACTATTAAAAGATTATTATTATTGCGCTATTAATAGAAATCCCGTTAATCCATCTAGATAGCTATAGATAGCGATAGATGCTTGTCTACCTAAGGTAGTAGGTCGAACCACGAATTTTGCATATATCCCTTCTTTTTTCTTTTCTAATGATGATGATAGCATTGTTGTGTTCCACGGCTTAAAGCTAAAATAGCAAGTTCCTCATTAAATAAAGATTTCGGGTGAAGCAGTCTACCATCTTTAACCTTTGTCACCACCAGATGAGATCAAGGTCACTTATTACCTTACTATGTGATAATAAAAACAAAAAATATCTATAACCAAGTTAATTGAACTCGCTTTCGAGATGACACAAAAGATCCTTTACAGTTTAAAAGCAAAGCGAGGCCCAACGAACGTATAGAAAAAAAAACAAACAAAAATATAGAAATCGAAAGCGGATTGGACAAAATGTGAACCGGTACAGTATACCTAATAATATAAAACATCCCTTTATCGGGTGCGTAAATTCTGTCGATTACAACAGGCCGGGTCGGGCAGGGATTTTGCCTCGCTCAGTCGAGTAAGATTAAAAAGTTAGACAAGTGTGAGTTGCGCACGACGACCGACGACGGCACGAGTACCCGAAGTTATTGAGAACCGAGTTGACCGATTTAATATACATTTTGAAAATGGAAAGTATTTAACGATTTAGTACGTTTTTTTGATAAATAAAAAACGGATTTAAAAACCTATATTGATTCTTTCGGGAGATAGTCTGCAGTGCATATTTTATCTATTTCAAAATTAGAATTCATATGTTATTCTGACCATTTCACCTTATTATTTTGTCATTTTAATATTGCCCTGCGTAATATAGTATGTAAACAGATCTATGGTATAATATACGGTTAATTTCAATTTGTTGTGTTCGCTTTTAAGCAATACGTAAAACATTACAAAGAAAAATAGCAAATAATAAAATATTTTAAGAAACACTATTTTGACTACAACGTTTAAGTTTTATAATTCTGACAATTGTAACGTGATGCAACATTTTACGTTCTCATTAGGAACTTAAATGAGTAACCTTAGTTTATTACCTAAAACTTTAACAAGACTTGCGTTAAAAATTTTATCATCATCATCACCATCATCATCGGCCTATCTTAGTCCACAGCTGGACATAGGCCTCCCCTAATGAGCGCCATAACGCTCAAAAAAAAAAAAATACAAATAATTATCTTTAAAATTATATATACAAAACAAAAACACTTTTACAAGAGTTTATTGCCTAAACCTTTTGTTATAGTTAATAAATATTAACAATGAGCTGCTGGGACTCCCAAAAAAAGGAATTGGCTTGAACTAGCTTAAGATAGAAACAGGTATAGAGGGAAGACAGTGATAATAATATATGCAGTGGTGGTTGTCCATATACCTGAAGTAATGCTTAATAGATGTATAGATCGATGACTCTTAAATTCTTAAACAAAAACAAAACATATGCGATACCTACGTGACCCAATAATATTAAGTGTCACCCTAAAGATACGTTCCGATTCGCACTCTACTTGTACACCTGAGCCAGGTGACCTGCCACGTAAAAGCACATGAACCTATCCAAGACTGTCAAATTTCTTAAACAAATTTTCAACCATATGCCATATGCATGAAGTTCAAGGTCTATTGAGGAAGTTTGACACATTGTGATAGCCTGAAGTGCGGGCGTGTGTACCTTCTTATGAAGTACAAAAAATCCGCCAAACGAAAGGAGCTTATGCTTACCCGAGGACCCCTAAATAAAGGCTCGCTTTGCCACTGGCGCCGTCCAGAGATAAGGCCGGATTTTTTCCGACATTTCTTTTGATTTTTTTTCATACGTCCACGTTATAGGTCTTTTATGGGGACACTCGATAACGCGGGCCCGAGATTAGGTGCTTTAACGATGCCCGTAACCCGTTCGCCGTTAGAGTAATCAACGCTTTTGTTTTGTTTGAATATAGGTAGGTATATAAATTTGCGATACTCTATGAAAGACATTAACAAAATATATTCTCCTTTTTGGTTACTGATTTATTAATAACATATTTTTATTGAAGATAGAAGGAAAGAGAAGGGGCAGACCATGAAGATCATTTATGGAACTAATTAAAGAGAAGGCGATATTCGTGTCTTTTATAGAATTAAAAGAATTAACTTGAGATAGAGGTGAATGGAAAAAAAATTGACTGTTCCATATTTTTTTCTGTTTGCCCTAGAGATGTAAAGTATTTCGATTTTAATGTTGTACACAAGTGACGTTCGCATTACATTGAATTACGTAACGGACGATACAGGGAAGCGTCACGTATACAATTTAATATATCACTACATCACACATTATTACAAAAGAAAACGATGCAAATGAAAAACAACCATTTGACTAGTTAAGGCGTTTATTATTCGCATTGTTTATTTTGTTGTTTTTTTAGTTTACTATTGTTTTACTTAGTAGTTTACTGTTACTTTTTATGACTATTGATTGCGTTTTTTTGGTGAAGAACCGAACAAACTGATTATCTTTCTCTATATAATAATCATCTCAGCCAAACGACGTCCACTGCTGGACAAAGGCCTCCCCCAAGGATATGAGGGGTATTTGCCGTAATCGCCACGCTTGGCAGGCGGGTTGGCGATCGCAGTAGGTTGAGGGTAACCTCAGAGAGATGCTGCTGCCCATCCTCTGGAATGGTCCCTTAGTCGGCTTTTACGACACCCACGGGAAGAGATGGGGTGGTGCAATTCTTTATCCCCGGCACCACACAGGGAAAATATAATAATATTTTTCGTGAAATATCCTAACTTCAGAAAAAACAGAATCTCCACTTTTTTGAACGCTTAATATGTATAATAATTAAAAGAGACAGTCACGGCACAACAGACGCTTTCAAAAAATTTCGCCTTAAACTCGAAAATATTTAGCCAACAACATCTCATAAATGTTTTCGCGTTACCTCCACCCATCACAATTTGCCACAAGCGAGACGCCTTCTTTGACAGCTGTCAAATTAATCTGACATCTTCATTGCCGCCAACTTTTTCTCCCGTCTATTTTGACCAGCGACAATGGCCGTTTTTTTTGCCAAATATTTCTTCTGTGAGGTGACGAATCGCCGAAATATTTTCGTTATCTTTGTTTAATGCTCGGCGCCTTCGTGCTGCAATAAATATTAGTCAGGTTGACGTGATGAGCGTTACTCAGGAATCTAATTGTTAAAATTTCTCACAACAATGAACCTTTAGATTAGAGAAACAAAAGATTTTATTGACTCTACATGTGTGACTTTAAAGTAAAATTACAATTACCTATGGAGTAGTTAGATATCTCTATCCTTTAAAATATAATCGACATCATGGTCGAGATGTTCTCGAAATATTTACACAAAGTAAGTTTGAAATATTTACTTTTTACTTTGGTTCACAAATAAACCAATTCTGTAATCGTAAAATCAGCTGTTACATACACTTTAACAGAGTTAGGTATTACGTAGGTAATCAGTTAGTCCCTTAGTAAAAGTTTTCATAAATGATAGGCAAGAATCTTCCCTAAAGTTTTTATAATCATTGAAAAATAGGGGTGTACGTATAAGCAAATCACTGGTATTCTCCGAATAAAGAATCACGTTGTACCGAGAAGATTTTAACCGCCTTTGTGGTCTAGTGGTTAAGTTCACCGGTTTAGACCCAGGGATCCTGGGTTCGATTCCCAGCGGAGGGTACATGTTTGTGTACTCGGTTTGGTTGGTGGTAGGGCTTGTTAGTCCGCCTGGCTAGCTACCACCATCTTATCTAAATGTGTCGCCATAACATCAATGTTTGTAGCATTGTTGTGTTCCGGCAGCTAGAGAAAAGATAGTGCTTCACTAGTTGAGGATCCCGAGCGAAGTGCGCTTCCATCATTAACCTTATCATCACTTAACATCAGGTAATACCAGTGCAGCAGGCCCCGTTTGCTGCGTATACAGGTTTGTTTGTTTCTATCCGTATTAATTCGAATACGTTTATGAAAACGAAAATTAGTATGGCATTGAAGCAGCGCCTCCTGGCAGTATACGAGAGGAGTTAACATTTTGCCATACAAATTCACGTTTACGTAAAAGTTAACGAATGGCGAATGAAACTCGGACTTGGCACCCTGAGCTGTGGACAGTGTTGGCATCACATAACCGGGCAAATGTTTATTGTTATTATTTTTTTATTCTTTTTGTTACATGTTGTATGTTTAATTGTGTGTTTTGTTATGTAATAATATAATAAATGTCTTTTATTATTTTTCTTACTGAGAAGAACCGGCAAGAAACTCGGCAAGTGTCCAGCTCGTTTCTCTCTTACAGCGTCAAAAACATTAGAAAATGCCCTATCATAGCAGGACACTTTACATTACAAATAAACACAAAAAATATAGAAGATAACCACAACATGTAAAAAAACAAAATAAAAAATCTAAGTAAACAAATTTACAACAGGTAAGTTTCAATTTCCACAATGTCATACAGTACCACTACAGTACTCTAATAAAAGTCAAAAATTGTTTAAGAAAAACAAAGACACACTATATAGTGAATAAAACTAAAAATAAGATAAGTATATGCAAGAGCAGACCAGCCTCCACAGTCGGCACCCGTTCACGAGTATGACATATGAATCAGCCATCGCTTCGCTCAACCATATTTTAGGGAACGTAACGACCCGACAGATCTCGGAACAGTCCGAATCTGAGCGCTGCTGTCGCGAGATCCCGCGTCCGTGAGATGTTGTCTATGAGTGCGTGGCTCGACCGCTTTTGTTTGAAGCTTACCGTCTACAGTCTCCTAATTTTGTGGTATAGTATAGAAAATGAAGAGTAAATCCTTTATAGGTAACTCAATTCGATTTTATAATAAAACTAGTTGTCGCCTGCGACTTCGTTCGCGAAGACTACAATATCCCACAGGAACCTGTTACCGGGATAAAAAGTATCCTATATCCTAGTCCGGGTTACGGTCTGTCTATGTGCTAAGTTTCATCCAAATCCGTTAAGCCATTTTCACGTGATGCGCGGTCAAATAAACAGACAAACAGACAAAAATTCTAAAAACTGTTGGAACGTGTTCTGTTATTGATCCTAAGTATCCCCAGCCAACTTTTTTTTCGAATATCTTCCATGTACAGACTTTCTTTACTCTTTAGCTTTATTATATGTACGTAGATACCTGATGATATAACTGCGTTGATAGATAATAAATTCAAAACGCACGTTAAACATGTTTTAATTAAGAAAGCTTATTATAAGGTAAATTATACTATTAAAGGACTTTAATGCAGACAAATGCGTGTGGAAATAAGTCGCCAACACTGGCTTGAATATTATTATTAATGTGTATAAAATTGTGCAAAATTTGCGACCTCTTGGTCGAGTGGTTTGTACACCGATTTTCATGGTGTCGCCATCTCTGAGGTCCCGGGTTCGATCCCCGGTCCAGTCAATTTAGAAATAATTGTTTTTCTAAATTGTCTCGGGTCTGGGTGTTTTCTATGTATATAAGTATATATTTAAGTATTTTAAGTATGTTTATCCGTTGTCTAGTAACCATTTAACGAGTTTCATAACGAAGCTTCTCTTGGGCTAGATAATTGGTGGGAACGTAGGAAAGTTTATTTTATTATTTTATTTTAATAATTATAATTCTGTTGAAAAGATGGAGAAAAAGAATTAAGCCTCCTGAGTTTGTTGCCAGCTCTTCTCGGTCGAAGGCTCTCCCAAAATCCGAGCTGGTGGTAGATTCAGTACCTAGTTTAGTCTAAACAAATTTTTTAGTTTTTATGATTTATAGTTTTGACGTCAATAAGTGCCTATGAAGGCTTATGTGATTAGAACAATAAATGTTTATGTACTTGTACATCTGTATGTACACACGGCGGCAGATCAACCTACCCAAAACTGTCAAATTTCTACAATCAATTTTGAACTTAATGTTTTGGTTATAAGGATCAATATTCATTGGAGAAATTTGACAGATTTGGGTAGGTTGATCTGCCGCCGACTGTACAGTTTATTGAATAAAAAGTGAGTTTTAATGCAATAGACATACAATAAACATAAGTAACTAGTATTTAGGCTTATGTTGAATAAAATGATTTGACTTTGACTCTGACCTTGAATGATAAGCTCACGTGAACCATACCTTTTGCACCCTCAATTTGAGGGTTGTCACTCACTCCTTAAAACAGCCGCAAGTGATGTCATCGTAAATCGTAACCGGACTCGCCTGGACACGCGGGCTGTGACGATTTATCGACATTTCCGCAAACACAAAAAGGACTTTGCTACTTCAGTGTTAAAGTGTATTTTTATTAGTGTATTAACTAGTTTTGTTTTGGAAAAAGTTTTAGGCGCCGGTCGTTTTGTCGCCAGCGCGACGTCCCGCCGGTGACATCCGGTGTGGAGAGAGAGAGAAAAAACAACAAAAAAAAAAACAAAAAAAAATTTTTTTCTTCATGCCTGGACCTCTTTAGGTCAGTGACCAAGGCGTTAATGTATGGCCCTGTGTACGGAACCTCGATGATTTATAGCGCGCTGGCTGCTGGATGGAGGCCCATTTTTTTCGGAAGTCGTATACTGGATGTGGGCGATGGAGTCCTTGTTTTTTCGGCGTAACTTTTCTGTTGTGTCTAGAAGAAGCGATCTTTTATATTTATAAACAAACTACTAATTTTCTTTACGTTTACTTCAAGTACACTATATTTACACAGAAGATAAGGCTTATCTTTTCAGATACGCTTTAAATTTTTATTGTAATACTGTCTTTATTTGTATTTTGTAATTTTACACGGCGATATTCGCATTTATTTATACACAAAATATTTATTCTTGACTTTCAAAATCGTTAATAGATCCGGATCTTCTTGTAATATGCGAGTAAATCCATATAGTATATCACATATTATATATTTTATTTATAATTAAAACCAGAGTATAACCGGTTCAAATACCGCTCGTAAAACTTTATCGAGACATTTCTGAAGAGTTACAAGTTGCTAGTTAGATTTACAATGCTGTGGCCTGATGCCTGACCAAACCCTGCTGCCCAGCTAGTTCATGCTACATATGCGGTAGTACCTACTTTTTCAGTGGTAACCCCATAATGGCTGGCACCGGCCGAAGGCACGTCTTGCCGTTGTTCCCGGCTGCATGTAGCATTCGTTAACAACCACCGCACTGGGCCGTACTGGCCCGCTCTCCCTGTGCTGTTTGTATCAGTAGGGAAGCCTCGTGCCCCAGCAGTGGCCTCGTACAATGAGCTGGCGATGACACGCTGGATAGTTTTCCACCTCTTATATTGAAAGAAAGTTAAGAGCGTTTACGCCGCACACTAGCGCCGCCAGTGAAAAAAAAACATATCTAGTAATTAGAGATAGAAAATCAAATTATGCTCAACGTACTATTTAAAAAAAGTAATTTAGCATTTTTACGTCACCTAATGAACATCTGGCATTTTATGGTTTAGTTAAATACGGCTTTGTAGTTAAAAGTGACTGTAACGTCTTATTTAACTAAACCATGAAATGTCAAATGTTTATTAGATGACGTTAAAAATGGTAAATTACTTTATTCAAATAGTTTGTTGAGCATAATTTGGTTTTCTATCTCTAATTACTAGATATGTTTTTTTTCATTGGCGGCGCTAGTGCGCGGCGTAAACGCTCTTAACAACAACGTACTAACAAGTCAGATTGACAATGTGGCCTGACCAAAGCCAGCATATGTAGCCCAGCTAGTACACGCTAAGCATGTAGTAGCGGCTACCTCTCCAGCGGTGATCCCTCATCGGCTGACACCGGCCGACGTCACCTCATGTTGGATTATCAGGCCGAGGATTAGACGAGTCAGGAACACACCGAGAACCGAGATGTGAGATGGTGATATCAATTATTTTGGAATTAAAGGCAATTTATTAACAAAGAATCAATTTTGAAGTTTTATATACTTCAAGCCAAGCTATTTCGAAAAAAACTTAACTTTGTATAGGATAACTTGAAAAGCTTTCTTACGGAAACTTTAGAAAGTAATTTGTATAGTAAGGAAAATGACTACAAGACTGAAGATAAATAAAGATGATATATAAACACTCTTAAGACAAGTTAAATAAAAATTGTTATGCGTGATTAGGAAATCCGAAGAAAAGATGGATAGATTGTGTGAAAAAGGAAATGGCAAAAAAAAGAGTTAATGTTGAAATGACGGCTGATCGAGGAGAATGGAAGAAAATAACATCTCCAACTCCGAATTGGGACCAGGCGGGCGATATTTGACTCTCACCGGTGATCTCGAAATTAAAAGTGAAATGACTATGAAATATAATGTTTTGTTCTATAATACCGAGAACCGAAAATTTTCTGCAACCAAAAAAATTTTACCTACATTCTTACTCCTTTTTTGAGAAACTTTAACTCCTAAAAAAGGAGCACATGTTATTGACATATTGTATCTTATCTTATCTTAGTGGGGCCTGCCGAGGTTTCCACCTCCCAGTAACACTTCGACCCATTGGGATCTTTTGTGCAACCCCATCCTTTCACTCTTCCTCCTCTGTAAAGATAGATGCCATAAGTCTGGCAACGTCCTTAAGAGCGAAGAGCCTGAAGTCCTCCGGTTTCGGATAGGCCGACCCCAGGAGTCCCATTCTTTTCCTAGCCAGAGAGTCGCAGTCACACAGTAGGTGCTGCATTGACTCGGATTGCTCTCCACATGCCCTACACAAACTATTTGTTGAAAGGTGCATTCTGTGAAGCATTTGTTTTGTGGCATAGTGCCCTGTCAAGGCACCAATGGTTAATCGGGCCTGCCTTCTGCTGCCTCCGCATATGAACTTACTCCGTCCTAAGGCGTTTTCGCCTAGGAAGGATTTGGAGTGTTTCATACCCGGCTGCTCTTTCCATTCGATGCCGTGCCTGTTTTTGATGTAATCTTTTAAGGCCTTGTTGATGGTACTTTGTGCAAGTGCCACGAACGGCTCAGGACCAATAAGCTGGGTCTCTGAGCCCTCCCTGGCAAGTGTATCCGCCATCTCGTTGCCGTGGATTCCCATATGGCCTGGGACCCAGATCAATCGCACCTTGTTATGTCCACCTAGCTTGTTTAGAGCTTTGTGGTTTCCAGAACAAGGCCAGAGTCGATTCGGGGCGATATGAGTGACTTGAGCGCGGCTTGGCTGTCACTCAGGATGAATATATTGCGCTTTTTAATAGCTAACTCTATATTCTGCTTTGCGCATAGGAGAATTGCGAAAGTTTCTGCTTGGTAAACAGTAGCAAATTTTCCCATGCTTTGACTATGCTTGAAGTCGTTATTATAGACGCCTGCCCCTGTGCCCGACTTCATGTTTGATCCGTCGGTGTACCAGATTAGGCTGTCTTTTTCCGGAGACGGTGGCCCTCGTTTCCATTCGTCCCTGGTTGGAACATAAACTTTAAATTTCTTTTCGAACACGAATATGGGGGATATTTTATCGCACCCCATTTCCATGATCTTATCAGGAATGTCACTTGGTTCCCATTTTGTGTGTCTGGTCAGCGGTTTAGTTGCGTCCCATAATCCGGCCACCTTTAGTCTATGTAACGCTTTCTTTGCCTCTGTTTCTATTACAATGTGCAGGGGTGGAAGGTCTGTGAGGACCTCCAGCGCTGCCGTTGGAGTGGTTCTAAAGACACCAGTGATTGCTAGACAAGCTGTTCTCTGAAGTTTGCTAAGAGCATTCTTACAGATCTTCAGCCTAGTTCTGGGCCACCAGACGATGCTGCCATATGTGAGGATCGGTCTCACCATCGTCATGTAGATCCACCTGAAAATTTTGGGGTTGAGTCCCCAAGTCTTGCCGTATGTAGACCGACACATGCCAAAGACTCTGTAAGCCTTGGCTACGGTTGTGTCCACATGCTGTTTCCAAGTAAGTTGCCTATCCAGCGTTAAGCCTAGATATTTCACTTCTTTGGACCAAGAGAGCCGGGTGCCATAGAGTGTTAGGTTACCCAGTCCCGTAATGTTCCTTATTCTTGTAAAGGGGATAGCTGTTGTTTTCCCCGGGTTTACAGAGAGGTGATGGGCATTGCACCATTCCTCCAGCAGACCTAGGGCACGTTGCATTAACCCCGATACCGTAGAGGGAAATTTCCCACTGACTGAGATGACCAAATCATCCGCATAACCCACCGTATGGAATGGTCCTTTATTCAGCCTTACTACAATTGAATCAACTACAAGGCTCCACAGAAGAGGCGAGAGAACCCCTCCTTGTGGGCATCCTCTAGTTGTTCGCGCAATTAGACTGTCACCTAGCAGTTCAGAGTTAATAATTCTACCCTTTAACATGCATTCAATCCAATTACAGATCGGTTGTGGCACACCATGGTTCTTGGCTGCAACCTTGATGGATTCAAAGGTAGTGCGATCAAATGCACCTTCGATATCTACGAAAGTGCAGACGCAAATCTCCTTGTTTTTCAGCGCAGATTCCGCTCGACTCACCACATGATGAAGAGCAGTTTCGGTTGACTTCCCCGCCTGATATGCACACTGAAGTCCATGGAGTGGGAATCTTTTCAGAGGTCCCGCTCTGATATATTTGTCTACCATCTTCTCCAGGGTCTTCAGGAGAAAATATTGTAGACTTATAGGCCTAAAGGCTTTGGGTTCTTCGTAATCTGGTTTTCCTGTTTTGGGTATGAAGATTACCTTAACACGCCTCCATGTTCTGGGAATATGTCCGAAAGCTATGCATGCTTTATACAGCCTGCAGAGATGGGGTCCCAGGATAGAGGCGCCCTGTTGTAGTAGAATGGGATAAATGTTGTCAGGTCCTGGCGCCTTAAACGGTTGAATACTCCCAAGAGCCCATCTAACCTTACATTCATCCACTACCCTTTTCGCTGTTATCCAGTCATATTTGGAAGTTCTCCTCTGCTGTTCCTTCCAGCTGATTGGATCATGATCGTCCTGGATGACTTCTGATCCAGGGAAATGAGTGTCAAACATGGCCTTCAATGTGTCACTCCCTGTCTCTGTACGTACTCCATCTTCCTTCCTTAACGTGGTTAATGGAATCGCCTATTTAAATAATAATATATCTAATTGATATATTGTAAGAGAATTATGCCCATTTTCACCATTGATCCCGCCATTTTAGGTGACAGTTTTGCTCCAACAACTGTCACCTAACATGGCTTAGGGGTCACCTAAAACTTATGGGTCAATGGTGAAATCAGGCATTAGTCACCCGTTCAAGAATCACCCCTCAAGGCAAAATGATAAATGATGATGTGGGGAAATAAAACATATTTTTATGTAAATATGTGTAAAAAATATTAGTCATATGTAGTCACGTTAGGATATAATAAAATAATACTAATTGCAAAAAAAAACGTTTGTAAAAACCAATATCGTGACCACAAGTAACTAGCATCATGTTGTACCACAATGAAAACAGTTATTCAATTATTAACTATTATTCTAGTTTGAATCATAAGCTCAGTGTACCAAAGGCTTTATATGGCAAGAAAAAAAATCAACAACATAAAAACAAGTTTTGACAGGGCAAGGCTACCGTAGGAAGGTTTTATGATCCACGGGTGCTTGGGACAAAAAACAATGGAAATTAGAAAAAAAAGTTAGTAGCAAACTTAACTTTATTAAACAACAACCTATTAAAATAGGTGTACACGAATTCTTCAGTTTATTATGTACTTAGTAACGATTAGTAACGATCAATATTCATGTATTTGAAGTTAAAAAAAACCACTTTATTTCCCTTAATAACAACTGAATTGTTTTATGGTTAGTTAAAGTTAAAATTACGACATATTAAGACAATCTGCAAGGGCGATGTAATTTCTTATGCTACTTAATGTTAATATGCTTGTCTTAATACTTAGATACTAACTGCAATTTTAAATGGTAGGTAAATAAGTTTATATTATAATTAGTTTTATATATTTTTCATGTCAAGGTACCATAGGTACGTACAACTTACGCAATAAAATGTGACAATCCGAATTCTATACCAGCGAAACCGCGGCTTTTAAATAAAACTGAGCTTCTATTTAAGTATCAAAAGTACGTAGATTTAAGTACAAAAATAAAACGTTGTTATTAAATTTCTCCAAAATAGTGCGTAAGTTTTTTTGTACCTTTATTCCAGATGAAGTGCGCTGGTTTTGTGTGCGTCTAAGTATAGGCTATAAGGCTACACAGGACCGTAATATCCATCGGACGTGTACAGAGTGCTCTGCTCAGTGCGAATTGTATTCTCTTCATTACAAAACGTAAAACTTTAATTTGTGATTAGGAGGTGAAAGCTACAATTCAAAATACAAAATGTTTTTTTTTTAATTTATTTAAATGAACTTTTACAAGTGTTTTTTGAACGTTAATTCAAAGCCATGACTTCGTAAACCCTACTGGAGACCTTGTAACAAGAAGAAGCAGCAAGAAACTGAGCAAGGGCAATGCCATACAACTTCTTAAACTTCTTACTTTTAAAGGCAAATATAACTCGCAGTAGGCACTCCGTATTGCCAGCACACCGTAGAACTTTTCTATAAACTTTTAATAAAAGAAATAATAAAACGTGACACAAGATAATTAAATAAAGTAGTGGTCGCCCAGTGGTCGAAATTCGACCGTAATTTTATAAAGGCTGCACGGATTGTATCCTAAGCAATGAAAAATTAAAAAAGATAGAATGTGAGTTTGGATCTGTGGTTTGGATTGGCATTGACAGATTTCAGCCGCTCCTCTCCGATTTTTGAAATTTTGGAAAAGAGTATACGAGGAGTATACATAAATACGTGTGTGTCAAATACATGGTAGTGTGTGTGTAATGTTTGTTTTATTGATTTAATGTATTTTTATGCATAATTAAAAAAAAATTAACATTCGGATAACCTTCTCTATATAAACTTTAAGTGTGCGAAATTTCATACTCCTTCGTCCGCACAATTTTCGTAAAAATGGGTACAAAGTTTTTGCTTCACGTATTAATATATAGAAGACTAGTTGCCGCTCTCGATTTCACCCGCGTGGTTCCCGGTTCCCGTTCCCGTTGGAACATCGGGATAAAAAGTATCCTATGTGTTATTCTCGGTTATAAACTATCTGTATGCCGAATTTTATCCAAATCCATACAACAGTCCACATCCATACAGAGTAACATACATCCATACTTACAAACTTTCGCGTTTATATTAGGTATTAGTAGGATTTATACTTACCTGTTTTGAGTTCTAATTTGCTAACGAATACTACTCTCGATCAAAGTTTAAAAGCGGCCATGAAGGTTTGATGCACGTAGGTTTTATTTACTTAATATTTTTATAAAAAAATCTGTAATATCGTGCCGCCTGCAAGGTCTCCCTTCACGCAGCTACCATCAGTTGACCGAGCTCTATCCGGGCAAACAGTGTGGCCTTAAAAAACTACGAATGTACCGCCAAAGAGGCCGCGCTCAAAAACAGGCCGTTTGTTTGCATTGATTTATTTAAAAATAAAAATAGAGTTTATTTGGTCGGCGTGGTGGGCAAGTTCTCCTTTACATTTTGAAAAATGAATTTAAATATCATTTTAAACGTCCGTTTTGCCGAACGTTGGCAGTTATTGGTATTTTTTAACGTGGGAAACGCTTTAAAAAGCCTTTTCAGATCAGTTATTTAGGAAAAAAACGTGAAAACAGTAAATTACTATTACTTCAGAAGACGGAGCATGAGAAGTGAGTTCGTTGAAGTCTTTTTCACTGACAATTATTGAGTCAAAAACGTCAAACAAAAGTTTTCAAATAAATGTACATAAATGTGAAACCTTTGGTTTTAAAAACAAAAATATTTATATTGTGTACAATAAACGCGAGTAGTTCCGTAAAAGTTGTTTCATTTCAATGTGTTCGCGTAAATTTTAGAAAACAATATAAACATATTTTTCTTATTAAGTATATTTAATAATGAACAAAAAAAATAACACAACAGAGATCCTTAAAATAGAATTTTAAAAAAAAATCTAAGGTGAATTGGAATCTTGATATATTCGTAAGTGGGAGTAACGAAAGTGCAATCTAGATACATTATTATTAAGTATATTTCTATATATACGACTCAGTGGCCGAGTAGAAACGCACTCGGTTCGATATCGGGAGGTCCAAGGTTCCATTAAAAATCCGGAAAAGTATTTCGTATTTTTGGATGCGTTACTTGCAAGCAAAGAAGTAAAGGGAAATGGAAGCATTTTTTCTGCCGCTTGGTTATCGGCAATGTCATCGATGTGACCAAAAAATGCCGTGATCTTTTGAAGACAGGAAATGAAAAGCCTGGTTTAATATTGAGCTGACAAAGGATAGACACTTTTGCACGGAAAAACATATAGCATACCTGGCCTTCATTAGCAATTAGCATCATCATCTCATTTTTATGTCCCCACTGCTGGGAAACGAGCTTGGATTGGGAGAACGGATGGATACGGAACACGAACCCATTGCGGATTAGTGTTTGGTAACGACGACGGCTAATGCAGCCGGAACCAACTTAACGTGTCTTCTCGAAGCACAGAGCTCAAGATGAAATATTTTGGGTCACCTATCTGATGTCTGACCTATGCGAAAGTGGCTTTACCTTAACAATCACTGCGCCATCGAGCTCCTTTACCTAGGCTTATATGTCTTTATTTGTCTTTATCGACTGTCCCTATTTGAACAATCTTGTTATTCAGCGATGTCGTTTTAATTGATCCACACAATTTTCCTATTATTCTAATTGTTCTCAGCTCAGAAGTGTTTGCGCACCGTGGGAACGGCTGTACGTCCGTCTGTCACGTACTGGCGGCGTGCGAAGGAATCTGTTGGACCTCAAATAATAATATTGATGGACAATATAATGGATGCGATGCACACGTCTGTTTGGCGATATGAACTTTCACGGTACGGGGATTGGGTTAGGTAATTATTTTGTGAATAATTAAGGTCTCTCTTGAGTCTGATGTACGTTACACCTAGTCTAGTATAGTTATACATACAAACTACACACTCTCATTTCCTGTTACCAAAAAGGGGTAGAGAGAACATCAAAATTACCAAATTTGATGTTCTCTCTACCCCTTTTTTTAATTTAAATATGGCATCCGCGGAAGACCAGCGTCGTGGTTAACACCAGGACATATGCTGAGCGGAAACCAATTTGGTATATGCAAAAGTGATGTTCCTGTGTTTTGAATGTGTATGTGTAATTATACCAAATAAAGATTTTTTCTATTTCTATTTCTATTTCTATTCTGACTAAACTTGCAGTTAGTAACCTCGATGCCACATTTAGCATATTCAAAGTAGGGCTCCGAGATGGAATAGGTAACATCAGCAGCAGGTTGCTACCCGATCACCTGATGTGGGAGCATCTTGGAGCCATTGTCCCTTAGTCACCTCTAAGATAGTCAGTAACGTCTGAATAGTGTATCGGTAGCCTCATTTTGATGTTAAGACTAAGGAAGGACATAAGGATAAAACAGTAGTGCTTTAAAATACTTATGAAAAAATTAACAAACGTACTAGTCGCCACTACGATTTTCGAAGGTTCCCCTCAATTTCTCTAGGATGCCATCATCAGATCCTGGTTTCCTAATTATGGTACCACCCTTGGCATATCTCGTTTCCAACAAAAAAAAATCATCAAAATCGGTTCATAAACGACGAAGTTATCCGCGAACAGACATAAAAAAAATTTCAAAACCACCGACGCACGATTGTAAACGTGTTCAAATGACAGAATCGAGGCCGAGATAGTAAGTCTGAATCGCAAGTCCTGGGATTGACTACCATGCCATAAAAAATGTTGTACACTTGATGTAAATGTCTTGGCAGAAAGCAAATCACTTTTCTTTTTTCTTTTTATTATCGGAAACAAAATATACAACTCATTTTAAAATATGGGGTACTACTTAAGAGCGTTTACGCCGCACACTAGCGCCACTAATGAAAAAAAAACATATCTAGTAATTAGAGATAGAAAATCAAATTATGCTCAACAAACTATTTGAATGAAGTAATTTAGCATTTTTACAGCACCTAATGAACACCTCATATGTTAGGGTTTAGTTAAATAAGACGTTACGGCCACTTTTAACTATAACGCGATATTTAACTAAACCATAACATGTCAGGTGTTCATTATGTGACGTAAAAATGCTAAATTACTTCATTCAGATAGTTTGTTGAGCATAATTTGATTTTCTATCTCTAATTACTAGATATGTTTTTTTTTCATTGGCGGCGCTAGTGTGCGGCGTAAACGCTCTTAAATCTCTTGGGTTTGTGTGTATTTCCTAACATTAATATTCTTCTACGTTAACAATAAATGAGATTAAATAACAACTAAATGTACTAAATATTAATATTCTTAGAATCGACAATGTTCTGACAGTACGACCACATTTCCGAACATAACATATGATTATTACTTAAAATACCAAGTGATGAGGAAAAGTAGGTAACATTCGGTGGAAAATATATTTTGTTATTAAATAGTACCTACCTATTGGATACTTACCATAATTGATTGACCTACATGTCAATATTATGAGCTCCATAGACGAGGCGTTTTCTTAGTGAATACTTAACCTCTGATAATATTAAGTTATCTCATTGCTCTTAAGCCTCTTACTGCGTGAGAATTGAAAATAAATTACAAGTCATTTCACATGTTATCAATGCATCAAATAGTATGAAATAAAAATGCTACCGTCCGCAGTTGGGCCACAAGACGGGAGATTCATTGTCGGATCATTCGTCATCGAATTGATAATTTTATCGTCAAACACATTCACAATTAGACTTAAATACTAATTTCTAATAATTTATATATGTTTTATTTCATAATGTTTTCTCAAGTTTACGAGAACACTACACATTGAAATGAAACAGTATTTACGAACCTATTTGCGTTAATTTAATATAATCTCTTACTTTATTTAAATCTTGACATAGTCTCCCTGTGGCTACGGTCCCTGTCAAGGGTTTAAAACGTCAGGATAAAAGAATATATTTAAAATGAAATGCGAGTAGATTCGTAAAAAAAATAGGTTGGCCCAAAAACTTAATTTACTTGGGTACCTAATTGAAATCATTTTTCGTCGCAGTTATTGTGCTTAAAGATTTTGTCCCAAAATTGCTGAAAAAAGTAATAAAACACTCCCCCTGCGTTCCTAGTGCGAGTTTTATTTACCATTCAAGAATTTTTATAGCAATGAAACATAGATTTTAAATGTTTTCTATTGATTACACAGAATTAAAAAATAGAATGTGACACATGAAAATTAATTTTGTGTTTTAGTTTCTGGCATACCGTGAGTGCCTATAACCACAGTATTTCCACTCATTTTCAACACTGCACTACTAAACTACACTAAAAAAGAAAAACATTTTGTAACATTATGACATTACCTATGTCTGTGAAAATGTTTCAAAATTCTGCCGCTTATGAATGCCCGCCATTTTCATAGCTCCACGATGACCATCAAGATAAACCCCAGCGCTGCGTCGATTTGACGTCTATATTCACATATCAGACGCCATCTTAAAAATTAAAAAGAAATAAATAGCGGTGCCCTTTAGCGTCGGCTGAACGGGTATTATTGAATAGTTCTCGACCGCAGGAATTAGGGATGGATGACTAATTTACACTAATATTGTGAAGAGGTGAAATTTGTTTGTCCGTTCGTATGTAGGGGGTCTGTTTGATTGTTTCTTTGGAACTACTGAACAGATTTTAAAAATCTTTCAGTGATAGAAAGCTATACCACAGAATAAATAACAGTACTGCTATACATGAGTGAGTAACGATATATTTTATAGATAAGAATTGAATGGTCTTTCAGGTGGATATAGCCGCGAGGCGTACTACCTTCTTGTAACTATGCACTTTTGTCTATACGGGTTATGAGATATTCAATTGATTATTTGAATCGCTAAAGTATTAAAAAAGATTTGATTTGCTATGAGAACAATATTGTTTGCAATAATATGTACGTAGTTTTTTACACACTTAGTGTTGGTTATATTTTTACTGAAAAGTCATCATCATCATCATCATCATCATCATCTCAGCCAAAGACGCCCACTGCTGGATAAAGCCAACTTCCACATTTCAATCGGAATAATTCGTGGTAAGTAGGTAATAATTATCAATCTGTAATTGTTGTAGATGAAATCAAGTTTTCTTTTAACCAAGTGAAATTTAACGAGAATTCGAATATGATATATTACTGAATACCGCCATGTCGTTTATTATTCACAATAACTTACGTTGGAGGTGCACAAAAATACATAAGCAATAACCGCATAAAATTAACATCGAACTAAAAATACGTTCAAGAAATAAAACATTGAAATATCAACTCTAATGACTCGACAAACATATTAACTCGACTTTACACTTCTCGCAAGGGTGAAATTCCCTTGCACGCCCAGTTCAAGGAGTGTGTAATCACAATTCATTTTTAAGGATATCTCATGGGATTATAGCCTGTAGGGACAAGCTTGTTGGTTTTGCCGTTGTTTGGAAAGGATGGGAGGATAAATTAGCAGGTCCTACCGCGGTGAGGGCTAAAGGATCCTTCTGGAAGTTAATAGTAAGGGCAAATAGCGCGCACAAATATAGGTTTTGACGAAAATACTCTATTGTTGGGAGAGAGGATCCTTTTGGACGGTTAGCTGGTAGCCAGTTGCTTATTGTTGTGGCGCCTTGGGCTTCGGTTGTTAGACACGATCCGTGAAAGTAACGTGTTTCATTGTGAGAGGGAAAGTGCGCTTTAAGTGGCTGGATGGCCGGGGAAGTACAGACGCGAGCGTAAACCTTTTGTCTCCCTGTGACGGGCCCCATAAAAAATATCGAATGTGTAAAATAAACGCGAGTAAATCTGTAAAAGTTGTTTCATTTCAATGTACTTATAGTGTCCCCGTTAACAAATCAACAACAATAATTTCTGTCTATTCAGTTGATTTTTATCTAAATGAATAATATAGTAATTCATACTACTACTTACAAAAACTACATCCAACAAAATTGGACTTATTTTTTTATTCAAGACTTGTGTTAAAAATATGTGACAATTTAAAGCATAATAAAAGAGGACAACTAGTTCATATTACGGATTACCGTAATTAGTTATTATTTATATACATGACTGTACAGTTCGCGTCTTTGTAGGAGAAATGTTCAATAATATCAGTCATTATAATCGAAAGTTACATAAAACAATTAAATGCACTCTTAGGTATTCCCTTCCTCCAACATGGGCTCTTTAACCGATCCGATCCGAACCCTTCGAAGAATCTAGTAGGGCACGGGGAGCGCTCACTTTTAAGTGTGTGATGCCGTTGCCTCTAGAAAGCGTGCATGTTTTGTTGCAAAAAAATAATGTACGTACCTTTCTATCTATCTCTCTACAATGTTCGTCAATAAGTGCCTGTAAGGAGTTATACATGTTGAATAAACAATTTAAATTATAGAAAGTATTTAGCTTGGTTGGTTGGTAAAAGGTCGTGTCGTGTCTTATACTAAGCCTAAGCTGCCTAGCTACCGCCATCATAGCTACCTATTTGTAGCATTGTTGTGTTAAGACAGTGATTATTAATAAGCTAGTTCCGTTACTTAGCTAGCGATTCCGGGTAAGGTGCGCTTCGAACTTGGGGCAAGCACAAAGTCTCAATCTTGTTAATTAATAAAAAGGCTACCTAAAGGTACGTAACAGAGACAGTTTCTTTTTAATTGAGCGTTATTTTCTTAGATTTAACATGTTCAGATTAGGTTATGATGAGGCAGAAGCATCCATAATGGTAAAAAAAAACACAAAATAGTATTTTTTTTCTATGTAAATTGAAACTCTTGCCGTTGTTGAAAAAGTTTTGTTTTCTTAATTTTTTTGTGGTCGGATCCGTAACTTTGTTACTCCAAAAGTGTAAGTAAGCATCCTCCGCGGACCGGTTATCTCCTAAACCTTTATTTCTGCGTGTTCGCCCGCCGAACATCCCACATAGGCGGCATAAATTCCCGCCGCCCGATAACGCGCGCCGCGGCGTCTTTGACACACGCTTTGGTACGCCGACCGATTCGATTATTGGAGGCAGGGCTGACGCGCACCCAATTAAAACAGGATTTAATTAAATCACAATAAGGAGATCGTACTAATTTTCATGTTTAAATGGCGACAAGGCTGCATGGGCAAGATCCCTTTGCCTTCTAAAAGGGGGGAATAAAACACAAAAAGTATGGTTTGTCTGTTGATAATAATATTTGGATAGCGAACATCTTAAAATACTTTTTGTCAAGTAGCATTACTTTGCATTCTTAAGTTCCAGTTTAAAGATAAGGTTTGCTGAGTGAGGCACAAGTTTTAAAACTGAGTGTTTAAAAGTTTTAAACGCGAAAGCAACCACCACAGCTTATGAATGCTTGCAACACCATTCTTCAGTGTTGCAAGCGTGCATCACGCGAGCGTTTCCAAACCATAAACTAATGTTAATATGCCTTTATGCCCGTCTACTGAATCTATCTATATCTTGCAAACTGGGCTGCAAAAATAGCCCTAAAACACCCAAGCCTTTATTATAGTCTCTAAAATAACAACCTAATTGCCTTGTATAGTACAAAATGTGATATATTACCAAGCAACGTGTAGAACCAATGTTACATATAATGACCCTGTCTTACGAATGTGTAGGGTGTACAGTAATATTGTTAGCGAGGACTATGGATATTTTATCACTTTCTCGTCCCACCTAACCTAAGATATCCAAGAGCAAGTTATGACATGTTTTTATTTGTTAATATTATTATTATTTTTGACCTCTTATTGTTACAGATTTAAGTTTAACAGAGATCTCTATATTTTAATGTATGCACGATTGAATAAACAAGCGCTATGCCCGTTACTGTAATTTTTTGTTAGTGTTTACGTTTGAAATGTGATTTGCATTCTGTTGTCATGCCTTATATACAAATAAATGTTTTTAAATATATGATAGGTATTTTACGTCGTTCTCCGTCTATTCAGATTATAGGCAGTATCCAACCTCGAAACAAAAATGTTTAGATAGTTATTAATATAAATCCGTTTCGTCAGCCCTGGGTCGCGTCGCTGTCCGTCCGTTATTGACACAATAAATTCTAACGCACGCGTTTTTAAACCAGCCTCTCTCACACACACACTTGAATCAGGTGTATGGGCTAACACACACACGTTTCCGCGATTTCCGGATTAAATCTGCATGTGTTAATTGTATAATTATAATATCATTAGTTCATAGTAAACGTTTAGCTGGTGTGTTTTTATCTGATGATGTATTTAGTAACGTTTATGAATAGTCGCGTGACTTTGTGTTAGCGTGGTTACAAATTGCTTAAATGCCTTTCAAGGTGGGATGGTCGCTAATAAAAACAACATTATTTCTTTGACCCAAGTAAAGTAATGTAAATGGGCTATAAAACAACACACGTAGGTAGGCAGTGCCTCTACCACTGAAATCAAGTCATCGCTACAGAAAGTTTAAAATTCAACAGTTTTATTCAAAATGAACCCGATCCGATCCGAACCCTTCGGAGACTCTGGGAGGGCACGGGGACGCGCACTTTTAAGTGTGCGATGCCGTACCCCTCTAGAAATCCTCCGAAGGTGATTCGTTTCAACACGGCTTGAGGTACCCTTTACGTACCTCGCCGCCTCTAAAACAAGCCCGGTGAAGCTGAAAATGCCCCTCGGCAATCAGCAGTTTCTCCAAAAAAAAAAAAAAAAAATCAAAATGAACTTTATCGAGAACGTCAATTCAAAGCCGTGACTTCATAAACCCTTTTTTTTCCTTTTTTTGAGAGAGATTGCTGATCGGCACCGGGCTTTTTTGGGGGCGGCGAGGTACGTAAAGGGTACCTCAAGATGTGTTGAAACGAATCACCTTCGGAGGTTTTCTAGAGGGAACGGCATCGCACACTTAAAAGTGCGCGTCCCCGTGCCCTACTAGATTCTCCGAAGGGTTCGGATCGGATCGGGGAGCGGAACCACCCGAGGGCGTCTCTAAAGGCTCGGACCTCGGCTCGGGTAGACCGGGCCGTGGAGGAGGAGAGAAGCGCCCAGGTACATGTTTGTACCTGGTATAGAGCGCGTGTGAACCGGTTCGACGTAAGTACCTTTGTTCTACTAGTACGGTGTCTTGGGCCTGTAATGGGATCGTCGGGGTCATCTAGGACGTGTTTAGGACGTCTTGATGTATACCGTCTTACTGGTGGAAGGCCTCCAACATTATAGTTGGCGGCCGCCACAACAAGCGGGCTAGGGTGGTGGGGGGCGTTATCAAAGTAACGTCTGGAAACGTCCTTGATAAAGTCTTTGATAATAGGAAGATCAAGATCACGGTGGAGATCTAAGATCTAGATCGTAAACCCTACGGTGGAGACCTTGTCTGCGAAAAAGCCGATACAATTGCTGTGTATTGACCTAACGCACTTTCCCCGACCTGAGATTTTTATCTATTTACAAATACAAATACAAATATACTTTATTACCAAAGCTGTGTTACAAAGGAGTCTCAAAACACATACCTAGGTGAGCAACCAATAAAGCTAGGTTGTTCAAGAACATCGTAACAACACAAGATGCATTGACTATGGGTCCCACACTAGAAAAAACTGTTTCGTGGGCACCCAATTTAGGTAAACAGGATAACGACACAGATCAAACCGACATTGGCACATTTAGTACGGCTAAGTGGAAGTATTTATTCTATTTAATTATTTAATGAACCAAGACTCGTAAGCACTAGCGTAGAAGCCGCAAAAAACTCGACAAACGATATTTCTTTCTACGTTTGTTAATTAGTGTTGCAATAGAAAACGTTATAAGTTATAAAAATTTATAACAATGTTATATTTATAACAATGTTATATTTATAACAATGTTATATTTTTATCTTTGACATTTATTCTTTTACTTTCTTTTGCCAGTAGCATATTTTTTTCTCGTAATCTTTAATTTAATAACCTTTAATAACCCCGTGTGGTGCCGGGGATAAAGAATTGCACCACCCCATCTCTTCCCGTGGGTGTCGTAAAAGCCGACTAAGGGACCATTGCAGAGGATGGGCAGCAGCATCTCTCTGAGGTTACCCTCAACCTACTGCGATCGCCAACCCGCCTGCCAAGCGTGGCGATTACGGCAAATACCCCTCATATCCTTGGGGGAGGCCTTTGTCCAGCAGTGGACGTCTTTTGGCTGAGATGATGATGATGAATCTTTAATTTATGTAAATCCAATTAGGAATGATTACAGCGAATAATATTCAAATTTATTTATTACCATGCAAATATGGCGAACACAATTTATGTTATACGTATTTAATACATAAATAACAAGCATCTCACATAAATTTGTGTAAACAAGTCATACCTACATAGTCGGTTATACAAATGCAGTAGTATGTATTAAGATATAGGGTGGCGCTTCTTGAACCAGTGAAATATTCTTACTCTATGAAATCAATAACGATTGCTTCGTTTTTCTTATTCAAGGTCAATGGTAACTTCTTAAGTCTATAACTAATACTTAAGTATCAACTTAAAATTCATAATAGTTTGTAAAAATATACTTAACTTATAAAACAGCATTAAAGTATTTAAATTGACTATATTGCCGCGCGTCAGCAAACGAGTGTACGACGCCCTCAGACTAGGTGGAGCGACGATCTTCGCACGGTGGCTGGCAAGAGCTGGATGAGAGTAGCCGCGGATCGTGCAGGTAGCGTGCACTTGGAGAGGCCTATGTCCAGCAGTGGGCTAGTGTAGGCTGATGATGATGATGAAGATGATGATGAGTAGTACTTTCGTACCTTCTACTCTGATTAATAACACCTTATGTACACAAAAGCTTTCCATACACCATAAAGTCAAATACGCCCAAGCTTAATCTAGCTAAAATTAATTAGTTTACTCAAGACTGGCGGCGTAGACAAGGCGGACCAATTAAAATGCGTCATGAAATTTTAATGAATCATTAACCGTATCATTAATGAGGTCGTTGTATCATTAAAGGTTGTATTTGTTTAAGTACGGTTCATTGGCGGCGGCACAAAGCTACAAAGTTGCTTGTGGAGCTGAAGAATGTATGCAAATGTGAAACGGAAGGATTGTATTGGGATTTCTTTTTCTTTGGGTGCCAAAGAATGTTTAATTACCTACTGATTAATCAGTTGCTTGTTGTACATGCTTTTGATACCATTGATTGTTATTTCACTTGTCTATATTTAACTCATCATCATCGCCATTTAAATGAGGTAACGTTCAAAATTTTTGGACATATTGGGTTAGGTGCACTTCCAATTATGCTATATCGTGGCAATGTACGACTCTTGTTTATTTATTTATTTATGTATTTTAATAGGTTTACCAACAGTTATTTACATTAATATTATTAAAGTTTCTTACAAGTTATTTAAGCTATATGTAACAACTAATTACAGGTAAACACAGCATGCTTAGAAATAAAGACACTTAAACACTATAAAAACTAATTAGACTAATTCACAATAATTAATTAATAATTTACACATTAATTGAGAAAAAGAAAACTCAGATATCAGTTCTTAAAAGAAATATCAGGGTCAGAAAGATGCATCCAAATCGATTTGCGGTATGCATTTAAGGAGTCATTGTGTAGATCAATTATATGACTGATGCTATTAAGTTGTATAGATAATGTTATTTTTAGGGTTTCGTAGTGAACAAGAAACCTTATAGTTTCGCCATGTCCGTCTGTCTGTCTGTCAGACCCCAGCCTAGCTTCTATGAGCTCTTCTCTTAGTACAAAGCTGTAATTTAGTATGGATATACATATTAATCACGCTGACAAAGTAGTAAAGTAAAAATTTAAAAAATATATTTTTTTAAGGTTACCCCCCCTACACGTGAAGTGGGGATGTAATTTTTTTTCTTGTCTACCCCATAGTGTGGTGATAGTGTATTGGATAGCAATTTCAAAAAACATTGCGAGTTTGTGGAAACAGTTTTTTTATTGTGGCATCCGTTTGTGAACTATAAAGTGTCCCCCCCCCCTGCCAGCCAAATGGTTGTTTTAGATACGTGAAAAATTTCACGGTAGTTGTATATATGACGAAGGTAAAAGGAAAACTATCACAGCTAAGTAGGCTTTACAAGTTTACGAGTAACAGTCGACCAACTTATAAAATGTACTTGGCGCAGTACAAATTCTTCATTGGGAACTACTTAAATAACGTTGTCATGTGTGTGAAACCGGTAGTATCCGCATTATTGAGATGGGCTACGGAACCCTACACTGCGCGTGGCCCGACACGCACTTGGCCGGTTTTTTTTATTATACCCATATATAAGGCTTCCATAAGGTTAACATTTCAGCATGCTATATAGCTAAAATAATAAAGCTAGTTTTGTACTACGAGTATAATCATGGAACCTAACTAAGCACAAGTTTGTAAATTTCGGGCACTCGTTGTCAATAACTTACGTAAATAAATGTCTTTTTTATGAATAACTTATAAGCCAAAACAAAGAGATAAACATCCATTTACCTAAAAACATTCACTACGCAGCCATTCATTCATTCATTCATTTCATTCATTCATTCATTCATTCATTCATTCAAAATCCTGTCTCTCATTTTTTAATATTACCGAGCCTGCAAAAGACTGTACTGACTTCACTGCCCTACTCAATAGGTACTCTATATTTTTACTATCTAGCCCAAGAGAAGTTTCGTTATGAAACTCGTAAAATGGTTACTAGACAACGGATTAACATACTTAAAATACTTAAATACATACTTATATTACACCCAGACCCGAAACAATTTAGAAAAACAATAATTTCTGCCCTAAACTAAACCCTAAACCCGGGACTTTAGAGATGGCGACACCATGAAAACCGGTGTACAAACCACTCGACCAAGGAGGTCGTTAAATTGCTGTTTAGTGGCAGAGAATGGTATTAGGGTTGCGCTCCAGACAAAAACTGAGAAGAATCAGATATTTTTTTTAAAATTGCCTCTCTGAGGACTGACTGCGTACATCTAACATCATCATTTTAAGAGACATATTTTCTTTGTCGCACCACCATAAATTCTCCCAGCACGCGTACAATTCCCTCCTACAACATGAGGTCCTATAAACGATGAGTGATGAAGCAACGTGAGGACGGCCAGTGAGCCACAATCGGAGGGCTTCGTCCCCACACCCGATCCCATCTCTACCCGATTAGAGCACCACAGCTGTCTAGATTCCGCTTCTGTTTAACATCGGGTAGAGCGGAGTCAAAAGCCTACAGTTCAATAAAATATAAAAGCATTTAAACACACACCACTTCTTCATTATTTGTTGATTAATATCATTTGGTGCAGAGCTGTAAAGCCATAAAAAACCTTTTACTGCCAACCACCTTGAAGGAATATTAAGAAATCCATCACAAATTAAATGTATATTACTTATGTTTTAATTGTTTAACTTTCAGGCAAATTTGGAGGTTACCGTTTCGCTTTACGATGGAAAGGATTGTTTTTTATACTTAACTACGTAACGGAGCAGTTCTGGGTTTTTTATTAGCATTAAGCGTAACAATTAAAACTACTTACTTCAAACTGCAAATAACTTGGCGACCTATTTTAGTGATTTATTTTTAATCACGACTTACATTACCGACTTCTGATTTATGAAACTCTGCAGTGGTTGTTCAATGTCTTGTGTTCGTGATTAAGTGTTACCTACCAAACCGAGTGGCCACATTAATATTCAGCCCCTTGA